>CM039672.1:309988600-311188600 GCA_022496015.1 Hordeum marinum
ACGGAGAGGTATCTCAGGGCCCACTCGGTAATACAACATCACAATAAGCCTTGTAAGCAATGTGACTAAGTGTTAGCCACGGGATATTGTATTACAGAACGAGTAAATAGACTTGCCGGTAACGAGATTGAACTAGTTATGGAGATACCGACGATCGAATCCGGGCAAGTAACATACCGAAGAACAAAGGGAACATCATTCAGGATTAACTGAATCCTTGACATAGAGGTTCAACCGATAAAGATCTTTGTAGAATATGTAGAAATCAATATGGGCATCCAGGTCCCTCTATTGGTTATTGACCGTAGAGGTGTCTCGGTCATGTCTACATAGTTCTCGAAAACGCAGGGCATGCACACTTAAGGTTCGGTGACATTTCGGTAGTATAGAGTTATGTATGGTGGTGACCGAAGGTTGTTCGGAGTCCCGGATGAGATCCCAGACATCAAAAGGAGCTCTGGATTGGCCTGGAGATAAAGATTGATATATAGGAAAGTGGTATTTGGGTTCCGGAAAAGTTTCGGGCACTACCGGTAGTGTACCGGGAGTGACGAAAGGGTTCCGGGGGTCCACCGGGAGGGGCCAGCCCACCCCTGGGGCCACATGGGCCTAAGTGGCTGCGCACCAGCCCATAATTGGCTGGGCAAACAACCACAAAGGGCCCTTGCGCCCAAGGGTAGGTGGGGAGGTGCCTTGGAGGGAAGGGAGACCTCCCTAGGGCGCCCACCTCCCTTGTGGGAGGTGGACTTCTCCCCATCTTGGCCGGCCAGCCCTCCTTGGAGGAGGGGCTAAGGCTGCTCCATACCTACCTATTCCTCCTATAAATAGAGAGGGAGAGGGAGGGCATCACAACGCTAAGGCATAGGTGCAGCCCTCCCTCTCTCCCTAGATCCGTTTCTCCTCCAAAACGCGTCTGCGGCAGCACTTGGCGAAGCCCTGCTGAGATTGCTCCACCACCACCACCACCACGCCGTTGTGTTGCCGGAGAACTCATCTACCTCTCCACCCTTACTTGCTGGATCAAGGAGGTGGAGATCGTCATCGAGCTGTACGTGTGCTGAACGCGGAGGTGTCGTCCATTCCACACTAGATCGGAAGTACCACGATGGGATCGCGGGACGGCTCATGATGAGATTGCGGGATGGCTCGATTGGATTGTGAAGACGTTCGACTAGCTCAACCGCATTTTTTAATGCTTCTGCATAGTGATCTACAAGGGTATGTAGATTCGCTCTCCCTCTTGTAGATGCTCATCACCATGGATAGATCTTTGTGTGCGCGTAGGAAAATTTTTGTTTCCCATACAACGTTCCCCAACAGCATTACGGCTTAGAATTGAGGCTCCAAAACGTTTTGAACGTCGTAGAACATATGAGATGTTCTAAGAGCTGAAATTGGGATCTCAGGCTCGTGCCTGTGTTGACAGGTATGAGACCTCCAACAAGATTCTTTGCCTGCAAGATGAAGGAGAATATCTCAATTAGTGAGCATGTGCTCAGATTGTTTGGGTGCTGCATTCACTTGAATCGATTAATATAGTTCTCCAAGTTACTGCCACCAAGATACTGGAGCTTTCTAATGAGCTATAACATGTCAGGGATGGATAAGATGATTCCTGAGCTGTTCGTAATGTTTGACACCACGAAGGTAGAAATCAAGAAGGAGCATCAAGTGTTGATGGTTAAGTAAAACCACTAGTTTCAAGAAGGGCAAGGGCAAGAAGGGAAAAACTTCAGGAATGGCAAGCCAGTTGCCGCTCTAGTGAAGAAACCCAAGGTTGAACCCAAACCCGAGACTAAGTGCTTTTATTATGAGGAGAACAATCGCTGAAGCAGAACAACCCTAGATACTTGGTAGATAAGAAGACTGGCAACACAAACAAAAGTATATTTGATATACGTGTTATGGACATGTACCTTTCTATTACTCCTAGTAGCACCTGGGTATTAGATACCGGTTCGGTTGCTAAATGTTAGTAACTCGAAATAAAAGCTACGGAATAAACGGTGGCTACTAAGGGTGAGGTGACGATGAGTGTTGGAAGTGTTTCCAAGGTTGATGTGGTCACCATCGCACGCTCTCTCTACCTTTGGGATTGGTGATGAACCAAAATAAATGATATTTGGTGTTTACGTTGAGCATGAACGTGATTAGATCGTGTTTGTTTCAATACAGTTATTCATTTAAGTTAGAGAATAATGGTTATTCTGTTTACATGAATAATACCTTCAATGGTCATGCACCCAATGAGAATGGTTTATTGAATCTTGATCGTAGTAATACACATGTTCATAACCTTTATGCCAAAAGATACAAAGTTAATAACAATAGTACCGCATACTTGTGGCACTGCCACTAAATGTCATATTGGTGTAAAGCGCATGAAGAAACTCCATGTTGATGGATCTTTGGACTCATTTGATTTCGAATTGGTTGAGGCATGCAGACCATGCCTTTTGGGCAAGATGACTGAAACCCCATTTTCCGGTATGATGGAGCGGGTAGTGACTTATTCGAAATGATACATGTTGATTTATGAGGTCCAATGAGTGTTGTAGCGTGTGGCGGATATTTTTATTTTCTTACCTTCACTGATGATTTAAGTAGATATGTGCATATTTAGTTAATGAAACACAAGTCTGAAACATTTGAAAAGTTCAAGCAAATTCAGAGTGCAGTTTGATATCATCATGACAAGAAGATAAAAATGTCTACGATATGATCGTGGATGTGAATATCTGAGTTACGAGTTTGGTATACAACTTAAGACAATGTGGAAGTTGTTTCAAAACTCACGCCACCTGGAACACCATAGTGTGATGGTGTGTTCGAATGTCATAGTCGTGCTCTATTGGATATGGTGCATACTATGATGTCTCTTATCCTTTTGCCACTATCGTTTTGAGGTTATGCATTAGAGACAACTACATTCACTTGAAATAGGGCACCATCTAAATCCACTGAGATGACACCGTATGAATTATGGTTTGGTAGAAACCTAAGCTATCATTTCTCAGTGTTTGGGGATGCGACGCTTTTGTCACTCCTAAGGATGCTAAAAGGTGTGCAAGCTCCAGCAATCCTTCTATGGGTTGGAGCAAGCATCTCGGAGTTGGAATATATGCTTTGATGAGGTGATCAAAGTTTTTGAGTTTGTACAAAGCTTATGAGAAACTAGTATTTACAAGAAAGTGAGTGGGAGCACTATAGAATTTTTGATAAGTATATGTGGATGACATATTGCTGATTGGAAATGATGTAGAATTTCTGGAAAGCATAAAGGGTTGTTTGAAAGGTGTTTTTCAAAGGAAGACCTGGATGAAGCTACTTAATTGTTTGGCATTGAGATCTATAGAGATAGATCAAGAGGCTCGATGATACTTTCAATGAGTACATACCTTGACAAGATTTTGAAAGAGTTCAAAATGGGTCGATCAAAGAAGTAGTTTTGCTTGATTTGTAAGGTGTGAAGTTGAGTAATACTCAAATCTCGACCATGAAAGAAGAAAGAGAAAGGACGAAGGTCGTCCCCTATGCCTTACCCATAGGCTCTATATAGTATGCCATGTTGTGTACCGCACGTGTGTGTGCCTTGCCATGAGTCTGTCAAGGGGTACAAGAGTGGTCCAGGAGTGGATCACTGGACAGCGGTCAAAGTTATCCTTAACAACTCTAGATCGGAAGTACCACAACTGGATCATGGGACAGATCGTGATTGGATCGCGGAATGGATCATGATGGGATTGCGGGACGACTTGCGATTTGGATCGTGAAGACATTCGACTACATCAACCGCGTTTCTTAACGCTTCCCGCTTAGCGATCTACAAGGTATGTAGATCCACTCTCCCTCTCGTAGATGCTCTTCACCATGGATAGATCTTGTGTGTGTGTAGGAAATTTTTGTTTCCCGTGCAACTTTCCCCAACAGGGCTCTCTCCCCCTTTCTCCCGGTGGCACCGGAACAACGGCGGGGCAAGCATCGCGACGGCGATCTACACCAACAACTTCACCGCCGTCACCACCAACTCTCTCCCTCTATATGTAGCGGTGTAACACCTCTCTTCCCTGCTATAATGTCTACTTAAACATGGTTTTCAACTCCATATATTATTTTCAAATGATATTTGGCTATCCTATGATGTTTCAGTAGATCTCTTTTTGTCCTATGGGTTAATTGCGATATGATGTTATGGATGTGAGTTGTATGTTGATATGGTGCTGTCCTATGGTGCCCTCCATGTCGTGCAAACGTGAGGAAACCCCATTGTAGGTTGTTGCAATACGTTCATGATTTGCCTATGGTGGGTTGCGTGAGTGACAGAAGCATAAAACCGAGTTGGTGGGTTGTTGCATATGGGAGTAAAGAGGACTTGATACTTAATGTTATGGTTGCATTTTACCTTAATGATCTTTAGTATATATGGATGCTTGCTAGAGTTCCAATCATAAGTGCATATGATCCAAGTAGAGAAAGTATGTTAGCTCATGCCTCTCCCTCATTGCATATAACAAGTATCTATCGTATCATATTCAATTGCCTAGGGACAATCTTTCTCTTGTGTTACACAAAAAGCTTGCTACAAAACTATTTACTTTTATTGTTCTTTTATTAAAACATCACCTAAATTTTATTTCCATGTTCTTTATTATCTTGCAAACTACTTCTATTTTTATTACCTCAAAGTAGTTTCATACTTGTTCTAGGTAAAGAAAACATTAAGTGTGCATAGAGTTGTATCGGTGGTTGATAGAACTTGAGGGGATATTTGTTCTACCTTTAGCTCCTCATTGGGATTCGACACTCTTACTCAAAAAAGGCTACAAACGATCTCCTACACTTGTGGGTTATCAAGACCTTTTTGTGGCACCATTGCCGGGGAGCAATAGCCTGGGGTGAATATTCTCGTGTGTGCTTGTTTGCTTTGTCACTAAGTAATTTTATTTTTTGTTATTAGTTGTTTTCTATCTTTAGATATGGGTAGAAAATGCAAAATACCAAAACAATTAGTTGTACTTGTTGCTCCAAAAGTCAAGGGACCACTAGTGTTCCATACTACCGAAGAATATTACTTGGATCATGTTCGATCCCTTTGTGCTCGTGCTGAAAACACAATTAGCTTAGTTGAGGGAAAATCATTAAATGAGCATGCTCATTATGTGCGACACCGCATATCCCAAAAAGGGAAACTCTTGTGGCATCAAATTAATACTTTGTGTTACTATGCTTGGAATCTATGTGAAATTTATGATCTTACTTGTTGCTCTGAAGAAACTTGTTGGGACCCCGATCCTAAGTCATATGATTCCATACTGTAACAAGCCACATCACTTTGCGGCCTCAGGCACGGTACTCCACGGCTGCAACCTTACCTTGGCCGGGACCATTTGCGTCTTTTGGCTCACGTATGTGAACGTGTCGCTGGCAATCACACAACAAAGAACCCAGGCCGACATGACTAGTCATACAACCCAAGTGGCACATCCGTACGGAAACATGCATACATAGCCCAACAATGCAGGTGTCGGCCTCAAGCGTGTGTAGACGAGTCATAGCAAGCTACAAGGACTCCATTACGTCGCGAGACACGAATGTCATCACTACACGTAGACGAGTCGTAGCAGGCTACAAGGACTCCATTACACTGCGAGACATTTCCCCGAAGGAACAGACACAGCAGCAAAGAAGGATACATGCTGGTCAATCAATGTGTCCGGAGCAGTATCAAGCTACCATGGCTCAGTGGAAGCACAAAGAGGAAGTTTCCCGTAAAGAGTACTACTAAAGGCACACGACTAGGTGTCAGATCCCATACATACCGTTGCACGTCACACGTATGCACGACATGCCCGATATGCATAGATACAACTATGGCATCACAACATAACCATACAACAACATGACTTTTATTTAAGAGGCTCAGACGAGCCTTGCATAATATGTTCTTACAGATAGGGGTCACATGACACGACACTCAAGCCATACAAACAAAGTCATACAAGCCAGCGGAAACTTAAGTTGTCTTAGTACAGACGGCGAAATAGAAAAGAGGCACACGGCCTGACTATCTACAACCCACCACACGGGCAAGATCGTAGCTGGGACACCAGCAATTCGGCATCGTCAACATCTAGATAGAACCCACCTGATGGGTCCTGGTTCTCTTCTGCAACATTAATTAAGCAAGGATGAGTACAATCGTACTCAGCAAGTCTTTAAAACAGACCTAGTCTATTTATGCTCGTGTATCAATAAAGGGGGTGGTGGAGTTCATGCAGGAATGCCAGCTTTGACTCATGGCTAACCTACACTACTCAATTTTAAACTCTTTGTTACAATTTTAGTTATCGCACACGAGTCCACTATCTCCATCACAATACACCACCATGGATTAACCTTCCCCTTCCGGAAGAGTGCTATCCACGGTACTCACACTTGTATTGATATTTTTAGGAGTATCCATTTGATTATCTATGAACAATATAAGTTCTCCAAGTAGTCCATATCCGAGGACGTGGCTATTCGAATAGTTTCATACCCTGCAGGGGTGTACTTCTTCACACACGCTCTCGCCACTTATCCATGTGTGCCATAAACCATGCGCCTCGGCAACCTTCAAGCGGATGCCCAGCGAGGAAGTCGGCCACGACCGTCAAGCACATAAGACCTCTAGTCCAGGCTATCGCCTATTTGAGACTGAAACCCGCACGGAAGTCTGGCCGAAGTTTCCGCTACGGTCCCAAACGATGTGCGCAGGGTTCCCAAGCCCACCATTCGGGTGACCCTTGGTACACCGTGCCACTGCCTACCGTGTCGTAACCCACCCCAAGGGTCAGCGCTACGCACGGCCTCCAGCATGCTATAAACACCAGAAACTACTTGCAACTCCTGGACTAAGGACTAAGCGACTGATAAGTCGAGAGGGATCGAGTTACCGGAACCCAATGTGTGGTAGTAACTAGTATTGGATCACAAACATGGAACCCAGTTCCTAAGAACGGTCCCAATGAGACAACCCACTATGTACTCCTACATAGCCTCTCATCGCTACCTTTACCAAATCGTATTCATTATGAGCTCATCACATCGGACAACACTGTTTCACTCAGTTCATCACCCAGATGAAACAGACCTGACACAACTCTAAACATAGCAAGCATAGCAAGCAAAGTAAGCTAAGCACATCATGGCACAAGCATCTACCAGGTATGCTAGGTTGCAAGGTTTAGCTATTTACTGTGACAAGATCAGGTCATGCATAAGAATAGGATCATCTATCGTGTATGACCGACATATGACTGTTTGTTCTAATGCAATAAACAAGAGCGGGAGCGAGAGAGTGGGATGTTATAGGAATGATCAATGGGGTTGCTTGCCTTGCTGAGCTGCGGAGGAGTTCTCTCCTTCGTCGGGATACGGGGTGGTATCTTCCGGATTAGGGCCTACCGCAAAGCAGATAAAAGCATTCAATACAAGCAAATGCAACAATATGATGCATGATCATGGCATAGTAATATGCATGGGTGAGCTAATGTAACTAGTGATCATGTCAATTTAAAACAGATTTGAATATAGGTTCAAAGTTGTTCTCTTTTTTAAATTCCATATATTAACCTAATGATAATTGTCCATGTTCACCTATTTATGTTGCTCTATAATGCATGAGAATAGCACCATTGGATTCATTGGATTTTTCTGATAAATTTTCATATATAAATTATTTTCATCTGACTTACCGATTAATTTATATGATTTTTCAAAGTTTTCAATAATTTCTGGAATTTTTTAAATAGGAAAATGGTATTATGACATCAGACTGATGTCATCCTGACGTCATCTGGTCAACAGACCCATTCCAGATCAAATCTGACCGGTGGGGCCCATCTATCATAGACTCAATACTAATCAGTTTTAATTAAACTAATTGTCCTGTCTAATTAACCTAGTAGGGCCCACTGTCAGTGTTACATTTAGTTAATAAACCGATTAAAACTAATTACTAATTATCCTAAAACTAATCAGGGACGGGGCCCACCTGTCATTGACTCACAGAGTCAAGCCAGGGCCCACGGGGGTCAAACCCGCCGGAGTTGGTCGACGGCTCGTCGCCGGTGACCAACAGAGACGGCGGCGACCATCGGGTTTTGCCCACAGGCGCTCATTCAACGAGCTGAGACCACCGGCGAGTAGCCCGTGCTCGCCCGCATCCAACAAGGGCCACGGGAGGCTACGGGGTCGCCGGAGCTCGCCGGAAATGAGCTCGTGGCGGCGGCCGGAGCTCGGGCTCGGACCAAAACACGATACAGGGCACGGGGCGACTCGGCAATTGGCTCTACGAGTTCCTGGGAACTCCAGGAGTTCAACCATGCACTCGCACGTGAGCTCGGGGGACTGCACGCACGGCGACGACCGATCACGGCGGCAGGAGGTCTTCGGCTCCGGCGGTCGGGCTAGCTAGGGAGCGCTAGAGAGAGGGGAAGCAAGGGGAGGAGGAAGAGGAGCTCACGGCGCTTCCGGGGAGCTGGTCAGCGGACTCGGGGAGGCAGCGACGGGGACGTATCGACGGCCGGCGATGGAGGCTCTCGGCAGGGGGAACGAGAGAGAGAGATAGAGGAGAAGGGAGGAGATGGAATGAGCTCGGGGGAGAGCTCTCGCGTCTTCCAGGCGCAGGGGAAGCAGGGGAGCAGCCTGCTCCGTGGCAAGCAGGAGGTGGAGGCCGGCGAGCGCTCGGTCGCCACCTCGATGCCTACTGGCGCGAGGTGGGAGATGACCTCCCCACCACTGGTGGGCTGGGCTGGGCCTCCCACTTGACCAGGTACACTTCTTCCCTTTCTTTTATTTCTGTTTTCTGTTTTCTATTCTAACATTTGTTTATTTTATTGCAGGTCCAAATAACCTTTCAAATATTCCAAAACTTTTGTATATTCAAGTTTGAATATTCTAAACTTGTATAAAAAGTTTCAGGTTAATTTGATAACAGTAGTAATGATAATGTTTTTATTTATCAATTTCAAAGGCTTCAATCTTTAATTTAAATTATTTGAAATGTTCAAATAATTAGAATGATCCCTGGTATATCCATGCCCTCAATTATCAGACATAGGGAACATTTTTGCTGGGCATTTTGGATTTGTTGAAATTTCATTTATCTTGAATTTCTTTAATTCATTAAGTGCTTGGGGTTTCTTTTCTTTCTCCTCATTTCACATTGATGCAATGATGATGTTGATGATGCAATCACAATGCTAACCTAGGACACTTGCTAGGGTTGTGACAACTCACCCCCACTCAAAAGAATCTCGTCCCGAGATTTTGAAGTCGTCGGAAAGAGCACGGGGTACTCTAGTCGAAGATGATCTTCTCTTTCCCATGTCGCCTCCTTTTCAGAATGATGCGACCACTGAACCTTGAGAAACTTGATGTTCCGACGCCGAGTGGTACGCTCAGCTTGGTCGAGAATACGAACAGGGTATTCTCGGTATGTAAGGTTATCTTGGAGATCAAGCGCTTCGTGGTCTACTTCGCGGACAGGGTTCGAAAAGCAACACCTGAGTTGCGAGACGTGGAAGACATCATGAACCTTGGAAAGATGTGGCGGAAGTTCCAATTGGTAGGCAACCTCTTCTCTTTTAGCAAGAATGCGAAAAAGTCCAATGTAACGAGGACCAACTTGCCTTTGATACCGAATCGATGGGTACCCTTCAGAGGTGTAACCCGAAGGTAAGCCTTCTCATCAACCTCATAGGTCACAAACTTATGATGACGGTCATATTGACTCTTTTGACGGGATTGGGCTGTTTTCAACTTTTCACGAATAATGCGAACTTGCTCCTCTGCATCCTGGATCATATCCGGCCCAAAGAGTTGCCTCTCTCCGGTTTCTGACCAGTTAAGAGGTGTTCGACATTTTCGTCCATAGAGAACTTCAAAAGCGGCTTTGCCCAAGCTTGACTGATAACTGTTGTTATATGCGAATTCAGCAAATCGAAGGCAGTTCTCCCAATTCATACCGAAAGATATAACACAAGCTCGGAGCATGTCTTCGAGAATTTGATTGACTCGCTCTACTTGACCACTTGATTGAGGGTGGAAAGCAGTGCTAAAGGATAGATGAGTCCCCATAGCGGTTTGAAAACTTTCCCAAAATCAAGAAGTAAAGATACTTCCGCGGTCTGAGTTAATCTCCAAAGGAACACCATGAAGAGAAACTATTCGAGAAACATATAACTCCACTAGCTGGCTAGCAGTAATGCTTTCACGAATAGGAAGAAAATGAGCCACTTTGGAGAGGCGATCAATGACTACGAATATAGCATTGTTCCCTCTCTTGGTCCTGGGAAAGCCGGTGATGAAATCCATACCGACCTTATCCCATTTCCACTCAGGAATAGCTAAAGGTTGAAGGGTGCCAGCAAGCCTTTGATGTTCTGCTTTCACATGACGACAAACGTCGCAGTTAGCAACATACTGAGCAATTTCTCTCTTCATCCTAGTCCACTAGAACCTCTGGCATAGGTCCTGATACATTTTGGTACTACCCGGATGAATTGTGAGAGGAGAATCATGAGCCTCCTTAAGGATCAATTGTCGCAGATGTTGTTTCTTTGGGATCACCAAGCGATTCTCAAGAAGACAACTCCCCGATCATCTTCCAAGAAGCATCTAACATTACCCTTCTTAATGTTTTTCTTGATCCGGGATATCCCGGCATCATGCTTCTGGGCTTCTATGATTTGATCCAAAAGAGTAGGTTTCGCCACCAGGTTGGATAGGAATCCTTGAGGAACAATGTGAAGATTTAACTTCCTGAATTCCTCGTAGAGAAGCGGTTGACCTTGTTGTAACATCAGATTGTTACAATAAGACTTACGACTTAGTGCATCAGCCATGACATTGGCTTTCCCCGGGGTGTAAGTTATCCCTAAGTCGTAATCTGTAATCAACTCTACCCACCGTCTTTGCGTGAGATTCAAATCCGGCTGGGTGAAAATATATTTCAGACTTTGGTGATCAGTGTATATCTCGCAATGATTACACAGAAGGTAATGTCGCCATGTCTTTAGTGCATGAACTACAGCTGCAAGCTCAAGATCATGCGTTGGATAATTATCCTCATGTGGACGCAACTGTCGAGATGCGTATGCAATCACATGACGATCTTGCATGAGAATGCAACCTAATCCTTGTCGCGAGGCATCGCAGTAGATAATAAAGTCCTTAGAAAAATCTGGTGGCACCAGAACAGGAGCAGAGGTCAGTCGTCTTTTCAACTCCTGAAAACTATGCTCGCATTGTGGGGTCCACTCGAACTTTTTATCTTTCTTGAGGAGTTCAGTCAGAGGTTTCGCAACCTTGGAGAAGTTCTCAACAAAGCGGCGACAATAGCTCGCTAAGCCAAGGAAACTCCGAACTTGCTTAACCGATTCAGGTTGAGTCCAATCAAGGACGGCCTGAACTCTCTCGGGGTTGACAGCAATACCTTTGCCAGAGATCACGTGGCCCAGATAGGTCACTTCTGGCAACCAAAATTCACACTTGGAGAATTTGGCATATAAGCGGTGCTCCCGAAGTTTCATCAATACCAGCCTTAGATGCTTGGCATGTTCTTGTTCGTTCTTCGAGTAGATGAGTATGTCGTCGAGGTAAACCACAACGAATTTATCCAAATACTCCAAGAAGATCGAATTCATCAGACGAGAGAAGGTGGCTGGGGCATTGGTTAAACCGAAGGACATGACGGTGCACTCGTATTGGCCATAACGAGTGACAAAAGCCATTTTTGGAATATCCCCGTTTCTGATTCTGATTTGATGGTATCCCAACCTCAAATCCATTTTGGAAAAGACAGAGGATCCAGCAATTTGATCATACAAATCCTTGATCCTGGGGAGCGGATACTTGTTCTTGATAGTGACCAAATTCACTGGTCGGTAATCCACAACCATCCGATCTGATCCATCCTTCTTCTTAACGAAGAGGACGGGGCAAGCCCAAGGAGAAGAGCTAGGACGAATGAAACCTTTCTTAAAAGCTTCATCAAGTTGGGTTTTTAGCTCGGCTAGTTCTAAGGGTGCCATCTTATAGGGTCTTCTGGCTCTTGGGACTGTCCCTGGAATAAGCTCTATCACGAACTCAACATCTCTGACAGGTGGAATACCTGGCAGTTCTTCTGGGAAGACGTCCGGAAAATCACGGACTACCAGAATATCCTCTAACTCAGGAAGAGGGCTAGCATTTAGGGAATAGAGTTGGCGCTTGGTTGAGTGGAGACATTAACTATCTCTCCCGAGGGATGTGTAAGTTGAACATTCCTAGAATGAGTATCAATCTTGGCATAGTGGGCTTTCATCCAATCCATAGCTAGAATGATATTGATGTCAAAAGACTTAAGAGCTATCAAGGATGCTAGGAATACTAGTCTATCCACCAGAATTTCATTGTCATGACTCACTCTAGAAGTTTGCCATTTTGAACCAGGAGTCTGAACTACTAAGGGAGTGGGCATGTCATAGAAGGACATGTTACGCAACTGTGCATAACTTTCTGAGATGAATGAATGAGATGCCCCAGTATCAAATAGAACAGATGCTGGATGGCTATTAACAAGAAACGTACCTAGAATGACATCAGGATCTTCAAGGGCTTCTTCAGCAGACACATAATTCACTCGCCCACGGACAGGAGCTGGCTTCACATAGAAAGCTTTTCCTGGTTTTCCACGTCCAGCAGGCTTAGCATTGTTCTGGGGACACTCACGAGAACAGTGTCCTGGTTCTCCACATTTGTAGCATACCACTGTAGCACGAGGTGCAACATTTGTAGGCGGTCCTCCAAATGGTCTGGGTGGAGGGTTGGACTGAACTGGACGAGGTGCCTGGAAGGATGGCCTCGCGGTGTATCTTGGCGGCAAAGCTGCATTGGGTGCCCACACTCGGCATTTGTTAGGGCCTGAACCCGATGCAGGATTGAAGTCTCGGTTATGCTTCCTCGTAGCCTCGTAGTCAGTTTGTCCGGACTCAGCATTGATGGCCTTATTGACGAGAGCCTGGAAGGTGGTGCACTCGTGCAGACGAAGATCTCGGTGAAGCTCAGCAATAAGTCCCTTGCGGAACCTAGCCTGCTTCTTGGCATCAGTTGAGACTTCCTCTGGAGCATAGCGAGCAAGATTACCAAACTCGCGACTGTATCCATCCACTGACAATCTGCCCTGGGTGAAGGCACAGAATTCCTTTCTTTTGCGATCCATCAGCCCTTCCGGGATGTGATGGATATGGAATGCGGCGCCGAACTCTGCCCAGGTTGGTGCAGGTCCCTGGGGACGCATAGCCTCATAGCTTTCCCACCAGAGGTTGGCAGGTCCCTCCAGAAAGTACGTCGCAAAGGTCACCTTGTTGGCCTCTGAAACATTTGTAGCTCGGATCTTGCATCGAGGGGGTCGATCGAATGATGGTACTTGGGCGGACACAGCTTGATAAAGTCACCAAGTGATACTCCATCGTGGTGATCATTGCGGGGAGCACGAGCTGTGTTTTGTTCAATTCTTTCCAACAGCCTATTGGTCTCCCTCTTATTCCTTTCAGCCTCTAGCATCACCTCCGCCAGGGATGTTGCATGTGGCAGCTCCTCTTGCCTTGGCTGGCTACTCTCGCCCTGCTCAGGAGCAGGCACGGGATTGTTCCTAGTTGCCACCATCCTGGGGAAACAATCCACAGCTTAGACATAGAGAACATCAACTCTAAGACATGAATTATGGAATGTGCTAATCAACATGGCATGTAGGATAAACACCAATCAACATGGTAAAGCAACTACCATATGAACATTAGGTTTCATACACACCATGACTTAGTTCAGTACAAACCCAAGCTGAAAACAACTACGGAGAGATGACACAACTCATCGGAGGCATTACAAGCTTCCTATACATTATCTATCTACACCTCCGGAACTCAACTCTCAACCTTAGTCATATCCCACAAGACACACAGGACTGTGGCGATACGACTACTACCATACTAGGACTAACATCCACGCACTCAAACATCACCGTAAAATGCCTCGTATAGGTTACCCCCGTGACCTAGGAGCTGAACCTGAGGATCTGGAAACACTCTAGCCTGGGATCCCTGGAAACCATAAGGACACGGATGTGGCCTTGGTCCCCTTGTCGGCGGCAACACCGGTCCTCGAAGAGAGGTGATGCCTCCAACATCAGGCCAGTCTACGTGTGCTGGCAAATGAGTCCGCGATGGGGTCAGCATCTCCAAATCTCCATAGCCTGTCTGCACGACAGGTGCCAACTGCGTCAAGGCTGTCCAAAGACGAGCACGGGTAGCATAGAGCTCCATGCGAAGAGCACGTGCATCACGATCCCTATTCTCCAACATCTGAGCAGTCACCTATAGCCTAGGGTCCTCATGAGAATGGTCAAAGTAGGCTGCACTAAGATATCCATCCTCTCCTCCCATGGAAGCAGGAACATAGCAGAACTGCGTGTTCTGTAGCAGACCATGGTGAAACCTTATGATAGTCAGCATGGTGTATGCGGCTTCCTGAACTTCCATATCTATGGAAACTCCCAATCCATGAGTCCAGTGAAGCGGCTCTGCAGCTCCAGGATATGAAGGATATATCCTAACGGTACACAAATACTGACTCTGGTTGAAATCTCGATACGGCTCCTCCACTGTGTACTCTGGGTACTAGCGGTATCCAGCCTCCATCATAACTCTAACCAACATGGCCGTGTGACCCGGCACATCGATGCACCTGGTCCGACGGACCACCTGACGGAAAGGACGAGAGGGCATCTGAAACAGAGAATGATGCAAAGACATTAGAGATCCTAGCAGAAATTGGACAGTGTAACGGCTGTTATTGCTCAAGAAATTTTTTGAGACAATTGAAAAAGATTGGAAAGGCATAACCACTCGACTATCTAGACTCAAATCTCTTCTCCATCTGTTTGTCACACCAACAATACTTGAATAACTGCATTCACTTACAAACAAGCTAGCTATTGGTCCATGGCTAGTAACTCGTCATCCTAAGCAATAGATGAGAATCCTAGTTCCTATCCCCGTAGAAGAGATGAGAATGACCCAGCATAGAATAACTTGGGGAGAGGAGTAAAAAGAGCCTTACGTTCCCTTCCACAATCAATTCCCCTACTTATCTATAGTGTTTCTAGACTCAACTTCGACCGGTTTGGCTTGGTAGTCCTCCAGTCAGTCAGGCTCTGATACCAACACTATCGGAACCCCGATCCTAAGCATATGATTCCATACTGTAACAAGCCACATCACTTTGCGGCCTCACGCACGGTACTCCACGGCTGCAACCTTACCTTGGCCGGGACCGTTTGCGTCTTTTGGCTCACGTATGTGAACGTGTCACTGGCAATCACACAACAAAGAACCCAGGCCGACATGACTAGTCATGAACCCAAGTAGCACATCCGTACGGAAACAGGCATACATAACCCAGCAATGCAGGTGTCGGCCTCAAGCGTGTGTAGACGAGTCATAGCAAGCTACAAGGACTCCATTACGTCGCGAGACACGAATGTCATCACTGTACGTAGACGAGTCGTAGCAGGCTATAGGGACTCCATTACACTGCGAGACATTTCCTCGAAGGAACAGACACAGCAGGACAAAAGGATACATGCCGGTCAATCAATGTGTCCGGAGCAGTAGCAAGCTACCATGGCTCGGTGGAAGCACAAAGAGGCAGTTTCCCGTAAAGAGTACTACTAAAGGCACACGACTAGGTGTCGGATCCCATACATACCGTTGCACGTCACACGTACGCACGACATGCCCGATATGCATAGATACAACTATGGCATCACAACATAACCATACAACAACATGACTTTTATTTAAGAGGCTCAAACGAGCCTTGCATAATATGTTCTTACAGATAGGGGTCACATGACCCGACACTCAAGCCATACAAACAAACTCACACAAGCTAGCGGAAACTTAAGCTATTTGAGTATAGACGGCGAAATAGAAAAGAGGCACACGGCCTGACTATCTACAGCCCACCACACGGGCAAAGATCGTAGCTGGGACACCAGCTATTCGGCATCGTCAACGTCTAGATAACACCCACCTGATGGGTCCTGGTTCTCTTCTACAACATTAATTAAGCAAGGATGAGTACAATCGTACTCAGCAAGTCTTTAAAACAGACCTAGTCTATTTATGCTCGTGTATCAATAAAGGGGGTGGTGGAGTTCATGCAGGAATGCCAGCTTTGACTCATGGCTAACCTACACTACTCAATTTTAAACTCTTTGTTACAATTTTAGTTATCGCACACGAGTCCACTATCTCCATCACAATACACCACCATGGATTCACCTTCCCCTTCTGGAAGAGTGCCATCCACGGTACTCACACTTGTCTTGATATTTTTAGGAGTATCCATTTGATTATCTATGAACAGCATAAGTTCTCCAAGTAGTCCATATCCGAGGACGCGGCTATTCGAATAGTTTCATACCCTGCAGGGGTGTACTTCTTCACACATGCTCTCGCCACTTATCGATGTGTGCCATAAACCATGCACCTCGGCAACCTTCAAGCGGATGCCCAGCGAGGAAGTCAGCCACGACCGTCAAGCACATAAGACCTCTAGTCCAGGCTATCGCCTATTTGAGACTGAAACCCGCACAGAAGTCCGGCCGAAGTTTCTGCTATGGTCCCAAACGATGTGCGCAGGGTTCCCAAGCCCACCATTCGGGTGACCCTTGGTACACCGTGCCACTGCCTACCGCGTCGTAACCCACCTCGAGGGTCAGCGCTACGCACGGCCTCCAACATGCTATAAACACCAGAAACTACTTGCAACTCCTGGACTAAGGACTAAGCGACTAATAAGTCGAGAGGGGTCGAGTTACCGGAACCCAATGTGTGGTAGTAACTAGTCTTGGATCACAAACACGGAACCCAGTTCCTAAGAACGGTCCCAATGAGACAACCCACTATGTACTCCTACATAGCCTCTCATCGCTACCTTTACCAAATCGTATTCATTATGAGCTCATCACATTGGACAACACTGTTTCACTCAGTTCATCACCCAGATGAAACAGACCTGACACAACTCTAAACATAGCAAGCATAGCAAGCAAAGTAAGCTAGGCACATCATGGCACAAGCATCTACCAGGTATGCTAGGTTGCAAGGTTTAGCTATTTACTGTGACAAGATCAGGTCATGCATAAGAATAGGATCATCTATCGTGTATGACCGACATATGGCTGTTTGTTCTAATGCAATAAACAAGAGTAGGAGCGAGAGAGTGGGATGTTATAGGAATGATCAATGGGGTTGCTTGCCTTGCTGAGCTACGGAGGAGTTCTCTCCTTCGTCAGGATACGGGGTGGTATCTTCTGGATTAGGGCCTACCGCAACGTAGATAAAAGCATTCAATACAAGCAAATGCAACAATATGATGCATGATCATGGCATAGTAATATGCATGGGTGAGCTAATGTAACTAGTGATCATGTCAATTTAAAACAGATTTGAATATAGGTTCAAAGTTGTTCTCTTTTTTAAATTCCATATATTAACCTAATGATAATTGTCCATGTTCACCTATTTATGTTTCTCTAGCATGCCTGAGAATAGCACCATTGGATTCATTGGATTTTTCTGATAAATTTTCATATATAAATTATTTTCATCTGACTTACAGATTAATTTATATGATTTTTCAAAGTTTTAAATAATTTCTGGAATTTTTTTAAATAGGAAAATGGTATTATGACATCATCCTGACGTCATCTTGTCAACAGACCCGTTCCAGGTCAAATCTGACCGGTGGGGCCCATCTGTCATAGACTCAATACTAATCAGTTTTAATTAAACTAATTATCCTGTCTAATTAACCTAGTAGGGCCCACTGTCAGTGTTATGTTTAGTTAATAAACCGATTAAAACTAATTACTAATTATCCTAAAACTAATCAGGGATGGGGGCCACCTGTCATTGACTCACAGAGTCAAGCCAGGGCCCACGGGGGTCAAACCCGCCGGAGTTGGTCGACGGCTCATCGCCGGTGACCAACAGAGACAATGGCGACCATCGGGTTTTGCCCATAGGCGCTCATTCAACGAGCTGACACCACCGACGAGTAGCCCGTGCTCGCCCGCATCCAACAGGGGCCACGGGAGGCTACAGGGTCACCGGAGCTCGCAGGAAACGAGCTCGTGGCGGTGGCCGGAGCTTGGGCTCGGACCAAAACACGATACAGGGCACGGGGCGACACGGCAATTGGCTCTACGAGCTCCTGGGAACTCCGGGAGTTCAACCATGCACTCGCACGTGAGCTCGGGGGACTGCACGCACGGCGACGACCGATCACGGCGGCGGGAGGTCTTCGGGTCCAGCGGCCGGGCTAGATAGGGAGCGCTAGAGAGAGGGGAAGCAAGGGGAGGAGGAAGAGGAGCTCATGGCGCTTTCGGGTAGCTGGTCAGCGGGCTCGGGAGGCAGCGACGGTGATGAATCGACGGCCGGCGATGGCAGCTCTCGGCAGGGGGAACGAGAGAGAGAGACAGAGGAGAAGGAAGGAGATGGAATGAGCTCAGGGGAGAGCTCTCGCGTCTTCCAAGCGCAGGGGAAGCAGGGGAGCAGCCTGCTCCGTGGCAAGCAAGAGGTGGAGGCCGGCGAGCGCTCGGTCGCCACCTCGATGCCTACTGGCGCGAGGTGGGAGATGACCTCCCCACCCCTGGTGGGCTTTGTTGGGCCTCCCACTTGACCAGGTACACTTATTCCCTTTCTTTTTATTTCTGTTTTCTGTTTTCTGTTGTAACATTTGTTTATTTTATTGCAGGTCCAAATAACCTTTCAAATATTCCAAAACTTTTGTATATTCAAGTTTGAATATTCTAAACTTGTATAAAAAGTTTCAGGTTAATTTGATAACAGTAGTAATGATAATGTTTTTATTTATCAATTTCAGAGGCTTAAATCTTTAATTTATATTATTTGAAATGTTCAAATAATTAGAATGATCCCTGGTATATCCATGCCCTCAATTATCAGACATAGCGAACATTTTTTATGGGCATTTTGGATTTGTTGAAAATTCATTTATCTTGAATTTCTTTAGTTCATTAAGTGCTTGGGGTTTCTTTTCTTTCTCCTCATTTCACATTGATGCAATGATGATGATGATGATGCAATCACAATGCTAACCTAGGACACTTGCTAGGGTTGTGACAAAACTAAAAAACACCTTCCCTACCAATGTGTGTTTACTGATAATGAAATACTATCTTCTTATGCCAAGGAGGCCTATTGTTATTTTGATGTTGAGCAAATTGGAGAATTTGTTGCTTTTAAGGGTGCCTATTATCTTTTTGAATTCTCCCAACTACACTATATCGGAGAAGTTTGCTCTTGTTAAAGATTATATTGATGGGTTACGTTTTGCTACTACACATGATGATTTTGATGAATATAATATGGATGTGCTTGCTGCTCCTAGTTGCAATTATTATGAGATAGGAGCTACATATTCACCTCTCTATGTTTCCAATACGATGAAATTGCAAGAAACTACTTATGCTATGTATTGGCCTTTACTTGATGTGCATGAATCGTTCTTGTATGACATGCCCATGCATCAGAAGAGAGTTATACTTTGTCATTGCATGATATATGTTACTTTTTTCTCACTACTTTATTGAAAATCATTGTTAATTAAAATTGGATTTGATATACCTTGGGATCCTGGTGGATCAATTACTTGAGCACTTTATGCCTAGCTTAATGGCTTTAAAGAAAGTGCTACTAGGGAGACAACCCAAAAGTTTTAGAGAGTCATTTATTTCTTTTGTGTGCTTTTGTATTATATCATGTGACAAGATTTGCCTTTAGGATGATTAGATTGCGTGTTGGTATGTGCGGTGTAAAAACAGAAACTTTGGCTGTAGTGCGTGAATTTTCATTTTTTTAATGGAACATTGAAAGTTTCTGAAAATTTACACCGTATTGCTACACAATTTTTTTATTTCGTCCTAAATTTTCAGAATGTTTGGAATTTAAGAAGTATGGTGAAAGTTCAGATTACTACAGACTATCCTGTTTAAGACAGATTCTGTTTTTGATGCATTGTTTTGCATGTTTTGATGAAACTATCGATTTTATCGGTGGTATAAGCAATGGAAAAATTATAATACAACAATTATAATGCTAATATAAAATATTAATGGGTTTGCAATAGTACTTAAAGTAGAAATTTGCTTTATTATACTAACGGATCTTACGAGTCTTCTGTTGAGTTTTGTGTGGATGAAGTGTTCGAAGATCGAGGAAATCTCGATATGAGGAGAAGAAGGAGAGACAGGAGTTCAAGCTTGGGGATGCCCATGTAACCCCAAGTAAATATCCAAGGAGACTCAAGCATCTAAGCTTGGGGATGCCCCGGAAGGCATCCCATCTTTCTTCAACAAGCACCAGATTCGTTTCATTTGTGTAATATGTGCAAATCTTGGAGCGTCTTTTGCATTTAGTTTATACACCATGCTGGCATGAGATAGTCCATGGTTGATTTATAGAATGCTCATTGCACTTCACTTATATCTTTTGAGTATGGATTTGTAGAATGCCTCATGTGCTTCACTTATATCATTTGAAGTTTGGATTGCATGTTCCTCTTCACATATAAAACTGTTATTTGAATAATGCTCTTTCGCTTCACTTATATTTATTAGAGAATGGTATTTTGTAGAAAGAATTAAACTCTCTTGCTTCACTTATATTTATTTAGAAATTCTAGAGGAATTGGTCATTTTCATGGTTAGTCATAAAATCCTACATAAAACTTAGGGATCACTAATTATGATATGTTTGATTCCTTGCAATAGTTTTGCGAGATAGAGATGATAATATGTGGGAGGTACTAGTGGATGATCATGATTAGTAAGATATTGGTGTTAAGGTTTGTGATTCCTAAATCATGCATGTATAGTCTCCCGTTATGCTAGGAAGTTGGAGCACAATTTATCCTTGATTGTCTATCTTTGTGTGAATGTCGGGGGGGCGCGATGGTTAACTCCTACCAACCTCCTCCCTAGGGGCATGCTATTAATACTTTGCTTCAAGGTCTAATAAAATTTTGCAATAAGCATGTGAGTTCTTTATGACTAATGTGAGTCCATGGATTATATGCACTCTTACCTTTCCGCAATTTGCTAGCCTCTACGGTACCACACATTGCCCTTTCTCACCTTGAGAGTCGGTGCAAATTTCGCTGGTGCATCCAAAACCCATGATATGATACACTCTATCACACATAAGCCTTATTATATATTCGTGAAAACAGCCACCATACCTACCTAGTATGGCATTTCCATAGCCATTCCGATATATATTTCCATGCAACTTCCACCGCTTTCATTTTGATGACTTGGGCATTCATTGTCATATTGATTTACATGATCGTAAGATAGTTGGCATGACATTTCCATGGCTTGTCCTTTTTTGATATCTTTGCTATGCTAGATCATTGCATTCATATCGTCATATTTTATTTTAGGTATCGAGTAGTAATCTTGAGTTATAAGTAAACAGAAGTGGGATGATCATAATTATTCATTATTAGAGCATGCCCCAGCGAGGAAAGGAGGATGGAGACTATGATTCCCCCACAAGTCAGGATGAGGCTCCGGACAAAGAAAGAAAAAGAAAAAATGACGAGAGACAAAGATAGAAGGTCATGCTAATTCCACACTTGTGCTTCAAAGTATCACCAAGTTTTTCAAATAGAGAGTCTCCTATGTTGTCACTTTCATATACTAGTGGGCATTTTTCATCTAGAGTTAGGTTGCACACCCACTTAGTTTTCATATTGAGCTCTCATACACTTATAGCTCTTAGAGCATCTGTTTCATGGCAATCCCTACTCCTCGCATTGATATCTATTGATGGGCATCTCCATAGACCGTTGATACGCTGAGTTGATGCGAGACTTTTGCTACCTCTTGAGCATGCATTGGTTTTCCCTTGAAGAGGAAAGGGTGATGCAGCAAAGTAGATAAGTATTTCCCTAAGTTGTTGAGAACCAAGGTATAAATCCAGTAGGAGGAACAAGCAAGTCACCAATGGATGCACCTACACAAACAATCAAACTCTTGCAACCAACGCTATAAAGGGGTTGTCAATCCCTTCACGGTTATTTGCAAGGATTAGATCTGAAAGAGATAGATGCAAACGAGTGCGGAAAGTAAAAGATACGTAAATTGCAGAAAGGTATAGATCTGAAAATATATGATGGAAAATAGACCCGGGGGGCGATAGGTTTCACTAGAGGATTCTCTCTTGAAGGCAAATATCATGGTGGGTAAACAAATTACTGTCAAGCAATTGATAGAAAAGTGAATAATCATGTAGTTATCCAAGGCAATGATCATGGATATAGGCATCACGTCCATGACAAGTAGATCGAAATGATTCTGCATCTACTACTATTACTCCACACATCGACCGACTCCTGCCTGCATCTAGAGTATTAAGTTCATGAAGAACAGAGTAACACATTAAGAAAGATGACATGATGTAGATGGATAAACTCAAGCAATATGATGAAAACCCCATCTTGTTACCCTTCATGGCAACAATACAATATGTGCCTCGCTACCCCTACTATGTCACTGGGTGAGGAGACCACAAGATTGAACCCAAAACCAAGCACTCCTCCCATTGCAAGAATTACCAATCTTGTTGGCCAAACCAAACCAATAACTTGAAGAGACTTTCAAGGATATGAAATCATGGATATAAGAAATCAGAGAAGATTCAAATAAGATTCATGGATAATCTGAACATAGAATCACAATTCATCAGATCTTGACAAACACACCACAGAAGAGGATTACATCGGATAGATATCCATGAAGATCATGAAGAACATGGTATTGAAGATCAAAGAGAGAGAGAGAAGAAGAAGCCATCCAGCTACTAGCTATGGACCCATAGGTCTGTGGTGGACTAATCACGCATCATCGGAGGGGCAATGGAGTTGATGTAGATGCCCTCCGTAATCGAAACCCCCTCCGGCAGATTACCGGAAAAGGCTCCAAGATTAGATCTCTCGGTAAAGGAGGCTTCCAGCGGCGGAAAGTATTTTCGTGGCTCTCTTTGATGTTGGGGGAATATTTGGGTATTTATAGGCCAAGAATTAGGGTTAGAAGACCTGCCAGGAGGCGACAGGCCTGCTAGGCGCGGCCAGGGGGCGCGCCTAGCAGGCTTGTGGTGTCGCGACACCTACCCTCACATGCACTCCAAGCTTGGATGACTTGTTTCCTTCCAGAAAAATTACTTCCGAAGGTTTTATTCCATTTGGACTCTGTTTATTATTCCATATCTGCAAAACTCAAAAACAAGGAAAAACAGAAACTAACACTTGGCTCTAGATTAATAGGTTAGTCCCAAAAATAAAATAAAATAACATATTAATGCTTATAAAACATCCAAAACAGATAATATAATAGCATGCCATCATAAAAAATTATAGATGTGTTGGAGACATATCAGCATCCCCAAGCTTAATTCCTGCTCGTCCTCGAGTAGGTAAATGATAAAAACAGAATTTTTTATGTGGTTTGCTACCTAACATATTTATCCAAGTAATATTCTTTATTGTGGCATGAATATTGAGATCCATAAGACTCAAAATAAAATCTTAATATTGCTATAGAAACAATAACATTTCAAGCATACTAGCAAAGGAATTGTATCTCTTCAAAATATAATGGCAAAAGAAAGTTATCCCTACAATATCATATGGTCTGGCTATGCTCCATCTTCCCCAAACAAAGTATTTGTATCATGCACAACCTCGATGAAAAGTCAAGCAATTGTTTTCACACCTTTATTTTCTCAAACTTTTTCATCTCTCACGCAATACATGAGCGCGAGCCATGGATATTTTACTATAGGTGGAATAGAATATGATGGAGGTTTTCAAGGAAGGGGAGAAGATAGTCTCACATCAACTAGGCGTATCAACGGGCTATCGAGATTCCCATCAATAGATATCAATGTGAGTGAGTAGGGATTTCCATGCAACGGATGCACTAGAGCTATAAGTGTATGAAAGCCCCAAAGGAAACTAAGTGGATGTGCATCATGAACAAAAAAATTCCACTAGCTATATGAAAGTAACAAAATAGGAGACTCTCTATCATGAAGATCATGGTGCTACTTTGAAGCACAAGTGTGGAAAAATGTAGTAGCAATGTCCCTTCTATCTTTTCTCTCATTTTTTATGTGGGCATCTAAGGCCTCTTCTATTCATTTTTTTCGGGCTTCGCTGGCCTCTTTTATTTTTCACAAAGTCCGGAATCTCATCCCCACTTGTGAGGGAATCATAGCTTCCATCATCCTGTCCTCACATGGGACATTCTCTAATAATGATAATCATCACACTTTTATTTACTTACAACTCAAACGAAAATTACAACTCGATACCTATGACAAAATATGACTCTATATGCAATATGGAAGTGATGGTGCATGTCATAAAAGGAAACGGTGGGAGTTGCATGGCAATATATCTCGGAATGGCTATGGAAATACCATAATAGGTAGGTATGGTGGCTGTTTTGAGGAAAGATATATGGTGGCTGTTTTGAGGAAGGTATTTGCTGGATGTTTTGAGGAAGGTGTTTGTTAACCGGCGAAAGTTGCGCGGTACTAGAAAGGCTAGCAAAAGTGGAAGGGTGAGACTGTGTATAATCCATGGATTCAACATTAGTCATAAGAACTCACATAATTATTGCAAAAGTCTATTAGTCATTGAAGAAAAGCATTAAACGCATGCTCCTAGGGGGGAGGCCGGTAGGGGTTAACCATCGCGCATCCCCGACCCTCAGACAAAGGCTGACAATCTATAAACAAGTCATGCTCCGACTTCCTTACATAGCGGTTCACCACACGTGCATGCTACGGGAATCACAAACCTTTATACAAGTATTTTTACCAAATCACAATTTGCTTCCTAACATGTCTCTTAACATTACCATCTTTATATCTCAAAACTTTATGCAAGGAATCAAACTTCTCATAAATACTCAATGCACTTAATATGGAAGTTTTTATTATATCCTTTTGGATGCCTATAATATTAGGACTAAATTCATAACCTAGACCAATTACCATGCTGTTTTAGAAACTCTCAAAATAATATAAGTGAGGTACGAGAGTTCAAGTATTTCTATAAAAACTCAAACACCACCGTGCTGTAAAAGATATAAGTGAAGCACATAGAGCAAAATTGCCCAACTCAAAAGATATAAGTGAAGCACAAAGAGTATTCTAATAAATTCAAGATTTAGCGTGTCTCAAAATATGTGTGCAGCAAGGATGATTGTGGCAAACTAACAAGCAAAGACTCATATCATACAAGACGCTCCAAGCAAAACACATATCATGTGGTGAATAAAAATATAGCCTCGAGTAAATTTACCGATGGATTGAAGATGAAAGAGGGGATGCCTTCTAGGGCATACCCAAGCTTAGGATCTTTGTCATCCTTGAATATGACTTGGGGTGCCTTGGGAATACCCAATCTTAGGCTCTTGACACTCCTTATTCCATAGTCCATCAAATCTTTACCCAAAACTTGAAAACTTCACAAGACAAAACTTAACAGAAAACTGGTGAGATCCGTTAGTATAAGAAAATAAATCACCACTTTAGGTACTTTTGTGAACTCATTCTTTATTTATATTGGTGTTATTCCTACTGTAATCTAACTTCTCCATGGCCTATACCGCATGATACAACCCATAGATTCATCAAAATAGCAAACAACTCAAAGAAAACAGAATTCGTTAAAAATAGAACAGTTTGCAGAAATCTGTAAACTCCGTATACTTATGTAAATCAAAGAATTATGAGAACTTAGGAAAACCTGTGACATTTATATATAAATCTTGTGTAAAACTTTCAGATCAATTAGAATCTCTGAAAAAATTAGGAAATTCCTGGATTGAGCGCAAAAGTTTCTGTTTTTCAGCAAGATCAAATCAACAACTACCATAGATCACCCCAAAGGTTTTACTTAGATCAAACACTAATTAAAAACCAAAACAAAATTAATAGATAATTAGTAATGTGGGAAACAATAAAAAACAGAAGCAAAAAACAGAACACAAAAATAAAATTGGGTTGCCTCCCAACAAGCACTATTGTTTAACGCCCTTAGCTAGGCAAAACACAATAGATCTAGGTATTGTCATCTTTGGTATGCAATCCAAAAGTAGCTCTCATAATAGTTTCATAAGGGAAACATATTTTTTTTCTAGGAAAGTGTTCCATGCCTTTCCTTAATGGAAATTGGAATCTGATGTTTCCTTCTTTTATGTCAATAATTGCACCAATCATTCTAAGGAAACGTCTACCAAGAATAATAGGACATATAGGATTGTAATCTATATCGAGAACAATGAAATCTATGGGCACATAATTCCTATTTGCAAAAAAAGAACATCATTAATCCTTACCATAGGTTTCTTAATAGTGGAATCCTCAAGATGCAAATTTAGAGAGCAATCATCAAGATCATGATAACCTAGCACATCACATAAAGTTTTCGGAATCATGGAAACACTAGCACCCAAATCACACAAAGCATGACACTCATAATCTTTGATTTTAATCTTAATAGTAGGTTCCCACTCATGATGAAGCTTTCTAGGGATAGAAACTTCTAACTCAAGTTTTTCTTCAAAAGATTTCATCATAGCATCAACTATATGTTTAGTAAAAGCCTTATTTTGACTATAAGCATGAGGAGAATTCAACATGAATTGAAGCAAGGAAATACAATCAATCAAAGAGCAGCTATCATAATTAAAGTCCTTGAAATCCAAAAGAGTGTGTTCATTGCTATTTAAAGTTTTGACCTCTTCAATCCCACTTTTATCAATCTTAGCATTAAGATCTATAGACTCCAAATCATTGGGACGCCTTTTAACTAAACTTTACTTATCTCTAGTCCCATCATTGTGAAGATTTATATTGGAAAACAAATATTTAATAGGAGTCACACCAATCACTTTAAGATCTTCATCATTATTGAAAGATTCTGGCTTGGCGGCCATATTATTAACTAAGGTAGCTTGTTTATCAGAAATTTGGCCTACTAAATCGTCAAGATGAGCAAACTGATATTTCAATCCATAAAACTCTTTAGACATATCATCAAGTTCCTTATTCATGTATTCAAGCATACCTTTTTGTTCTTTAAGCTCGTTCCTAAAGAAGTTATTATGGTCAAATTGGACTGACATGAATTTTTTTTGCATTATCCTCAATATCTTCCAACTTCCTAAGATAAGGATTAAAGTCATTGGGTGAAGCCATAAATATGAACAAACGATCTAACACAAGAAACAAACGAAAGAAGGGAGAAAAAAGGCAAATCTTTTTGTATTTTCTAAAAATCGTTTTAAAAGTGGGGGGGGAACGAGAGGAAAATGGAAAATAAAGTAAATGCAAGAGATGAGTTTGTGATGGGTACTAGGTAGGCTTGACGTGTATCCTCCCCGGCAATGGCGCTAGAAACTGGCAAGTTGACGGGAGAGATCTTGTCTTGACTTGCTATGTATCCTCCCCGGCAACGGCGCCAGAAATACTTTTTGCTACCTCTTGAGCATGTGTTGGTTTTCCCTTGAAGAGGAAAGGGTGATGCAGCGAAATAGATAAGTATTTCCCCCAGTTGTTGAAAACCAAGGTATCAATCCAGTAGGCAGAACAAGCAAGTCACCAATGGATGCACCTACACAAACAGTCAAACTCTTGCACCAAAGCTATAAAGGGGTTGTCAATCCCTTCATGGTTATTTGCAAGGATTAGATCTGAAAGATATAGATGTAAACGAGTGTGGAAAGTAAAAGATAAGTAAATTGCAGCAAGGTATAGATCTAAAAATATATGATGGAAAATAGACCCGGGGGCCATACGTTTCACTAGAGGCTTCTCTCTGGAAGGCAAATATCATGGTGGGAAAACAAATTACTGTCAAGCAATTGATAGAAAAGCAAATAATCATGTAGTTATCCAAGGCAATGATCGTGCATATAGGCATCACGTACGTGACAAGTAGACCAAAACGATTCTACATCTACTACTATTACTCCACACATCGATCGACTCCTGCCTGCATCTACAGTATTAAGTTCATGAAGAACAAAGTAACACATTAAGAAAGATGACATGATGTAGATGGATAAACTCAAGTAGTATGATGAAAACCCCATCGTTACCCTTGTTGGCAACAATACAATACGTGCCTCGCTACCCCTACTATGTCACTGGGTGAGGACACCGCAAGATTGAACCAAAAACCAAGCACTTCTCCCATTGCAAGAATTACCAATCTAGTTGGCCAAACCAAACCAATAACTTGAAGAGACTTGCAAGGATATGAAATCATGCATATAAGAAATCAGAGCAGATTCAAATAAGATTCATGGATAATCTGAACATAAACTCACAATTCATTAGATCTTGACAAACACACCACAAAAGAGGATTACATCGGATAGATATCCATGAAGATCATGAAGAACATGGTATTGAAGATCAAAGAGAGAGAAGAAGCCATCTAGCTACGAGCTATGGACCCGTAGGTCTATGGTGGACTAATCATGCATCATCGGAGGGGCAACAGTTCATGTAGATGCGCTCCGTGATCGAAACCCCTTCCGACAGATTACTGGAAAAGGCTCCAAGATTAGATCTCTTGGGAACGGAGGCTTCCGGTGACGGAAAAGTATTTTTGTGGCTCTCTTTAATGTTGGGGGAATATTTGGGTATTTATAGGCCAAGAATTAGGGTTAGGAGACCTGCCAGGAGGCGACAAGCCTGCTAGGAGCGGCCAGGAGGCCCGTGCCTAGCAGGCTTGTGGCGCCCTGGCACCTACCCTGACGTGCACTCTAAGCTTGGATGACTTGTTTCCTTCTAGAAAAATTCCTTCCGAATGTTTTATTCCGTTTGGAGTCCGTTTAATATTCCATATCTGCAAAAACTCAAAAATAAGGAAAAAACAGAAACTCGCACTCGGCTCTAGATTAATAGGTTAGTCCCAAAAATAATATAAAATAACATATTAATGCTTATAAAACATCCAAAATGGATAATATAAAAGCATGCCATCATCAAAAATTATAGATACGTTGGAGACGTATCAACTTTCTTCTCCAATTTTACCCCTTTGAAACCTACCACCGCATTATATTCCACCCATAGTTCTATATCCATGGCTTGCGCTCATGTATTGCGTGAGAGTTGAAAATGTCGAAGCGCGTTAAAAAGTATGAACCAATTGCTTGGCTGACACCGGGGTAGTACATGATTTATACTTTGGGTTAAGAAGACAGAGCATGACAAGGCTATATGATTTTGTATGGATAGCATTCTTTAGCCTTGATATTTTTGAAAGCCATGATTGTTTGTTGGGATGCCTGAGTATTAATGTCTTTATGTGAAAACTAGACTATTGCTTTGAATCACTCATGTATTAATATTCATGCCATGATTAGATATATGATCAAGATTATGCTAGGTAGCATTCCACATGAAAAATTATCTTTTTTATCATTTACCTACACGAGGACGAGCAGGAATTAAGCTTGGGGATGCTGATACTTCTCCGGCGCATCTATAATTTTTGATTTTTTTCATGCCAATATTATACAACTTTCACATACTTTTGGCAACAATTTACATGATTTATTGGACTAACCTTTTGATCCAGTGCCAAGTGTCAGTTCCTAGTTTTGTGTGTTTTTTGTTTCGTAGGAATTCCATATCAAACAAAGTCCAAACGTGATAAAAATTTACGGGGATTTTTTTGGAATATTTGTGAATTTTGAGAAGTGGAATCAATGCAAATGGAGGCCCACAGTGCGCACGGAGTACCAGGGCGCGGGCCAGGGCCCAAACATGCCCTGGTGGAGCATTCCCACCTTGTAGGTCGGTTGGATCTCTCCTTTAGGCGCAAGGAAGCTAATTTTTGGAAAATATTGTGTTAAAATCTCAGCGCGATTGGAGTTATGGATCTCCAGGAATATAAGAAACAGTTTTCGGCCAGAAAACAGGAATGCGAAACATAAGAGAACAGAGAGGGATATCCAATCTCGGAGGGGCTCCCGCCCCTCCGTCTCCATGGAGGCCATGGAACAAAGGGGTAACTCTCCTCCCATCTAGCTGGGGAGTATTGCTGTCAAAACCGGTGGATCTTGGGTAGGGGGTCCCGAGTTGTGGGTCATGGATCGACGGGTAACAGGAGACAAGGGAGACGATATTTACCCAGGTTCAGGCTCTCTTGATGGAGGTAAAACCCTACGTCCTGCTTTTTTTGTATTGATGATGGTGTATCGAGTACAGAGTTGATCTACCACGAGATCGTATGTAGTGGTCTAAACCCTAAAAGTTATGCACGTATGATGATATGATCTATGATGATTTGATCGTCCCTAATGACTAGCCTAGCCTTGGCTTATATAACACACCAGAGGCCTAGGATAACAAGATTCCTAGTCGGCTATGTCGGTGGAGAGGAGTCCTTGTCTTGATAACCAAGTCTTGTGGAGTCTTCCTCATATGCATCATGGGTTGTTCGAACTGGCCCATTAATGAACTACCCTAGGGGTCCTCGGCCCGATCCAATTGTTGAGTGACGACAAGGTGAGTACCCCCTAGTTCAGGACACCATCAGTAGCCCCCTGAACCGGTCTTCAAGTTAGGGACGCTCCTCGGTTCTTCCGACTAGTTCTTCGTCTTCGGCCATCGGTCTTGAAAAATGGTTCAATAAATCTTCCCATCATTGATCTCGAGGATCGCCGAGGTGAATCTCAAGAGTTCACAAGTCGGGCATCCGAGGAGGAGCCCCGTTAATTTATCGGCCTGTATTAATGCCTCATTATTTTTACGCCACAACTCGGGTCTGAAGTGTTTCCCGTGTGGCAGTATCCTCTTGTGTCCGAGCTCCAACGTGGAACTATATCCGAGGTGTCTTTTTGAGCCCAAGCTCCAACGCTGGTCGGCATCCGAGGTGTCATAGGATAACTTGGTCTGTGAATATTTGAAGTAGTTCATTCGAGCTTATATATCGGGATAGTCTTTTATGGAGCTAGCCGTTCGCATTAAAGTTTTATGCTGGATTGCTTCCAAAGTGTCTTCAATCTTGAGCTTTATGCCTAAATACTTTCGAGCTCCAATGCCGGACCGCAACTGAGCTCCAAAGATGATCAACGTCCGAGGTGTCATAAACTACCTCGGTCTTTAAAAGATTGAACGAATTCAGCCGAGCTTAATTCTGAAAATGCACTCTATGGAGCCAGCCACTTGCGCCCGAGCTTTATGCCAGACTGCTTCCGAGGTGGTGCACCACCCCGACCGCGGGCTGATTTTTTGTGGATGTTTCGATTGGTGAAATTTATTCTCTGCCAAGATATATAGCCAGTAGCCCTCAAGGTGCGTGTCAGTTTAAAACCTGAGATGCCCCTGAAGGAAAAAATAATAATCAAAATAGAACCACTAATCCCAGTAGACCCTGAGACTTAGATCGATTTGCAAAATTGGCCTGAGGATCAAGTTCTTTCTCGGCGGCATTCGTTAGGGATGTAAACGTGGTACACATTAGTTTCTCAGACTCGGGTTGGGTGCGGCCGACCAACCTAAGGATCGAATCTCCTCAGAAATCGTATTGCACTTTGAATTTTCCGCATTGAATAGGCAATGTAGTAGCCCTCGAGCCTTAATTTGGGCACATGTGGTTGAATTAAGGATTGATATTTGTTTAACACAAACTTTGTTATGTTTGACACAATTTATGTGTAATCATTCTATGTATCCAAGTACTTTACATCATTAACGCTCAGAACCACATTGTACAAGACTTTGTTGAGCGACCATCGGCTTCAACCTCCTCCACCAGTAGCCGATGAGTGTTTGTCCTACTTTATAAAGCCTTTATAAAGGCAAAGATTCACGTCAAACAAGGCAATCCGGCCATACGATTTTATAAACAAAGGTACACAGAGAGATATGTTATATTACTATGTAAGAAACATCTTCTGGGAGAAATAGTTTATTTTCCCAGGATATCATGTTGACCATGATCGTGAAACCTCAACTCCGATCAATGTGAGAGGAAAATATCAAGGATTTAGTTTGGGGAATGCTCCCAAACTCCGTGGTCTTTAAGTAACCGAAATTTACACTTCCTTCATTGCCGACCAATTATACTCTTGAGATGGCTAGCTTTCAGCTTCACCCAATCTGAGGTACTAACCCGGATGACCCGAAAGTAACAATCACAAAGTTTCTCCCTTTACCTCCTAGCCGAACAATCGGGAACATAGGGGGTAAGCACAGGAGCCAGGCAACCCAGCTTGGCTAAAATCTTAAGTCAAATTTATGCATATTTATGGCTTTATAATGATGATTACGGAAGGTGCCACTCACATATTGAATACAAATGCTTTTATGCTCTATGCTATTTTGATTCCTTTGTGACCATTTATCATTTGAGAGGGGCCCATCGTCGGCTTCTACCCCTTTGTACATGCTATACAGGGTGTTTCCACAATAACAAGACAACCCTTAGCTGACGTCTCTGTACCCGGAGGCGGTTGTGTTAGCGGGGCAACTTAGTCATAGGAGCATATGTTTGGGGCAACTTAATAGCCCCCGATATACGTCGACTCCTCGAATTATTCGAGGTCGAACCACCCACAACTTGGCCGTTTCAAGAAAGAAAGTCCCTTCGTTTTACTCGGATAACCTCTATCGGCTATATTTGGTTGAACACCGCATGCGGTTCGCTGGCCGATTTATGCTTATTGTAAGAATCAACTTTCGGCTTTCTCCAACTGAGGCACGTAACCAGTTAAACCAAAAGTGACAATCGCAGTGGTTCTCCCTTTACCCCTTAGCCGAACAAAGCGGAAACATAAGAGGTAAGCACAAGAGCCGGTCAATTCAGCTATAGACCAAAGACACAACTCAAAATCAGCATATAAATGCAAAATACCAAGGACATTTTGCCGAGGACTGCATTGAGTACCTTGGTGTTTGGTGGATTCGGTGTTAACCGTAGACCCCCTTTAATACTGCCGATGCATGAAATGCATTTGGCATTGTACTGCAAGAGTTATGCTTGGAAACAACAAAAAACTTATGCAAAAAAATAACTTTATGTTTAGACAAAAGAAAATTGTGCCAATCCAAAATTGGTCTAAAATTTAATTTGTGCCTCGGTCGTGCTTTAACATGATACATCCAATCTCCGGACTCCAAGTGGGCCAGCCTTTGGCTTCAACCTCCATATCCCGAAGGCGGAGTATTTCACTGAGGCCTGTTTAGCGAACTAAACTCGAGCAGCTTTAGAAAGAAACCAGGCTATCCGGCTATTGACCACATGCTAGTGTCGAAAAAGGAGTAGTAGAAAAAAGAGTTTGCAATGACTAAGAAGAAAACACAATTATTATAAAACAGCTCACACAAATTTAAGAGCCCCCCGGTTAAATCGGGTAAATAAATTTTTTAACAAACAAAGTTTTTTTTATTTAACAAAAAAATATAATGTTCGGTTGCACCGAACAAAAAGTTAAATTTCAAAGAGAGCTGAGCACGAAAATGACTTAGCTGGTTAATGTGCTCGGTGCGGTTCGGGGTTGTGGCGGTACGAAGATGTAGTCATCAGGTTGGCCGATGTCCTAGCCCCCAAGCCCGAGGTAATCGAGTGAAGAGCTCGGATCGAGAAGTGGCAACGCAACACGGTTGCTATGGCGAGGCCCCCGGTCCAGCCGAGGAGAGTAGTTTGGTAGCGTGACGACGAAGCCCCCAATTATCAAGGGAAAAGAAAGTGTTTTTAATAAACAATCTTTTTTATTTAACACAAATATAATGCTTGGTCGAAACGAACAAAAGTTAAAAATTGAAGAAAGTTGACCATGAAAGCGACTTAGCTCGTTAATGTGCTTGTGACGTGTGTCGAGCTTGTAGTGGGTCAAGGTCCTAGCCCCTAAGCCGGTCACGAGGTAGTCAAAGAAGAGCTCGTCTTGATGAAGTGACAATGCAACACTTTTGAAGGGCCAAGGAGAAACCCTCGGACCAGTTGAGCAGAGGAGTAGTTTGGCAGCGTGACGGCGAAGCCCCCACGTCCATCGACCATGACACAATTTGGTTGATGGAGGCGGGACGACAATGTAGGCACGCCAAGGTGACCGCATGACACACCCGAAGTCAATTACCTGTGCACACAATATAGTGCAAGCCAAGAGTAATGAAAAATAGAGGTAATAATTTTTTTTTAAACTCTTCTACTTAGTTAATTTAAGTGAAGCAAATAATTAAAATAATATGGCCTGGGCGCCAAGGTGGCTGAGCATAGAGTTCAGCTTGACAAAGTGGCGATGCTGCACAGTCGATGTGGCGAGGCAAAGTCCCCGGTCCAGCTAACATGGCGAAGCTAGTTGGCTGGTGACGCCGAAGTCCCTGGCGCAGGTTGATGAAGAGATGGCAAAGCCCCCGGTCTAGTCGAGGTGATGGAGTAGGTCGGCTAGTGAAGCCAAAGTCTCATGCAAACCGAGGTGTTGAAGCAGGTCGGTTGGTGACGCCGACGTCTCCGGCTAGCCGAGGTATCAAAGGAGGTCAGCTGGTGACGCCGAAGTCTCATGCTAGCCGAGGTGTCGAAGCTGGTCGGCTAGTGACGCCGAAGTCCCCAGAGCAGGTTGATGAGGAGATGATGAAGCCCCCAGTCTAGCCGAGGTGTCAGAGCAGGTTGGTAAGATGACGCTAGAGCCCCATGCCAGCCAACATGTCAAAGCAGGTTGGTGTGGTGGGCGTCGGCTTGAAAAAGCTAAGGCGCGGCAATGCCGACACGGCAGGACGCGGTCAATGCTAGATTGGTGAAGCAACGAAGCGCCCGACCCATACAACCTACGGATGACGAAGTTCTCTTGAAGATTATTCGTCACTCGCGATGCCGAACTCTTGGTCGGCTAATGGAGATTATGAGAAAATTTCCTTCAAAAAGGGCATCTAACAACCCGTTCATGAAAAAGATGAACTCGGGCCGGATTCGTTTTCGCATAGAAAATAGATCCAAAATTCATTGTACTCATCGGACGTTTCCGGAGTTTGGATGGTTAGATCGAGCTGAAATTTTGATGGGTGATTGGCATAGGAATTCAGAAGCCAGTGAATGGTGGGATTTTCCAACGCATGTCCGAGCTAGATACTGGATACCTCGCCCTAAACTCATTCAGATTCCCGTCCAGATTCGACATAGCTCCGGTATATTGGAAATTGTCGTAGATTCCTCCATCAGAATGCAACGAAATTTTGCAGGGTTATTGTAGATACAATTCCACACAATTCCACTGAAGCAATCATCAAAGCGACACTTGAGTAAATGGGGACGACAAACACAAATTCGCTGTCCAGAAAAACTGCAATATGCAGACAAGCCATCGATCCTTGTAGCGATCCCACAGCGGAACTCTCAATGAGAGCACCAATGTCGGTGTCAAAACTAGCGGATCTTGGGTAGGGGGTCCCAAGCTGTGGGTCTTGGATCGATGGCTAACAGGAGACAAGGGAGACGATATTTACCCAGGTTTAGGCCCTCTTGATGGAGGTAAAACCCTACGTCATGCTTTCTTTGTATTGATGATGGTGTATAGAGTACATAGTTGATCTACCATGAGATCGTATGTAGCGGTCTAAACCCTAAGAGCTATGCTCGTATGATGATATGATCTATGATGATCTGATCGTCCCTAATGACTAGCCTGGACTCGGCTTATATAACACACCAGAGGCCTAGGATAACAAGAGTCCTACTCGGCTACGTCGGTGGAGAGGAGTCCTTGTCTTGATCACCAAGTCTTGTGGAATCTTCCTCGTATGCATCATGGGCTGTCCGAACTGGCCCATTAATGAACCGCCTTGGGGGTCCTCGGCCCGACCCACCTGTCAGGAGACGACGTGGTGAGTACCCCCTAGTTCAGGACACTGTTAGGGAGGCCAAGGAAGAAGAAGAAGAAGGAGGGAGGCTCTCTCCCCCTCTCTCCCTGTGGCGCTGGAACGCTGCCGGGGCAAGCATCGTGATGGCGATCTACACCAACAAATTCCCATCTGTCACCACCAACTCTCTCCCATCTATGCAGCGGTGTAACACGTCTCTTCCCTGATGTAATCTCTACTTAAACATGGTGCTCAACTCCATATATTATTTCCCAATGATATTTGGCTATCCTATGATGTTTGAGTAGATCTCTTTTTGTCGTATGGGTTAATTGTGGTATGATGTTATGGATGTGAGTCGTATGTTGATATGGTGTTGTCCTATGGTGCCCTTCGTGTCGCGCAAACGTGAGGGGTCCCCACTATACGGTGTTGCGATACATTCATGATTTGGCTATGGTGGGCTGCGTGAGTGACAGAAGCATAAACCCGAGTAGGTGGGTTGTTGCGTATGGCAGTAAAGAGGACTTGATACTTAATGCTATGGTTGGGTTTTACCTTAATGATCTTTAGTAGTTGCGGATGCTTGCTAGAGTTCCAATCATAAGTGCATATGATCCAAGTACAGAAAGTATGTTAGCTCATTGCTCTCCCTCATTGCATATAACAAATATCTATCGTATCATATTCAATTGCCTAGGGACATTCTTTCTCTTGCGTTACACAAAAAGCTTGGACAAAACTATTTACTTTTATTGTTCTTTTATTAAAACAACACCTAACTTTTATTTCCACGTTCTTTATTATCTTGCAAAGTACTTCTAGTTTTATTCCCGCAAAGTAGTTTCATACTTGTTCTATGTAAAGCAAATGTTAAGTATGCATAGAGTTGTATTGGTGGTCGATAGAACTTGAGGGAATATTTGCTCTATCTTTAGCTCCTTGTTGGGATTCTACACTCTTACTTATCAAAAAAGGCTACAAACGACCCCCTACACTTGTGGGTTATCGTAGATCAACAAAATATACATGAATCTCATCTTGATTTCCAACCTTGGGCAGAAGAACATTCCGGAAAACATGGTGTAGGATATCATAGACCCGTTGCAGGTGCTTAGAGGCTCCCAGAATGCCACGCCCAGGAATGTACAAGGGGGCTAACTCCTTATCCATGGGAGAAGCCCGGTCATGAGGACGGATGGCTCCCCGCCCAGTGAGCCTAGTATCATCATTCACATGTGCATTACAGAAGGCACGCCACGGAACCTGAAGAATTCATCATGACACATGAAGGAAAGGTGACGATCCTCATCAGTGCCAAAGTGGACAGTAGCATGGAACTGGGGAATGAGCTACACATCAAAGGGGCAGTTGATAGTCATGAGCTTGATCAAATCAAACTCATCACATAATGCCAAAGCTTCTCCAAATTAGTCCATATTGTTCCTCCAGTACTCAATGTCAATTGTCCATTGCTTGGAAAACTTGTTCTTATGATGGTCATAGAGCTCATGCACAATCCACATTTGCAACTCATTCCTGAACTGAGGGATGTGACCACCTAGGAGCAACGGGGATCTCATAAGGATTTTGAAAGTGAACCCACTCCTGATCAACTTGCTTCCAAGAGTGCACGGGCTTGGCAGTGTTTTTGCTTGGTGTCCAAAGAATTATCACTACGAGTGGGCTTGGTGGGGATCACAACTTCCTCTTGCTCAGATTCATTAATGAACCTACACATGCGAGCTCGTTTCTTGGACTTCTTCCGAGAAGCAGAACAAGAGCTAGAGCCACCTGCAGACACACACAAGAGGAGCACACAAGAGAAACCCATAAAAGATGATAGGATTGTATGTAAGAGTAGGAATATATTATGTGTGCAATAGATAAACAAAAAACAATGGGGCAAGATTCAAAGAATCCGGTTGAACCAGTCACCATAGCGGTTGTACCGCCGGTTCAATCGGTTGTATTGCTGCTGGGAACCGGTGCATCCGGATCTGAGTAATGCACCTCTATTGTTAGTTGCTAAGCATCACAACTAATAGGAAATGTATATAGGATCTCGTCCCTCCAATGGTTTTGAATAGAAAATGGAGAACCGAGCAATGCCCTAACAATTGAGGATTCAAAGGAAAGGATCCAAGAACAAGAGAAAATGGGGCATTACCGGCGTCCATGCGAGGAGATCGGGAAGGGAAGGGCCTCCACGGAGCATATCCGAGAGGAGGCCGCATATCCGGGGTGCCAGGGGCACTCCGAGGCGGTGGTGACGGCGGCCAGCGGCTAGGGCAGCAAGGGGGAGTCGGGCATGAAGGGGGAAACTGAATACCCCTTCGGCTCGGCCCCCTCTTTTAAGTGCTCATTGACCGTGACCGGTACTACCGCTCCTCTAAGCGGTTGTACTGGTCCTGGTACAGGACCTGGAAATTAGCAATTGAACCGCCTAACCCCGTCGGTTGTACCGCTAGGGAGGGACAACAGGATGGCCAGCGGTTGTACCGCTTGGACCACCAGTTGTATTGTTTGGACCACTAGTTGTACCGGGACAGCAGAATGGCCAGCAGTTGTACTGCTTGGACCACCGGTTGTACCGCCCGGCCACAGCCACCAACACCATGACTTCAACGCGTACAAATGGATGAGAGGGTTTCAAGATGAGGAGAGCTTGGGATAGAGACAAAGCACATGCGTATGGTGGGGTAAGCTCCATGGTTGCAAAACATAAACGCAAAATAGAAAAACCATGGAGGATGCCCACAACTAGGACCAACAAACTCGAGCAAGAATAAAGATAAGTCACAAAACACAAACTTAGGACACAAACAATGCCAAATGCCTCAGTCGGAGGGGGCGGTGGCCGAGGCCACCTATGTTGATTCAATTGGTATGACACCATGAAGATTTTAACCCTGGGCCCATGACCAAAACTCGTCTTTGAAGCACAAGTGTCATGAAAATGACTAATCTGAAAGATGAAATCGCTTTATGCATAATAGGAGAAGGGATAGTTCATTGAGAGAACTAGACCCCCCCCTATGCCCATGCCTACATCTAAGCAAGACATGATAATGAGTGTGGTGGGGTATGCACAATTTCAATCCACATTTCTCGAATAAATGATATTTAGCTCATGCCTTGACTCGCGAAATCTTGCTTCATCTAATGGTTTCGTGAAAATGTCCGCAAGCTGATCATTAGTGTTGAGGTGGATAAGATTGATCTCTCCTCGCTTGACATGGTCTTGAAGAAAGCGATGACGAATATCAATGTGCTTCGTCTTGCAATGTTGAACCGGGTTGTTGGAGATCATTATAGCACTTTCATTGTCGAAGTAAATAGGCACTTTGTCACAAATGACGCCATAATCCTGTAAAGTTTGCCTCGTCCAAAGAATTTGTGCACAACAGCTAGCAGTGGCTACATACTCGGCCTCGGTGGATGAGAGAGAAACACAATTTTGTTTCTTTGAAGACCAACTTACCAAAGAGCAACCAAGGAATTAGTAGCCTCCAGAAGTTGATTTCCTCTCCACATGGTCTCCCTCCCAATCTGAGTCTGTATCCTACGAGATCAAATGAAGCACCGTTGGGGTACGATAAGCCAAAGTTTGGGGTATGACCCAAATATGGAAAGATTCGCTTGACCACCACATAGTGGATTTCCTTAGGTGCGAATTGAAGACATGCACAAATTCCCACGGCCAACATAATTTCTGGCCTAGATGCACATTGGTAAAGCAAGGATCCAATCATGGAATGGTATACCTTTTGATCCATGACTTTACCATTGGGATCATTGTCAAGATAGCATTTGAGAGGCATATGAGTGTTAGCCTTGGGGGGATTGAGTTCATTCATGTTGAATCTCTTGATCATGTCTTGAGTATATTTATCTTGGTTGATGAAGGTTCCTTGACTTCGTTGCTTAACTTACAAACGAAGGAAGTACTTCAACTCTCCCATCATGGGCATCTCAAACTCTTAGGTCATTAGTGTGGTAAACTCTTCATTGAAAGCTTTGTTGGCATATGAACAAGTTCCCTTTAACCCTCTTTGTGAAAAGAGTGGGACCGATTTTTCCAATTTCAAACCCACGGTCTTGCAACATCTCGGTAAGGTGCTCATACCACGCACGTGGGGATTGTTTAAGGCCATAGAGAGCCTTATTGAGAACGTATACATGATTGGGGAACTTGGGATCCTCAAACCCCGGGGGTTGCTTAACATATACCAACTCTTTGAGAGGACCATTGAAAATGCATCCTTCACATCCATTTGATATAATTTAAAATTATGATGAGAATCATATGCAAGCAACATGCAAATATATTCAAGGCGTGCAATAGGAGCAAATGTTTCACCGTAGTCGATACCCTCGACTTGGGAGTAGCCATGTGCCACAAATCTTGCCTTGTTGCGAATGACAACACCGTTCGCATCTTCCTTGTTTGTAAGATCCATTTGGTTCCAATGACATCGTTGTTCTCCTTTGGTCTAGTCACCAATCGCCACACTTTGTTGCGCTCGAAGTTGTTGAGTTCATCATTCATCGCTTCAACCCACTCCATGTCCCTGAGCGCATCTTGTACCTTGAGGGGTTCAATGCAAGAAACAAACGCGTGATGTTCACAAAAGTTTGTTAATTGTCTACGAGTGGTTTCCCCTATTTTCAAGCTACCGTAGACGTTTTCCAACAAATTTTGTTTATGTTCAAGCTTGGCAGCATTCTTGGCGGCTTGTCTCTCTAAGATCTCCTCCATGGAAAGTTGAGGGACAACATCCTGAGGAGCATCTTCTTGATGATCTTGAGCGCCTTAATGAGCTTGATCTTGATCTTGAAGAAGGTCTTGATCTTGAGTTTGCTCAGGGATGTGGACTTGATCTTGGGCATCACTTGGTGAGACACCAACATCATGAGATTGATCTTTCCCTTGATCTTGTCCACGGGGTTGAGGGCCTTCATCTTGTTCTTCGGAAGCGTGTGAGTCTTGTGTTTGGTGATGGTTCCACTTAAGTGGAACATTGTCCTTATCGTTTGGACACAAGGGGTTCCTCAATAGGTAGGAAGTGTCCCACACCCATTCTTCATATGGCTTGTGGAGGAATTTCATCACCTACATCACAAAGACCACTTTGCTCCACTTGGGAGCCATTATCTTCATCAAACTCCATGTTACATGTCTCCTCAATGAGCCCAGTGGACTTATTGAGGACACTGTAAGCGTGAGAGTTTGTAGCATAACCAACAAATATGCCCTCTTGAGCTCTAGGTTCAAATTTAGAAAAATGAACACCTTTCTTGAGAATGAAACACTTACACCCGAACACCCTGAAGTACTTGAGGTTGGGCTTGTTACCGATAAGAATTTCATACTAAGTCTTGTTCAAGCCTTTGCAGAGATAGAGCCGTTAGATGCATGACATGTTGTGTTGATGGCTTCGGCCCAGAAGTTATATGGAGATTTGAATTCCGCCATCATGGTTCTTGCCGCATCAATCAACGTCCGGTTCTTTCTTTCCGCAACACCATTTTGTTGAGGGGCATAAGGTGTGGAGTATTGGTGCTTAATTCCCTCATCACTAAGAAACTCATTCAATGTGTAGTTCTTGAACTCGATGCCATTGTCACTTCTTATCATCAGAATCTTTGCCTCATGTTGACTTTGAGCTTGATTGGCAAAGTCAATGATCATTTATTGAGTCTCACTCTTCCTCTTGAAGAAGTATACCCAAGTGTATCTTGAGTAGTCATCCACGATCACCAAGCAATATTTTCTTCCCCAAGACTATCGAAATATGGAGGACCGAAGAGATCCGTGTGAAGGAGCTCCAAGGGCCTCTTCGAATAGATGGTAGTCGTGGGTCGGTGAGCCATCTCATGTAGCTTTGCTTCAATACACACACTACAACCACGATCTTTGGCAAAACTTACATTTGTTAGTCCAAGAACGTGATGCCCTTTGAGAAGAATTTGCAAAGATCTCATACTGACATGGGCTAGCCGGTGATGCCAAAGCCATCCCACGTCAACTTTAGCCATTAGACAAGTCGCGGTCTTAGTGGGTCACTCTGAGAAGTTAACCACATAGAGACCATTCTCGACATGCCCAACAAAATCTACTTTAAGAGTCTTGCTCTACAAAAGGGCCACGGTGTCAACACCAAAGAAGGTACAAAAACCAATGAGTCTAAGTTGATGAACGGAAAGTAAATTGTATGCAAGGGTCTCAAAAATCATGACATTCTCTATGGAGAGATCTAGAGAGATTATCACCTTGTCGAGACCCAATACCTTTGAAATAGCATCATCACCAAATGAAACTAGAGTGGCCATAGATGGGTCAGATGAACGTCCACCACCAAGTCCTTGCTTCCGGTCATATGATTTGTTGCTCCGCTATCAAGCAACCATGACACTCCTAAGGAAGCAAACTCCTACAATAGATCAATGCTTGAATTTAGGTACCCATTCTTTAATGGGTCATATTATGTTAGTGACAAGGATCTTAGGAACCCAAATATACCATTCAATGTACTCATTAGAAGAACCAAGATATTTTGCATAAACATGCCCATCACTAGCACGACATAAAACATAAGAAGGGTTAAAGTTCCCGGCTTTGTTGGAGTGGGTGGTCTTTCCCTTCTTGGCATTACCATCCACAACCTTGTCCTTCTTCTCATGAGGACCATCCACTACTTTCATGAAAGTTCTCAGAATGGGCTAAAAATTTACGGAGAATATTTTTGGAAAATATAAAAAATACTGGAGCAAAAAGATACTGGAGAGAGTCCCGAGGAGGCCACAAGTCACCAGGGCGCCCCTTTAGGGCGCGCCCCTGGCTTGTGAGCCCCTCGGGAGTCTCCTTAACGTGATTCCAACGCCAAGTACTCCTATAAATCAAGAAACCCCAGAAAGAAACCTAGACTGGGAGCTCCGCCGCCGCAAGACTCGGTAGCCATGAAAAAACAATCGAGAGCCCGTTCCGGCACCCTTCCAGAGGGGGAAACCATCACCGAAGGCCATCTTCATCATCCTGGTGGTCTCCATGACAAGGAGGGAGTACTTCACCCTCGAGGCTGAGGGTATGTACCAATAGCTATGTGTTTGATCTCTCTCTCTCTCTCTTGTGTTCTTGAGATGACACGATCTTGATGTACCGCGAGCTATATTGATATAGATGAATCATATGGAGTTTTCCCCTCTCTACCTTCTTGTGATGAATTGAGTTTTCCCTTTGAAGTTTTCTTATAGGATTGAGTCTTTAAAGGATTTGAGAACACTTTATGTATGTCTTGCGATGGGATATCCGTGGTGACAATGGGATGTTCTATTGATCCACTTGATGTATGTTTTGGTGATCAACTTGTGGGTTTCGTGACCTTGGGAATCTATGCATAGGGGTTGGCACATGTTTTTGTCTTGACTCTCCGGTAGAAACTTTGGGGCACTCTTTGAAGTTCTTTGTGTTAGATTGAACATGATGAATCTGAAATTGTGTGATGCATATTGTATAATCAAGCCCATGGGTACTCGTGGTGACATTGGAGTATCTAGGTGACATTAGGGTTTTGGTTTATGTGTATCTTAAGGTGTTATTTTAGTATGAACTCTAGGGCTGTTCGTGACACCTATAGGGATAGCTCATAAGATTGATTGGAAAAGATAACTTTGAGGTGGTTTCGTACCCTACAATAATTTCTTCGTTTGTTCTCGCTATTTTTGACTTTGGAGTGAACTCTTTGTCGCACGTGAGGGATTTACATATGATTCAACTATGTCAGTATTGTTGAGAGAATGTGCATAGTGAAAGTATGACCCCTAGGCCTTGTTTTCAAGCATTGCAATACTGTTTTTGCTCACTTTTGTTACTAGCTACCTTGCTGTTTTTATATTTTCAGATTACAAAAACTTATATCTACCATCCATATTGCACTTGTATCACCATCTCTTCACCTAACTAGTGCACCTATACAATTTGCCATTGTATTGGGTGTGTTGGGGACACAAGAGATTTCTTATATTTGATTGCAAGGTTGTTTGAGATAGACCATCTTTATCCTACACCTCTCACGGATTGATAAACCTTAGGTCATCCACTTGAGGGAAAATTGCTACTGTCCTACAAAACTCTGCCCTTGGAGGCCCAACACGAGTCTACAAGAATAAAGTTGTGTAGTAGACATCAAGGATGCAATAGCCATCGAAGCCATTGCCATCCCTTCGCCACTAGTCTCTTCATCATCAACATCATCATTGGATTCATACTCTTCTTGGACCACCAACACCTTGTGAGGCATCTTCTTGGTGAAATTGTTCTTGTTGGGCATGGACTCGGCCTTATCTTTGCGAATGAGTTTGCCACCATTGTCTTCCCTCTTCTCATAAGGGCAATCCACCATGAAGTGACTCACATTGCCACAATTGTAGCACATCATCACACGTTGCTTGCCTTTTGATCTACTTGAGTTGTTCTTGGAGAATTTGGGCTTCGAGTTCCTCTTGTTGCCCCAAAATTGCCTAGACGCAAGAGCCATTTGCTTGTGGTAAGCATATTTGGTATCTTCGGGGCAAGTCCCTTCTTCTTCCTCTTCTTCTTCTTCTTGAGTGACCTTGGCTGTCAAGGCAAGCTTGGGTGTAGCCTTCTTTGATCGTTGAACACGAGCTAGAGCATTGTCGGCAGTCTTGTTCAAGATGTTCATAGCAATGAATTCATCCAACACATCAACTGAGGACAAGGAGTGAAAATCCAACCTTTGACAGATGACGGATGACATGGATTTGTTGAATTGCATGATGGCCTTAAGGAACTTCCGCTTGATCCAATTGTCATCCACATCTTTGCTTCCATGATCTTTAAGAGCGACAACAAGAGTTGTCACTCTCAAATAGAGATCACGAGGTTCTTCATCATCGAGCATTAAAAATTGATCACACTCATGACGAACCACTTCAAAGTTGGACCGCTGAATGCTCGAGCTACCCTTGTACATGCAGATAATGTGTTCCCAACAATCCTTAGCACGAGTGAAAGGACGCGAGTGAGCTAGATCTTCAATGGGGACAACTGCTTGAAGGATGAATAAGGCGGAGTGATTGAGTTGATTGTAGGCCTCTTCTCTTGGAGTGAGGGTGTTTGCATCATGAGGGTAGTACCCTTGATCAATGATTCTCCAAAGTTGTGTTGAGCTGTGATTCAAATGAGACTTGATACGAAAAAAACCCAATTAGCAAAATCATTCTTAACAAGCTTAGGAAGAGGGCCGAGATTGACTATATGTCCACCATATACCGCAGGAGGGGCACCGAGGCAAAGGTACTCACTCCACTAGTTCCTTGAGGTAGCTTGTTCTTCTCAGTGCTAGCCCCCTCCTTTTTGGAGTGGGCATCCGATGACGAGTTAGTGGGATTAACCACTAACAACGGATCAGTAGAAAGTTTGAGATCCTTAAGAAACTCTTTAAACATGGATTTGACCTCGATCGTCATGGAAGATTTAAGTGAGGACATGGCCTCATTCAAACCCTCACGAGACACCATGTTCACACCCACGGCCTCGGGGAGTTCAACCGGCCACACCTCATCGTCAGCCATACTCTTCAGGTGGTGAAACCCTTAATAAAGAGATGAGGCTCTGATACAATTGAAAGGATCGATATGGTTGACTAGAGGAGGGTGAATAGGCAACTACCAATTTTAGGATTTTCTTAACAAATTAGGTTTAGTAACAAATAGGTTGACTAGATATGCAACTAGGTGAGCAACCTATTGATGCTAGCAACAACAACAACAACAACAAGATATAAGCTTGCACGAAGTAAGTAGGAAATAACCACAAGTGGAACCGTTGGAGGCGAGGATGTGTTACCGAAGTTCCTTCCCTTTGAGGGGAAGTACGTCTCCGTTGGAGCGGTGTGCAGGAACAATGCTCCCCAAGATTCCACTAGGGCCATCGTATTATCCTCAAGCCCCCACACAATGCGAGATGTCGTGATTCCACTAGTGGTGCACTTGAAGGAGGCAACCGGACCTTTACAAACAAGGTTGGGGCCCTCTCCACAACTTAATTGGAGGCTCCCAACAAAACCACAAAGCTTCACCACAATGGAATATGGCTTCAAGGTGACCTCCTCCGTCTAGGGTGCTCAAACACCCAAGAGTAACAAAATCCACACAAGAAAGTATGGGGGAATCAATTTTCCTTTGGTGGAAGTGTAGATCTAGGTCTCCTCCTTCAATCCCTAGCAAATCAACAAGTTTGAGTAGCTAGAGAGAGATCGGGCAAGAAAGCTTGATGTGCATCAATGGTGGAGAGAGAAAGGTAAGACATAAGATGGAGGTGGAAGAACCACCCCTTTATATAGTGTCCCCACTTTCCAACCGTTACAACCATTTTACATGGTAGTGGTACAACCGGTGATGCGGATGGTAGAACCGGGCTATAGTAATATAGCGGTACAACCTGAGGTGCAACCGACCAACCACCGCATCAAAACATAACCTGAGGTGGTGGTTCCTCCCTGGTGCAACCGCTCGGCTCGAGCGCTGGAGAGGGCAAAGTCCTGAGCGGTACAACCGCTAGGGACACCGGTAGTACCGAGCTATAGTAATATAGCGGTACAACTGGCCCACGTCCGCCCAACAACCGCAACTCAATAGAACCGCGTCCAGTTGAAGCCCGGTGCTGAGCCGGTTCAACCGCCGAGGACTGGCACCCTGGGTCACCTAGCTGTGGGCGGTACAACCGCCCGGAGGCAGCGATACAACCGCTGGGGACCACTCAGTGGCAGCACCCCAGGGTATCACCCATGGAGTTGTGGTTAAACCGGATGACTGGAGCAAGCGGTGCAACTGGTCAGGACAATGGTACAACCGGCCTGCATGGAAGGAAAGTAGGGCCTCTCTCTCTGATGGGAAGAAACGAGGTGGGTGCTAAGGATGTGAGAGAGTATTGATTCACCCCAAGATCTTCCAATGTGGATTCCCTCTTAATAGTACGGGATCCCTACGATCAAAGAAAATAAACACGTAGAGAACATCGTCAATCTTTTCCGTCTGAAGGGAATGCCTAACCGTCTTGTTTGGTATAAAATTTGGCTGGAAAAGCGTGAGCCTATTATTTAGGGGAGACCATTTCTAATTAATGCAAGGCTTTCATAGATGTGAAAGATGCTAAGCTTATGCTTCAATTTGGTGAGGAGGAAATATCGATTGACATGAGGCAACACAACGTCCTCACTATTCATGCGAGTTATCCTGCATTTTCAGAGAAAAAAACACTAAGGCCCTGTTTGGTACGCGGGATTTCTGCGGGAATTTCGCGGAAAACCTGATCCTTTGGATACTTTCCTTTGCTAGCGTTCGGAACATAGGATGCATGAACAGTATGCTAGAGGAAAACATCCTTTCCTCTACCGATTCCACAAGAACCAAAACATCCACCGCATCCTCATTTTTTGGAGGAGTCCCGAGGTAAAGCTCTGGCTGCCATCATGGATGCAGGATAAGCGTGAATAAATAAGTCTAGACAAAAAAAGATATTGCCCATGCCTATAAAACTCTGGATGTTTCCTACCCATGTCTCGAACACTTCCTCATACGTCTTTCCTCTATTTTCCTAATCCTATGTTTTGCATTAGCTTTCCTTCTCTATTCCTCTGTTTATCATAGTTCCTTTGTTTTGCACACCCGTGTTTCGAACAGGCCCTTAGCTTTCCTTCTCTATTCCTCTGTTTATCCTAGTTTCTTTGTTTTGCACACCCGTGTTTCGAACAGGCCCTAAATTTGATGAGCACAATCAATGAATGTGACCTGCACAATAGTGACTGCTGACTGCTAATGATTAATCCCTTGCGTCCATACCTTCTGACGTGCTTATCCCTAAACCTCTCGCAAGCATTGCCACAGGCGACGAAAATGAACGGATAAACCCTTTACATCAGAGGGTACTTGTGCAGAGCTTTTGTAGTACATCAACAGCTCCATTCAGTTGACAATACTAGAGCTCAGATTAGGTGGGAAAAGGAGTTCCAGATATCCAGCAAACCGTGGTGGCGTTTGGAAGCAGAGCACGTCTATTTCTCACTTTGGAAGCAGGGCAGGTCTGCCGCCCCATTATTCCGGACCATATTTTCCTCCGAACACACAACAGGGCTGCGTCTGCAGCAAGGATCTTTCGTTTCCTACCGAGAAGAAAACCAGAAAATTCAGCAACTATACATCGTCATTTCATGATCGGGTTTGCGACTGCAATCAGGACTGACTGCAACGATACACTACTAGCTACGTACTAGCTAGAGAAGAGAACTGTGCACCAAGCAACAGCTGAGAGCTCCGAGTCGGATGGAGATTCCAAATCAAGAGGCGACGCGCTGACACGGGAGAGGCGGGCCGGCAACCAACAGTCTACGCCACAACCAATGGATTCCGCGGATCATCATGTGCCGGAGCATCAAATCAAATCCACTTCAAAAGCCTTAGGTGCGCCTTGAACATCATACGCCCGCCACCAGCTCCTGTAGCCATTTAAAACATACCTCTGTCAAATCCTCATCCGCCTGATCGGTTAGCTGGCTAGCCCCGTTTAAGGAATTGATTAAATACTTGAATAAGTTAGTGTCTGAACATTATCATCTGGAGCAGTAGTATATGATTGTATCAATTCACACTCACCATTTTTCAAGCTCTATTTGCCTCCACTGTGGGTTGCACAGGGACGTCCAGAGGGTTGCTCGCGCAGGAGATCCGTAGGTTTGGGCGAGATATACGTATCCACAAGAACACACGGGTGATACCTACTGCATCGCGCGTGGATAAGGCGCAGCCGAATTGGTTGACAAAATAATCCTTGTATATAGGCAGATTTGAGAGCAATAAAGGGGGGAAATGGTATGGACAGGATCGTCTACATCATCTTAGGCGTGCGTCCCTCTCTCCAGGCTCCAGTCCGTGCCGCTCGGAGCACGTGCGAATCGTGGCCACCCGTTGGGCACACGTGTCCGGCTGATGTCCATTTACGAGCTCATGTACCATGTTCATGTCCATGTCCATGTAATTCTTTCTTATTTGAATTTTGTAGTGCGATGTTATTAATTGTGTTTCCAACTAATAGATACGGAGTATATCTTACAGTTAGTGTGGACATTTAAAAAAATATAGGAATACTTCGGTCTTGCCGATATATTTCATATTATTTTCGGACAAATTTCGTCAAATTATGACGAAATTTTGAACCCTACAATATAGTTCTACGTACGTACACATGTGTGTACGTATCAAATGCATGATGAATCGAGGAAGGGAGAGCACTTACATATGCTTCCCTTCCATCATAAATCACACATACACTACTACAGCAAACCACTACTATAGCGTACGCATCTGAGCTGCCTCAGCGGTCGCAACCCAACCAAGCCCTGTACAATACATAATGTGCACATACGTACGGCATACACGCTCTTACACGCGTGTACGCGGGCGCGCGTACGGACATACGGACACTAGCTACGTACGCAGCTAGCTCATCAGAAGCTGATGGGGTAGACGTGCTGCATGTTGGGGTAGAAGAGTCCCCAGTTCTGCTCCACGCCGTTGTCCTTCTGGTTCTCGTTGAACATGGAGAAGACGTAGGTCTCGATGGCGCCCGGGTGACGGGGGGTGCCACGCCCGACGTGGTTGATGAGGTACTGGTTGTAGATCCTCGCGTTGGCCGGAGTCGCCGCGGTGCCGCCGCCCGACGGCCACCCGCTCTCGGACACCACGAGCTTCACGTTGGAGCCGCCGTGCTTGGCCATGGCCGTGTAGAAGGCGTCCACAGTGGTGTCGAACAGGTTCTGGTACCCGTAGGAGCCGTCCTGGACCACGGTACCGGACGCGGTGAAGAGCGCGTAGCTCATGTCCATGGCGCTCGGGTTGTAGGCCCAGGCCAGGTACGGGTAGATGTTGGCCATGAGCGGCGCGCCGGTGCGGGCAAGGAACTGCACCACAGGGCCCATGAACGCGTCCGCCTCTCCGGTGAACGACCCGGCCGAGGGCGGGCTGTACACGCCGAGGATGGCCTGCGACACCGACGTGGTCACCTTGATGTGGCCCAGCCCAGCGGAGGCGAGCGCGCCCTGCACGTTCTTCATGGCCGGGACGAGGTTCTGGGTGGAGCCGCCGGCGACCTCGTTGCCGACGCAGACGTACCGGAAGGAGACCTTGGGGTACGCCTGGATGTTGCTCCTGACCCACGAGGCGGCGGCCGCCGGGCTGGCGGCGAGGTTGGAGAGCACGTCGTTAGGCGCCCCGACGACCACGTTGACGCCCGTGCCGCCGACGGCCTGCAGCGCCGCCTGGTCGGGAGCGTACAGCCGCATGGAGTTGATCCCGTTGGACTTGAACATGCTGACGACGGTGCTCGCCGCCGGCAGGTTGTTGGCGCTCATGCCGTAGCACACCCCGATGGATTCGACGCCTGCGCGTAAGGTACATGTAACTTTGGTTAGTTAACCTTCACAAAATCAATTGTTTACACCAGTAGTAGCACTGTTCCATTGCCATAGGTAGAAAATTATAAAAAGTTCTCCCGTGATGACATGTGATGGAATATAGAAAAGAAATGAAAAAGAAACCAATAAGCAAGAATGGCGGCGACGCATGAACACACAGACAGCAAGCCTTTTGACCTGTTGGCGAGGGATAATACTAACTCCCCGAAAATGACGTTTAACTGAAAACTTGTACGCATGCATGGATGCATGCGTGTAGCTTCAAGCTTTGCACATTTTTTATCTGTTTCTCTCCAGACTTTAGTGGTTGATGCGCGACCTGAATATTGTTTTTTACGGTCACGAGTTGGTGTCAGATGCACGCACACGGCCGAGGAACATTGCTATTTTCACGGCCGGCGCCTTGACCGGCTTGCCACTAGCTACTAGCTACCACGAGCAAAGAGAAAAATGAACTGGATAAATATATATCTTTGGCTACCCGTGTCCGGAGGGGCAACCTTAAAGGAAGGAATGAACTTTGACTATAGCTTCCAGTGAATCTTTTACCCTCCTTGATTTGCTTGGTTTACACAACTAACTCTACCCTAACTTATCAAAAGTGTCACACTTGATAGTTGGTACTGACGTACTACTGTGCATCAATTATGCAAGATTTCTTTTTTACAGTACGTGTACTCTTAAGAATGCAATCGCCAATCAAATGGTATGGCATAAATTGTGTAGTAGTACTTGCACGGCACTAGCTAGTGGATTTGTTAAACAAATGGACCAGGAATATTGTAGGGGCAGAGTAGAGGTCAACCACACGTACATGGCAATTGGCAGGATGCCTAGGAATGAATACATGGAGAGTAGAGACCTTATGCTTTTTTTCTATTCTTTTTTGCGTGAAGTAGAGACCTTATGCTTACATACATGCAGGGACAAATCAAGTTTCTGGTCCAACGTCCGCAGCACGGCCGTTGGATAGTCCACATACGATCGATGTGGATCGCCATGGCGTGCATGCATGTGCATGCCCTCCGGCTGCGCCTAGCTACGGTCCAATTAACGGTCTAGCTCACGTGCCCGACAAGTACTCCACATAAGTACACGTAACTTAATCCTCCTCTTAACTTCCTGCTTGATCAAGTGCCAACTACTAGTAGTACCACCACTTCACTAACCTACTATCCTACACATTTCAGGCAGACCAAACTTGGAAAGGCCAGCAGAACCAACACCTGGGTTGTAGCTAGTTAGGCTATATAGTGATCGATGGCGTCATGTACAATAGCTGGTCGATCAGTTGCACTTTGAAGATATGAGTTAGTTACAAGACCTAGCAGCTGGTGCAATCATTTTCGTTAAACTTAAAGAATGGAACAGTGGCGGTACTGGCTAGCTGAAATGAGTAGGACCCCTGGACTGGCCGGTACGACATCGTGCATCGCTGAAAAAACGTCAAGATGCGACCGTCCGCGAACCAAAGGAAGAAGAAAAGGATGGTTAGCGATGGGTGGTTCAGCAGTAGTTGCACCGAATTAATCAGGGAACAAACCACCAATTAAGTGGTAGGGCTCGTGTCAACAGTGCTAGGGCGACACTGCCTGTGCCTAGTGTACATGTGTGTGCACAACTTTGCATGCAGGGAAGAAGAAAAACTTTCTAGGTAATTAGCATGACACCGGAGAAAGAGACGACACTGGCTTAGCTACATATAGGCCTGACTTTGTAAAAAGATGGCTAGCAAAAAGAGGCACCAAACATTGCGAGACTTCATTTGCAAGCGTTTGCTTGCTGCTTTAGTGTACGAGCAACTAGATTGATTTATAGTTAAACAGTCTGAAACTATCTACAAGTATCATTTTCATTGCTTTTATAAGATATCATCTTCCTCGTGGAAAACCCACAAGTACCTCTTTCAATGTTTTATTATCTAGATCAGAAAATATCATTTCTGTTTCTTTTAAGATAGTATTAATTTCCGATTCTTGCAAACGTTTTCCTCCCTAGAGAAAACACAGAGAAGGTCGATCACACGTGCACTTTTATCTCGGTGCATGCGGTATACACATGTTGGTATATACTCTGCAGCGTGCAAAATCCAAGACTCCTGGTTATTTTGGTGAAAACTTTTTTGCAAAATTTACCGTGTTTAGTTTTCAAAAAACCGAAGAGTTACTGTGCCCCCATGCATTGATGGGCGCATCAAGATGGAGAATGACACCGGCGGGCGCCGTTTAGGCTTTACCATGCGACTGATAGCGCGGGAAGAATAAAGCGCAGAAAGAAAGCGACATGCACCTAAACAGAGTACTGTGTTGTGCGCCTCAAAAAAAAAAGAGGAAGGTATGTGACGTTGGTGGGAGAGAGGTTTATGCGACCATGCCTACACCATGGCCGGCTACCTAGCTACCTAGCTAATGCTTCTGTTAATGAAAGATAAGATTAACGTACGTATTACTACCATCTTCTAAACAAACCCCCTGCATGGCTTGCATGAAAAAAACTGTACCCCAATCATTTGGAGAGAGAGAGAGAGAGAGAGAGAGAAGGAAGGGGAATCACTTTGTGGGATGGAGGCGAAGGCTCCGAGGAGCAATGCCAGAGCGAACATGGAGGCAACGCCTTGGCTCGCCATTCTCTTTCTCTCTTGCTGGCTGCGTTGGAGGGGGCGTGTGTGTGTGATGCCAATACTCTCTCAAAAGCTCTGGTTGTTTCTTTTCTGGTGAGGCCACAACGGGGTGCAGGCCCCTTATATAGGATCCGAGGAGACAAAGTTCGGTCCAATCCACTCGCGAGCGCAGGCCCAACGTCCCCAGCGACATTTATTTAGCCCGTTGCGATTGACTACCTAGGCCGTTTGCATGCGTCACCCCCTTCTCACAGTGTGTGCCTGGTGGTGGGCAGAGGTTATCCGGTACACCAGGTTGTTGTTGCAGGTAGGGGAGGGGGGATAATTCATTCATTCATAGTAGCACCAAACAACTTTTGAAAAAAAAGTTTGAATTTTGGACTCCACCCATGATGTACCATGAAAGTGAGGTTTCTAGGTCAATGATGGGTCGCGCCGCATCGGATATCTTCACGTCTTACTCAACGACATACAATGGCGGGTTTTTCACGGAAAGACCGTGTTCGGTGGATATCCGACATAACTTACGTAAGAAAAATTGACACCACGGAGTCTCGTTGGCGGCAAAAAAAATTAATCTTTGAAGTTGACATGACTTACGTACGAAGAACTGGGGCTACGGTTTTGTCGGCTTCGATGTTCTTTTTATCGTGAAGTGACATATATATAAAGGAAATGATATTTTTGCAATGAATATACGTAGTCAATTTTAAGAGATTTGGAGTACATCATATTCCTTTCGTCACTCTACCTGTTACTGCCTCATACCAGGATCTATATTATTCCTATTTCTACATATAATTGTATTTGTAACTATATTGCAAGAATCAATAACATGTATCATAAGAACATTTGTGTTTTTGGTGTACCTAATTAATTTACATCTTTGTCAAGAGAACCATAGAATTACTTGAATCACTTGAATTAAGCATGGCCATATACTTTTTCTAACAAGACCTGTTCCACTTAACTTTTGGACTTGTTGTCTCAGAAGAGAAGGTGTTGAGCTCACCAGCCCTACAATTGGAAAGGAGAGAAAGATAACTTTATTAGGAATTGCCATAGAAACACAACACTACGACTAGTCTAAGCGCACCATACATGTGAGCTTTTGGCGTAAATTTCTCTTGCAGTAACCTCGAAAGAAACTAAGTACGTACGTCTCTCCCTCCCAATCCTACTCATCAGTTGGGATATCCAGATCCCGCCGTTGATAGTTCTTTCACATACAGTATGTTGTTGCTGTCAGTGGAGTCCGGCCGGCCATGCAACTGCTTTCTACTAGCTAGTAGTATAAGTCTAATGACGAGATAACATTAGGTGCACCAAATATGTAGATTGCAGTTAATACGAATATAAAAACTGTACGATGACTCAGGACACATTTCGGTGAACAAATTACTCGACTGGATCAATTGTATTTAAGAACCTTTCGTGTCTAGGATTAGCTAGCATGCAGCTGGTCTGCTTGGACACATTGATTTGAGCTAACACAGCATATGGCTGATGAGAAATTTCCTATTGGTGGCTTAGCAGCCCATCTTTTTGACACATATAAGCTGGGCTACCCTCTTTTGGCACGTATATTGAATTGGTCCTATATGCTAAAATGGTCTTCTTGAGACATGTGTTTTGTAGTGAGTTATGTATTGATCAACTTGCGGTTATGATGATGCTGCCAATTCGTACCGTGCATGTAGCCAAGATAGTTCCTGGCACATCATTGGTTCCGAATTTCCACCGGAGATGCTTAGTTTGTCCTGATTGATTCTCAAGCTTGCCAAAACCTGAAAATCCAAATCTATTTATCCGATACAAACCAAAAAAGTACGTATCTGATATGGTTGAGAATACCAGAGTCATATTTGATGCGCGCATGTGCACATTTGACTTAAAATCTCTCGCTTTGCAAAAATCCATGTCCACCGATTTTTTTGAAAGGGACCATTATATTGTGGTCGAAATCACGCATAGCCCACAAGGAACTTTAAAGAAGAAGAAAACACCCACAAGACACATGTATACAGCTAGCTAAGCAACAACATACTATGTATGTGCAACTTAATAGATGGGTGTCCTCCAACAATTTGGTGTTGATGGAGTTGGTTATATTGCGCTTTTGCTCTTGCCTATGAGGACACCGATTTGCAAGGTCACCAGTACCGGCCCCGCGGCCTTGTCCTATCCCATGTATGGATGGATGGGAACCTGTTTTGCCTCGTCGGATCGGACGGGGAGGGCCACATGGAAAAGTGCACTCTATCCATATTTCCCCGGGCTCATGTGGACGCAGGGGAACAACATGTCCTGTCAGCGTTCTGGCGCGTGCGTGGCCTCCTGGATACATGTGTGTTTGATCGTGCACGGCCGGCTGCCTAGCTACCTGACCTGGCCTCATCATCGCCATATCAGGGTGCTTAGGTGTTGGTTTCATCCGTATGATGATCAAGTCCCTGTCGTCGTAGTGGGGAGATGCGTAGTAGTTAATATGTGTGGATTTAATTTAATGTTGTATTCGTTTGTGGGCATCGTTTCCCTTTTTTTCTTCTCCCTTTTAGATAGATCAGCATCGATCTAGTCATCCATCACTTTGCTGGAATGGGAATGCCGATTGAATCGGTTCCCTGTTCAACTGTGCACTACTTGCTCAAGAAAGATACATAGCTGAAGTGTATGGAAACTACCGGTATAGAGGAGGATACATCATAAGAACATTTGTTTTACATTCGGGAATTTGCATTTTCACACCGATAAAATCATGTGTTGAGATAGGAGTATTTAAGAAGACAGAAATCCTGAACCTATGGTCAAATTATTACGGAGAGATCTTACGGGAACACGCGGTGACTCCACACTAAATTTCACGTGGGGCCCAATTTGATTTAGAATTAATTCATCGAATTCCTCCATGTACTCATGTAAAAGTCTATCCGTAGAAAAGGCTCGTACCTCTAGCATTATACTCTTAAAAATTCCAGTCATATGTCATAGAGTATTTAAGAAGATGGAAATCCTAAACCTATGGTCAAATTATTACGGAGAGATCTTATGGGAACACGTGGTGACTCCACGCTGAATTTCACGTGGGGCTCAATTTGATTTAGGATTAATTCCTATAATCCCTCCATGTACTCATGTAAAAGCGTATCCGTAGAAAAGGCTCGTACTTCTAGCATTATACTCTTAAAAAGATCCTAAGATTCCGTCCTAAGTCGCATGTTTCATCCAACCCCCCTCCCCTCCATCTATGCTCTCTCCCCACCCTCCATGGCCTTTTCACCCCACCTAGTTCTATCCCCCCCCACATGGTTTTTATTAGGTCGGCTAAGCTCTATCTCTACTTCTCTATATCTATCTCCACCTTCTCTATCTATATATCTTCTCCACTTCTCTACTTTATTTGTCTATCTCTATCTCAATATTTAAAAAGAACCTAAGGTTTTGTCATCGTTGTATGTTTGATCTGACACCCCACGTACGCTCTCTCCCCAGCCGCCATCGGTTTTCTATTCTTCCCCCAGATGGTTTTCATCTACTCGGCTAATCTCTATCTCTATTTCTTTATCTCTATCTATCTTCTCTATTTCTTCCCTACTTATCTCCTTTTACTCACCCAATTTAAATCTCTACCTCTATTCAAAAGGAACCTAAGGTTCTGCCACATGTCTTATGTTTCTTCCTACCCTCACCCCCTCAATATCGTACGCTCTCTCCCTACCGTCCACCGATTTTCCGTCCCACCTTCTCCATACAATTTTTGTCAGACCAACTAATCTCTTTCTCTACTTGTCCATCTATTCTCTACATCTCTACATTATATCTCTATCTCTATCTCCATCTCTATATTTAAAAATTACCTATACGTCATATGCTTTTTGTTTGTTTCGACACCCCCACGTCCCTCCTTTTCCACACACGCTTTGTTCCCACTCACCACCGGTTTTCCACCCCACAGAGTTTTCACAGATCGGTTGAAAGGTCACATTATACCTTAAGTGATTTTGGTATTAGTGATAGCAATAATAGTGTCCTAATTGTGTTATTGAGTCTATAAACAATGTCATGGCATATTCAAAGGCAAGCATCTTATTGATTTTGGGTTAGTTGGCCCATTTGGAACGTCCTACTATAAAGACGGGACACATAGTGGAGATATGGTGGGATTTGGATCACGTCGCTGACAAAAAGTGCACCCGCAATGTATCTCCATTGCTTGAGAGAACACCAATTTGTAATTGTTCTTCACCAAAAAAAGGTAGCCTGCAACCTTCAAGCCAGCCTGGACCCTTTGGGGTTCGGCTCCTCTGTCTAGCTTCGGAGCGAGCATAAGGTTTGCACCTTGTTGCGAACTCCATGACAACTCTGGAACCCGGCCAGAGGGTACTAACGGTGATATTTTTATGCTCCTCGGACTATTTTAGAAATTCTAATAAAATTACTCCAATATTGGCAGTAATGAATGCTAGAGATCACGGAATACTTTGTTTATTTCGTTTCCACAGGAAAAGATGTCATACGCGGAGAAAAAATCACCATTTATATGAAAACAATCAAAATGGAGAAGGAAGGAAATAGGAGGTGCATCAATTGAACCAGAGCAAAAGACATCGTTCACTACGATTGCAAGTGCTATCTACCAGGTGCCAGTGGCTTCATGGCGTCCAACCCAACAACTTATATAAAGGTGACAACACCATAATCCTAGAGGAGCATCATTGAAAACCACCATCTGCTAGACATAAGTCACTTTCCAATCCTAGCCGCCACTATTTCCCATCTCATCTCCATAGCCACCACCATCACCATCACCAGAGAAAACCACCTCCAAGTTATCCATACTTGTAATTGTGTATTGTATCTGGCAACCATTGTAAGACATATTATGAATAAAGCATTCATCTTTATATCTTATGCAATGATTTCTTGCTGTTATTTGATCGCCATGTGTGAATAATTCGGTAAGGCAATGGGTTGAGTCATATCCTTGTAACCGTTGTATTTCTATGAAGGTTGGTGGAGTGACTTTGTAACCTAATGTATGTGTTAGAATTGAATCATATTTGTATTTTGTCTCTTTCTTTTTCTTTGACCCTCACGTACCCAGTATCCTGGAGTTTGATCAAGGAGGATATTAGAAGCAGGGAGGAAGTGGAATGTGATGTCTACTATGCAAATTTATTCTTGTAGACTTCATTGGGCCTCCAAGTGCAAAATTCTGTAGGGAAGTAGCAAATTTCTCTCAAGTTGATGACCTAAGGTTTATCAATCGGTGGGAGTTGTAGGATGAAAATGGTTCTCTCTCAAACAACACTGCATCAAATATAGGAAATCTCTTGTGTCCACAACACACCCAATACCGTTTTCAGTTATATAGTTGCACTAGTTCGGGAAAGAGAGGTGATAGATGTGTAATATGGATGGTAGAAATATATTTTTATAATATGAATAAATAAAAACAGCAAGTTGACAATTAACAAAACTGAGTAAAAACGGTGTCTCAATGCTTGGAAACAAGGCCTAGGGTTCATAATTTTATTAGTGCCAACTCTCAACATCATTAACACAATTGAACCACATGATAATCCCTCAAAGTGTAACAAAGAATCACTCCAAAGTTTCTATTTTATCGAAAAAGTAGGATGAAACCGCTGTTGGAAATATGCCCTAGAGGCAATAATAAAATAGTTGTTATTATACTTTCTTGTTCATGATAATCGTTTATTATCCATGCTATAATTTTATTGATTGGAAACTCAAATACATGTGTGGGTACATCGACAACACTGTGTCCCTAGTGTCGGTGTCAAAACCGGCGGATCTCGGGTATGGGGTCCCGAGCTATGAGACTAGGATCGATGGTAACACGAGACGAAGGGGACGATGTTTTACCCAGGTTCGGTCCCTCCTATGAAGGTAAAACCCTACGTCCTTCTTGATTATATTGATGATATGAAGGTTACAGAGTTGATCTACCTCGAGATCGAATAGCTAAAACCCTAGATGAGTTGTTCTCTGCCCTACAACCTAAAACCCTCTGGCTTATATAGACGCCGAGGGTACCTAGGGTTTACACATGGTCGGTTATACATCGAAGGAAAAACATGCCTACATACTATCAAAAACTTGGAGGACACGCCACGACTCCTGGAAGCTTCCACCCTGGCGACAGGGCCTTCGATCATCCAATTCTCATCCTGCGGCCCACATAGTCCGGCCTATGAGAAATAGGTCGGCTATCCAAGGACCCCTTAAACCAGGACTCCCTCAGTAGCCCTCGAACTAGCCTCCAATGCCAAGGGTCTTAGTCCCAGCTTCGTTTAACCAGAGTCTTTGGCTTGCGAGATGAGTTCTTCTCCTCAGCCAGAGATCGACCGAGCTTAGTTCGGCCTCCGATGACACGCCGTTTCTCCCGATATGTGGATCGTCCGATTACCAAGAATAGCTTAGCCCCGAAGGCTAATCATCAAGGAGAAAATAGAGTTCCCTGACAACCTTTCTGACGAAAGGTCGCGTCCCACCACAACTGTTGGACCAGTTGCAAAAACTCGATCCGCAGTTCGAGGCCGTTTTCATCAGCACGATCCATTAATGAACAGATCGTGCTCCGTTTTATATGGGATATGTTTAATCATGCGCGTATAACGGCACACATGTCTTGGGAAGCAGAGCTATATGTGGCGTAGTATACGGAGGTTAACCAGCGACCAATCCCATAAGAAGGGAAAAACCCAAGGCACAGACACACCCTCCATTCGCATCCTCTGCTTCCTTGATCTCCTAAGCTTCGAGAGCCCAGATCCACTTTTTCCACTCTCCCTCCTCCCAGCTTGTCCATAGCGGGTTCTGGTTCCAACGGCAATTGGGAGGCCTCCACGGTCACCGACCAGGATTTCCGGGACCTGAAGGACGCCGGCTACCTCCCTGCTAACATCTACCACCACACGCTGACGAAGAGTGAGGTGGTCCCCACTCCCAAGCCGGGCGAGAGGGTGGACTTCATCCGTCACTTCATCTGGGGACTGAGCTTCCCGCTCCACCCCTTGATTAGGGGACTCATGTTATTCTACGAACTCAACTTCCATGACCTTCTGTTGAACTCCTTCATGCATATATCGGCCTTCATCATCGTCTACAGGCCTTCTTGCGGGTCGAGCCGCACTTCAGACTGTGGCTTAAGATATTCAATATCAAGCTGAAGTGTGTCGGAGGCGCACACGCAGACTGTGGCGGGGCAGTCATCAACAAAAAACCCGCATCGGATGGCCATCCGGCACCTTCATCGACACCATCAAGATTTGGCAAAAAGATTCGTTTTATATCACCGGGCCAAGGGATGAAGGCCGAGCTGCTCCGGACAAATTCAGATCCGCCCCCCCCCCACCAGATTAACCTCATGGCTTCAAAACGGCCTCGACTGGGGGTCGGACACGGAGGTGGAAAACCTGCAGAGACGCATCCCCTCCATGATCAAAGGTGAGATCGAGCTGGCCAATGATAACCCACAAGTATAGGGGATCGCAACAATTTTTGAGGGTAGAGTATTAAACCCAAATTTATTGATTCGACAGAAGGGGAGCCAAAGAATATTCTCGAGTATTCACAGCTGAGTTGTCAATTCAACCACGTATTCAGTAGCATAGTAGTATGGAAGTAACGGTAATGGTAGCAAAAGTAACAGTAGCAGTTTTGTAGTGATTGTAATAATGGCAACGGATAAGTAACTTAGCAAGGACCAATATGTGGAAAGCTCGTAGGCAATGGATCGGTGATGGATAATTATGTTGGATGGCATTCATCATGCAACAGTTATAACATAGGGTGACATAGAACTTGCATGACATAGAACTCCAATTCATCAACGTAATATAGGCATGTATTCCATATATAGTCATATGTGCTTATGGAAAAGAACTTGCATGACATCTTTTATCCTACCCTCCCGTGGCAGCGGGGTCCTAATGGAAACTAAGGGATATTAAGGCCTACTTTTAATAGAGAACCGGACCAAAGCATTGGCACTTAGTGAATACATGAACTTCTCATACTACGGTAATCACCGGAAAGAATCCCAGTTACTGTCACCCTGGGGGATGCGGATCATAACTCGTAATAGGTGTCTACAACTTGCAAGATAGGATCAAGAACACACACACACACACACACACACATATATATATATATATTCATGAAAGCATAATAGGTTCAGATCTGAAATCATGGCACTCGGGCCCTAGTGACAAGCATTAAGCATAGCAAAGTCATAGCAACATCAATCTCAGAACATAGTGGATACTAGGGATCAAACCCTAACTACACTAACTCGATTACATGATAGATCTCATCCAACCCATCACCGTCCAACAAGCCTACGATGGGATTACTCACTAACGGCGAAGAGCATCATGGAATTGGTGATGATGGATGGTTGGTGATGACGATGGCGTTGATTTCCCATCTTCGTAGCCCAAAACGGACTCCAGATCTGGCCTCCTGAGGAAGAACACGAGGTGACGGCGGCTCCGTATCGTGAAATGCGATGAACTCTTCTCCCCGATTTTTTTCTCCATGAATAGGAATAAATAGGAGTGGAATTGAGGTCGGTGGAGCAATAGGGGGCCCACAAGCCTGCTAGGCGCGGCTAGGGGGGTGGCCGCGCCTGACAGGCTTGCCACCTCTGGGTGGCCCCCCTCTGGTTGATTCTTTTGCTAGTATTTTTTATTAATTCCAAAAATTGTCTTCGTCAAATTTTAGATCAATCCGAGAACTTTTATTTCTGCACAAAAATAACGCCAAGGCAATTCTGCTAAAAATAGCGTAAGTCCGGGTTAGTTCCATTCAAATCAACCAAATTAGAGTCCAAAACACGGGCAAAAGAGTTTGGAAAGGTAGATACGATGGAGACTTATCAAATCCCCCAAGCTTAACCCATTGCTTGTCCTCAAGCAATTCAGTTGATAAATTGAAAGTGATAAAGAAAAACTTTTACAAACTCTGTTTGATCTTGTTGTAAATATGTCTAACTGATGTTCAGATTTTCAGCAAAGATCATGGACTAACCACGTTCACAATAACATTTAGTTCTCACATTTACTCATATCAATGACATAATCAACTAGCGAGCAATAATAATAACTCTCGGATGAAAACACTTCATCAAAACAACCATGATACAATATGACAAAATGGTATCTCGCTAGCCCTTTCTGAGACCGCAAAACATAAATGCAGAGCACCTCTAAAGAACATGAGCTTACTAGATATTGTAATTCACAGTGAAAGAGATCCAGTAAAGCACACAAATGACGGTGGTGCTCTCTAACTGGTGCCTTTTATAAGAGGAGGATGACTCAACAGTGAAGTAAATGGAAAGGCCCTTCGCAGAGGGAAGCATTGATTTGTAGAGGTGCGAGAGCTTGAGTTTTAAAACAGAGTTGAGTAATAATTTTCGAGAGATATACTTTCATTGCTCACATAACGACCAATAGGTTTTCAACATCTTCCATGATAGATACATTATAGGTGGTTCCTAAACAGAATGATAAAGTTTTTACTCCCCCTCCACCAATCAGTCACATTCCACGGCGAGCCGAATCCACGGTCACCGTCCATACAAACACAATCATGGGGGAGTTTTGTTTCATTATATTTTGACTTTATTTCGAGCATGGAACTGGGCATCCCGATTACCAGCCACTTTCTCGTGAATGATAGTGAATCAACACATACCGTGAGAATAATGCACCTAGCATGGAAGATACCGACAGCCCCAGTCGCCACATGAGCGATTTGGGCATGCAAAATAGAATGTTTATTTGAAGGTTTATAGTTTGGCACATGCAAATTTACTTGGAACGGCAGGTAAATACCATATATAGGTAGGTATGGTGGACTCATATGGAACAACTTTGAGTTTGAGGAATTGGATGCACAAGCAGTATTCTCGCTTAGTACAAGTGAAGTCTAGCAAAAGACTGGTGAGCGACCAACTAGAGAGCGACAAAATCATCAACATGCTTTGAGATTAACCAACATTGAATGCAATCATGAGTAGGATATAAATCACCATGAACATAAATATCGTAAAGGCTATGTTGATTTTGTTTTAACTACATGCATGAACATGTGCCAAGTCGAGCCACTTGAATCGTTCAGAGGAGGATACCATCCCATCATACTACATCACAACCATTTTTAAATGCATGTTGGTACCCAAAAAAACCATTATCCACTCTTAGCTACTTAAGCATGGCATGAGTAACTATAATCTCTAATTATCATTGCAAATATGTTTCACCCATGACGAACTCAATTTGGAACGATGAGCTAATCATATTTACAAAAGCAAGATAGGTCGAGTTCATACCAGCTTTTCTCCATCTCAATCTTTTCATCAAATATCGTCATTATTGCCTTTCACTTGCACGACCGAACGGTGTGGATAATAGTAAGAGTGCACGTGCATTGGACTAAGTTAGAATCTGCAAACAATAACTCAAAGGAAAAGGCAAGGTAATATGGGCTCTCTGATCGATAAAAAATTATGCATATGATAGCCACTCAACATTTTCATTGTGGTCTTCTCCTTATGACCCGAAGAAAGAAAAATCAAAACAAGAACGAGAAAAAATTATTTACACGGGAAAGCTCCCAACAAACAAAAGAAGAAAGAGAAATCTTTTGGATTTTCTTTTAATGCTACAACTAAGCAAACTCGAAGATAAAGCTATAACTATTATTTTTTGTATTTTTCTCAAAGTTAATTAAACACACAAGAAGAAAGCGAAACAAGGAAATAAATTATCATGGATGGTACAATGAAAAAGTATGAACACTAACTACTAAAATGTGAGAACATAAATGTAATATCGGTGAGAAATACGTACTCCCCCAAGCTTAGGCTTTAGGCCTAAGTTGGTCTAGGTCCATGGCTGGCCCGAATGATATCAAAAGTCATAGTTGGGGTTGTACTGGGTTGCAGTTGCAATCGCCTGAACAGCTGCAACATGGAGGCAAGCGGCTTCCGCATTTCGCTCGTACTCGTTTGCCTCCTCTCTGGTTATAAAATATCTCTATTTTTCCTGAAAGTTAAAGAAGGCAGGAGCAGGAGGGGTAACATGGACATCACGCTTTCTATCAAAAATTAGTCGCTACTGGAGGGATTGTTCGTTCCTTTCAAGAAACTGAAAACGTAGCAAAGCCTCGTAATCAAGAAAAGTAGGCGGTAACTCAATATCATTTCCCTATATGGGTACCCCAAGATAATTAGCTACACGACGTGGCATAAATCCCACCAAAGAAATCTCCATCCTTAGCATTATTATACAACCTTTTAGGAATAATGGCTCCTAAGTTATATCGCCTATCACCCATTACTGCGCTCTTAAGAATACTGAGATCGGTTGCACAAAGGTGGCTATGCTCAGTTTTACCATTAATACATCTACCTATGAATCGAGCAAAATAATGTATAGCAAAAAAGTGAATGCTCCCCGTGGTAGCCTGTGTAATATTTCAAGTTTCTCTGACGGTGATGCTAGCAAGAAAATCATTATATTCAGTTTTGTGCGGATCACTATATCTGCCCCATTGTGGAATCTTGCATGCATGATTAAAATCCTATAAGTCCAAAGTATATGATTTGTCATAAAAGGTCAAATAGGACGAAAGGTTTATTACTATTGAGCAAAAATTCAAACCTCCCCACGAAAGAAGCCGTGAGTTGATAGTATTGCTTGCATTTGTCCGAAACGAATTCCTCAAGGCCAACATTTCTTGTGTATGCGTAGCATTCTTCCTTGAAACCGGCATCACTCATAAATTGATCTGATGGCCATTCACAAGGTCGTACTTGTGCTTCCCTTAGTGGTTCAAGGTCGGGTTAACGTATTGCGAGTCTCAGGGCGTTCTTGCTTGAGGAACCACCTTGAAACACCCTCCTCAATTTTTTTTTCTTTTTTTGAAAAATTCTGAAATTTTTAGTGACCCAAAATAATGGTGAACAAAACTCAACCAAACTCATAGCAACTACTCCCACAAGTGCCTAGAAGTTAAATCATGCATGAAAACTACTTGGGACCATACAAATTTGACATGCAAGCTCAAGAACAGTGTCACCATAGCAGCAAAAATTTGCAATATAGAAAGCACTAGAGCGAAAACTAATTGGACCATTGGAGGAGTCACATACCAAAGGATAATGTCCCAAAATAGTTTTGCGATTGGAGCTTTGCACAAGGATATCGAAAATGGCAGAAAAATGAGCTAGAACACGGGTTTGAGCAATGGTGGGATTTTTTCTGGAGGAAGATGAAGTGGATGGGTGCTGGAATAAGTGGAGGGGGCCACGTGGGACCCACAAGCCTGCTAGGCACGGCCAGGGGGTGGCTGCGACTTGTGGGCTTGTGACCCATTGGTGCAGCCCCCTACAGTGTGCTCACTGCTAGATATTTTTGAATATTCCAGAAAAAAATCATACTCCATTTTCAGGGCATTTGAGGAACTTTTATTTTTAGGTCATTTTCTATGGCATGGAAAACTCAGAAAATAGAAAAATAATAATTTTTTTTACTTAATTTACTCTAATCAATAGAAAGTAAAAGTTGGATAAAGAAAGTTGTGCTTTGTAAATTCAACCATCTCATGCACATCAAAAGGAATCCATCAATAAGGTTGATCAAGTCTTATTAACGAACTTCTTTCGAGTAACATGAAACAAGAGAATTTTTGAATAACACTAAGTTACCTCAATGGGGATATGCATGTCCCCAACAATAAGTATATCATATTTCTTCTTGACAGTAGGAAGAGGGAATTCAAAGTCTCCAATAATAATTGTCAGAATTTTGTCAATGGAGTTGATACTATGTACTTGAGGTTGTTTCTTCGAAAAGTGTACCGTATGCTCATTACCATTAATATGAAAAGTTACATTGCCCTTGTTGCAATCAATAACAGCCCCTGCAGTATTCAAAAATGGTCAATCAAGGATGATCGACATACCGTCGTCCTCGGGAATATCAAGAATAACAAAGTCCGTTAAGATAGTAGCATTTGCAACTATGACAGGTACATCCTCACAAATACTGATAGGTAGAGCAGTTGATTTATCAGCCATTTGCAAAGAGATTTCAGTAGGTGTCAACTTATTCAAATGAAGTCTACGATATAAAGAGAAAGGCATAACACTATCACCAGCTCCCAAATCACATAAAGCAGTTTTAACATAATTCATTTTAATAGAGCATGGTATAGTTGGTATTCTTGGATCTCCTAATTTGTTTGGTACCCCACCCTTAAAAGTATAATTAACAAGCATGGTGGAAATTTCAGCTTCCGATATCTTCCTTTTATTAGTCACAATATCTCTCATATACTTAGCATAAGGAGACATTTTCAGAATATCAGTCAAGTACATACGCAAAAAGACAGGTCTAACCATTTCAACAAAGCGCTCAAAATCCTTTTCATCCTTTTTCTTGGATGGTTTAGGAGGAAAGGGCATGGGTTTCCGAACCCATGGTTCTCTTTATTTACCATGCTTCCTAGAAATAAAATATCTCTTGTCATATCTTTTATTCTTAGGTTGTGGGTTATCAATATCAACAGCAGGTTAAGTCTCCACATCATTATCATTACTAGGTTGAGCATCAACATGAACTTCATCATTAATATTATCACTAGGCTCATGTTCATCACCAGATTGTGTCTTAGTATCAGAAATAGAAATATCATTTGGGTTTTCAGGAGTATCTATAACAGGTTCACTACCAGCATGCAAAGTTCTATCATCATCCTTGCCCCTCTTATTACTGGAGCGACTAGGTGCATCAATATTACTTCTTTGAGAATCTTGCTCAATTCTCTTAGGGTGGCCCTCAGGATACAAAGGTTCCTGAGTCATTCTTCCACCTCTAGTCACAACTTTAACAGAATGATCATTGTTATTAGTATTCATCTCATTAAGCAAATCATTTTGTGCCTTGCGTACTTGTTCTACTTGTGTAGTTACCATGGAAGCATGTTTACTAGTCAGTTTGAGATCTTTGATAGTTCTACTCATATAATCACCTAAGTGATCAAGCATGAAAGCATTATGTTTCAACTGTCTACCAACATAAGCATTAAAATTTCCTTGCTTAACAACAAAATTATCAAACTCATCCAAGCATTGGCTAGCAGACTTATTATAAGGAATATCGCTTTCATCAAATCTACGAAGAGAATATACCTCTACTACCTATGTCGGGTTATCAAGACCATGTATTTCTTCAATAGGTGGTAGATTCTTAACATCTTCAGCTTTAATGCCTTTTTCTTTCATAGATTTATTTGCCTCTTGCATATCTTTAGGACTTAGAAATAGAATGCCTCTTTGTTGGAAATATGCCCTAGAGGCAATAATAAATTAGTTATTATCATATTTCCTTGTTCATGATAATCGTTTATTATCCATGCTATAACTGTATTGATCGGAGACTTAAATGCATGTGTGGATACATAGACAAAACCATGTCCCTAGTATGCCTCTAATGGACTAGCTCGTTGATCAAAGGATGGTTAAGGTTTCCTAGCCATGGACATGAGATGTCATTTGATAACGGGATCACATCATTAGGAGAATGATGTGATGGATAAGACCCAAACTACAAACATAGCATATGATCGTGTCAGTTTATTGCTACTGTTTTCTGCATGTCAAGTATATGTTCCTATGACCATGAGATCATGCAACTCACGGATATCGGAGGAGTGCCTTGTGTGTATCAAACGTCGCAACGTAACTGGGTGACTATAAAGGTGCTCTACAGGTATCTCCGATGGTGTTTGTTGAGTTGGCATGGATCGAGACTGGGATTTGTTACTCCGTGTGACGGAGAGGTATCTCAGGGCCCACTCGGTAATACAACATCACAACAAGCCTTGCAAGCAATGTGGCTAAGTGTTAGTCACGGGATCTTGTATTACGGAACGAGTAAAGAGACTTGCCAGTAACGAGGTTGAACTAGGTATGGAGATATCGACGATCGAATCTCGGGCAAGTAACATACCGAAGAACAAAGGGGACGTTATACGGGATTAACTAAATCCTTGACATAGAGGTTCGACCGAAAAAGATCTTCGTAGAATATGTAGGAACCAATGTGGATGTCCAGGTCCCGCCATTGGTTATTGACCGTAGAGGTGTCTCGGTCATGTCTACATAGTTCTCGAACCCGCAGGGTCTGCACACTTAAGGTTCGGTGACGTTTCGGTAGTGTAGAGTTATGTATGGTGGTGACCGAAGTTTGTTCGGAGTCCCGGATGAGATCCCGGACATCACGAGGAGCTCCGGAATGGTCCGGAGGTAAAGATTCATATATAGGAAGTCCCAGTTTGGTTTCCGGAAAAGTTTCGGGCTCATCGGTAGTGTACCGGGAGTGCCGGTAGTGTACCGGGAGTGCCGGTAGTGTACCGGAGGACCTCCGGGAGGGGTACTTCGACCCCAAGAGGTCCATGGGCTGTGGGAGAATAATAACCAGCCCTTAGTGGGCTGGGAAAACAGCCACAAAGGCCCATGGCGCAGGAGAGAAAGTCCTAAAGCAAAAAGTGGAAAATCAGCCAATAGGAGGCAATCCTACTCCAACTAGGATTGGAGGTGAAGTAGGATTTCTTCCCACCTCCTATTTCGGCCGACCCAAAGGCCTTGGCTGCCTCTCCTCTCCTCTCCTCCTATATATACTAGTGGATTGGGTGGTTTTTGGACAGAATTTCCGGCCACGTGCTACCCGTTTCACCGGTGCACAGTTTCTCCTCTAGATCGGATTTCTGCAGCGCTTAGGCGAAGCCCTGCCGGAATTGCTCCACCACCACCATCACCGGAGCGCCGTCACGCTGCCGGTGAACTCTCTCTCCTCTCCACCTCCTCTTGCTGGATCAAGATGGTGGAGATCGTCATCAAGCTGCACGTGTGCTGAACGCGGAGGTGCCGTCCGTTCGGCGCTAGATCGGAAGGACCGTGATCGAGATCGCGAGACGGTTCGTGATGTGATCACGGAACGGATCGTGATGAGTTCGCGGGACAGATCGTGATCAAGATCGTGAGACGGATCGTGATGAGTTCACGGGACGGATCATGATGTGTTCGCGGGACGGTTCGTGATTGGATCGCGGGACGCTCGGCGATTTGGATCGCGAAGAAGTTCGACTACACCAACCGCGTTTCTTAACGCTTCCCGCTTAGCGATCTACAAGGGTACGTAGATCCACTCTCCCTCTCGTAGATGCTCATCACCATGGATAGGTTTGCGTGTGCGTAGGAAAATTTTGTTTCCCATGCGACGTTCCCCAACAGTGGCATCATGAGCTAGGTTGATGGTTCGATGAGATCTCGAGTAGAACACAAAAGGTTTGTGGGCGTTGATGCTTAGATTGCTTCCTCCCTTGGTCGTATTTTGGTTCAGCGGGATTGTGAGATGAAGCGGCCCGGACCAACATTACTCGTACGCTTACGAGAGACCGGTTCCCTCGACGCAACTTGTTGCCTAGATGGCTTGCGGGTGACAGTTTCTCTCACTTTAGTTGGATCGGATTCGACAAAGGCGGTCCTTGAGAAGGTTGAAAAGCAAACTAGTGTATCACCGTTGTGGTTTATGCGTAGGTGAGAATCGTTCTTGCTAGATACCCATAGCAGCCACGTAAAACATGCAACAACAATTAGAGGACGTCTAACTTGTTTTTGCAGGGTATGTTGTGATATGATATGGCCAATTACATGATGAGATATATGTGATGTATGAGATGATCATGTGATGTATAGATTATCACGACTTGCATGTCGGTGATTACGGCAACCGGCAGGAGCCATAGGGTTGTCTTTAATTATTGTATGACCTGCGTGTCAATCATTGAAGCGCTATGTAATGCTTTACTTTATCGCTACGGTAGCAATAGTAGTAGAAGCATGCAGGGCGTGACAACCCCGATGGCGACACGTTGATGGAGATCATGGTGTCGTGCCGGTGACGATGGAGATCATGCCGGTGTTTCGAAGATGGAGATCTTAAACACAAGTTGATGGCCATATCATGTCACTTATGAATTGCATGAGATGTTAATCCTTTTATGCACCTTGTTTTGCTTAGGACGACGGTAGCATTATAAGGTGATCCCTCACTTAATTTCAAGATAAATTGTGTTCTCCCCAAGTGTGCACCGTTGCGAAAGTTCGTCGTGTTGAGACACCACGTGATGATCGGGTGTGATAGACTCTACGTTCACATACAACGGGTGCAAGACAGATTTGCACATGCGGAACACTCGGGTTAAACTTGACGAGCCTAGCATGTACAGACATGGCCTCGGAACACAAGAGACCGAAAGGTCGAGCATGAGTCATATAGTAGATATGATCAACATAATGATGTTCACCATTGAAGCCACCTCAACTCACGTGATGATCGGACTCGAGTTGGTGAATTTGGATCATGTGACACTCAGATGACCTGAGGGATGTCAATTTGAGTGGGAGTTCTTAAGTAATATGATTAATTGAACTCATTATCATGAACATAGTCAGTAGTGTCTTTGCAAATTATGTTGTAGATTACTAGCTCGCACTGTAGCTCCCGTGTGTTTTTATATGTTCCTAGAGAAATAGAGTTGAAAGATGATGGTAGCAATATTGCGGACTGGGTCCGTGATATGAGGATTGTCCTCATTGCTGCACAGAAGGCTTATGTCCTTAATGCACCGTTCGGTACGCCACCCCCTCTAGCGTCGTCTGTAGATGTTGTGAACATCTGACAGGCACGTTCTGATGACTACTTGATAGTTTAGTGCGTCATGCATTACGACTTAGAATTGAGGCTCCAAGACGTTTTGAACGTCACGGAACATACGAGATGTTCTAAGAGCTGAGATTGTGATCTCAGGCTCGTGCCCGTGTTATGAGATATGAGATCTCAAACAAAGATTCTTTGCTTGCAAGACGAAAGAGAATAGCTCAATAGTTGAGCATGTGCTTAGATTGTCTAGGTGCCACAATTGCTTGAATCGAGTGGGAGTTGATCTTCCAGATAAGATAGTGATTGATATAGTTCTCCAAGTCACTATCACTAAGCTACTAGAACTTGGTGATGAACTATAAATTGCCAGGGATAGAAATGATTCCTGAGCTTCTCGCGATGTTTTGACACCGCGAAGGTAGAAGTCAAAAAGGAGCATCAAAGTGTTGATGGTTAGTAAAAACCACTAGTTTCGAGAAGGGCAAGGGCAAGTAGGGAAACTTCATGGATGGCAAGTCAGTTGCTGCTCCAGTGAAGCAGCCCAAAGTTGAACCTAAACCCGAGACTGAGTGCTTCCATTATGAGGAGAACGGTCACTGAAGCGGAACAACCCTGGATACATGGTAGATAAGAAGGCTGGCTAAGTCGACAGAAGTATATTTGATATGCATGTTATTGATGTGTACCTTGCTAGTACTCCTAGTAGCACCTGGGTATTGGATACCGGTTCGGTTGCTCGAAATAAAAGCTACGGAATAAATGGAGAACTAGCTAAGTGTGAGGTGACGATGTGTGTTGGAAATGTTTCCAAGGTTGATATGATCAAACATCGCACGCTCTCTCTACCTTCGGGATTAGTGACGAACCTAAATTTTATTTGGTGTTTTGCATTGAAGCATGAACGTGGTTAGATCATGTTTATTGCAACACGGTTATTCATTCAAGTTAGAGAATAATGGTTATTCTGCTTACATGAATAAATACCTTCAATGGTCATGCACCTAGTAAGTGTGGTTCATTGAATCTTGATCATAGTAATACACATGTTCATAACAATGATGCCAAAAGATGCAAAGTTAATAATGATAGTACCACATACTTGTGGCACTGCCGCTAAATGTCATATTGGTATAAAGCGCATGAAGAAACTCCATGTTGATGGATCTTTGGACTCATTCGATTTTGAATCGGTTGAGACATGCGGACCATGCCTTTTGGTAAGATGACTAAACCCCGTTTTCTGGCTTGATGAAACGGGCAAGTGACTTATTGGAAACAATGCATGTTGATGTATACGATCCAATGAGTGTTTATAGCTTGCAGTGAATATCATTGTTTTCTTACCTTCACTGATGATTTGAGTAGATATAGTGTATATTTACTTAATGAAACACAAGTCTGAATTGTTTGAAAGGTTCAAAGCAAAGTTCAGAGTGAAGTTTAAAGATCATCGTGACAAGAAGATAAAAATTTCTGCGATATGATCGTGGAGGTGAATATCTGGGTTACGAGTTTGGCATACAAATTTAGACAATGTGAAAGTTGTTTCACAACTCACGCCACCTGGAACACCATAGTGTGATGGTGTGTCCGAACGTCGTAGTCATGCCTTATTTGATATAGCACATACTATGATGTCTCTTATCGTTTTAATACTATCGTTTTAGGGTTATGCATTAGAGACAACCGCATTCACTTTAAAATAGGGCACCATCTAAATCCGTTGAGATGACACCGTGTGAATTATGGTTTGATAGAAACCTAAAGCTGTCATTTCTTGATGTTTGGGGCTGCGAAGCTTGTGTGGAAAATGTTTTCACCTAATGAGCTCAAACCCAAAGCGAACAAATGCATCTTCATAGAATACGCCAAGAACAGTTGGGTATACCTTCTATCTCAGATCCGAGTGCAAAGTGTTTGTTGCTGGAATGGATCCTTTCCTGAGAAAAGGTTTCCCTCGAAAGAATTGAGTGGGAGGAAGATAGAACTTGATGAGGTTATTGAACCTTGTTTCAATCAGAGTAGCGCAGCGCAGAAAGTTGTTTCTGTGAAGCCTATGTTAGTTGAAGAAAGAAGTTAATGATGATGATCATGAAGCTTCGGATCAAGTTACTATCGAACCTCGTAGGTCGACAAGGACGTGTACTGCTCTTGAGTGGTACAACAACCCTGTCTTAAAGGTCATGTTGTTGGACAGCGATGAACCTACGAGCTATGGAGAAGCGATGATGGGCCCGGATTCCGACAAATGGATGAGACCATGAAATCCGAGATAGGATCCATGTATGAAAACCAAGTATAGACTTTGGTAGACTTGCTCGTTGGACGGCAGGTCGTTGAGTACAAATGGATCTTTAAAAATGAAGACAGACGCTGATGGTAAATATCACCATTTGTAAAGCTCGACTTGTTGCAAAGTAGTTTGTGACAAGTTCAAGGAGTTGACTACGATGAGATTTTCTCACTCGTAGTGGTGCTAAAGTCTGTTGGAATTATGTTAGCAGTTGCTGCGTTTTCAATTATGAAATCTGACAGATGGATGTCAAAACATCATTTCCTTAACGGTTTACTTGAGGAAAGGTTGTATGTGATACAACCAGAAGGTTTTGTCAGTCCTAAGGATGCTAAAAGGTGTGCAAGCTTTGGTGATCCTTCCATGGACTGAAGCAAGCATCTCGGAGTTGGAATATACACTTTGATGAGGTGATCAAAGTTTTTGATGTTTATACAAAGTTTACGAGAAACTTGTATTTGCAATAAAGTGAGTGGGAGCACTATAGAGTTTCTGATAAGTATATGTGGTTGACATATTGTTGATCGGAAATAATGTAGAATTTCTGGAAGGCATAAAAGGTTGTTTGAAAAGTGTTTTTCTAAGGAAGACCTGGATAAAGCTACCTAATTGTTGAGCATCAAAATCTATAGAGATAGATCAAGATGCTTGATGAGACTTTCAATGAGTGCATACCTTGACAAGATTTTGAAAGAGTTCAAAATGGATCAGCCAGAGAAATAGTTCTCGTCTGATTTGTAAGGTGTGAAGTTGAGTGAGACTCAAAGCTCGACAACGGCAGAAGAAAGAGAAAGGATGAATGTCGTCCCCTATGCCTTAGCCATAGGCTCTATATTATGCCATGCTGTGTACCGCACCTATGTGTGCCTTGCCACGAGTCTGTCAAGGGGTACAAGAGTGGTCCAGGAGTGGATCACTGGACAGCGGTCGGAATTATCCTTAGTAACCAGAGGACTAAGGAAATGTTTCTTGATTATGGAGGTGATAAAGAGTTCGTCGTAAAGAGTTACGTCGATGCAAGCTTTAACACCTATCCGGATGACTAGTAGTAGCAATCTGGATACGTATAGTGGAGCAGCCATTTGGAAATAGTACCAAGTGGAGTGTGGTAGCAGTGATTACAGTTTGACATAGAGATTTGCAAAGTACACACGGATCTGAATATCGCAGACCCGTTGACTATAAGACCTCTCTCACATGCAAAGCATGATCGAGCCCCAAAACTCATTGGGTGTTAGATTCATAACAATGCGAATCACATGGTGATGTGAACTAGATTATTGACTCTAGTGCAAGTGGGAGACTGTTGGAAATATGCCCTAGAGGCAATAATAAATTAGTTATTATCATATTTCCTTGTTCATGATAATCGTTTATTATCCATGCTATAACTGTATTGATCGGAGACTTAAATGCATGTGTGGATACATAGACAAAACCATGTCCCTAGTATGCCTCTAATGGACTAGCTCGTTGATCAAAGGATGGTTAAGGTTTCCTAGCCATGGACATGAGATGTCATTTGATAACGGGATCACATCATTAGGAGAATGATGTGATGGATAAGACCCAAACTACAAACATAGCATATGATCGTGTCAGTTTATTGCTACTGTTTTCTGCATGTCAAGTATATGTTCCTATGACCATGAGATCATGCAACTCACGGATATCGGAGGAGTGCCTTGTGTGTATCAAACGTCGCAACGTAACTGGGTGACTATAAAGGTGCTCTACAGGTATCTCCGATGGTGTTTGTTGAGTTGGCATGGATCGAGACTGGGATTTGTTACTCCGTGTGACGGAGAGGTATCTCAGGGCCCACTCGGTAATACAACATCACAACAAGCCTTGCAAGCAATGTGGCTAAGTGTTAGTCACGGGATCTTGTATTACGGAACGAGTAAAGAGACTTGCCAGTAACGAGGTTGAACTAGGTATGGAGATATCGACGATCGAATCTCGGGCAAGTAACATACCGAAGAACAAAGGGGACGTTATACGGGATTAACTAAATCCTTGACATAGAGGTTCGACCGAAAAAGATCTTCGTAGAATATGTAGGAACCAATGTGGATGTCCAGGTCCCGCCATTGGTTATTGACCGTAGAGGTGTCTCGGTCATGTCTACATAGTTCTCGAACCCGCAGGGTCTGCACACTTAAGGTTCGGTGACGTTTCGGTAGTGTAGAGTTATGTATGGTGGTGACCGAAGTTTGTTCGGAGTCCCGGATGAGATCCCGGACATCACGAGGAGCTCCGGAATGGTCCGGAGGTAAAGATTCATATATAGGAAGTCCCAGTTTGGTTTCCGGAAAAGTTTCGGGCTCATCGGTAGTGTACCGGGAGTGCCGGTAGTGTACCGGGAGTGCCGGTAGTGTACCGGAGGACCTCCGGGAGGGGTACTTCGACCCCAAGAGGTCCATGGGCTGTGGGAGAATAATAACCAGCCCTTAGTGGGCTGGGAAAACAGCCACAAAGGCCCATGGCGCAGGAGAGAAAGTCCTAAAGCAAAAAGTGGAAAATCAGCCAATAGGAGGCAATCCTACTCCAACTAGGATTGGAGGTGAAGTAGGATTTCTTCCCACCTCCTATTTCGGCCGACCCAAAGGCCTTGGCTGCCTCTCCTCTCCTCTCCTCCTATATATACTAGTGGATTGGGTGGTTTTTGGACAGAATTTCCGGCCACGTGCTACCCGTTTCACCGGTGCACAGTTTCTCCTCTAGATCGGATTTCTGCAGCGCTTAGGCGAAGCCCTGCCGGAATTGCTCCACCACCACCATCACCGGAGCGCCGTCACGCTGCCGGTGAACTCTCTCTCCTCTCCACCTCCTCTTGCTGGATCAAGATGGTGGAGATCGTCATCAAGCTGCACGTGTGCTGAACGCGGAGGTGCCGTCCGTTCGGCGCTAGATCGGAAGGACCGTGATCGAGATCGCGAGACGGTTCGTGATGTGATCACGGAACGGATCGTGATGAGTTCGCGGGACAGATCGTGATCAAGATCGTGAGACGGATCGTGATGAGTTCACGGGACGGATCATGATGTGTTCGCGGGACGGTTCGTGATTGGATCGCGGGACGCTCGGCGATTTGGATCGCGAAGAAGTTCGACTACACCAACCGCGTTTCTTAACGCTTCCCGCTTAGCGATCTACAAGGGTACGTAGATCCACTCTCCCTCTCGTAGATGCTCATCACCATGGATAGGTTTGCGTGTGCGTAGGAAAATTTTGTTTCCCATGCGACGTTCCCCAACACTCTTTTCTTTGGAGTTGGCTTTGGAGGTGGTTCGGGGATAGTCCAATCATTATCATTGCTCAATATATTATTCAATAGTATTTCAACATGTTCAACAGTTCGTTCCTTGAAAACACAACCGGCACAACTATCTAGGGTGTCCCTAGAAGCATCAGTTAGTCCATTATAAAAGATATCAAGTATTTCATTTTTCTTGAGAGGATGATCAGGCAAAGCATTTAGTAATTGGAGAAGCCTCCCCCAAGCTTGTGGGAGACTCTCTTCTTCAATCTACACAAAGTTAAATATTTCCTTCAAAGCAGCTTGTTTCTTATGGACAGGAAAATATTTTTCAGAGAAGTGATAAATCATATCCTGTGGGCTACGCACACAACCAGGAGCAAGAGAGTTAAACCATATCTTAGCATCTCCCTTTATCAAGAAAGGAAACAACTTGAGGATATAATAATAACGAATTTTTTCCTCATGAGTAAATAGGGTGGCTATATCATTCAGTTTTGTAAGATATGCCACAACAGTTTCAGATTCATAACCATGGAAAGGATCACATTCAACCAAAGTAATTAACTTAGGATCGACAGAGAATTCATAATCCTTATCAGTAACAAAGATAGGTGAAGTAGAAAACTTAGGATCATATTGCATTCTAGCATTCAAAGATTTTTCATTCCACTTGTATAGCACGTGCTTAAGATCGTCTCTATCATTACAAGCAAGAAAGTCCCTAGCTACCTCTCCTTCCATAATATAAACCTCGGCTATATCAGGCAATTCATATCTAGGAGATCTAGGTCTAAAAGGTGTCTCATAGTGCTCAGTTTCAATAAGTTCATCAGTTTTAGAAGTATCATAATTTTCAGCATTGGTTCTAGCAATTTGTTCATCAAGAAATTCACCCAGTGGCACAGTATTATCAAGAAAAGTATCATCATAAGCATCATGCATAGCAGAAGTGGCATCATCAATTACTTGCGACATATCAGAATTACTAGCAGGTGGTGGTGTCACAAGTTTACTCATAACAGAAGGTGAATCAAGTGCAGAGCTAGATGGCAGTTCCTTACCTGCCCTCATAGTAGAGGGATAGATCTTGGTTTTTGGATCTTTAAGTTTCTTCATAGTGGTCAGCAGATATAAATCCCAAGTGACTCAGAGAATAGAGCTTTTCTCCCTAGCAACGGCGCCAGAAAAAGGTCTTGATAACCCACAAGTATAGGGGATCGCAACAGTTTTCGAGGGTAGAGTATTCAACCCAAATTTATTGATTCGACACAAGGGGAGCCAAAGAATAATCTCGAGTATTCGTTGTTGAGTTCTCAATTCAACCACACCTGTAAGACTTAATATCTGCAGGAAAGTATTCAGTAGCAAAGTAGTATGGAAGTAACGTTAACTGTAGCAAAATTAACAGTAGCAGTTTTGTAGTGATTGTAACAATGGCAACGGAGACATAACTTAGCAAGGACCAATATGTGGAAATCTCGTAGGCAATGAATCGGTGATGGATAATTATGTTGGATGGCATTCATCATGCAATAATTATAACATAGGGTGACACAGAACTAGCTCCAATTCATCAATGTAATGTAGACATGTATTCCATATATAGTCATACATGCTTATGGAAAAGAACTCACATGACATATTTTGTCCTACCCTCCCGTGGCAGCGGGGTCCTAATGGAAACTAAGGGATATTAAGGCTTCCTTTTAATAGAGAACCATACCAAAGCATTAGCACTTAGTGAATACATGAACTCCTCAAACTATGGTAATCACCGGAAAGAATCCTAGTTATTGTCACCCTGGGGGATGCGGATCATAATTCGTAATAGGTGTCTACAACTTGCAAGATAGGATCAAGAACACCTATATATTCATGAAAACATAATAGGTTCAGATCTGAAATCATGGCACTCAGGCCCTAGTGACAAGCATTAAGCATAGCAAAGTCATAGCAACATCAATCTCAGAACATAGTGGATGCTAGGGATCAAACCCTAACTAAACTAACTCAATTACATGATAGCTCTCATCCAACTCAGCACCGTCCAACAAGCCTACGATGGGATTACTCATGAACGGCGGATAGCATCATGGAATTGGTGATTAAGGATGGTTGGCGACCACGATGGCGTCGATTTCCCCTCTCCGGAGCCCAAAACGAACTCCAGATATGGCCTCCCGAGGAAGAACAAGAGGTGACGGCGGCTCCGTATCGTGAAACACGATGAACTCTTCTCCTCGATTTGTTTCTCCGCGAAGAGTAATAAATAGGAGTGGAATTGAGGTCAGTGGAGCAATTGGGGGCCCACAAGCCTGTTAGGCACGGCCAGGGGTGGTGGCCGCGCCTGGCAGGCTTGCCACCTATGGGTGGCCCCCTCTGGTTGATTCTTTCGCCAGTATTTTCTATTAATTCCAAAAATATTCTCCGTAAAATTTTAGGTCAATCCGAGAACTTCTATTTCTGGACAAAAATAACACCAAGGTAATTCTGCTGAAAACAATGTCAGTTCGGGTTAGTTCCAATTAAATTAGAGTCCAAAACAAGGGCAAAAGAGTTTGGAAAAGTAGATACGATGGAGACGTATCAGCCAACGTGGTCCAGATTATGCTTCGGCGGCGCATCCTCCCCTGCCAGCGCTGGGACTCTCCCATGTGAGCTTATCAGCTTGATGATGAGCCTACTATTCGTCAGCTCTTCCACACCACTCGGGAGAAGCTATGGAAGGTGTTGTTCAAGGCTCAGGAGAACTGGCCAGCTGAGGAGGAGGATCGCGGTCTACATGCCGATAACCCTCCTTCCCTGGTATAACATAGTTTTAATAGATCAGCTCTGTTTTCCGAAAGAAAATCTAAGCACCTTTCTGAACACCTCTGTAGAAAAGGTTTAGCAAAGCCACGGGCATCAACTGCCCAACACCACAACCCGAAGACCCCAGGTCCAAGATGTTGTCAGAGATACTCGTCTGTTGGGAGACGTAGTAGTAAATCAAAAAATTTCCTACGATCACCAAGATCCATCTATGGAGAAACCAGCAACTAGTAAGGAGATGAGTGCATCTTCATACCTTTGAAGATTGCTAAGCGGAAGCGTCACAAGAACTCGGTTGGTGGATTCGTACTCGCAACGATTCAGATTGCGGTGGATTCCGATCTTAGCGCCGAACAACGGCGCCTCCGTGTTAAACACACGTGCAGCCCGGTGACGTCTCCTATGCCTTGATCCAGCAAGGAGGAAGGAGAGGTTGAGGGAGAGCTCCTTCAGCATGACGACATGGTGACGGTGGAGCTGCGTGGTCTCGGACAGGGCTTCGCCAAGCACCGCGGAGAACGAGGAAGAGGAAGGGTAGGGCTGCGCCGAGAGAGAGAGAACTCGTGTGTTTGGCAGCCCCGAACCCTCCACTATATATAGGAGGAGGGGGAGGGAGGGCGCAGCCCTAGGGTTCCCACCCTAGGGGCTACGGCCGGCCCTAGATTGGCCATCTGGCCGGTGGCCAGAGAGGAAGAGGGGAGGGCGCAGCCCTAGGTGGGCCCTAGGCCCATCTGGGCCTAGGGTTTCCCCTCCTTCCCACCTTTCCTGCGCCTTGGGCTAGGGTGGAGGGCATACCAGCCCACTTTGGGGCTGGTCCCTTCCACGCTCGGCCCATGAAGCCCTCTAGTGCCCATGGCCCCACTTGGTGGACCCCCGAAACCCTTCCGGTGGTCCCGGTACGCTACCTGTGATGCCCGAAACTCTTCCGGTGACCAAATCCTCACTTCCTATATATCAATCTTTACCTCCAGACCATTCCGGAACTCGTCATGACATCCGGGATCTCATCCAGGACTCCGAACTACCTTTGATAACCACATACACTATTTCCCTATAACCCTAGCGTCATCGAACCTTAAGTGTGTAGACCCTACGGGTTCGGGAGACACGTAGACATGACCGAGACACCTCTCCGGTCAATAACCAAAAGCGGGATCTGGATACCCATGTTGGCTCCCACATGCTCCACGATTATCTCATCGTATGAACCATGACGTCTGGGATTCAATCAATCCCATATACAATTCCCTTTGTCTACCGGTACGATACTTGCCCGAGATTCGATCGTCGATATCCCTATACCTTGTTCAATCTCGTTACCGGCAAGTCTCTTTACTCGTTTCGTAACACATCATCCTGTGGTTAACTCCTTTGTCACATTCAGATCATTATGATGATGTCTTACTGAGTGGGCCTAGAGATACCTCTCCGTCACACGGAGTGACAAATCCCAGTCTCGATTCGTGCCAACCCAACAGACACTTTCGGAGATACCTGTAGTGTACCTTTATAGCCACCCAGTTATGTTGTGATGTTTGGCACACCCAAAGTATTCCTACGGTATCCAGGAGTTGCACAATCTCATGGTCTAAGGAAATGATACTTGACATTGTAAAATCTTTAGCAGACGAACTACACGATCTTGTGTTATGCTTAGGATTGGGTCTTGTCCATCACATCATTCTCCTAATGATGTGATCCTGTTATCAACGACATCCAATGTCCATGGTCATGAAACTGTGACCATCTATTGATCAATGAGCTAGCCAACTAGAGGCTCACTAGGGACACATTGTGGTCTATGTATTCACACATGCATTATGGTTTCCGGTTAACACAATTATATCATGAACAATAGGCAATTATCATGAACAAGGTAATACAATAATAACCATTTTATCATTGCCTCTAGGGCATATTTCCAACAGTCTCCCACTTGCTCTATAGTCAATAATCTTGTTACATTGTGATGAATCGAACACCCATAGAGTTCTGGTGTTGATCATGTTTCGCTCGTGAGAGAGGTTTAGTCAATGGATCTGCGGCATTCGGATCCGCATGTACTTTACAAATATCTATATATCCCTCCTGAATGTAATCACAGATGGAGTCGAAGCGGCGCTTGATGTGTCTTGTCTTCTTGTGAAACCTGGGCTCCTTCGCAAGGGCAATAGCTCCAGTGTTGTCACAGAATAGAGTCATCGGGCCCGGCGCATTGGGAATTACTCCTAGGTCGGTGATGAACTCCTTTATCCAGACTCCTTCCTTTGTTGCTTCCGAAGTAGCTATATACTCCGCTTCACATGTAGATGCCACCATGATGCTTTGCTTGCTGCTGCACCAGCTGATTGCCCCTCCGTTCAAAATATACACGTATCCGGTTTGTGACTTGGAGTCATCCGGATCTTTGTCAAAGCTAGCAACGATGTAACCCTTTACGACGAGCTCTTCGGCACCTCCATATACGAGAAACATGTCCTTTGTCCTTTTTAGGTACTTCAGGATATTCTTGACCGCTGTCCAGTGTTCCGCTTCGGGATCACTTTGGTACCTCCCTACCATACTTATGGCAAGGTTCACATCAGGTCTGGTACACAGCATGGCATACATGATAGAGCCTATGGCTGAAGCATAGGGGATGACACTCATCTCTTCTCTATCCTTTGTCGTGGTCGGGCATTGAGTCATACTCAATCTCACACCCTGTAACACAGGTAAGAACCCCTTCTTGGATGGATCCATATTGAACTTCTTCAATATCTTGTCAAGGTATTTGCTTTGTGAAAGACCAATGAGGCGTCTCGATCTATCTCTATAGATCTTGATGCCTAATATGTAAGCAGCTTCTCCAAGGTCCTTCATTGAAAAACATTTATTCAAGTAGGCCTTTACACTTTCCAAGATTTCTATATCATTTCCCATCAACAATATGTCGTCTACAAATAATATGAGGAATGCTACAGAGCTCCCACTCACTTTCTTGTAAATACAGGGTTCTCCATAAACCTGTATAAATCCAAATGCTTTAATCACCTCATTAGAGCGAATGTTCCAACTCCAAGATGCTTGCACCAGCCCATAGATGGAGCGCTGGAGCTTGCATACCATGTTAGCATCTTTAGGATCGACAAAAACTTCCGGCTGCATCATATACAGTTCTTCCTTAAGGAAGCCATTAAGGAATGCCGTTTTGATGTCCATTTGCCAGATCTCATAATCATAAAATGCGGCAATTGCTAACATGATTCGGACGGACTTCAGCATCGCTACGGGTGAGAAAGTATCATTGTAGTCAACTCCTTGAACTTGTCGATAACCCTTAGCGACAAGCCGAGCCTTATAGACGGTCACATTACCATCCGCATCAGCATCAGTCTTCTTATTAAAGATCCATTTATTTACTATGGCTCGCTTATCATCAGGCAACTTCACCAAAGTCCATACTTTGTTATCATACATGGATCCTATCTCGGATTTCATGGCTTCAAGCAATTTGTTGGAATCTGGGCCCGCCATTGCTTCTTCATAGTTCGAAGGTTCACCGTTGTCCAACAACATGATCTCCAGGACAGGGTTGCCGTACCACTCTAGTGCGGAACGTGTCCTAGTGGACCTTCGACGTTCAATAGTAACTTGATCTGAAGTTTCATGATCATCATCATTAATTTCCTCTCCAGGCGGTGCAGGCTCCACAGAAACAACTTCCTGTGCTGCGCTACTCTCTGGTTCGAGTGGAGGTACAATTACCTCATCAAGTTCTATTTTCCTCCCACTTACTTCTTTAGAGAGAAACTCTTTCTCTAGAAAGGATCCATTCTTGGCAACAAAGACTTTGCCTTCGGATCTGAGGTAGAAGGTATACCCAATAGTTTCCTTGGGGTATCCTATGAAGACGCACTTTTCCGCTTTCAATTCGAGCTTCTTAGGTTGAAGTTTCTTCACATAAGCATCACATCCCCAAACTTTTAGAAATGACAGCTTAGGTTTCTTTCCAAACCATAATTCATACGATGTCGTCTCAACAGACTTTGACGGTGCCCTATTTAAAATGAATGCGGCAGTCTCTAATGCATATCCCCAAAATGATAGCGGTAAGTCGGTAAGAGACATCATAGATCGCACCATATCCAATAGAGTGCGATTACGAAGTTCAGACACACCATTTCGCTAAGGTGTGCCAGACGGCGTGAGTTGTGAAACAATTCCACATTTCCTTAGGTGCATGCCAAACTCGTGACTTAAATATTCTCCGCCACGATCAGATCGTAGGCACTTTATTTTCCTGTCACGTTGATTATCTACCTCACTCTAAAATTCCTTGAACCTTTCAAAGGTTTCAGACTTGTGTTTCATTAAGTAGACATACCCATATCTGCTCAGGTCATCAGTGAGGGTGAGAACATAACGATAGCCACCACGAGCCTCGACGCTCATTGGACCGCATACATCGGTATGTATTATCTCCAACAAGGCAGTTGCTCGCTCCATTGTTCCGGAGAACGGAGTCTTGATCATCTTGCCCATGAGGCATGGTTCGCACATGTCAAATGATTCGAAATCAAGAGACTCCAAAAGTCCATCAGCATGGAGCTTCTTCATGCGTTTGACACCAATATGACCAAGGCGGCAGTGCCACATGTAAGTGGGACTATCGTTATCAACCTTACACTTTTTGGTACTCACACTATGAACATGTGTAACATCACGTTCGAGATTCATCATAAATAAACCATTGACCAACGGGGCATGACCATAAAACATTTCTCACATATAAATAGAACAACCATTATTCTTAGATTTAAATGAGTAGCCATCTCGCATCAAACGAGATCCAGATACAATGTTCATGCTCAAAGCTGGTACTAAATAACAATTATTGAGGTTTAAAACTAATCCCGAAGGTAGATGTAGAGGTAGCGTGCCGACGACGATCACATCGGCCTTGGAACCATTCCCAACGTGCATCATCACCTCGTCCTTTGCCAGTCTCCGCTTATTCCGCAGCACTCCTGCTTGGAGTTACAAATGTGAGCAACTGCACCAGTATCAGATACCCAGGAGCTAGTACGAGCGTTGGTTAGGTACACATCAATAACAAGTATATCACATATACCTTTAACGTTGCCTGCCTTCTTATCCGCTAAGTACTTGAGGCAGTTCCGCTTCTAGTGATCGGTACCCTTGCAATAAAAGCACTCAGTCTCAGGCTTGTGTCCATGCTTGTTCTTCTTCCTGGCAACTTGCTTACTGGGCGAGACAACAGGTTTGCCATCCTTCTTGAAGTTCTTCTTACCCTTGCCTTTCTTGAAACTAGTGGTCTTATTGACCATCAACACTTGATGCTCCTTTTTGATCTTGACCTCCGCTGATTTCAGCATCGAGTACAACTCAGGAATAGACTTCTCCATCCCCTGCATGTTGTAGTTCATCACAAAGTTCTTGTAGCTAGGTGGAAGCAACCGGAGGATTCTGTCAATGACCGAGTCATCACGGAGATTAATTCCCAGCTGAGTCAAGCGGTTGTGCAACCCAGACATTTTGAGTATGTGCTCACTGACAGAACTATTCTCCTCCATCTTACAGCTGAATAACTTGTCAGAGACATCATATCTCTCGACCCGGGCATGATCTTGGAAAACTAGTTTCACATCTTGGAACATCTCATATGCTCTGTGTTGCTCAAAACGCTTTTGGAGCCCCGGTTCTAAACTGTAAAGCATGCCGCACTGAATAAGGGAGTAATCATTGCAGCATGACTGCCAAGCGTTCGTAACGTCTTGGTCCGCTGGGAAAATGGGTGGGTCACCTAGCGGTGCATCAAGGACATACAATCTCTTGGAAGCTACGAGGATAATCTTCAAGCTATGGACCCAGTCTGCATAGTTGCTTCCATCATCTTTCAGCTTGGTTTTCTCTAGGAATGTGTTGAAGTTGAGGGTGACATTAGCATTGGCCATGGATCTACAATATAGATTGTAAAGACAATTTTAGACTAAGTTCATGATAATTAAGTTCACATAATCAAATTATTTAATGAACTCCCACTTAGATAGACATCTCTCTAGTCATCCAAGTGATACATGATCCATGTCAACTAGCCCGTGTCCGATCATCATGTGAGATGGACTAGTCATCCATGGTGAACATCTCCGTGTTGATCGTATCTTCTATACGACTCATGTTCGACCTTTCGGTCTTCCGTGTTCCGAGGCCATGTCTGTACATGCTAGGCTCGTCAAGTCAACCTAAGTGTTTCGCGTGTGTAAATCTGGCTTACACCCGTTGTATGCGAACGTTAGAACCTATCACACCCGATCATCACGTGGTGCTTCGGAACAACGATCCTTAGCAACGATGCATAGTTAGGGTGAACACATTTGTTGAAATTTTATTGAGAGATCATCTTATTTACTACCGTCATTCTAAGCAAATAAGATGTAAACATGATAAACATCACATCCAGTCAATATAGTGACATGATATGGCCAATATCATCTTGCTCCTTTGATCTCCATCTTCGGGGCACCATGATCATCACTGTCATCGGCATGGCACCATGATCTCCATCATCATGATCTCCATCATCGTGTCTTCATGAAGTTGTCTCGCCAACTATTACTTCTACTACTATGGATAACGTTTAGCAATAAAGTAAGTAATTACATGGCGTTTATGATTGACACGCAGGTCATACAATAAAATAAGACAACCCTATGGCTCCTGCCGGTTGTCATACTCATCTACATGCAAGTCGTGAATCCTATTACAAGAACATGATCAATCTCATACATCACAATGCATCACATCACATCCTTTGGCCATATCACATCACAAGGCATATGCTGCAAAAACAAGTTAGACGTCCTCTAATTTGTAGTTGCAAGTTTTTACGTGGCTGGTATAGGTTTCTAGCAAGAACATTTCTTACCTACGCCAAAACCACAACATGATATGCCAATTGCTATTTACCCTTCATAAGGACCCTTTTCATGGAATCCGATCCGACTAAGGTGGGAGAAACAGACACCCGCTAGCCACCTTATGCAACAAGTGCATGTCAGGCGATGGAACCGGTCTCACGTAAGCGTACGTGTAAAGTTGGTCCGAGCCGCTTCATCCCACAATACCGCCGAATCAAGATAAGACTAGTAGTGGTAAGCAAATTAACAAGATCGACGCCCACAACAACTTTGTGTTCTACTCGTGCATAGATTCTACGCATAGACCTAGCTCATGATGCCACTGTTGGGAGACGTAGTAGTAAATCAAAAAAAATCCTACGATCACCAAGATCCATCTATGGAGAAACCAGTAACGAGTAAGGGGATGAGTGCATATTCATACCTTTGAAGACGGCTAAGCGGAAGCGTTACAAGAACGCGGTTGGTAGAGTCGTACTCGCAGCGATTCAGATCGCGGTGGATTCCGATCTTAGCGCCGAACAACGGTGCCTCCGCGTTCAACACACGTGCAGACCGGTGACGTCTCATATGCCTTGATCCAACAAGGAGGAAGGAGAGGTTGAGGGAGAGCTCCGGAAGCACGACGGCATAGTGACGGTGGAGCTGCATGGTCTCCGACAGGGCTTCGCCAAGCACCGCGGAGAACGAGGAAGAGGAAGGGTAGGGTTGCGCCGAGAGAGAGAGAACTCGTGTGTGTGGCAGCCCCAAACCCCTCCACTATATATAGGAGGAGGGGGAGGGAGGGAACAGCCCTTGGGTTCCCACCCTAGGGGCTGCGTCCGGCCCTAGATTGGCCATCTGGCCGGCGGCCAGAGAGGGAGAGGGGAGGGCGCAGCCCTAGGTGGGCCTTAGGCCCATTTGGGCCTAGGGTTTCCCCTCCTTCCCACCTTTCCTGCGCCTTGGGCTAGGGTGGAGGGCGCACCATCCCACTCTGGGGCTGGTCCCTTCCAGTCTCGGCCCACGCAGCCCTCTGGTGCCTGTGGCCCCACTTTGGTGGACCCCGGAACCCTTCCGGTGGTCTCGGTACACTACCGGTGATGCCCGAAACTCTTTCGGTGACCAAATCCTCACTTCCTATATATCAATCTTTACCTCCGGACCATTCTGGAACTCCTCGTGATGTCCGGAATCTCATCTGGGACTCCGAACTACCTTCGGTAACCACGTACACTATTTTCCTATAACCCTAGCATCATCGAACCATAAGTGTGTAGACTCTACGGGTTCGGGAGACACGTAGACATGACCGAGACACCTCTCTGGTCAATAACTAACAGCAGGATCTGGATACCCATGTTGGCTCCGACATGCTACACGATGATCTCATCGTATGAACCATAATGTCTGGGATTCAATTAATCCCGTATACAATTCCCTTTGTCTACGGGTAAGATACTTGCCCGAGATTCAATCATCGGTATCCCTATACCTTGTTCAATCTCGTTACCGTCAAGTCTCTTTACTCATTCTGTAACACATCATCCCGTGGCTAACTCCTTAGTCACAATTAGCTCATTATGATGATGTCTTATCGAGTGGGCCCAGAGATACCTCTCCGTCACACGGAGTGAGATCCCAGTCTTGATTCGTGCCAACCCAACAGACACTTTCGGAGATACCTGTAGTGTACCTTCATAGCCACCCAGTTACGTTGTGACATTTGGCACACCCAAACTATTCCTACGGTATCCAGGAGTTGCACAATCTCATGGTCTAAGGAAATGATACTTGACATTGTAAAAGCTTTAGTAGACGAACTACACGATCTTGTGCTATGCTTAGGATTGGGTCTTTTCCATCACATCATTCTCCTAATGATGTGATCCCGTTATCAACGACATCCAATGTCCATGGTCATGAAACCGTGACCATCTATTGATCAACGAGCTAGCCAACTAGAGGCTCGCTAGGGACACGTTGTGGTCTATGTATTCACACATGCATTATGGTTTCCGGTTAACACAATTATAGCATGAACAATAGACAATTATCATGAACAAGGAAATACAATAATAACCATTTTATTATTGCCTGTAGAGCATATTTCCAACATCGTCGTGGCGCCTTACAAGGTGCCAGAAAATAAGGAGAAGAAGAAGACAGGCCGAGGAGGCCTCCGTATCAAGGATCAGCCGGACGCTGTGTCTGAGGAAACTCATGCTTCCTCTAATCAAGAGGAGGAGCATGAGGACAAGGGGGAAGGCAAATCCCCCTTGAGAGAAATACGGAGGCGTCACCAGATGCCGTGGAGGAAGTATCTCCTCCTGCCCACGAAGAAGGCGCATCGGCTACGGTTGATTCTGCCCGACGATAGTTCAGACTCGGATACCGCGTCCGAAGATTTCGAGAAGGTTCCTCAAAGGAACCTAATGGTCAAGCCCCCATCTTGGAGGTAAGGATCCGAAGACTTCCCCGCTATTTATGTCAGGTTTTAGATGTTACTAACACGTGAGCGCCTATTGATCTGTAGCCCACCATGCTTTCTCCCCGCCGACCAAGTTTCGGACGGGGAGACCCCACCCACCAAGCTATCGGAGAGCAGGACTGCGTCGAATCCCACCCCTCCAGGTGTCGCAAAGGACGCCGCAGATGTGTCATCCCACCAGGATCTATGGAGCCAGGCACCAGCAGCGGGGGCGACGCCGTCATGGTCGAGGTTAACACCTTGGCCGCCAAAGACTGGGGGGAGGATCCCCTCCCGGATACTGAGGAGACTGGACGGAGGGATGTCCAGTCCCCTGCAAGGGCATCTCCGGAGCATGCCGTGCCTCCGGAGCCATCGGGTTCAATCCCCGTTGGAGATCGAGCTAACCGATCACCACCGGCGCCACCGACCAAGGGGTGGTCGGCCATGGGGGAGGCTCTATCAGGCGCCTCCATCTCCGAGGATCACTGCACCCTTATGGGTGCAGTTTTGCAGAGCATTCAGTCCGTTGATAGCGGACTTAAGGAGGCCTTCAATGGTCTCCTCACGGGCTTCCAGGTGAGCCACGTAAAGTTATATTTCTAGAATATTAATTTGTTACATTTGTGCTATCGTTATATATATAGCATCCCCCGAGCCCTAGGTGACTTTGAAAAAACTCACCTGGGGATCAATCATAAACTTTGTCCGCACAATGTCCAGAACTATATCTATACGGAATGTTCTAACAACGCTTAAGAGGACCGAACATAGGGTAATGTTTATGACAATTCGGAGGTTTAAACCCATGTAATGTGATAGGGGTTTGTTTATTTGTAGGCTTCGTCATCGGCGGCGGCTGCTAATGCCACTGAGCAAGATGAGTTAAATCGGAAGCTGAAGAGCTCCGAAGATGAGCTTGACGCTCTTAACAAGAGGTTCAACGAGGCGCAAGGTAAGTCGGGCTGTAATGTCTGAATTTTTCATCACTAGCGATTTTTACTACTAGCGTAGTATGGTTATATCCTTGATACTTACACAACCTCGGCGACGGACATTGATAAGCTCAAGGTCGAGCTTCAGAAGGTGAAGCAAGAGGCCGGGGACAAGAAGGCGGCAGCCGAACAAGCGGCTGCCACGCTTTCCGTTCTAAAAGCCACATGCGCCAAGCACGAGGCTCGAGTGGAGGAAATACAACAAGAGCTCAAGGACGCCGGCCAGAAGTGCAAGGAAGTTGAGAAGAAAGGCAAGGAACAGGCCGCCGAATTATCCACCCTGAAATCCGATCTCCAAAAGGAGCGGGTGGATAGGCGGTTTTTTGAAGAGCAAGTCCGCCAAGTTAAGGATATAACGGATGGTAAGCCGTATTTACTGCAGTGAGCCTTGGGTGATAGCAGGTTCGCATTGCTCACCCAAGTGTGGCATTCCTCAGGTGCCTGCTCGGACCTCCAGAAGAGCATAGCGGACGTGAACCAATTCTATGCTTCGCGGGGAGAAGGAGATGAAGCTCGGCTATTTTGGGCACAATTTGAAGCCCCCGAGCGCTCTCCTCTTCTTATCGAGCAGCTAATGGAGCTACACCGGATGGTGGATCCGACCATGAAGGATCTCTATATCTAGCTTTGGCCCAACGAGCCATTGCCGAGAAGCTACTTCGGCCTGGTGCAGAAGCTGAGTGATAACCCACAAGTGTAGGGGATCGGTTGTAGCCTCTTTTGATAAGTAAGAGTGTCAAACCCAATGAGGAGCTAAATGGAGAACAAATATTCCCTCAAGTTCTATCAACCACCAATACAACTCTACGCACGCTTAACGTTCGCTTTACCTAGAACAAGTATGAAACTAGAAGTACTTTGTAGGTGTGACGGGGTAGGTTTGCAAGATAATAAAGAGCACGTAAATAAAAACTAGGGGCTGCTAAGATAAAGAAACAATTAAGTTAGTTTAACGAGTGTGGAATAGTGGTGGTAGGAGTTGCAGAATTGTCCCTAGGCAATCGATAACTACACCAGTAATCATAATTGCAATTTTATATGAGGGAGAGGCATAAGCTAACATACTTTCTCTACATGGATCAGATGCACTTATCATTGGAACTTTAGCAAGCATCCGCAACTACTAAAGATCATTAAGTTAAAACCTAACCATTGCATTATAAGGTATCAAGTCCTCTTTACTCCCATATGCAACAACCCACCTACTCGGGTTTATGCTTCTGCCACTCAGGCAACCCACCATAGGCGAATCATGAACACATTGCAACACCATAAAATGAGGATCCCTCATGCTTGCGCGACACGGAGAGCACCATAGGATAGCACAAATAATAAAACATGTAACTCAAACCAATCATGATCATCAATCAACCCAAAGGACAACAAAAATCTAGTTAGACATCATAGGATGGCAACACATCATTGGATAATAATATGAAGCATAAAGCACCATGTTCAAGTAGAGGGTACAGCGGGTTGCGGGAGAGTGGACCGCTGTAGATAGATGGGGGAAGGTGATGGAGGTGTTGGTGAAGATGACAGAGTACTTGGAGTAGATCGCCTTCACGATGATGGCCCCGGCGGCGTTCCGGTGCCACCAGGAGAGAGGGGGAGAGAGCCTCTCTCCTTCTTATTCCTTAACCTCCCCCCTAGATGGGAGGAGGGTTTCCCCTATGGTCCTTGGCCCCATGGCGGCGGAGGGGCAGGAGCCCCTCCGAGATTGGATCTCTCTCTATGTTTCCTTCTGTTTCTACGCTCCCAGATTCTGGCCTTTCACCGTTTCTTAAATATTAGGAGATCCATAAATCCAATAGGGCTGAAATTTTGAGGGATTTTTATCAGGATATTAGATTTCTTGTAGCAAAAGGAGAGATCCAACTGACCTAAGGGCTGGTCACAAGGTCCCAGGGCGCGGCCAGGGGATAGGCCGCGCCTGGCAGGCTTGTGACCTCCTCGGGCATCATCTCACGTTGATTCTTTTCCTCCAAAATCACATATATTCCAAAAAATCTGTGTAAGTTTTTATCGCGTTTGGACTTCATTTGATAAGGATTTTCTGCGAAACAAAAAACATGTAACATACAGGAACTAGAACTGGGCACTGGATCAGTATGTTAGTCCCAAAAAAAATATAAAAAGTTCCCAAAAGTATATGAAAGTTGTAGAATATTGGCATGAAACAATCAAAAATTATAAATACGATGGAGATGTATCACTGAGCAATGCCTCGCCTTGGATCGACGCGCTAAGGCGTTCCTCCTGCATCGAGGGAGCTCGGATGGCCTTTGCAAGGGCCAAGGTGCACTGGCCGGAGCTTGATCCGATTAAGATAGCCACCGCTCCTCCGCCCCTCGGAAAGGAGCATAGCTTCCCTGAGCGACACTTCTCTGTAGTAATGGAAGGTTCTCCGGGGATAGAGTCGCGATGTTCAAAATAAAATATATATGAGTAGACGCGTTGTAATGTGCCCGAAGACCTTTTAACGCTTGTATGTTTATGATGCATGATCTATGATAACTTTTATGTTTTACATTTGTTTATAACTCATGTGTGGCCGTTGGAACTGAAAGTTGCGAGTCGTCGGCTTCAGCCCCCATGTAGATAATACACGAGGTGTCTCTTCCTACGCACAGTGACCCTTAGCTGAGCTATCAGTACCCGAAGGCGGTAGTGTGAGGCGGACAAGGAAATCAGACCATAGTGCTTTATTACTTTCACTTAGCTGTAGGGGCGCGAAAAGGAATGCGGGGGGCTGATGACTAGCCCCCAGTAGTTTGTGATGTTTGGATAAACCGCAGCTAAAGCCGATATTACATGGTTTGGACTCGGATACCAAACCCAACGTATGACACGGAATAACCTCTAACGAGGTTTTTAGTATGACACTTAAGCTCGGATTCGTAGACCGGTTCTCGCATACCATACCATGACAGTCAGTTTTCGGCTTTCTCCCCTGAGGTGCTGGTCTGAAAATATCATCTCGCCTCTTTTAAACTCGCTAAGATCAACCCCCAACTCATTATATCGAATAGTACCAGGGCCGTAATACACAGACAGATTTACGGATTCAGACATTTTAACCTGTCAGACAATGCCAGCTTCTCATTATTCGCAACGAATATATCAACACTAAAATAAAACGTACACTATAATGTACCTAAAAAAACCTACAATAAAATGAGGTACACAAAAAATAACCGACATTACTATGACTAAACTAACTAAACCTACACTACTAAAACATAAACTAAAACCCGATACTAATATGACTACACTAACTAAAACTACACTAATATGACTACACTAAAATCACTACACTAACACAAGTAACCTAAAATAACTACGCTACTAAAAATAACATAAACTAATTGTATGTACATTACGAAAATAACAAAAAAAAAACGAAAATAACAGCAAAAATTTATACCTTCGACGCGTGAGTGCACTCCTTCTTCCTCTCCACCTTCTTCTTCCTCTCCACCACTCCACCTTCTCACCATTGAAACCTCCACCACCACACCATTTTCTCCTCCACACGAACAAACCAATACACCGTTGCGAAAAATAAAACCGTAGGGCGGAGGAGAAACACACGATCTATCGTTTCATCGGATTGAAACGGCAAATGAGTGGACGGAATGGGAGATCAAAGGGGGAGATTTCGGCCTAAACTAGGCTAAAATGAAAGCTGGAGGAGGAAGAAGGAGAGGTGGCCGGCGGGGCCTTATCCTGCCACCTTTCGGCCGGTAGGAGGCCGACAGGGGGGCCTCGGCCAGGAGCGGGCCGACTGCTCGGCGCGTCGGCCTGGCTATGGCCGACTGGCCTGTTTCGGGCCCGTTTAGGCCGACAGACGTCCGGTCGGCCAACAATCGGCCGACGGGGTACTAGTTCTGGAAAAATTTAACTCGCAGCATTTTTTTTTCAAAAATGCTACAAAAATAGTACTAGTTCTGAAAAAAAATCTCATGTATGTACCTGGTGACCAAATGCAAATACATACACGTCGGACTCAAGACCGGAAGACTGGAGTTGTGAAGCTCTCGGATAGATAAATATGATAAATGTTACCCACTGAAAGAATATTCTAACTTAACAAGACGTTAAATCTGAGTTTGACCACACATGGGTTGAGATACAACCACTATCATAACCGTCCAATCATTTATTGGTTAGGTATGATCTTTACTCTTAGCCTAAAAAAGGAACAATAGTTCTATTTATTGGTTTTGCTAAAACACATCTAGATGTGAGATAAATATTGCATATCTAAGTCTTATATCATTGATCTTACGTGAAGATTTGTATGGGTATTTTCTTTTTCTTGTTTCCTTTCTTGTTTTCTTTTTTATGCTTGATTTAGTTATTTAAATGCGTAATAACTATGTCACATCTAGATGTGCCCTAAACACATCATTTATTTATATTGAATTTATTTATTTTGCACGAATTTTTTTACACTCCATTGAATTCCAACCCATGCTCTCTAGGTGCGGCGTGCAGAGAGACTATGCCAACCGGGGGTTTTCCAACATCAAATTGTGTGAATCAGGTTTGGTCATATTCTCAAGTGGGAGAAAAGAAGTCGAGTGGAAATTGTTTATCGCCGGCAATGCACACCCCAGTTACATAACATACACAACCGAAAGGCGCACACCTTGTCGCGTCATCGGGTAGATCGATCGCTACAGGCTATTGATCAGCCGTCGTTGCCTTGCTGGAATTCTCTTCTTGGTTCCTTCCTCCGGCGGCTCCCGCCGGCCGCTAGGAGCGGCTGGTTATCTTCTTGGACTGCGATCCTACGTAGGCCCCTGCGCTTTCTTCCATGTCCTTTTGCCTCCGCTATCTCTTGAGGGCCACGGCATCTTATTCGATGATTCCTGCGTGTGTGTGTCCTCGGAGCAAACAGCAGCAGCGCTGGACAGAGATCCGATCGTCTTGAAGAAAACAATAGTTGTGTATGCTAGCTACTGCTACTGTAGGTCCTACAGCGCCACTCAACGGCCGGCCGTTACTATAACTGTACATTGAGATAAGACTCTCTCTCCCTCTGCGTCTCACATTGCTCGATGGGTGAATTGAATGCACACGTAGAAAGATTGGATCATATTTCTTCTCTGTCTCTCACCAGAAAAAATAAACAAAAGGTCCACATTTTTTAGGACAATAAAAAGCGCCGGTACAATGCATAATGTACACTCCAAAAAGCCACAGCCATCAGTAGCCAGCAGTAGAGTGCCTTATTTTTCTTGCAAGAAAAGAATAAGCAAATGCATGCCACTTGAAGTGAAAAGGAGGTTGATCACTTCAAGGAAGAGACGAAAGTGAGGTGAAAAGGAGGAGGATAGGTATATAACGGAATGTCATGCTTGGGACCATGATTAAACCAGGGCCCACAACTGTTACTTGATAAGCGGAGAAGTTATTGGCTAAGCCCGACGGGTCGGACGAGACCAACGGATATCTCTCGACAAAGCGGCGGATAAAGCCAGTAAACCTCACCATTTGGGCTGGATTTAGACGGAGTAGACCGGGATGCGTCTCATCGATGATCGTTTACTTTTCACGGAATCTTTCTTGCCCATCACCTTCATGAAATCGCGAGAGTTCCATGAATTCTTCTCTTCCGTTCCTTACTCGAGTGGGTCTCCTTGGCGGATAAGCCACAAAAACAACTTGAAGCCCCTGCGTGCCCGATCAGGATAAGTGTAGATAAGACCGTGTCAGTTTTACCACACACATCGCAGGCACACTCTCAATGCACGGCTGCGCGTATACGTACGTGTGTGCCTACTTATACGTGCATAAATACTACGGCGCCGGCCCCTAACGTTCCGCATTTCCAGGCTAGGCCGAGAATGTACTACGTACGTACCTCGAGAAGTGATGGACTCGTTGGTTTCTATGTGTATATCTATACTTACGTACGTGGAATGTGCACATCGTTCCCAGTATCCACATGTATAAAAGCAAGTACAATGGAGCTGACTCAGCGGGCTATAAAAACTAAACTAGTATATTTTTGCTTAGTTGAAGAAGAAAGAAGAAGAGAGAGAAGGTAAGCGGACTCTTCGTGAAGAACCAGCTCTAACACGTGTTCCTAGACACTTTGTGAGAGTGAAAGGTGGGCCACATAATAAAAAAATAATACACTCTATTGTACATATCGGCTATAAAATGGGCTATAAATGACATGACAATGACTTATAGCCAGCAACTGGCTATACTATTAACCTTGCTCTAACTATGCGTACCTATGCATGCATGGTTGTGTGTGGTTGTGTGGTACGCGAGTATACATCGTGGTCAGTTATTTGACTAGTCTTTGTGCCGACTGACGTATATACGCATAATATACACAATATCATCGATCCTACGTGGTATATATATACAGTATAAAACCCTGTTCGTATATTGCGGGACTTCATTTTTGTTTTATTAATAAACTATGTTTATTGATTGCTGGATGCCGACGTGGCTCAGCGGCCACATATAATAAACTTGGACCCCATTTGGTGTTGAATAGAACGGATAAGATTTCCGTGTCATCTCAGTATGCCTGCCCGAACCATCCATACGTGTATGTGTGCAAAGTGGACGTGTAAGACTCCTCTCAGTCGACTGGACGACTGCGAGGGACGTTTTTGTTGGGCTGCGTGGATTTATGCAGTGCATACGCAAGCTATATATTTTCTTCCTTCTTGTCATCGTAGGAGCCTAACTTGTTATTGTCATGCCACGCGTTGCTTCTCCTGAGGTCGTCTCAGCAACGGCCAGACATATAATCATAGCTGAAATTTGGCTGCACTTCCCACGGAGAAGAGATAGAAATTTAGCCGGACTTTGTTAAAATGGAAGTGCGAAACGGAGCACAACGAAATAACGGTACAGTCTCCCTCTCTCAAGAAAAAGATTACAACTTATACTAAATAAATCAATGCAGAGAGGACCTGTTCTCTCCTAGCTAAAATGTCAAAAGAATAGATAGATTCTTATCGGGAGCAGCTAGCTCGTGTGCATTGTTTTCCAACACGTAAACATCCATATCACCTCATGAAATTGCTTACAAGACTCTACTTCCTTTGATTAAGCCGCCTGTAGCAGTACAAAGTAGGTATGTTTAGGCGTTGATACTTGACGTTACTTGGCCAGTGGCTAGTCAAATTGGTGTGGTGGCACAAATCATTGCATGCGCATAACTAATAAAATAGCCCATCTTAACAAGTCTACTTTTCCAAGTTCCAATCGGCACACGTAATTCTACATACTATATTTTACACCAATTGACGGAATATGAAATGACAGTGAATGGCATAACATGAAAGGTTGGTTTTTTCGGGTCCATGCCATCCTCCCATGGGCAAGTCCTCCTACAGGGCGTTGCAGCGGTGGCGAGAAGCTCGCATTGGATCGAGAGGGATGCGCTCACGTGACAACCTAGGAAGAAGCTCGCACTAGGAGAGGGGGGTGGGAATGTTTGACGGAGGCTAAGTCTATTGTTGTGGGGGTGGTCATCTCGGTTGGGTGGAGTGATAGTCAGTGTGGGGGCTTGAGCTTCAGGGGATGCTTCTGCCATCCAAGGACAACGTTCCTCCATCGATAGGGGGGTGGAGGACCATCGCGCGAGGAAGTTCGAAGGCGGGGTGGTCTTTTCATGCCGTCTGGTTGGGTCCACTTCTCCCCATCAATAACTCAATGTCTTCGGATGTTGTTATCTCTAAGTCATGCATTTTTCGACTCGGCTTGCATTTTGCTTCTATATTAACCAAGTTTTGTCGCACATGCGTACTGAGCTCTCTTATGATGTTCATGATGAGATCGACCTTTGTAGATTTTATTGACCTAATCTTGTGTTCACGCATGCAATTCTATCAAGGTGGTTCAATGTTATTTAACTTATGTTGTGCATTCAGGTGTAGTTTTCATTTGGTGCCATTCTAAGCACCTCTTTGTGAAGAAATGTTACACAACTTCTACTAACTACTGTCTGGAGTAGTGATTGCTCTCTCCAAACGATCATCATTGATCACTTAAAATAGCCTTGATCGGCACTTGTCTTGTGCTAGCTGAGATGGGATGGCCGGTATACATGATCATAGTCTCGTCACGGCCTTTCGGCCTATGCATATGTAACTTTCACGGGTCATGTAAGGTAGCTTCTACAAACAGGCGCCGCTGGCATGGACGAGCTCCATGTGTCGATCGAGCTCTTGTTAATTATTAAGTGGTGGTGAGTTCACAAAAAAAGAAATATATAGTGGTGGTGGTAGAGTACACTGTGTCTCCGCGATCGTCCGTCCTAAACCGGTTGGCTTATCCCTCACGCATGCCGTTGCGCGAGCGAGGCATATGCATATGCAATGTCATACCTATGACGCGATGCCTGGCCGGAGACGGAGACGGAGGCCGATCCGATTAAGAGCATGGTTAATAATATAGCCAGCTGCTGGTTATAGTATGTTGTCACGTTATTTACAGTCAATGTAATAGCCAATACGTATAATAGTTGGCTGTAAGAAAGTATTACTCTGTCAACATATGACTTACATTTCATTCTTACAAGCCTTTTTGGAGCTCGTGCTACAGCCGGCTATAAGTCTGCAGCCCGTTTTCATTCTCTCTCCTTTTTTCTCTCTTCCAACTAAGCAATAATACAATATTTAAATCATTATAGCTCGCTTACATCATCCTTTTATACTTGATTAAAAAACTCAGACCAATCGTTATGTTAGGTACTACTAGTAGGACAATGCACGCACTCAAACTTTTCGTTCTTCGCATCCCTTTTTTCTGTTGCTGCGGGTGAGGAGACGTCGTGGTTGGTTCCGGCACGGTACACGGACGAGTACACGCAGGAAAGAGATCGGCAGAGGCAAAAGTCCCAGAGACACCGTAGGCAACCCCCAACTCCCAACTCACTCAAATTCATGCATCATGCATCATGCAATGCAAGAGTCACTCAAATTCATGCATCATGCAATGCAAGAGTAGCAGATCGAGGCTGCCCATGCGTTTGTTTATGGGTGTGCGTGCGTCTTGTGGGGTTGGATCGGTTGCGTCGCGCGCCTTTCGGGCCTGCTAGAGAGAGAGACGGCGCACGCGACTTGATTCGTGCCGCCGGGCCGAGCCGTCCACGTGCATAGGCGGGACGTTGAGATGGTTCGTGAAGTTTACTGACCAAGCGGGTCTGTTTCCACGACGGGTGGCCGGCGGCTTTGTTCGATCGATCGGTTAGCTAGCTTTAGCTAGGCCGGCGTCGCGCGCCTGCAACTCGGGCGCACGTAATCGTGTCATGTGCGGCGTGCCGACTCTCTCTTTGCCTTTGGAAATTGGAACGGAGGAGCGACTCTCGTCGTCAGCGTCAACGTTCGGGGAGCTGCCGGGTTGCGCGGTCAGTTATCGCGTGCTCACATACGTCTGTGATACATGACGACGCGGTGCGGTGCCACTAGTGTAGTGTGATACGTAATGTGATATGCGTTGCTGTTGCCTAAAAACTTGGAGCTAACTAGCTGCACCTGCGCACAGGCAAGGGTTCTTGCTAGGTTAACGTGTGAATGCCATGGGGATGGGATTTAGGGCGGGTCCAGGGCCAGGGCTAGGGGGGATTTAGTCTTAGCCCAGCCCAAGCCCATATGAGGGATGATGTTTTCATGTATACATCACGGCCCCTCCTCCCTTCGACTATTCTAGGGCCCTCCCAGTCCCGGTACATACATCTACACGGGACTCGGTGATGATATGCACATGCAATGCAGACATGCTTTTGTCTAAACAAAGAAAAAACATGCAGACATGCTTATCTCAAGTTGCCGCAGTTGCTAACGAGACCTTGCTGCTGGCTACGCACAATACAGTTATACAGGTGTGCCGCCGGCCGCCGGCCGCCGCCCGTCAAAAGGCAGTACCAGCGCGGAAACCGCCTCGGCGGGGTGTACGTACGTACCTGGCATAAAAGCTTGCCACGCATGTTGTCTGTTCGTTCGGTTGCGCATGCTAGTCTAAATATATGTAAAAAATTGCAACTTGAGTATGTCATATTGGATAGTACGAAAATTATACAAGTTGGTGGGACCATTTCCGTCCGTGACAAAGAAAAAGGCGAGAAAAAGTGACAAGAAAGTAAAGGTTCCGGATTGGAACTTGCGGCCCGGACGACCATGGAACCGTGGCAGACCTTTCGTCCTTTGTATCGCCGCCGCCGGCCCAGCGCGGCTACCTGCCTCTTCTTTTGGAGAACGTGGTTGATTACACCTTTTCATTTTTCTTTTAGAAGCTGGCTGGGGAGCTGCTGATGGCATTTCCTATTCGGCCTGCAGGCGTCGGTTTCTTCGGTTATCCACAAACCGGTGCCTGCAGCCACGATAGACGGGACGGCCCATTCTCTTCTCTACCTTTTTCTTATTCTCTCTACCTTTACTATTCTCTTAATTGCGTGTTTTGAAAAAAAAAATCCCTTTTCCTGTTTTGTTTTTCTTTTATATTTTCTCTTCTTCCTGATTTCATGAATTTTTTTTAAATTTCTCAACTGTTTTTCAAAATTGATGAAGTTTTTCTATTCAAATTGGATGAAGATTTTTTTCCAAAAAGTGAACTTTTATTACAAATTCGTGGACATTTTTAAATATTAATGAACTCCTTTTAAAATTTGATGAACTTTTCTGAAGATGAACTTTTCCCAAATTCGATGATTTTTTCTTAAAATTGATCAACTTACTTCTAAAATCGATGAATTTTTTCAAAATCCATGCACTCTTTTCCATATTTGTGATTTGTTTATTCAAAATTGATGGCCTTTTTAACAAGTTTGTGAACTTTTCTCGAGATGATGAACTTTTTTTAAATCCGATGAACTTTTTTCATTTCCACGAACTCTTTGAAATTTCTATGAACTTTTTTGAAGATGAACTTTTTCCAAATTTGATGTTTTTTTTCTTAAAATTGATGAACTTATTTTGTAAAATCGATGTTATTTTTTCAAAAACTATGCACTCTTTTCCAGATTTGTGATTTTCTTTTAACAAAATTGATGAACTATTTCTCGTGATGATGAACTATTTTTTCAAATTTGATGAACTTTTCTAAAATTGATGAACTTTTTTCATTTCCACAAACTCTTTCAAATTTCTATGAACTTTTTTTCCATTGTACCTACTTTCAGGATTTTTTAGAACTCTATTACGGATTTATACTTTATTTTCAAAATAATTTATTATACGGGACATGTATAATACTCCCTTCCTCCTATAATATCTAGAGGACGGGTCAACAGAATATGCTCGACCTGATGGTTACGAGCGAATACCACCACCACTCCCGATCGGAGTTCGAATCTTTGTATTCGTGAATAGCAACAGGAATAAGCCTTTAATTTTTTTTGCTGTTGTGTTCGAGGTCAGATTGTTAGTGATGTTTTAATGGGCTGCGGCCCAATGTTGGTTACTCTAGCGGCCACTTCTCCAGCGTGCGCCGACAGTGCCAACTAGGAGCTCCCACAGAAATAAGCCTTTAAATTGTTTTTGTTGTGTTTGAGGTCAGATTGTTAGCGATGTTTTAATGGGCTGCGGCCCAATGTTGGTCATTGTAGGCGCCACTTCTCCAAGGGGCCCCTACAACGCCAACTAGGAGCTCCCGCCGCTGATCGCCGTTGTAGGCGCTCGCTAGCCACGCATAACGGGCCAGCTGAGTAACCTCTGCTCGAAAAGAAAACATGAAGAAAAAATGACATCAATCCTAATCAAAATACGTGAAGAAAAAATGGCATTAATCCTAATCAAAATAGGGACCACTAGTGAGGGAGTCCGAGACTAAGGGGTCCTCGGGCTGTCGACTCATTCCTTATGAGCCGACCTGTTGGGTTGTTGTGCCGAAGGCTGAACTATGAACGATCTCGTGTCCAGGAAGGAAAGCCCTGAAGAATGGCGTGGTTTCCAAGTTCAGAAGATGGGATCTGCGTATCTATCCCATGTAAAAGGTTGATTGTGTTTAACCCTAGGGACCCATGGTGTATATATAAACCAGAGGGTCCCATTCGTAGAGGACAAGTGAACTCATCTAGAGTTTAGCTTAGACGATCTCGAGGTAGATCAACTCTGTAATTCTCATCCACATCAATATAATCAAGCAGGACATAGGGTTTTACCTCCTCACGAGGGCCCAAACCTGGGTAAATATCGTCTCCTTCGTCCCCTGTTACCCAACGATCTAAGGTACATAGCTCGGGACCCCTACCCGAGATCTATCGGTTTTGACACCGACATTGGTGCTTTCATTGAGAGTTCCGCTGTGAGACCACCAGAAAGGTCGATGGCGTGTTTATTCATCCGTGATCAAATCTGCAACGGGGACATCTTCATCCCTAGGCAGGTCTTCACCTTCGACAGCATCACGCTGCAAGCTGATCTGATTGGCCATTTCGGCCAAATCGGAAGCTCTTCTGCCGATCGGGGAATCAGGTTCGAGAATCTGGAATTCTCCGCCGACTTGACCCCCGCCGGGCTCTTGGTCTCATCTGTTTAGTCTAGCAACTCCGAAGCCTTAACTTCGGGTCCCTTGCTCGGCCTCCCCTCCACCGGGGAGCCATGGTTGTGTTCGGATCCAACCTTAGCGCCCGAACATCCTAATCTAGCCCTCGTTGGATACTCATCCCTCGAGCACACCCTGGAGGTTACTCCGGAAAACCTTCAAGAGATGGACCCGGACAGCCTCTCGATGATAAACGGGGCGCTTGACCGGATCCAGTCGTTGGAGATCGCGAACGAACCAAGCCCGAACCATGTTCAAATCGGTCTGAGGCCGGATTATGAAGAATTTCACTACCCGCCCACCACCCACTTAGTAAACACCGTCGAAGACTTAACCGACATGCTAGATTTTGCCTCTGATGGGATGGAGGACATGTAAGACGAGGTCGACACCCAAACCCTATCAGTACGGGACGGTGGATGAGCACCTCCTCTTATGATGTCTACATGGTGTATACACCCGCCGACAAGGACGATGCCAACCCCGAGCACAACGATGACAGATCCGAGGAGCCGTCAAAACGCCAAAAGTAGTGCAAGCGGACCAAGGCGAACAAAGGAATGGGAGTCATCATGGGCACCAGAGAAAATTATACATCGGAAGACCCCGAGGACCTCGAAGCCCTGGGCAACCACGGGAGAACCTCGAGAAGCCATGTGACCCCGAGGACCCCGATGATTTCGAGGATGAAAACTATCTCCCCCCGGCCGAAGAAGACAATAGCCTCAAAGATGTAGATTTCAACATCCTCGAGGACCCGTAAGATCAAGAGCACTTCAGGCAACGACTTTTAGTCACCGCTCGGAGTCTAAAGGCAAAGCAACGGTAGCTTCAAGCTGAGTAGTACACCCTCAACGACAGATGGATAGAGGTCTTGGCAATCGAAGAAGGGTACGACACCGAGCGGCCGGACCAAAATAGAAGTTAGCCACACCGATGCTTGCTTCCCCAATTTGATGACGAGACCCTTGAGCCCACATCTCCTAGACATGCTAAGCATGACTAGCCAGATCACCCTCCTCAAGGGAGGGATAGAACGGTTGATGATCCCGAATACATACCGGCATTACCCCGTAGGAGGGGGAAGGATCCGTTACGATATAGTGATCAGAACGACCTGCGACAAAACCTGACTCACAGAGCGGATCACACTAGATCCATCTACAGATCCAGAGGATACTCCCTCGCTAGGCGGTACGGAGACCAACCTTGGTTCAACCATAACAACAAAGACTGGGAATGACATCGGGCACCATAAGCCGTATTTCGGCACAATGTGGCCCGTGTTAGAGGCGCCACCCACCCACTATGTTTCACAAATGAGGTCATGTAGCACCAATTCCCCGAAGGGTTTAAACCCATGAATATTGAAGAGTACGACGGGACAACATAACCCGCTATGTGGATCAAAGATTTCCTTCTCCACATACATATGTCTAGGGAAGACAACCTCCATGCCATTAAGTACCTTCCGCTAAAGCTCAAAGGCCCAGCTCGACGCTTGTTAAACAGCCTCCCTGAAAACTCCATTGGAAGTTGGGAAGAGCTCGAGGATGCCTTCTGGTCCAACTTCCAAGGCACCTTAGTCCGGCCTCCAGACTCTTCCGACCTAAGCAACGTCGCCCAGAAGGAAGTCGAGTCGGCCAGACAGTTTTGGAACAGGTTCCTCACCAAGAAGAACCAGATTGTCGACTGTCCGGACGCCGAGGCAATAGAATATTTTAGGCATAATATTCTAGATGAATGGCTGGCTCGACAGCTCATCCAGGACGGGCCTAGGACAATGTCCACCCTCACCGCACTCATGACTCGCTTTTGCACGGGCGAAGACAACTGTCTAGCTCGTCGTGGCGATAATCCTTAAGACCCAGGAACCTTAGAAGCTCGGGATGGAAACGGCAAGCTGCGGTGCAGCAAAAACAAATGCCGCCATAGCAGCGGGGATGCCGATGGTACGACCGTAAATGCCGGATTCCACAGCTCAAAGCTCGACCAACAAAGGAAGCCTTCTAAAGGAAACAAGGATGGACCTACTGCGCTGGACAAAATCATGGAGAGGCCCTGCCAGATCCATGGCACCCTAGACAAGCTCACCACGCACACCAACCGTTAATGTTGGGTGTTTTGACAGGCCGGAAAATTAGTAGTCGAGGAGCAGGGCAAGGGACTACGCAGTGACGATGATGAGGAGCCCCACGACACGAACAAAGGAGGACAAAAGCAGTTCCCTCTAGAGGTAAAAACTGTGAACATGATATATGTCACACACATACCGCCGAAGGAGAGGAAATGCGCCCTTCGGAAGGTCTACGACGTAGAGCCTGTAGCCCCAAAATTCAACCCATGGTTAGTTTTCCCGATCACCTTAGATCACAGGGACCATCCGACCAGTATCCGTCATGGAGGTTCGGCTGCCCTCGTCCTGGATCCCATCATCGACGGATATCACCTCACTAGAGTCCTTATGGACAGAGGAAGTAGCCTTAATTTGATATACACAGACATGTTGAAAAATATGGGCATAGATCCATCCAGGATTAAACCCAATGATAACGCACAACTATAGGGGATCGGAACAATTTTCGAGGGTAGAGTATTCAACCCAAATTTATAGATTCGACACAAAGGGAGACAAAGAATATTTGAGAGTATTAGCAGTTGAGTTGTCAATTCAACCACACCTAGAGATAAATATTTGCAGCAAAGTGATCAATAGCACAGTAATATGATAGTTTGATAGGAGTAGTAACAGTAACGGTAGCGGTAACAGTAGCGGTAATAGTTTTGTAGTAAGTGCAATAGTAACAGTAGTAGTAGTAATTTAGCAAGAGAAATAAGTGGAAAACTCGTAGGCACTGGATCGGTGTATTCGTTGGATGATATTCATAATATAACAGTCATAACCTAGGGCGACACAGAACTAGCTCCAGTTCGTCAATGTAATGTAGGCATGTATTCCGTAAATAGTCATACGTGCTTGCGGAAAAGAACTTGCATGATATCTTTTGTCCTACCCTCCTGTGGCAGCGGGGTCCATAAGGAAACTAAGGGATATTAAGGCCTCCTTTTAATAGAGAACCAGAACAAAGCATTAACACATAGTGAATACATGAACTCCTCAAACTACGGTCATCATCGTGAAGTATCCCAAATATTGTCACTATGGGGTTGACGGATCATAACACGTAATAGGTGCATATGACTAGGCAAGATCGGATCAAGAACATAGATATAATGATGATAATGTAGACGGTTCAGATCTGAAATCATGGCACTCGGGCCCTAGTGACAAGCATTAAGCATGGCAAAGTCATAGCAACATCAATCTCAGACCATAGTAGATACTAGGGATCAAGCCCTAACTAAAGTAACTCGATTACATGGTGAATCTCATCCAACTCCTCACCGAACAGCAATCCTACAAAGGAATTACTCACTCCCGATGGCGAGCATCATGGAATTGTTGATGAAGGAGGGTTGATGATGACGAAGACCGAAGATTGCCCCCTTCGGAGCCCCAAAATGAATCCATGTCTGGCCTCCCGATGAAGAACTGGAGGTGGCAGTGGCTCCGTATCGTGAAACACGATGAAAATTTATCCCTGATTTTTTCTATAAATATAGGAATTTATAGTGCTAGAATTAGGGTCGGGGGGGGGGGCACGAGGTGAGCACCACCCTCCAGGCCACGCCAGGGCGGCGGCACGCCTTGGTGGGTGGTGGGCACCCTGGGCTCCCTCTCTGGTGGCTTCTAGCCCCAATATTCCTCATATATTATAAAACAATTCTCCAAAAAATTTCATTCCGTTCCAAGAACTTTTATTTATGTACAAAAACAACACCATGGTAGCTCTGCTGAAAACAGCGTCAGTCCGGGTTAGTTTCATTCAAATCATGCAAATTAGAGTCCAAAACAAGAACAAAAGCGTTAGGAAAAGTAGATACGATGGAGACGTATCAACTCCCCCGAGCTTAAACCCTTGCTTCTCCTCAAGAAATTCAGTTGGCAAACTGAAAGTGAGAAAGAAAAACATTTATGAACTCTTTTGTTCTTGTTTACATACATATGTTTAAGTAGCACACATGTTTTTAGCATAGATTATGACTAACCATGTCAACAATAACTCTTAACAATTATATTAACTCATACCAATAACACAAGCAACTAGCGAGCAATAATAAGATATATCAAGTGCAAACATTTCTCAAAAAAATCATGATATAATATGATAATAGTGGTATCTCGCTGGCCCTTTCTAAGACTGCAAAACATAAATGCAGAGCACCTCCAAAGTTCAAGCAGTGACTAAACATTGTAATTCATGGTATAAAAGATCCAGTCATGATGCATCCAACATTCACTATACACAATGCATGAGGATGACAATAGTGCTCTTAGATCTGGCGCTTAGTTTAGAAGGTGATGACTCAACATTAAAGTAAATAGATAGTCCCTTTGTAGAGGGAAGCATGGATTTCTAGAGGTGCCAGAGCTCAAAGCTTAAATAAGAGATAAGTATAATTTTGAGAGGTACACCCTTCATGTCAACATTAGGACCAAGAGCTATCAGTATATTCCATGTTAAACAAATTAGTGGCGGTTCCCAAGCCGTAAAAGTAAAGGTTTACTCCCCCTCCACCAACAAACACACTCCACGCCGAGCCGAATCCACGGGTACCATCCAAACCAACAACATTCCTAGGGGAGTTGTGTTTAATTATTTGCATTTCTTTTGATTTCGGGACTGGGAATCCCTATTACCGCCCTTCTCGTGTAAGGATGAGTGAATAAACACTCATCACGAGAGTAACCCGCTTAACATGGAAGATACTGACCATCCCGTGTCACTCCATGAGCGGTCCAGGAACACAAAACAGATGTTCATTTAAAATTTAGAGGTGACACATGCAAATTCACTTGGAACGGCAGGGTAATACAACATATAGGTAGATATGGTGGGCTCATCTGGAATAACTTTGGTTTCATGATTTTGGTGCACAAGCAGTATTACCACTTAGCATGGGTGAAGGCTAGCAAATAGATTAAGAAGCGGCCATCTAGATAGCAAAGACGGTCATAAACATGCATTACGAATAATAAACATTGAATGCTATCATTAGTAGGATATGGACACCATGAACATAAATATCATGAAGGTTATGTTGATTTTGATTCAACTACATGCATGAAGATGTGCCAAGTCAAGCCGCTCGAAACATTCAGAGGAGGATACCATAACATTCAGAGTTCACTCCAAAATCATAAATAGCGGAGAACTAGCGAAGAAATTATTGTAGGATACAAAACCACCACAAAGTTATCTTTTCTGATCCATCTTATGAGTTATCCCTATAAGTGTCACGGACATCCCTAGAGTTCATACTAAAATAACACCTTAAGATACACATCAACCAAAACCCTAATGTCACCTAGATACTCCAATGTCACCACAAGTACCCATGGGCTTGATTATACGATATGCAACACATAATTTCAGATTCATCATGTTCAATCCAACACAAAGAACTTCAAAGAGTGCCCCAAAGTTTCTACCGGAAAGTTAAGACAAAAAAGTGTGCCAACCCCTATGCATAGATTCCCAAGGTCATGGAACCCGCAAGTTGATCACCAAAACGTGTTGGAAATATGACCTAGAGGCAATAATAAATTGGTTATTATCATATTTCCTTGTTCATGATAATCGTTTATTATCCATGCTATAATTGTGTTGATCGGAAACTCAGATACATGTGTGGATGCATAGATAACACCATGTCCCTAGTATGCCTCAAATAGACTATCTCGTTCATCAAAGATGGTTAAGGTTTCCTAGCCATGGACATGAGATGTCATTTGATAACGGGATCACATCATTAGGAGAATGGTGTGATGGACAAGACCCAAACTACAAATGTAGCATATGATCGTGTTAGTTTATTGCTACTGTTTTCTACATGTCAAGTATTTGTTCCTATGACCATGAGATCATGAAACTCACTCACACCGAAGGAGTACCTTGTGTGTATCAAACGTTGCAACGTAACTGGGTGACTATAAAGGTGCTCTACAGGTATCTCCGAGGGTGTCTGTTGGGTTGGCATGGATCAAGACTGGGATTTGTTACTCCGTGTGACGGAGAGGTATCTCAGGGCCCACTCGGTAATACAACATCACAATAAGCCTTGCAAGCAATGTGAATAAGTGTTAGTCACGGGATCTTGTGAACGAGTAAAGATACTTGCCGGTAACAAGGTTGAACTAGGTATGGAGATACCGACGATCGAAATCTTGGGCAAGTAACATACCTAAAAACAAAGGGAACATCATACGGGATTAACTGAATCCTTGACATAGAGGTTCGACCGATAAAGATCTTCGTAGAATATGTAGGAACCAATATGGGCATTCAGGTCCCGCTATTGGTTATTGACCGTAGAGGTGTCTCGGTCATGTCTACATAGTTCTCGAACCCGCAGGGTCTGCACACTTAAGGTTTGGTGACATTTCGGTAGTATAGAGTTATGCATGGTGGTGAACGAAGATTTTTTGGAGTCCCGGATGAGATCCCGGATGTCACGAGGATCTCCGGAATTTTCCGGAGGTAAAGATTGATATATAGGAAGTCCTATTTTGGTCGCCGGAAAAGTTTCGGGCTCATCCGTAGTGTACCGGGAGTGCCGGTAGTGTACCGGGAGACCATCGGGAGGGGTATTTCGACCCAAGAGGCTACATGGGCTGTGGGAGAGTGAATACCAGCCCTTAGTGGGCTGGTGTAAGTCCCACACAAGTCCCATGCGGCTAGGAATAAAATCCAAAAGAGAAAAAGGTGGAAAAGGGCAAAAAGGCCAAAATAAGGAGGAGTCCTAGTCGTACTAGGATTGGAGGAGGAATCCTCCTCTTGGTTCAGCCGAAGCCTAGATGGCTTGGACCTTGGGGCAAGCCTCCTCCTATCTTCCTTTTATATATACTAGAGGTTTTAGGGGTTTTGCACTTGATTTTCAGCCACGTGCTACCCGTTCCTCTAGTGCATAGTTTCTCCTCTAGATCGGTTTTCTGCAGTGCTTAGGCGAAGCCCTACGAGAATTGCTCCACAACCATCGCCGCGGTGCCGTCGCGCTGTCGGAGAACTCTTCTACCTCTCCGCTCCCTCTTGCTGGATCAAGAAGGCAGAGATCGTCATCGAGCTATACGTGTGCTGAACGCGGAGGTGCTGTTCGTTCGGTGCTAGATCGGAAGGACCGTGATCAAGATCGCGAGACGGATTGTGATGATATCGCGAGATGGATCATCATGAGATCGTGGGACGGATCATGATGAGTTCGCAGGACGGATCATGATTGGATCGCGGGACGGATCGTGATGAGATCACGGGATGCTCGACAATTTGGATCGCGAAGACGTTCGACTACACCAACCGCGTTTCTTAACGCTTCCCGCTTAGCGATCTACAAGGGTATGTAGATCCACTCTCCCTCTCGTAGATTCTCATCACCATGGATAGATCTTGCGTGTGCATAGGAAATTTTTTGTTTCCCATGCAACGTTCCCCAACAGTGGCATCATGAGCTAGGTCTATGTGTAGTTGAGATCTCGAGTAGAACACAAAGAGTTTGTGGGTGTTGATGCTTAGATTGCTTTCTCCCTTGGTCATGTTTTGGTTCAGCGGTATTGTGGGATGAAGCGGCCCGGACCAACCTTATTCGTATGCCTACGAGAGACCGGTTCCATCGACTAACGTGTAACTTCGTTGCACAAAGATGGCTGGCGGGTGTCTGTTTCTCCTACTTTAGTTGGATCGGATTCGACTAAGGCGGTCCTTGAGGAGGTTGAAAAGCAACTTATGTATCACCGTTGTGGTTTATGCGTAGGTGAGAATTTTTCTTGCTAGATACCCGTAGCAGCCACGTAAAACATGCAACAACAATTAGAGGACGTCTAACTTGTTTTTGTAGGGTATGTTGTGATGTGATATGGCCAATTACATGATGAGATATATGTGATGTATGAGATGATCATGTGTTCTATAGAATATCATGACTTGCATGTCGATGAGTACGACAACCGGCAGGAGCCATAGGGTTGTATTTAATTATGGTATGACCTGCGTGTCAATCATTAAGCGCTATGTAATGCTTTACTTTATCGCTAAACGGTAGCAATAGTAGTAGAAGCATGGTGGGAGCGACAACCCTGATGGAGACACGTTGATGGAGATCATGGTGTCATGCCGGTGACGATGGAGATCATGCCGGTGCTTTCAAGATGGAGATCAAAAGCACAAGTTCATGGCCATATCATGTCACTTATGATTTGCATGTGATGTTAATCCTTTTATGCACCTTGTTTTGCTTAGGACGACGGTAGCATTATAAGGTGATCCCTCACTTAATTTCAAGATAAATTATGTTCTCCCCGAGTGTGCACCATTGCGAAAGTTCGTCGTGTCGAGACACCATGTGATGATCGGGTGTGATAGACTCCACGTTCACATACAACGGGTGCAAGCCAGTGTTGCACATGCAGAACACTCGGGTTAAACTTGACGAGCCTAGCATGTACAGACATGGCCTCGGAACACAATATACCGAGAGGTCGAACAAGAGTCCTATAGTAGATATGATCAACATGATGATGTTCACCATTGAAACCACCTCAACTCACGTGATGATCGGACTTGAGTTGGTGAATTTGGATCATGTATCACTCGAATGACCAAAGGGATGTCAATTTGAGTGGGAGTTCTTAAGTAATATGATTAATTGAACTCATTATCATGAACATAGCTAGTCGTGTCTTTGCAAATTATGTTGTAGATTACTAGCTCATGCTGTAGCTCCCTTGTATTTTTATATATTCCTAGAGAAATAGAGTTGAAATATAATGGTAGCAATATTGTGGACTGGGTCCGTGATCTGAGGACTGTCCTCATTGCTGCATAGAAGGCTTATGTCCTTAATGCACCGCTCGGTGCGCCACTCCCCTCTAGCGTTGTTTGTAGATGTTGTGAACATCTGACAGGCACGTTCTGATGACTACTTGATAGTTTAGTGCGTCATGCATTACGACTTAGAATTGAGGCTCCGAAACGTTTTGAACGCCACGGAACATATGAGATGTTCTAAGAGCTGAAATTGGGATCTCAGGCTCATGCCCATATTGTGAGATATAAGATCTCCAAGAAGATTCTTTGCCTGCAAGATGAAGGAGAATAGCTCAATGGTTGAGCACGTGCTCAGATTGTCTGGGTACTACAATCGCTTGAATCGAGTGGGAGTTGATCTTCTAGATAAGATAGTGATTGATATATTTCTCCATGTCACCGTCACTAGGCTACTAGAGCTTCGTGATGAACTATGAAATGCCAGGGATAGAAATGATGATTCCTGAGCCATTCGCGGTGTTTGACACCGCGAAGGTAGAAATCAAGAAGGAGCGTCAAGTGTTGATGGTTAGTGAAACCACTAGTTTTGAGAAGGGCAAGGGCAAGGAGGGAAACTGCATGGATGGCAAGTCGGTTGCTGCTCCAATGAAGCAACCCAAAGTTGAACCCAAACCCAAGACTAAGTGCTTCGATTATGAGGAGAGCGGTCGTTGAAGTGGAACAACCGTAGATACTTGGTAGATAAGAAGGCTGGCAACATCGATAGAAGTATATTTGATATACGTGTTATTGATGTGTACCTTGCGAGTACTCCTAGTAGCACCTGGGTATTGGATACCTATTCGGTTGCTAAATGTTAGTAATGAAATAAAAGCTACGGAATAAACGGAGAACTAGCTAAGGATGAGGTGACGATGTGTTGGAAATGTTTCCAAGGTTGATGTGATCAACATCGCACGCTCTCTTTATCTTTAGGATTAGTGACGAACCTAAATAAATGTTATTTGGTGTTTTGCGTTGAGCATGAATTTGATTAGATCATGTTTATTGCAACACGGTTATTCATTTAAGTTAGAGAATAATGGTTATTCTGTTTACATGAATAATACCTTCAATGGTCATGCACACAATGAGAATGGTTTGTTGAATCTTGATCGCAGTAATACACATGTTCATAACATTGATGCCAAAAGATACAAAGTTAATAATGATAGTACCACATACTTGTGGCACTGCCGCTAAATGTCATATTGGTATAAAGCGCATGAAGAAACTCCATGTTGATGGATCTTTGGACACATTCAATTTCGAATCGGTTGAGACATGCGACCATGCCTCTTTGGCAAGATGACAAAGGACCCTGTTTTCCGGTTTGATGGAGCGGGCAAGTGATTTATTGGAAATGATACATGTTGATGTATGCAATCCAATGATTCTTGTAGTGTGCGGTGGATATCGTTATGTTATTACCTTCACTGATGATTTGAGTAGATATAGTGTATATTTACTTAATGAAACACAAGTCTGAATCGTTTGAAAGGTTCAAGCAAATTCAAAGTGAAGTTTAAGATCATCATGACAAGAAGATAAAAATGTCTACGATATGATCGTGGAGGTGAATATCTGAGTTACGAGTTTGGCATACAACTTTAGACAATGTGAAAGTCGTTTCACAACTCACGCCACCTAGAACACCATAGTGTGATGGTGTGTACGAACGTCATAATCGTGTTCTATTGGATATGGTGCGGGCTATGATGTCTCTTATCGTTTTGCTACTATAGTTTTGGGGTTATGCATTAGAGACAACTACATTCACTTTAAATAGGGCACCATCTATATCCGTTAAGATGACACCGTGTGAATTTTGGTTTGATAGAAACCTAAGCTGTCATTTCTTAATGTTTGGGGCTGCGATGCTTGTGTGGAAAATGTTTTCACCTAATGAGCTCGAACCCAAAGCGGACAAATGCATCTTCATAGAATACCCTAAGAATAGTTGGGTGAACCTTCTATCTCAGATCCAAGCATAAAATGTTTGTTGCTAAAACTAGGTCCTTTCTCGAGAAAGAGTTTCTCTCGAAAGAATTGAGTGGGAGGAAGATAGAACTTGATGAGGTTGTTGAACCTTTCTTCAACTAGAGAGTAGTGCAGCGTGGGAAGATGTTTCTATGAAGCCTACGTTAGTTGAAGAGGAAGTAAATGATGATGATCATGAAGCTTCGGATCAAGTTACTATCAAACCTCGTAGGTCGACAAGGATGCGTACTGCTCCTGAGTGGTACGACAACCCTATCTTGGAGGTCATGTTGTTGGACAACGATGAACCTATGAGATATGGAGAAGCGATGATGGGCCCGGATTCTGACAAATGGTGAGAGGCCATGAAATCCGAGAAAGGATCCATGTATGAAAACCAAGTATAGACTTTGGTAGACTTGCACGTTGGACAACACGTCGTTGAGTACAAATGGACCTTCGAGATGAAGACAGACGCTGATGGTAAATGTCACCATTTATAAAGCTCGACTTGTCACAAAGAAGTTTTCGACAAGTTCAAAGAGTTGACTGCGATGAGACTTTCTCACTCGTAGTGATGGTAAAGTCTGTTGGAATTATGTTAGCAATTGCTGCATTTTCAATTATGAAATCTGGCAGATGGATGACAAAACATCGTTTCCTTAACAGTTTACTTGAGGAAAAGTTGTATGTGATACAACCAGAAGGTTTTGTCAGTCCTAAGGATGCTAAAAGGTGAGCAAGCTTCAGTGATCCTTCTATGGACTGAAGCAAGCATCTCGGAGTTGGAATATACACTTTGATGAGGTGATCAAAGTTTTTGAGTCTATACAAAGTTTATGAGAAACTTGTATTTACAATAAAGTGAGTGGGAGCACTATAGAGTTTCCGATAAGCATATGTGGTTGACATATTGTTGATCGGAAGTGATGTAGAATTTCTGGAAAGCATAAAGGGTTGTTTGAAATGAGTTTTTCAAAGGAAGACCTGGATAGAGCTACCTAATTGTTGAGCTTCAAGATCTATAGAGATAGATCAAGATGCTTGATGAGACTTTGAATGAGTACATACCTTGACAAGGTTTTGAAAGAGTTCAAAATGGATTAGTTAGTGAGAAGTGTTCTCGTCTGCTTTGTAAGGTGTGAAGTTGAGTGAGACTCAAAGCTCAACAACGGCAGGAGAAAGAGAAAGGACGAACATCGTCCCCTATGCCTTAGCCATAGGCTCTGTATAGTATGTCATGCTGTGTACCGCACCTGTGTGTGCCTTGCCATGAGTCCATCAAGGGGTACAAGAGTGATCTAGGAGTGGATCACTGGACAGCAGTCAAGATTATCCTTTGTAACTAAAAGACCAAGGAGATGTTTCTCAATTATGGAGGTGATAAAGAGTTTGTCGTAAAGAGTTGTGTCGATGCAAGCTTTAACACCAATCCGGATGACTCGTAGTAGTAATCTGGATACGTATAGTGGAGCAGCCATTTGGAATAGTACCAAGTGGAGTGTGGTAACAGTGTTTACAGTTTGACATAGAGATTTGCAAAGTACACACGGATCTGAATGTCCCAGACCCGTTGACTATAAGACCTCTCTCACACGCAAAGCATGATCGAGCCCCAAAACTCATTGGGTGTTATATTCATAACAATGCGAATCACATGGTGATGTGAACTAGATTATTGACTCTAGTGCAAGTGGGAGACTATTGGAAATATTCCCTAGAGGCAATAATAAATTGGTTATTATCATATTTCCTTGTTCATGATAATCGTTTATTATCCATGCTATAATTGTGTTGATCGGAAACTCAGATACATGTGTGGATACATAGACAACACCATGTCCCTAGTATGCCTCAAATAGACTAGCTCGTTCATCAAAGATGGTTAAGGTTTCCTAGCCATGGACATGAGATGTAATTTGATAACGGGATCACATCATTAGGAGAATGGTGTGATGGACAAGACGCAAACTACAAACGTAGCATATGATCATGTCAGTTTATTGCTACTGTTTTCTGCATGTCAAGTATTTGTTCCTATGACCATGAGATCATGCAACTCACTGACACCAGAGAAGTACCTTGTGTGTATCAAACGTCGCAACGTAACTGGGTGACTATAAAGGTGCTCTATAGGTATCTTCGAGGGTGTCTTTTGGGTTGGCATGGATCAAGACTGGGATTTGTTACTCCGTGTGACGCAGAGGTATCTTAGGGCCCACTCGGTAATACAACATCACAATAAGCCTTGCATGCAATGTGATTAAGTGTTAGTCACGGGATCTTGTATTACAGAACGAGTAAAGAGACTTGCCGGTAACGAGGTTGAACTAGGTATGGAGATACCGATGATCGAATCTCGGTCAAGTAACATACCGAAGAACAAAGGGAACATCATACGGGATTAACTGAATCCTTGACATAGAGGTTCGACCGATAAAGATCTTCATAGAATATGTAGGAACCAATATGGGCATCCAGGTCCCACTATTGGTTATTGACCATAGAGGTGTCTCGGTCATGTCTACATAGTTCTTGAACCCGCAGGGTCTGCACACTTAAGGTTTGGTGACGTTCCGATAGTATAGAGTTATGCATGGTGGTGACCAAAGGTTGTTCGGAGTCCCGGATGAGATCTCGGACGTCACGAGGATCTCTAGAATGGTCCGTAGGTAAAGATTGATATATAGGAAGTCCTATTTTGGTCGCCAGAAAAGTTTCGGGCTCATCGGTAGTGTACCGGGAGTGCCGGTAGTGTACCAGGAGACCATCGGGAGGGGTATTTCGACCCAAGAGGCTACATGGGCCGTGGGAGAGTGAATACCAGACCTTAGTGGGCTGGTTTAAGTCCCACACAAGGCCCATGCGGCTGGGAAGAAAAGCCAAAAGAGAAAAAGGTGGAAAAAGGCAAAAAGGCCAAAATAAGGAGTCCTAGTCCTACTAGGATTGGAGGAGGATCCTCCTCTCTTCTTGGTTCGGCCGAAGCATAGATGGCTTGGCCCTTGGCCCAAGTCTCCTCCTATCTTCCTCTTATATATACTAGAGGTTTTAGGGTTTTTGCACTTGATTTTCAGCCACGTGCTACCCGTTCCTCTAGTGCATAGTTTCTCCTCTAGATCGGTTTTCTGTAGTGCTTAGGCGAAGCCTTGCCGGAATTGCTCCACCACCATCACTGTGGTGCTGTCGCTCTATTGGAGAACTCTTCTACCTCTCCGCTCCCTCTTGCTGGATCAAGAAGGCAGAGATCGTCATCGAGCTGTATATGTGCTGAACGCGGAGGTGTTGTCCGTTCGACGCTAGATTGGAAGGACCGTGATCAAGATCGCGTGACGGATCATGATGAGATCGCGAGACGGATCATGATGAGATCGCGAGATGAATCATGATGAGTTCATGGGACGGATCATGATTGGATCACGGGACGGATCGTGATGAGATCGTGAGACGCTCGGTGATTTGGATCGCCAAGACGTTCGACTACACCAACCGCTTTTCTTAACGCTTCCCGCTTAGCGATCTACAAGGGTATGTAGATCAACTCTCCCTCTCGTAGATGCTCATCACCATGGATAGATCTTGCGTGTACGTAGGAAATTTTTTGTTTCCCATGCAACGTTCCCCAACAAAACATACATCAAGTGGATCAATAGAACATCCCATTGTCACCACGGATATCCCATTGCAAGACATACATTAAGTATTCTAAAATCCTTAAAGACGCAATCCGATAAGAAAACTTCAAAGGGAAAACTCAATTCGTCACAACAAGATAGAGAGGGGAAAGCTCCATATGATTCATCTATATCAATAATGCTCACGGTACATCAAGATCGTGTCATCTCAAGAACATGAGAGAGAGAGAGCGAGAGAGATCAAACACATAGCTACTGGTACATACCCTTAGACCCGAGGGTGAACTACTCCCTCCTCGTCATGGAGACCAACGGGATGATGAAGATGGCCTCCAGTGATGGTTTCCCCCTCCAACAGGGTGACGAAACAGGCTCCCGATTGGTTTTTCGTGGCTCTCGAGGTTTGCGGCACTGGAACTCCTGAACTAGGTTTCTTTTCAGAGGTTTCTATATTTATAGGAATTTTTGGCGTCGATCTCACGTCAAGGGGGGCTACGAGGCAGTGATAAGCCTGCTAGGCACGACCAGGGGGGTGGCCGCGCCTGGCAGGCTTGTGACCCCCTCGTGGCTCTTCTGGCCCAACTCCAATTCTTCGGGGGTACCTTTTGATCCAAAAAATCATACTAAATTTTCAGCCATTCCGAGAAATTTTATTTCTGCACAAAAAACAACACCACGGTAGTTCTGCTGAAAATAGCGTCAGTCCGGGTTAGTTCTAATAAAATCATACCAAAATCATATAGAATTATTGCAAACATGGCATGAATACTTCATAAATTATAGATACGTTGGAAACGTATCAGCATCCCCAAGCTTAATTCTTGCTCGTCCTCGAGTAGGGAAATCATAAAAGAAATAACTTATGAAGTGTGAATGCTAGCATAGTGTGTAAATTTGATCAATGATAATTCCAAACACTTTCTCTAGCATCATTATATATCATAAATAGTAGCTCATCTCATAAAACTTCTCATGATAATATAACAAGCTATCCACATGTTAAAGTATAGACTAACAAACTATGCTTTCAGTCACCAAACAATTGCGATTCATCTTATTTTCAGGAAGGGTCTATGTAAGAGCTTTGATTGAGGAAATTCCACATACTCAACTATCATATAGTCATCCATGATTGTTAACACTCAAAGCATATTTTTAGAGCAAATGGCATCCGTCGAACACAAAGAAAGATGAGGGCTTAGAGTTTCGCCTCCCAACTTATTTATCATATAGATTATTGTCAACAATAATAATTCATGATCAAATATATTTGAATGGCCATATACGCTTGGATCTTTCCCCAACACATGACACTTGCCAAGAGAAAAAGGAAAAAAATAAGAAGTGGTGAAGATCACCATGACTCTTGCATAAAGGTATGTACATGAAAGTAAAAGATAGGCCCTTCACACATGGAAGCATTGATTTGCAGAGGTGCCAGAGCTCAAGGTTTTAAAACAAAGATGAATAATAATTTTGGGCGGTATGCTTTCATTGTCACCATAACAACCGAGATATCTTGGTATCTTCCATCCTAGATACATTATAGGCAGTTCCCAAACATATTGGTAAAGTTTTTACTCCCCTCCACCAATCAATCACACTCCACGGCGAGCCGAATCCACGGGTACCGTCCATACCAACAACATTCCTGGGGGAGTTTTGTTTAATTATTTGCATTTTTTTCTTTTGATTCTGGGACTGGGAATCCCTATTACCAGCCACTTTCTCGTGAATGATAGTGAATCAACACATATCGTGAGAATAACCCACCTAGCATGGAAGATACTGACAGCCCCTAGTTACTATATGAGCGATTCGGGCATAAAAAACAGAATATTATTTGAAATTTAGAGTTTGGCACATGCAAATTTACTTGGAACGGCAGGTAATACAGCATATATGTAGATATGGTGGAATCATATGGAACAACTTTGGGTTTAAGGGTGTTTGGATGCACAAGTAGTATTTCTACTTGGTGCGGAAGTTTTGGCTAGTATGAGGTTGAAGCAAGCACCACATGTTGGAGGATCCATAACAATATAACTTCTATACAAATATACCCAAGCATAACTCATTACGTTGTCTTACTTGTCCAACTTCAACTAATTTGCTCAAGTTTGAAAATAATTAATGGGTATTCAGAATTAGAGAAGATGTCCAAGATCATATATTTATATGTGAAATCTCCTTTCCTTCAATATTCTTTCATGAATGGTTCAATTGATCAATGCGGTGTTTGCTAACTTTCAATAATTTTTACCACCTATACTTTTTATATGTGAAGTCATTAATCCCCATGGGATAAGCATATAAAACATATATAATTTCATATTTATGATATTCAATTCATTCAACCATTTACTCATAGGATATAATTGAAGCACGAGAGTAAATGACAAAACTACTCCAAAACATATAAGTGAAGATCAATGTGTGTGAAACAATTAAGTAGATACGTGAGGACGCTCTCTCAATAAATATTTTCATATATGAGTATTTTATTTAAAGAACAAGCAAAAAAATAGCATCCAAGAATAGCACATATCATGTGAATGAATAAAAAATTTAAGCTCAACATAGGCTAACCATTAGTTCACTAAGAGAAGTGGGATGCATCGCATCCCCAAGCTTAGATGCTTGAGAGATCTTGAAATATTTACTTGGGGTGCATTGGGAATACCCAAAGTTGAGCTTTTGCATCTCATTCAATCCTCTCATATCATGGTTTCACCTATTCTCAAACATTTCATCCACACAAAACTCAAAAAGGAACTCATGATATAGCTTAGTACACATAGGAACAAATCAAACACTTCATGTACTGCAAAGACAAGTTGCTCAATAATTTTAAAACCATTGGTACTGTATATTATCATTTCCATAATTTATATCTACCAATATAGGCTATGGAAACTATAGGACAAGTAGATAACAAAATTATGATAGCAATCTATCCAAATAGAGGAGTCTGTAGCAATCTATTAAACCAGTATACTTCTATAACTCAAAAAATTATAAAAATTAGTAAATACTATAAAATTGATATGGAAATACTTTGTAAAAATTTCAGAAACTTTTCACTTTCCAGTAAAATATGAAAATTTAAATGCTACAGCAGAAGTTTCTGTTTTCACACAACACACATCAAAACATGCAATGCAAGCATCCTAAGGCAATTCTTGGAACTTTTTATTGAAAAACAAGGTTATAAATAATACCTAACAGAGAACAACAAAATAAAATGATGCTGCAAGCAAAACTCGTATTATGTGACGAATAAAAATATAGCTCCAAGTAAGATATACCGACAGTGTTGAAGACAAAAGAGGGGATGCCTTCCAGGGCATCCCCAAGCTTAGACGCTTGAGTATTCCTTGAATATTACATTGGGGTGCCTTGCTCATCCCCAATCTTAGGTTCTTGTCACTCCTTATTCTCCTCATATCGGTGTCTCACCCAAAACTTGAAAACTTCAATCACACAAAACTTAACGGAACTTCGTGAGAAGGGTTAGTGTAGTAAAGATAAAGCATTCACTTAGGTACATCATTCCCATAATTTATATCACCGAATATAAGCTATGGGAACACGAAAACAAGCAAACTATGCATGCAAAATAGAATCTGTCAAAACAAAACAGTCTGTAAAGATCTGAATGATCACCAAACTTCCCTGACTCTAAAATTCTGAAAACTTAGTAAAACTAAAGTCATTTTCATATAAATGTTTAGTAAAAATTTCAGAATTTTTGATGCTCCAGTAAAATCAGATAATTCATATACTAGACGCAAAACTTTCTGTTTTTGCACAAAATCAAACAAGCAAGTATCCACACTATACCAAAGGCTTTAATTGGAACTTTATTGGAATAAAAGGCACAAAACATGATTACTACAGTAGATTAATCATGCGAACATAAAAAACAGAAATTAAAAGTGTTGGGTTGGCTCCTAACAAGCGCTTTTCTTTAATGCCTTTTAGCTAGGCATGATGATTTCAATGATGCTCGTATAGGAATAATAATTGAAACATGCAAAAGAGCATCATGAATCTCATGACAAGCAAATTTAAGCCTAACCCACTTCCTATGCATAGAGATTTTGCGAGCAAACAATTTATGGGAGCAAGAATCAACTAGCATAGGAAGGCAAAACAATCATATCTTCAAAAATTTGAACACATAGGGAGATATTGCAATTCCTACAAGCATATGTTCCTCCCTCATATTAATTTTCAGTAGCATCATGAAGGAATTCCAAAATATAACCAACACATAAATCATTCTGTTCATGATCTACAAGCATAGAAATTTTACTACTCTCCACACATGACTAATAGTGGGAGTATCATAAAAGAGTTGAATACTAAAAATTTGTTCCAAATTAAAAGAGTAATATTTAGTAAAAGGATAGTCATAATTATGACAAGTATAATAATAGCATAGGATAAAGATGGTCTCTCTCAAACAACCCTGTAACCAAATAACAAAGAGTCTTTTGTGTCCCTAACACACCCAATACAATGGTAAATTGTATAGGTGTAGTAGTTCGGCGAAGAGATGGCGATACAAGTGCAATATGGATGGTAGATATAGGTTCTTGTAATCTGAAAATATAAAAACAGCAAGGTAAAAAATAGTAAACAGCGAGAAAAACAGTGTATAAATGCTAGGAAACAAGGCCTAGGGTCCATACTTTCACTACCGCAATTTCTCTCAACAATATTGACATAGTTGAATCATATGTAAGTCCCTCTCGTGCGACAAAGAGATCACTCCAAAGTCACAAATAGCGGAGAACTAGCGAAGAAATTATTGTAGGGTACGAAACCACCACAAAGTTATCTTTTCTGATCAATCTTATGAGCTATCCCTGTAAGTGTCACGGACAGCCCTAGAGTTCGTACTAAAATAACACCTTAAGATACGCATCAACTAAACCCTAATGTCACCTAGATACTCCAATGTCACCACAAGTGCCCATGGGATTGATTATACGATATGCATCACATAATTTCATATTTATCATGTTTAATCCAACACAAAGAACTTCAAAGAGTGCCTCAAAGTTTCTACCGGAAAGTCAAGACAAAAACATGTGCCAACCCCTATGGATAGATTCCCAAGGTCACAGAACCCGCACGTTGATCACCAAAACATACATCAAGTGGATCAATAGAACATCCCATTTTCACCACGGATATCCCATCGCAGGACATACATCAAGTGTTCTCAAATCCTTAAAGACTCAATCCGATAAGAAAACTTCAAAGGGAAACTCAATTTATCACAACAAGATAGAGAGGGGAAAACTTCATATGATTCATCTATATCAATAAAGCTCGTGGTACATCAAGATCGTGTCATCTCAAGAACACGAGAGAGAGAGAGAGAACAAACACATAGCTACTGGTACATACCGTCAACCCTGAGGGTGAACTACTCCCTCCTCATGATGGAGACCGACGGGATGATGAAGATTGCCTTTGGTGATGGTTTCCGCCTCCGACAGGGTGCCGGAATGGGCTCCTGATTAGTTTTTCGTGGCTCTAGAGGTTTGCGACGCCAGAACTCCCGATCTAGGTTTCTTTTCAGAGGTTTCTATATTTATAGGAATTTCTGGCGTCGATCTCACGTCAAGGGGGGCCACTAGGCGGTGACAAGCCTGCTAGGTGCGGCCACGGGGGGTGGTCGCACCTGGTAGGCTTTAACCCCCTCATGGATCTTCTGGCCCAACTCCAATGCTTCGGGGGTCTCTTTTGATCCAAAAAAAATCATACTAAATTTTCAGTCCATTCCGAGAACTTTTATTTCTGCACAAAAAACGACACCATGGTAGTTCTGCTGAAAACAACGTCAGTCCAGGTTAGTTCTAATAAAATCATACCAAAATCATATAAAATTATTTCAAACATGGCATGAATACTTCAGAAATTATAGATACGTTGGAGGCGTATCACCCGCTTCTCTCTACCACAACCAATTCATGAAATATCATCATCATTGCCTTTCACTTGCACAATCAAATGATATGAAAATAATAATAATAGTGCAAGAGTGTCGTGGACTAAGTTGGAATCTGCAAACATTTTATTCAAGAGGAGAAGACGAGGTAATATAGGCTCTTTGTTAGATCAACAGTAAAGCATATGAGAGCCACTCAACATTCACATCGTGGTCTTCTCCTTGGTATGACTCAATAAAAAGGAAGAGAATTTCAGAGAAACACAATGAAATATTTTTGGAGTTTTTAGTTTTTCGTGCAGAAAGCAAATAAGAGAAGGAAAAAAATGAGAAAAAATATTTACATGGGAGAACTCCCAACAAGCAAAATAAGAAGTGAGAAATCTTTTTGAGTTTTCTTTTAATACTACAACTAACTAAACTGAAAAGAAAACCGAAAAGAAGCAAGAAGTATTTTTGGATTTTCTCAAAGTTTTTTCAAACACACAAGAAGAAAGCAAGAAAATAAATCTAGCATGGATAATACAATGAGATAGTGTGAACATCGAGAACTGGAATGAAATGAGTGAGCATGAATATAATGTCGGTGGAAATAAGTATTCCCCCAAGCTTAGGCTTTTGTCCTAGCTTGGTAATCACCATCCGTAGCCTGGATAATATCCCGAGTCGATACTAGGTGGTGGTGGCACCTGAGTGTACCACTCCCGGGGTTCCTCCTCAGCTGCTGCTAGGTTATCCCGGTAGGTGATAATGTCATCTGGCATAATTCTGTATCAGTTCTTGGCAACAGAATCAAACAAGGCAGGTGGAGCCAACGGGATAACATCACAGGTTATGACGCTGAATACTAAGTTGTAGCGAATATTATGAGAGAGGTCAGTTTTGTGAATAAAGTGGTGGTCCCGCAACGACCTGCGATCTAGATAAACCTTGGAAAAAATATAATCATGTGGGCGTATCTGAACTTCAAAATGACTCGCTAAACGAGTAGCATAAATGCCATAATGTATCTTGCCCTTACTCTTGTTAAGGTGTAGGCGTCGTGCAAGAATAGCTTCTAAGCTAAAATTATGATCATTGTGTAATGCACGACGTAAAATGGTGAGGCCAGGGGCATTGAGTGCACTGACCTTTTCCTTAGCAGTTAAACACTTCAAAATGAAAAGAGCAAAGTAGTGCACAGAAGAAACTGTAAGCTGGTAGCAGTGGCTTTTGACACGCCTCTTTCGTCACCCACTGTTAAAGTGAGGAGAAAGTCCTCAAACTCTATAGGTCTAGGCTCTCTTAATTCCCAGTCGAAAGGAATTAGATATATGTTACAAAAGTTGGCAAGTGGTATCTTATAATTTTCAGCATATAGATTAAACTACACTTCAGGAGGATCATTCTTACTCAGAAAATGAAAAATTTGCACAAAGGAATTTGTAAGGATGTGGTATTGGTCACACTCATCTACGAGGAAGTTGGTAAGCCCAACTTTTGCAACGAATTGAGCAAATTCTTGATGGAACCTGACCTCCTCCATAAAAGGAGTAGGTGGACATTTGTACGGCCACCCTTCTTCCTTCCTCAGAGTGTTGAGGTCGCTATCAGACAATTCCCTAATGACTCATCTAGCATTCTTATTGGACGAGTACTTCCTAAACAAATTCATCTTATTTTCTAAAACTAAATTTTTGAAAATTTTAGTCCACAAAGTTTTTGTCAACTAAACTTAATAAAATTGGTAGCAACTTCTCCTAGGGATGCATAGAGGCCATATCAAGCATTCAAACTACTTAGAACTCTAAGAATTCAACATGCAAGCTCATCTATAGCAACACCAAGAGTAGCTAATTATTATGAAAATAAACCACTAAATATAAAACCAATTGGAGCAATGGGAGAGTTACATACCAAGAAGCAATCCCCTAATACAGTTTTGGAAACAGAGCTTCGAGCAAAGAGATCGAAATTCATGAGTTCTTGAGCAAGAACACGAGGGAGAGAGCAATGGTGATTTTTTCTAGAGGTAGGAGATGACATGGGCTAAGAGAATAAGTGAGGGGACCCACAAGGGGCCCACCACCCACCAGGTCGTGTCAGGGGTGGCTGGCGCGCCCTGGTGTCTTGTGGGCACCAGGTGCACCCCCCTCTCGTGTTATTTGTACCGAAAATTCAGAAATATTTAGAAAAAATCGTATTAAATTTTTAGGACATTCTAAGAACTTAATTTTTGGGTCATTTTTTTATTGCACAGGAAATTCAGAACACATGATAAACATGGCATTTTATTTTATTTAGCTAAGAGAAACAGGAAACAAAAAGTGGATATAGAGAGTGTGTCTACTAACTTCATCAACTTCATACCTTCCAGAAATGATCCGATAATAAGGTGGACCAACTCTTATTAATAACCACCTTCGATTAGCATGAAACCGAAGAATTTTTGTAAAACACTAAGTTACCTCAACGGGGGTATGCATATCCCCAACTATAATTATATCATATTTATTCTTGGCAGTAGGTAGAGGTAGATGAAAACTTCCAATAGTGAGTGTCGGCAAATTTTCAGTAACATTCACAACATTAACTTGGAATTGCTTCTTCGAAAAGTGCACTGTATGATCATTACCATTGATATGAAAAGTGACCTTGATTTTATTGCAATCAATAACAGCCCCTACAGTATTCAAAAAGGGTCTACCAAGGATAATCGACATGTTGTCGTCCTCGGGCATCTCAAGAATGACGAAGTCCGTTAACATAGCAACATTTGCAACAACAACAGGCACATCCTCACAAATATCGATAGGTATGACAGTTGATTTGTCTGCCATTTGCAAAGATATTTCAGTAGGTGTGAGTTTATTCAAATCAAGTCTTTTATATAATTAGCAAGGCATAACGCTAACACCAGCTCCCAAATCACACAAAGCAGTTTTGACATAATTTCTTCTAATGGAGCAAGGTATAGTTGGTATTCCAGGATCTCCAAGTTTTTTATGTACTCCATCCTTAAAAGAATAATTAGCAATCATGGTGGAGATTTGAACTTCAGGTATCTTTCTTTTATTAGTGATGATGTCTTTCGTGTACATAAGGAGGCATCCTTAATATATCATTTAAGCGGGTACACAAAAAGACTGGCCTAATCATTTCAGCGGAACTTTCAAATTCTTCATCATCCTTTTTCTTAGATGGTTTAGGTTGAAAAGGCACGAGTTTCTAAACCCATGTCTCTCTTTCTTTACCATGTTTTCTAGCCACAAAGTCTTTTTTATCATATCATATTTTTAGGTTGCGGTTATCAAGATCAATAGCAGGTTCTATTTCTACATCATTATGTTGTTCTTTATCATTACTAGGTTGAGTATCCTCATGAACATCACTAGCATTATCATTATCACTAGGTGGATGTTCATTACCAGATTGAGTTTCAACATCAGAAACAAAAACATCATTATTATCATCAGTAGGTTTTTCTATCTGAGGTTCACTAAAGGCATGTATAGTCCTATCATTTTTATTTTTCTGTTTCTTCTTAGAAATACTAGGTGTATCAGCATTAATTCCTTGAGAGTCTTGTTCAATTCTTTTAGGATGACCCTCAGGATAAAGAGGCTCTTGGGACATTCTACCTCCTCTAGTCACTACTCTAATATCATGATCATTCATATTATTATTCAGTTCATCAAGCAATTCTCTTTGAGATTTAGGAACTTGTTCTAACCAAGTTTGAACCATCGAGGCATGTTTTCCTACACAACTAACATCATTACTAATTCTAAATAAAAAGTCACTCAAGCGGGCAATCATATCATAAATATATTTCAAGTGTTTTAGAACATTTGCATTGAAGTGGTCTTGTTTCATAATGTAGTTATCAAACTCATATAAGCATCACCTAGGATGTTTATTGTAAGAGATATCACCTTCATCAAACTTTAATAAAGAATTTACCTCTACCACCTATGGAGGTGGTGGTGTGGCAAGTCCATGTATTTCTTCAATAGGTGGTAAATTCTTAACATCCTCAACCTTAGTACCTTTTTCTTTCATACATTTCTTTGCCTCTTGCATATCTCCAGGACTGAGAAATAAGATACCCCTCTTCTTCGGTGTGGGTTCAATTGGTGGTTCAGGGAGAGTGCAATCATCATAATTCTTCAATATATTATTCAATAGTTCCTCAGCTTGTTCAACAGTTCGTTCCCTGAAAACACAACCAGCACAACTATCTAGGAAGTCCCTAGAAGCATCAGTTAGTCCATTATAGAAGATATAAAGTATTTCCTTTTTCTTAAGAGAATGATCAAGCAAAGCACTAAGCAATTGGATAAGCCTCTCCCAAGCTTGTGGGAGACTCTCTTCTTCAATTTGCACAAAATTAAATATTTCCTGTAAGGCAGCTTGTTTCTTATGAGCGGGGAAATATTTTTCAAAGAAGTAGTAAATCATGTCCTAGGGACTATGCACACAACCAGGAGTAAGAGTATCATGCCATATCTTAGCATCACCCTTTAATGAGAACAGAAATAATTTGAGAATATAATAGTAGCGAATCTTCTCATCACGAGAAAATAGGGTGGCTATATCATTCAACTTAGTAAGATGTGCTACCACAGTTTCAGTTTCGTGGCCATGAAAAGGATCAAATTCAAACAAAGTTATTAACTTTGGGTTGACAGAGAATTCATAATCCTTATCAGTAACAAAGATAGGTGAAGTAGAAATCTTAGGATCGCATTTCGTTTTAGCATTCAAAGTATTTTCTTTATACTTGCATAGTGGTTTCTTAAGATCATTTCTATCCTTACAAGCAAGAATCTCTCTAGCTATTTATCCATCCAAAGAATAACCTTCAGGTATCTTAGGCATTTCAAATCTAGGAGAGCTAGGCCTAATAGGTGTTTCATAAGTATCAGTTTCAGCAGTTTCATCAGTTTCAATGATTTCATTCTCTCTAGCTCTAGAAATTTGTTCATCAAGAAATTCACCTAATGGCACATTATTATCAAGCTTGGTACTAGCATCATCATAAGCATCATTCATAGCAGAAGTAGCATCATCAATACCAGAATTAATAGCATGTGGTGGTGTTGCAAACTTACTCATAACAAAAGGTGAATCAAGTGCAGAGTATGATGGCAATTCCTTACCTTCCCTCGTAGTAGAGGGAAAAATCTTGGTTTTAGTATCCTTCAGATTCTTTATACTGATCAATTCATATAAATCCCAAGTGACTCAACAAATATAGCTATGCTCCCCGGCAACGGCGCCAGGAAAACGTCTTGATAACCCACAAGTATAGGGGATCGCAACAGTTTTCGAGGGTAGACTATTCAACCCTAATTTATAGATTCAACACAAGGGGAGCCAAAGAATATTTGAGAGAATTAGCAGTTCAGTTGTCAATTCAACCACACCTGGAGATAAATATCTGCAGCAAAGTGATCGGTAGCACAGTAATATGATAGTTTGATAGCAGTAGTAATAGTAACCGTAGTGGTAATAGTAGCAGCAACAATTTTGTAGCAAGTGCAATAGCGTTGGGGAACGTTGCATGGGAAACCAAAAATTTCCTACACACACGCAAGATCTATCCATCGTGATGAGCATCTACGAGGGGAAGAGTGGACCTACATACCCTTGTAGATCGCTAAGCGGGAAGCATTAAGTAACGCAGTTGATGTAGTCGAACGTATTTGCAATCCAAATCGCCGAGCGTCCCGCGATCCAATCACGATCCAATCATGATTCGTCCCGATCTAGTACCGAACGGACGACACCTCCGTGTTTAGCACACATATAACTCGATGACGATCTCTGCCTTCTTGATCTAGCAAGAGGGAGCAAAGAGGTAGATGAGTTCTCCGGCAGCGTGACAGCGTGGCGGTGATGGTGGTGGAACTATTCCGGCAGGGCTTCGCCAAGCACCGTCAGAACGATCTAGAGGAGAAACTATGATCTAGAGGAAGAGGGTAGCACGTGGCAGTTTTCTGTGTTGAAAAACCCTTAATACCTCCAGTATATATAGGAGGAAGGAGGGAGTAGGCTTGGCCCCGAAGGGACCAGCCCTTGCTTTAGCCAAAGGTGGAGAGGATGAGTCCTCCTCCAATCCTAGTAGGATTAGGACTCCTTCTTTCCAATTGGATTCCCCCTTCCCCCTTTGGGTTTCTCCACCCCAACCACATGGGCCTTTAGTGGGGCTTCGGCCAGCCCACTAGGGGCTGGTTTACCTCCTCCCACAGCCCATGTGAGCCCTTGGGTCGAGACACCCCTCCCGATGGTCCCCCGGTACCCTCCCGGCACTCCCGGTACACTACCGATGAGCCCGAAACATTTCCGGTGACCAAAACAGGACTTCCTATATATCAATCTTTACCTCTGGACCATTTAGGAGCTCCTCATGACGTCTAGGATCTCATCCGGGACTCCGAGAAACCTTCGGTCACCACCATAGATAACTCTATACTACCGAAACGTTACTGAACCTTAAGTGTGCAGACCTTGCGGGTTCGAGAACTATGTAGTCATGAACAAGACACCTCTACGGTCAATAACCAATAGAGGGAACTAGTTGCCCATATTGGTTCCTACATATTCCGCGAAGATCTTTATCGGTTGAACCTCTATGTCAAGGATTCAGTTAATCCCGTATGTTGTTCCCTTTGTTCATCAGTATATTACTTGCTCGAGATTCGATTGTCGGTATCTATATACCTAGTTCAATCCCGTTACCGGCAAGTCTCTTTACTCGTTCGCTAATACAATATCTCATGGCCAACACTTTAGTCACATTGCTTGCAAGGCTTGTTGTGATGTTGTATTACCGAGTGGGCCTTGAGATACCTCTCCGTCACACGGAGTAACAAATCCTAGTCTTGATCCGTACCCACTCAATAGACGCCCTTGTAGATACCTATTTATCACCTTTATAGTCACGTAGTTATGTTGCGGTGTTTGATGCACACAAGGCACTCCTCCAATGTCAGTGAGTTGTATGATCTCATGGTCATAGGAACAGATATTTGACATGCAGAAAACTATAGCAACAAACTGACACGATCATATGCTATGTTTATAGTTTGGGTCTTGTCCATCACATCATTCTCCCAATAATGTGATCCCATTATCAAATGACATCTCATGTCAATGGCTAGGAAACCTTGACCATATTTGATCAACGAGCTAGTCTACTAGAGGCATACTAGGGACAAAGTGTTGTCTATGTATCCACACATGCAATGTGTTTCGAGTCAATACAATTATAGCATGGATAATAAACGATTATCATGAACAAGGAAATATATAATAACCATTTATTATTGCCTCTAGGACATATTTCCAATAGTCTCCCACTTGCACTAGAGTCAATAATCTAGCTCACATCACCATGTGACTTACATTGTAATGAATCTAACACCCATACATCTCTGGTGTTGATCATGTTTAGCCCTTGGAAGAGGTTTAGTCAACGGGTCTGCAACATTCAGATCCGTGTGCACTTTGCAAATATTTATGTCCTCCCCCTTGATGTACTCGCGGATGGAATTGAAGCGTCACTTTATGTCTCTGGTCCTCTTGTGAAACCTTGGTTCCTTGGCCAGGGCAATGGCACCAGTGTTATCATAGAACAGATCCACTGGATTCAGTGCACTGGGCAATACTCCAAGATCTGTCATGAACCCCTTCATCCAGACACCTTCCGTCGCCGCCTCCGAGGCTGCGATGTACTCTGCTTCGCATGTAGAATCGGCTACCACGCTCTGCTTGGAACTGCACCAGTTTATCAGTCCCCCATTGAGAATAAATACATATCCGGTTTCTGACTTAGAGTCATCCGTATTAGTGTCAAAGCTTGCATCGACGTAACCCTTTACAGCGAGCTCTTGGTCAACTCCATAAACGAGAAACGTTTCCTTAGTCCTTTTCACGTACTTAAGTATATTCTTGACCACTATCGAGTGCTCCATTCCTGGATCACTTTGAAACCTTCCGGCCATACTTATGGCAAGGCTGACATCGGGTCTTGTGCACAATATTGCATACATGATAGAGCCTATAGCTGAAGCATAGGGGATGACACTCATCTTTTCTCTATCTTCTGCAACCACTCGACATTGAGTCTTACTCAACTTCACACCTTGTAACACAGGCAAGAACCCCTTCTTGGACTGATCTATTTTGAACTTCTTCAAAACTTTATCAAGGTATGTGCTCTGTGAAAGTCCTATTAAGCGTCTCAATCTATCTCTATAGATCTTAATGCCTAATATGAAAGCAGGTTCTCCTAGGTCCATCATTGAAAACCTCTTGTTCAAATATTACTTCATGCTTTCCAGCATTTCTATATTGTTTCCAATCAGCAATATGTCATCCACATATAATATTAGAAACACTATAGATCTCCCACTCACTTTCTTGTAAATATTAGCTTCTTCGTAAACTTGTATAAACCCGAACGCTTTGATCACATCATCAAAGCACAGATTTCAACTCCGAGATGCTTGCACCAGTCCATAAATGGATCGCTGGAATTTGCAAACTTTGTCAGCATTCTATGGATCGACAAAACCTTCCAGTTGTATCATATACAACTCTTCCTTAAGGAAACCGTTAAGGAACGTTGTTTTGTCATCCATCTGCCAAATTTCATAGTCCAAATACGCAACTATTGCTAACATGATTCTGATGGACTTAAGCATTGCTAAAGGTGAGAAGGTTCCATCGTAGTCAACTCCTTAAACTTGTGAAAAACCCTTTGCCACAAGTCGAGCTTTATAGATGGTGACATTACTGTCTGCGCTCGTCTTACTCTTAAAGAACCATTTGTTCTGAATGGCCTTTATCCCTTCAGGTAATACTTCCAAAGTCCATACTTTGTTTTCATACATGGCTCCCATCTCAGATTTCATGGCCTCTAACCATTTCTCGGTATCCGGGCCCATCATCGCTTCTCCATAGCTCGTCGGTTCATCGGTGTCTAACAACATGACCTCTAAGACAGGGTTGCCGTACCACTCGGGAGTAGTGCGTGCCCTTTCGATCTACGAGGTTCGATAGTAACTTGATCCGAAGCTTCATGATCATCATCATTAACTTCCTCTTCAACTGTCATAGGCTCCACAGAAACATCTTTCTGCGATGTGCTACTCTCTGGTTGAAACGAAGGTTCAACAACCTCATCAAGTTCTATCTTCCTCCCACTCAATTCTTTCGAGAGAAAGTCTATCTCAAGAAATGTTCCGTTCTTAGCAACAAACACTTTGCCTTCGGATCTGAGATAGAAGGTATACCCAACTGTCTCTTTTGGGTATCCTATGAAGACGTGTTTCTCCGCTTTGGGTTCCAGCTTTTCAGGCTGAAGCTTTTCGACATAAGCATCACATCCCCAAACTTTAAGAAACGACAACTTTGGCTTCTTGCCAAACCACAATTCATATGGCCTCGTCTCAACAGATTTCGATGGTGCCCTATTTAAAGTGCATGCGGTTGTTTCTAATGCATAACCCTAAAACGATAGCGGCGAATCGGCAAGACACATCATAGAACGCACCATATCTAATAAGGTTCGATTACGACGTTCGGACACACCATTACGCTGCGGTGTTCCAGGCGGTGTCAATTGTGAAACAATTCCACACTGTCTTAAGTGACTACCAAACTCATAACTTAGATATTCACCTCCTCGATTAGATCGTAGGAATTTAATCTTCTTGTTACGATGATTCTCAACTTCACTCTGAAATTGCTTGAACTTTTGAAACGTTTCAGACTTGTGTTTCATTAAGTAAATATACCCATATCTACTTAAGTCATCAGTGAAGCTGAGAAAAACGATATCCACCACACGCCTCAATGCTCATCGGACCGCACACATCGGTATGTATGATTTCCAAGAAGTCACTTACCCGCTCCATTGTTCCAGAGAATGGGGTCTTAGTCATCTTGCCCATGGGGCATGGTTCACATGTGTCAAGTGATTCAAGATCAAGTGACTCCAAAAGTCCATCAGCATGGAGCTTCTTCATGCGTTTTACACCAATATGACTTAAATGGCAATGCCATAAGAAAGTGGTACTACCATTATCAATTCTACATCTTTTGGCATCAATGTTATGAACATGCGTATCATCACTATCGAGATTCAATATGAATAAACCCCTCACATTGGGTGCATGACCATAAAAGATATTACTCATATAAATAGAACAACCATTATTCTTTGATTTAAATGAGTAACCATCTCGCAATAAAAAATATCCAGATATAATGTTCATGCTTAACGCGGGCACTAAATAACAATTATTCAGGTTCATCACTAATCCCGATGGTAATCGAAGAGCAAGCGTGCCGACGGAGATCGCGTCAACCCTGGAACCAGTTCCCACATGCATCGTCACTTCGTCCCTTGCCAGCCTTCGTCTATTCCGTAGCTCCTATTTTGAGTTGCAAATGTGAGCAACCGAACCGGCATCAAATACCTAGGCACTACAATGAGATTTGGTAATGTACACATCAATAACTTGTATATCATATATACCTTGTTTGGTGTTGGCCGCCTTCTTGTCGGCTAGATACTTGGGGCAGTTCCGCTTCCAGTGACCAGTTCCCTTGCAATGAAAGCACTTAGTTTCTGGCTTGGGTCTAGCCTTGGGTTTCTTCATGGGAGGGGCAACTGTTTTGCCACTCTTCTTAGAGTTACCCTTCTTGCCCTTGCCATTCTTCTTGAAACTAGTGGTTTTATTGACCATCAACACTTGATGCTCCTTCTGAATCTCAGACTCAGCGACTTTTAACATCGCAAATAGCTCGGTGACTGATTTATTCATCACGTGCATGTTATAGTTCAACACGAAGCTCTTGTAGCTAGGTGGCAGTGATTGAAGAACTCTGTCAGTGATCGCCTCTGCCGGAAGGGGCATCCCCAATTCAGCTAGACGGGTGGAATACCCAGAAATTCTGAGTATGTGTTCACTGACAGACCTGTTCTCCTCCATTTTGAAAGCATAGAACTTATCAAAGGTCTCATACCTCTCGATCCGGGCATACTTCTGAAAGATAAACTTCAACTCCTGGAATATATCATATGCTCCATGATGTTCAAAACGTCTTTGAAGTCCCAATTCTAAGGCATACAACATTGCACATTGAACCATTGAGTAATCATCAGAACGTGTCTGCCAGGAGTTCGCAATGTCTACAGACTCCACTGGAGCGGGTGGATCACCAAGCGGTGCATCAAGGACATAAGCCTTCTGGAAAGCCGTGAGAATAATCCTCAGATTACGGGCCCAATCCACAAAGTTACTTCCATCATCTTTCAACTTAGATTTCTCGAGGAACGCATTAAATTCAGGGGTGCTACTGCGTGAGCCATTGATCTACAACGTAAATATGCAAAGGTTACTAAGACTATTGTTCAAGATAATGAGTTTGGTTAATCAAATTACTAAAGCTCCCACTCAAATTGACATCCCCCAGGTCATCTGAGTGATACATGATCCAAATTCACCAGCTCAAGTCCGATCATCACGTGAGTTGAGGTGGTTTCAATGGTGAACATCATCATGTTGATCATATCTACTATCTGAATCATGTTCGACCTTTCGGTCTCTTGTGTTCCGAGGACATGTCTATACATGCTAGGCTCATCAAGTTTAACACTAGTGTTCCGCACGTGCAACTCTGGCTTGCACCCGTTGTATGTGAATGTAGAGATAACACCCGATCGTCACGAGGTGTCTTGACATGATGAACTTTTGCAATGGTGCACACTCGGGGAGAACACAATTCATCTTGAAATTCAAGTGAGGGATCACCTTATAATTCTACCGTCGTCCTAAGCAAAACAAGGTGCATAAAAGGATTAACATCACATGCAAATCATAAGTGACATGATATGGCCATGAACTTGTGCTTTTGGTCTTCATCTTCAAAGCATCGGCATGATCTCCATCATCATCGGCATGAGACCATGATCTCCATCAACGTGTTGCCATCTGGTTTGCCGCACCGACTATTGCTTCCACGACTATTGCTAACTCATAGCGATAAAGTAAAGCAAAAATGGAGAAAATAATTAAAGACAACCCTATGGCTCCTGCCGGTTGTCGTACTCACTGACATGCAAGTCGTGATATTCCATACAAAACATGATCATCTCATACATCACATATATCTCATCATGTAATTGGCCATATCACATCACAACATACCCTGCAATAACAAGTTAGACGTCCTCTATATGTTATTGCAAGTTTTATGTGGCTGCTACAGGTATCTAGCAAGAAAAATTCTCACCTACGCATAAACCACAATAGTGATACACAAATTTCTATTCAACCTTCTCAAGGACCGCCTTTCTTGAATCTGATCCAACTAGAGTAGGAGAGACAAACACCTGTCAGCCATCTTTGTGCAACAAAGTTACACGTCAGTCGATGGATCCGGTCTCTTGTAAGCGTATGCGTAAGGTTGGTCCAGGCCGCTTCATCCCACAATACCGCTGAATCAAAACACGACCAAGGGAGGAAGCAATCTAAGCATCAACGCCCACAAACTCCTTTGTGTTCTACTCGTGATCTCATCTACACATAGACCTAGGTCATGGTGTCACTGTTGGGGAACGTTGCATGGGAAACAAAAAAAATCCTACGCACACACAAGATCTATCCATGGTTATGAGCATCTATGAGGGGAAGAGTGGATCTGCATACCCTTGTAGATCGCTAAGCGAGAAGCGTTAATAAATGCGGTTGATGTAGTCGAACGTCTTCGTGATCCAAATTGTCGAGCGTCCCGCGATCCAATCACGATCTGTGCCGATCTAGCGCGGAACGGACGACACCTCCGCGTTCAGCACACGTACAGCTCGATGACGATCTCCGCCTTCTTGATCCATCAAGAGGGAGCGAAGAGGTAGATGAGTTCTTTGGCAGCATGACGGCGTGGCGGTGATGGTGGTGGAACTATTCTGGCAGGGCTTTGCCAAGAACCGTCGGAATGATCTAGAGGACAAACTACGATCTAGAGGAAGAGGGTAGCACGTGGCTGTTTTATGTGTTGAAAACCCCTCAATACCTCGAGTATATATAGGAGGAGGGAGGGAGGAGGCTTGGAACCCAAGGGACTAGCCCTTTCTTTGGCCGAAGGTGGAGAGGAGGATTCCTCCTCCAATCCCAGTCTTGATCCATACCCACTAAATAGACACCCTCGGAGATACCTATAGAGCACTTTTATAGTCACCCAGTTACTTTGCGATGTTTGATACACACAAGGCACTCCTCCAGTGTCAGTGAGTTGTATGATCTCATGGTCAGAGGAATAGATATTTGACATGCACAAAACTATAACAACAAACTGCCACGATCATATGCTATGTTTATAGTTTGGGTCTTGTCCATCACATCATTCTCCCAATGATGTGATCCCGTTATCAAATGACATCTCATGTCAATGGCTAGGAAACCTTGACCATCTTTGATCAATGAGCTAGTCTACTAGAGGCATACTAGGGACAAAGTGTTACCTATGTATCCACACATGCAATGTGTTTCGAGTCAATACAATTATAGCATGGATAATAAAGGATTATCATGAACAAGGAAATATAATAATAACAATTTATTATTGCCTCTAGGGCATATTTCCAACTAATAGTAATAGCAGCAGTAGTAACTTAGCAAGATCAATAACTGGAAAACGCATACGCGCTGGATCGGTGCATTCATTGGATGATATTCATCATATAACAGTCATAACCTAGGGCGACACAGAACTAGCTCCAGTTCATCAATGTAATGTAGGCATGTATTTTGTAAATAGTCATACATGCTTATGGAAAAGAACTTGCATGGCATCTTTTCTCCTACCCTCCCGTGGCAGCGGGGTCCATAAGGAACCTAAGGGATATTAAGACCTCCATTTAATAGAGAACCAGAACAAAGCATTAACACATAGTGAATACATGAACTCCTCAAACTACGATCATCGCCGTGAAGTATCCCAAATATTGCAATATGGGGTTGACGAGTCATAACACATAACAAGTGCATATGACTAAGCAAGATCGGATCGAGAACATAGATATAATGATGATAACATAAACGGTTCAGATCTGAAATCATGGCACTCGGGCCCTAGTGACAAGCATTAAGCATGGCAAAGTCATAGCAACATCAATCTCAGAACATAGTGGATACTAGGGATCAACCCCTAACAAAACTAACTCGATTACATGGTGAATCTCATCCAACTCCTCACCGACCAGCAAGCCTACAAAGGAATTAGTCACTCCCGGTGGGGAGCATCATGGAATTGGTGATGAAGCAGGGTTGATAATGACGAACACCAAAGATTCCCCTCTCCGGAGCCCCGAATGGGATCAAGATCTGGCCTCCCGATGAAGAACAGGAGGTGGCGGCGGCCCCGTATCATGAAACGCGATGAAACTTTCTCCCTGTTTTTTTCATGGAAAAATACGATTTTATAGCGCTGGAATTAGGGTCGGGGGGGGGGGGCACGAGGTGAGCACCATGCACTAGGCCGTGCCAGGGGGTTGGCGCGGCCTAGTGGGTGGTGGGCACCCTGGGCCCCCTCTTTGGAGGCTTCTGGCTCCAATATTCCTCATATATTCTAAAACAATTGTCCAAAAAGTTTCGTTCCATTCCGAGAACTTTTATTTCTGCACAAAAACAACACCATGGTAGCCCTGCTAAAGCGTCAGTCCAGGTTAGTTTCATTCAAATCATACAAGTTAGAGTCCAAAACAAGAACAAAAGTGTTTAGGAAAAGTAGATACGATGGAGATGTATGACCCAGTAACACTACCTTTAAAGGAGTGATTCCAGGCATTGAAGCCCACTGCTCCGGCACAGTAATACTCACAATTGTGTTCAGATCTCTCGATAACTTCCGCAGTGAAGAATTGATCTTCGACATCATACTGTTCTACAACGATTATCACGCGCTGCTCGGCTGCACAACATTCGCCCGATTCAACGTCGTCCCTCATTACGCCTATCTGAAGCTCAAGGTGCCCGGACCCAAGGGGGTCATCACCGTCCATGGCAATACAAAGCGCTCTCTCCGGTCCTAAGAACACATATCGGCCTTAGCAGGCGAATGCCAATACGGCAATGAAGCCCCTGGGTCCCAATCTGCCTCCAAGACGTGATAGCCGGGCAAGCGAGCTCGAGCCCAATCGGACCTGCTAGTGCCACCACCCACTCAGCACAAATAGGTACATGCTCCCCACAGCATGGCTAGACTCCCTGTCAGGTATGTCCCTCGAATACACAATTTCGCTCTTAAAATACCATGAGCATCTATGGGGATCTACTTCCAACGACTGGATATCCGGTTTAACCGAACTACAGTCCAATCGCTTCTTCGGCCAGAGGCAGGATACCATTAAGGATCAACAAAGTGACAATCTTATTCTACGACAGCTTCTCATGACTTCCTCAAGGCCTGTCCGCCAAACAACAACCACCCTTAAGAGGTTTCGCAACTCCATGCTCGAGGGAAAAGCATGCAGCCGAGCACATGGAGGACGTCAAGCCACTCATCGAAGACCCTGAAAAAATGCTACCCTATACAAGATCGTTTTCCTTTTTCACAATAAGAATTACCTGTAATAGCCGCCTCGGCATTATGAATCATAAGATTATTACATATTCCCTGATTTACAATACTTCTATTACATAGCTTGTTTTCCGCGCACCTGCACCATAAAGAAAAACTGTCCAATTACAGGCTAGGTGTGATCCACCGATAGACTGGGGGCTTGGGTATAATTAAACACCCCAAGCATCACCCCTTCACTATGTATTACACATTCTGTGTCTTGGATATCACACTATATGCATCCATTCCGAATTATGTCTTGGGTCAATAGTTGGGTTGCCCCGCTCCTGTGCTTGCCCATTTGCGTTCCTCCAGTTCCGCTAAAAGGGTAAAAGGGAGAACCACTGCAATTGTATTCCCAGCTGGCTTGGCGAATACCTCAGTGGAGAAAGCTGAAAAATAACTGTCATAATAAGTGAGAGTCGGTCTGCGATCCGAGCTCAAGTGTCAAACTAAGAATCGATGGAGATTATTCCGTGTCATACAAAGGGTCTGTACCTTTCCAAAACGCGTGGTACTAGTCTCAAGCTTTAGGCGAATAGACTACCACAAAACACTAGGGGCTTGTCACCACTACCCGCATTCGAGCTCCTAAGGCTAAGTGAAAGGACTAAAGCAAAATAGTCTGATTGCCTCATTTCCCTCACTACTGCCTACGGGTGCCGATATATCAGCTAAGGACCCAGTGCGGAGGTCGAAACACCCCTCATAGTATCTACATGGGGGCTAAAGCCGACGACTGGAAACTTTCAGATTAAAATGTCCACACGGGAGTCAAAATAATACATAATATGATATATTTGGGACAAGCATAATAAAGCATAATTGTCTTTATGGCATAAAGATAACACCCTCACTCATACGATACATCTTTTGGGCACTGGGTCTCTATAGACCGAGAACCCTCTAACGCGACATAGAAATACAGCTCGGGGCATTATGCTCCTTCCCAGGAGGCAGGGGCACGATGGCCATCTCAATTGGCTTCATCCTCGGCCAGTGCATCATGGTCCATGCAAAAGCCATCCATGCTCCCTCGATGCAAACCGAACGCTTCAGGGTCTCAATACGTGGCACGATGTTGCGGAGCTTGTGCAGCAGGCCAAAATAGCTGCTCGGCAGTGGCTCGATAGGCCACAACTAGATGCAGACGTTCTTCAGGGCTGACTCTACCATCCTGTGTAGCTCCATCATCTGCTTCATCTGGTAGCTGAGAAGGCGATGTGACTCTAGAGTTTCAAACTGAGCCCATAATAGTCTTTTCTCCGCATCCCCATCCCGAACCATGAAGTGCTTCGCCGCGTCTGCCGCGCTCCTTGGGAGGCCCGTAAAGGCACCTGGGGAACGCCACAGCCGTGTAAGAAAGGCGAACTTGTTTCCACCAAAGGTACATTACAGTAAGTACGGATTACCATTCGTGGTCAATCTGACTTGGCAAGTTTCTTCCTTGAAGAACCGCCTCTCAATGAGCTCCGATTTAAGATTGAAGGTCAACATGATCAACTCAGTCGCTTGGTCTTTGACTCTTTGCTCCAGGGCCTTGCACATAGCAATGGAATCCTAGAGCTCATGTTGTACCTCGGCCACTCGAGCCTCATGTATGCCGCTCTCCACCTTCAAAGAGCTCAGCTCGGGGCCGCCTTATCGGTTGTCGCCTTCTGATTGGCAACTTCCTGCTTGGCCCTCCTAAGTTCGGTCTTGAGGTTTTCAACCTCTGCACTTGAGAATGCGGGCATAAAGGGAAGCAAAATCGGGACCCAAAAGTCGGGATAATCCCCATTATGTGAAAAGCAATAAATTTGGCCAATACGGTTAAAACCAACCTTGCACTTCGTCGAATCGTTTGTTCAAACGATCCAGCTCATCATCGGAACTCTGGAGCTTCCGGTTTAGCTCAGCCAGTTCAAGGGCGTTGGAGGCCCTAGCTGAGGACGAGGGCTACAAAAATAACTTATATATAAGCAAGCATTCGAGTTATTCGGTGTCTGATACGTCTCCAATGTATATATAATTTTTGATGATGGCATGATATTATATTATCTGTTTTGGATGTTTTATATGCATTAATATGCTATTTTATATTATTTTTGGGACTAACCTATTAATCTTGAGCCAAGTGCTAGTTTTCGTTTTTCCTTGTTTTTGAGTTTTGTAGATATGAAATATTAAACGGAGTCCAAACGGAATAAAACATGCAGAAGGAATTTTTCTAGAAGGAAACAAGTCATCCAAGCTTGGTGCTAGGGCGCCACAAGCCTACTAGGCGCGGGGGCCCCCTGGCCGCGCCTAGCAGGCTTGTCACCTCCTGGCAGGTCTCCCAACCCTAATTCTTGGCCTATAAATACCCAAATATTCCCCCAACATCCGAAAGATCCACGAAAATACTTTTCCGCCGCTGGAAGCCTCCGTTCCCAAGAGATCCAATCTTGGAGCCTTTTTCGGTAATCTGCCGGAGGGGGTTTCGATCACGGAGGGCATCTACATCAACTCCATTGCCCCTTAGATGATGTGTGAGTAGTCCACCACAGACCTACGAGTCCATAGCTAGTATCTAGATGGCTTCTTCTCTCTCTTTGATCTTCAATACCATGTTCTTCATGATCTTCATGGAGATCTCTCTGATGTAATCCTCTTTTGTGGCGTGTTTGTCAAGATCCGATGAATTGTGAGTTGATATTCAGATTATCCATGAATCTTATTTGAATCTCCTCTGATTTCTTATATGTATGATTTCATATCCTTGCAAGTCTCTTCGAGTTATTGGTTTGGTTTGGCCAACTAGATTGGTAATTCTTGCAATAGGAGAAGTGCTTTGTTTGGGGTTCAATCTTGAAGTGTCCTCACCCAGTGACATAGTAGGGGTAGCAAGGCACGTATTGTATTGTTGCCATCAAGGGTAACAAGATGGGGTTTTCATCAAATTGGTTGAGTTTATCCCTCTACATCATGTCATCTTTCTTAATGCGTTACTCTGTTCTTCATGAACTTAATACTCTAGATGCAGGCAGGAGTCGGTCGATGTGTGGAGTAATAGTAGTAGATGCAGGATCGTTTCGGACTACTTGATACAGATGTGATGCCTATATGCATGATCATTTCCCATGATAACTACATGATTATTCGCTTTTCTATCAATTATTTGACAGTAATTTGTTTACCCACCATGATATTTGCCTTCAAGAGAGAAGCCTCTAGTGAAACCTATGCCCCCGGGTCTATTTTCCATCATATATTTTCAGATCTATACTTGCTGCAATTTATTTATCTTTTACTTTCTGCACTCGTTTACATCTATCTCTTTCAGATCTAATCCTTGCAAATAACCGTGAAGGGATTGACAATCCCTTTATAGCGTTGGGTGCAAGAGTTTGATTGTTTGTGTAGGTGCAACCATTGGTGACTTGCTTGTTCCTCCTATTGGATTGATACCTTGGTTCCCAACAACTGAAGGAAATACTTATCTTCTTTGCTGCATCACTCTTTCCTCTTCAAGGGAAAACCAACACATGCTCAAGAGGTAGCAAGAAGGATTTCTGGCGCCGTTGTCGGGGAGGATACACATCAAGCCTACCAAGTACCCATCACAAACTCATCTCTTGCATTCATATTATTTTACATTAGCCTCTCATTTTCCTCTCCCCCCACTTCAAAAACAATTTTTTATAAAATACCAAAAAGATTTGCCTTTTTGTTTGCCCTTCTTTCGCGGGCCTTTCGTTTGCTTGTGTGCTTGATTGCTTGCTTTGTCATGATGTTTGAGAATACCAAGTTGTGTGACTTTCCTAATACTAATAATAATGATTTTATTAGTACTCCGATTGCTCTCGCCACTAGTGTGAAATCTTATGAAATCAATGCTGCCTTGCTAAATCTTGTTATGAAAGAGCAATTTTCTGGCCTTCCTAGTGAAGATGTCGCATCCCATCTAAATACTTTCATTGAGTTGTGTGATATGCAAAAGAAGAAAGATGTGGATAATGATATTCTGAAATTGAAGCTATTTCCGTTATCGCTACGTGATCGTGCTAAAACTTGGTTTTCATCTTTGCCTAAAAATAGTATTGATTCATGGAATAAGTGTAAAGATGCTTTTATTTCCAAGTACTTTCCAACAGCTAAAAACATCTCCCTTAGGAACAATATAATGAATTTTAAGCTACTTGATCATGAGAATGTTGCAAAATCTTGGGAGCGGATGAAATTAATGATTAGGAATTGTCCCGCACATGGTCTGAGTTTTTGGATGATTATACAAATTTTCTGTGCGGGATTGAATTTTGCTTCTAGAAATCTTTTAGATTCTACCGTGGGTGGTACTTTTATGGAAACCATGTTAGGAGAAGCTACTAAACTCCTAGATAATATCATGACAAACTACCCTCAATGGCATACCGAAAGATCTCCTACCAGTAAAAAGGTGCATGCCATTGAAGAAATAAATACTTTGAGTGAAAAGATGGATGAACTGATGAAACTGTTTGCTAGTAAGAGTGTTCCTATTGATCCTAATGATATGCCCGTGTCTTCTTTGATTGGAAATAATGATGAATCTATGGATGTGAATTTTGTTGGTAGGAACAATTTTGGTAACAACACGTATAGAGGTAATTTCAACCCTAGGCCGTTTCCTGGTAATTCCTCTAATAATTATGGTAATTCCTAGAACAATTCCTATGGAAATTATAATAAGATGCCCTCTTATCTTGAGAATATTGTTAAAGATTTTATTGGTTCGTAAATGGTTTTTAATGCTTCTATTAAAGAAAAATGCTATAGATTGATGATTTGGCTAGGAACGCTGATAGAATTTCTCTTGAGATTGGTTCCTTGAAAGTTAGATCTACTCCACCCAAGCATTATATTAATGAGTCTTCAAAATATATGAGAATTTCTATTGATGAAAGTAAGGAAAGAACTGCTAGAATTCGTGCTAAGCGTGAATGGCTTGAAAAAGTGTTTTTTCCCGATAATAATGATGAAGATCTTAAAGTGATTGATGTCACTCCTATTGAATCTTTGTTTTACAATATAAATCCTTATAATTATGGGACTGGGGATAGGTCAACTTTATTTGAAAGGCGTCTCAATGATTCGGAGTCTATAGATCTTAATGCTAAGATTGATAAAAGTGGGATTGAAGAGGTCAAAACTTTAAATAGCAACGAACCCACTCTTTTGGATTTCAAGGACTTTAATTATAATAGCTGCTCTTTGATTGATTTTATTTGCTTGCTTCAATCAATGTTGAGTTCTCCTCTTGCTTATAGTCAAAATAAGGCTTTTACTAAACATATACTTGATGCTATGATGAAATCTTTTGAAGAAAAACTTGAGTTAGAAGTTTCTATTCCTAGAAAGCTTCATGATGAGTGTGAACCCACTATCAAGATTAAAATTAAAGATTATTAGTGCCATGCTTTGTGTGATTTGGGTGCTAGTGTTTCCACAATTCCGAAAACATTATGTGTATGTGTTAGGTTTCCATGATCTTGATGATTGCTCTTTGAATTTGCATCTAGCGGATTCCACTATTAAGAAACCTATGGGAAGGATTAATGATGTTCTTATTGTTGCAAATAGGAATTATGTGCCCATAGATTTCATTGTTCTTGATATATATTGCAATCCTACATGTCCTATTATTCTTGGTAGACCTTTCCTTAGAACGATTGGGGCGTATTGACAGGAAAGAAGGAAACATTAGATTCCAATTTCCATTAAGGAATGGCATGGAACACTTTCATAGAAATAAAATAGATTACCTTATGAATCTATTATGAGATCTAGATTGCATACCAAAGATGACCATACCTAGATCTATTGTGCTTTGCCTAGCTAGGGGCATTAGACAATAGCGCTTGTTGGGAGGCAACCCAATATTATTTTTGTGTTCTATTTTTTCTTCTGTTTTTTAGTGTTTCCCACATTATTACTTCTGTAGTAATTGTGTTTTTGTGTTTCAATTAGTGTTTGATCCAAGTAAAACCTTTGGGGTGATCTATGGTAGTTGTTGATTTGAGCTTGCTGAAAAACCGAAACTTTTGCGCTCAGTTAAGGAATTTTTGAATTTTTTCAGAGAGTAAAATTGATCTAAAATTTTTACAAAATATTTATATATAAATTCACAGGTTGTACTAAGTTTTAAGAATTGTTTGAGTTACATAAGTATATGAAGATTTCAGATTGCTACAGACTGTTCTATTTTTGACAAATTCTGTTTTCTTTGAGTTGTTTGCCTATTTTGATGAATCTATGGGTTGTATCGTGTGGTATGAACCATGGAGAAGTTATATTACAGTATTTATAACAACAATATAAATAAATAATGAGTTCACAACACTACCTAAAGTGGTGATTTATTTTCTTATACTAACGGATCTCACGAGTTTTCTGTTAGTTTTGTGTTGTGAAGTTTTCAAGTTTTGGGTAAAGATTGGATGGACTATGGAATAAGGAGTGGAAAGATCCTAAGTTTGGGTATTCCCAAGGCACCCCAATGTCATATTCAATGATTCCAAAGATCCTATGCTTGGGGATGCCCCGGAAGGCATCCCTCTTTCCTCTTCAATCCATCGGTAAATTTACTTGAGGCTATATTTTTATTCACCACATGATATGTGTTTTGCTTGGAGTGTCTTGTATGATATGAGTATTTTCTTGTTAGTTTGCCACAATCATCCTTTCTACACACATATTTTGAGAGGGAGACAGTGAATCGTGAATTTATTAGAATTCTCTATGTGCTTCACTTATATCTTTTGAGTTGGGCAAATTTGTTCTATGTGCTTCACTTATACCTTTTAGAGCACGGTGGTGTTTGCGTTTTATAGAAATAGTTGAACTCTTGTACCTCACTTATATTATTCTGAGAGTTTCTAAAACAGCATGGTAATTGGTCTAGGTTTTGAATTTAGTCCTAATATGGTAGGAATCCAAAAGTGATATAATAAAAACTTCCATATTAAGTGCATTGAGTATTTATGAGAAGTTTGATTCCTTGCATAAAGTTTTGAGATATAGAGATGGTAATCCAAAGAGACATGTTAGGAAGTAAATTGTGATTTGGTAGAAATACTTGTGTAAAGGTTTGTGATTCCCATAGCATGCACGTATGGTGAACTATTTTGTAAGGAAGTCGGAGCATGAGTTGTTTATAGATTGTCGGCCTTTGTGTGAGGGTCGGGGGCGCACGATGGTTAACTCCTACCAACCTCCCCCTAGGAGCATGCATTTAATGCTTTTCTTCAATGACTAATAGACTTTTTCAATAAGTATGTGAGTTATTTATGACTAATGTTGAGTCCATGGATTATACGCACTCTCACCCTTCCACTTTTGCTAGCCTCTCTATTACTGCACAACTTTCGCCATCATACCATATACCTTCCTCAAAACAGCCACCATATACCTTCCTCAAAACAGCCACCATATATATTTCCTCAAAACAGCCACCATACCTACCTATTATGGCATTTCCATAGCCATTCCGAGATATATTGCCATGCAACTTCCACCGTTTCTTTTTATGACATGCACCATCATTTCCATATTGCATATAGAGTCATATCTTGTCGTAGGTATCGAGTTGTAATTTTTTTTGAGTTGTAAGTAAATAAAAGTGTCATGATCATAATTAATAGAGCATGTCCCATGTGAGGAAAGGATGATGGAAGCTATGATTCCCTCACAAGTGGGGATGAGATTCCGGACTTTATGAAAAAAATGAATAAAAGAGCCCTTACATGCTGATACGTCTCCGTCGTATCTATAATTTTTGATTGCTTCATGCTAATATTATACAAGTTTTACATACTTTTGGCAACTTTTTATATGATTTATTGGACTAACCTATTGATCCAGTGCCTAGTGCCAGTTCCTGTTTTTTGCATGTTTTTTGTATGGCAGAATATCCAAATCAAACAAAGTCCAAATGCAATAAAAATTTACGGAGAATTATTTTGGAATATTTGTGAATTTTGGGAGTTGGAATCACCGCAAACAGAGGCCCACACAGGGCACAAGACACTAGGATCCGACCCTTGAGCCAGGCGCGTGGTGGTGGGTTGTGCCCACCTCGTACGTCGGTTGGGTCTCTACTTCGGGCGCAAGGAAGCTTATATCCGGAAACAATCGTGTTAAAATCTCAGCGCAATCGGTGATGGATCCCTGGAAATATAAGAAACAGTTTTTGACCAAATCTGGGAACGCGAAACAGAAGAGAACAGAGAGGGAGATCCAATCTCGGAGGGGATCCCGCCCCTCCGCCGCCATAGGAGACCATGGACCAGAGGGGGAATTCTCCTCCGCATTTAGGGGGAGGCCAAGGAAGAATAAGAAGTAGGGAGGCTCTCACTCCTCACTCCCGGTGGCGCCGGAGTGCCGCCGGGGCAATGATCGAGACGACGATCTACATCAACAATCTTGCTACCGTCAACACCAACTCTCTCCCCCTCTATGCAGCAGTGTAACACCTCTTCTCCCTATTGTAATATCTACTTAAACATGGTGCTCAACTCCATATATTATTTCCCAATGATCTATGGTTATCCTATGCTGTTTGAGGAGATCCGTTTTGTCATGTGGGTTAATTGTGATCTTGGTTGGTATGATTGTATATTTTATTTATGGTGCCGTCCTACAGTGCCCTCCTTATCACGCAAATGTGAGGGCCCCCCGCTGTAGGGTGTTGCAATATGTTCATGGTTCGCTTATGGTGGGTTGCAAGAGTGACAGAAGCTTAAACCCGAGTAAGTGGGGTATGACGTATGGGAGTAAAGAGGACTTGATACTTAATGCTATGGTTGGGTTTCACGACCTTAATGATCTTTACTAGTTGTGGATGCTTGCTAGGGGTCCAATCATAAGTGCATATGATCCAAGTAGAGAAAGTATGTTAGCACATGCCTCTCCCTCATATAAATTACAAGAATGATTACTGGTACTTGTTATCGATTGCCTAGGGCCAAATAACTTTCTCGTTGACACAAACCCTTTTACTAAACACCTAACTTTTATTATCTTGCAAAGTACTTCTAGTTTTATTCTTGCGAAATAGTTCTAGCATCACTCCAACAAAATAGTTTCATACTTGTTTTAGGTAAAGCAAATGCCAAGTGTGCGTAGAGTTATATCGGCGGTCGATAGAACTTGAGGGAATATTTGTTCTGTCGTTAGCTCCTCGTTGGGTTCGACACTCTTATTTATCGAAGAAGGATACAAACGATCCCCTATACTTGTGGGTTATCAGATGCCCACATAAAAAATTAGAGAAAAGAGAGAAGGGACATTGCTACTACCTCTTTCCACACTTGTGCTTAAAAGTAGCACCATGATCTTCATAATAGAGAGTCTCCTATTTTGTCACTTTCATATAGCTGGTGGAATTTTTCTTCATGATGCACGCCCACTTAGTTTCCTTTTGAGGTTACATACACTTATACCTCTAGTGCATCCATTGCATGGCAATCCCTACTCACTCACATTGATATCTATTGATGAGCATCTCCATAGCCTGTTGATACGCCTAGTTGATGTGAGACTCTCTTCTCCCTTTCCTTGACAACCTCCACCATATTCTACTCCACCTATAGTGCTATATCCATGGTTCGTGCTCATGTATTGCGTGAGAGTTGGAAAAGTTTGAGAAAATAAAGGTGTGGAAACAATTGTTGACTTTTCATCGAGGTTGTGAATGATAATAATTTGTGTGGGGAAGATGGAGAATATCCAGACCATATGATATGTACGGATAACTTTCTTTTACCATTATATTTTGAAGAGATACAATTGCTTTGCTAGTATGCTTGAAATTTTATTGTTTTTATATCAATATTAAGCTTTTGTTTTGAGTCTTACGGATTTGAATATTCATGCCACAGTAAAGAATATTACATGGATAAATATGTTAGGTAGCACTCCACATCAAAAATTCTATTTTTATCCTTTACCTACTCAAGGACGAGCGGGAATTAATCTTGGGGATGATGATAAGTCTCCAACGTATCTATAGTTTTTGATGATGGCATGCTATTATATTATCTGTTTTGGATGTTTTATATGCATTAATATGCTATTTTATATTATTTTTGGGACTAACCTATTAATCTAGAGCCAAGTGCGAGTTTATGTTTTTCCTTGTTTTTGAGTTTTGCAGATATGGAATATTAAACGGAGTCCAAACGGAATAAATCCTGGGAAAGGAATTTTTCTGGAAGGAAACAAGTCATCCAAGCTTGGAGTGCACATCACGGGAGGTGCCAGGGCGCCATAAGCCTGCTAGGCGCGGGCCCCCTGGCCGCGCCTAGCAGGCTTGTCGCCTCCTGGTAGGTCTCCCAACCCTAATTCTTGGCCTATAAATACCCAAATATTCCCCTAACATCAGAAAGATCCATGAAAATACTTTTCCGCTGCCGGAAGCCTCCGTTCCCGAGAGATCCAATCTTAGAGCCTTTTACAGTAATCTGCTGGAGGGGGTTTCGATCATGGAGGGCATCTACATCAACTCCATTGCCCCTCCGATGATACGTGAGTAGTCCACCATAGACCTACAGGTCGATAGCTAGTAGCTAGATGGCTTCTTCTCTCTCTTTGATCTTCAATACCATGTTCTTCATGATCTTCATGGAGATCTATCCGATGAATCCTCTTTTGTGGCGTGTTTGTCAAGATTCAATGAATTGTGAGTTTATGTTCAGATTATCCATGAATCTTATTTGAATCTCTTGCGATTTCTTATGTGCATGATTTCATATCCTTGCAAGTCTCTTCGAGTTACTAGTTTGGTTTGGCCAACTAGATTGGTAATTCTTGCAATGGGGGAAGTGATTGGTTTTGGGTTCAATCTTGCGGTGTCCTCACCCAGTGACATAGTAGGGGTAGCGAGGCACGTATTGTATTGTTGCCATCAAGGGTAACAAGATGGGGTTTTCATCATATTGCTTGAGTTTATCCCTCTACATCATGTCATATTTCTTAATGCGTTTCTCTGTTCTTCATGAACTTAATACTCTAGATCCAGGTGGGAGTCGGTCGATGTGTGGAGTAATAGTAGTAGATGCAGAATCATTTCGATCTACTTGGTACGGACGTGATGCCTATATGCATGATCATTGCCTTGGATAACTACATGATTATTCGCTTTTCTATCAATTGCTTGACAGTAATTTGTTTACCCACCATGATATTTGCCTTCAAGAGAGAAGCCTCTAGTGAAACCTATGGCTTCTGGGTCTATTTTCCATCATATATTTTCAGATCTATACTTTATGCAATTTATTTATCTTTTACTTTCCGCACTCGTTTACATCTATCTCTTTCAGATCTAATCCTTGCAAATAGCCATGAAGGGATTGACAGCCCCTTTATAGCGCTGGGTGTAGTAGTCGATTGTTTGTCTAGGTGCAACCATTGGTGACTTGCTTGTTCCTCCTACTGGATTGATACCTTGGTTCTCAACAACTGAGGGAAATACTTATATACTTCACTGCATCATCCTTTCCTCTTCAAAGGAAAAACCAACGCATGCTCAAGAGGTAGCAGTGTCAAACTATTTGCCTATGTTTCTAGGTTCTATAATCCCCGGCCAAGTTTTTCGAAATCACCTGCGGCTCTGGGCTACTATACCTATAAGGAATGCAACACCCTATAAACAAAATTCATCCTTATGAGCAAGAGCATGGCTTACCTTGAAGCTCGCTAGCAAACCACTGAAGGTTTCATTCAGTCCGCTGTCAAATGACTGAATACTTTTTAAAACCACACCCATAAGGGTGCGGTGGTATTCGAAAATGGAGGAGTCAGACAAAGCCTCCTCCATAATGGCCGGCCACCCGACCATGGTTCGATTGGTCATAGGCGGCACCGGTGGTGGAACTTCTCCTCTCCCTCCTTCTGGAGGCAGAGTCAACGACGTGGGAGGCGCTAAGGCCTTCGGAGTCGACTGTGAAGGGAGTCCAAGCGAATTTCGCCCCCTCCTTATCTGCTAGGAGGGTTTCGACCTCCTGGTATTCGGCGGCCGAGGCATGATCCTCGGCCACCACCTCTCCATCTTCTATGCCGAGGTGTGCACCTCGGCCATCATCGTCTCGCCCCCTGTGTTCACCGCAGGGGGGTCCGACGAGATACCACCGCTGCGGCCACGCCTGCGGTAAGACGGGGTGTGTTGCAGGACCCCATTCCACTCTCTACCATCTCGGCCGGTGGAGACTCCCCATCTAAGACACATTCGGTCGGGAGGTCTCAGGACAGACTGCGACATGAAAATATTTAAACAAGTTAGTCATGAAAACTCTATGCGAATATGCCAGACGGTATCCAAACTCAATACCTATGAGCTGGGGGCTTGACCCTGGGGTTCCTTTGGGGAACCCTCTCGAAAGCTCTGGAATCCTCATCGAAATCCAGGATATCGTTCGCCGGAATCACCTTGGCCCTACAGGGCCTCTTCAAGGCGAGGGGAGGAAGATCCTCCTCGGCATCCTCGGGCGCGTCCCTCTTCTTTGTCTGGGGAGAGTTGATCTCTCCCCCGTCTTTTGCATGCTCTTCTTCCTATGCGGGAGAGGCTTGGGTATCTCCGGACTTAGTATCCAGAGGACCCCTAGGGTAGAGGCCCTCGCGGACCTCCTCCTCCTCCTTCTCTTTCTTCTCTGGCGCCGCGTACGGCACCCTGACCAGCATCACCGTCAGCAGTGGCGACCTGTGGTCTTGTGACAGCCCAAGTATTGTCCCTACCTTATTTGGCATGTAACCCATTGTATGAACCTTGTGTCATGAGCTATGATATGTTGTGCAACTTGCCATCCATGTGTTGTTTTCATTCATGCATCATTTCATCCATCATAGCATTCTTCATGCCTTACTTGTCTTCGTGTGTTGTGGTATGATGTGGTGGTTGTGAGTGTGCCTTGTGTGGTGTTGGTGTTCGAGAGTGTGGGTGGAGTCAAGTGAGCAAAACTCCTTCTCTTCCCCTCTCTTGTCTTTCTACTAAAACCCCACCATAATGCCTTTTTCCCATGTTATTTTCATAGCAGAATTAACTTCCAAATTAATATGTTTAAAAATGTTCAAGAGGTAGCCCTAATTGTTGTAATAAATTAGAGTGTGATTCTTTTGATGTTTGGGGTTTGTATGAGTTTGTGGTTAATAAAACAGGGGCTGCTATTTTTTTCAAAGTAATAAAATTACTTGTCCAATAAATCCACTTAACATTTTTATTAATTAGTGCACATTTTTTTCCTTACAAAAGTATTTTTAGTTGCACCAAAGATCCTTTTAATTGCTCTGGGGATTTTATCATGTGTGGTTGTGTTTTGAAATTAGGAAGCCTTTGTTTTTGAGAGGGAGAGAGCAGTCCCCTAGCTGGGCCTCTCTTGGCCTAGAAGCAGCGAGGCCGAGCGCGAGCACAGCCCAGCCGGCCTCCCAGCCTAGTGCGTCGTCGTCTCTGTACGGCAAAGTATCCAGCGTGTCCACGTCGGCCTTGGCGTGATTTGACAGCCAGAGAGTGCCCGAGCCGTCTATTTAGCGCATCTCCCCGACCCTAGGGTTTCCCCTCGATCCATTTCTCCCTTCTCCTTCCCTCTCCGCCGTCAGGTAAGGCTAGCCATACCTCGTCAACTCCATGATCTCCATGTTCTGGCCGAGCTCGAGCTGGTGCTAGGAGAGCCCCTCCGCATCGTCTCCTTCCTCCCCAACGGCATGGGATCGAAGCCCTGGTGACCCGTCTTCTTCCTCGACGCCCACAGACGCCAGCCCTTCCTCCCCATTGTTGACCTCGCCGTCTTCTTCCCCTGCACCCCCAGATGACGAAGTCGCTAGCTTTCTCCGCTTCGTCTCCGCCGTCTCAGCGCATCCCCGACCGTGTCTCCGTGTCCTAGGTAGTGGAGGTATACCCCTCCTTCCATTCCTCTCACCCGCTTCATTGTTAGACGCTTGTGCGCGTAGAGACGTTCATGCCAACTTCGCGCTCTCGGTGCTCTGCCCTTAGATGCAGTGTGCGTACTATTTTTATTGTGCTTTTGTTCTTGCTCCTAGCGTGTCGAGTCTTGTCCCTCGCACTCCTAGGGGAATTCTACACCCCCGCCGGTGTCCCGCCTCGCCGGATGTAGCCGCTGGTGGCCGCAAGGCCGCCGTTGTCCTTCTGGCGCGCAAGGTAGGAGATGACCTGCCACCGCCAGAAGATGAGGTTAAGATGGGCGAGCTCCCCCCATGTTCAGACTCTGGTTCAGTAGCGTAGTGGTTTCAACCCAGGGGAGTCCTGGTCTCGGGTTCGAACCCAGCTCCCCCTTTTTTTGTTTTTGCTGTTTCCCTATTTTTAATAGTGGTGAACACGTGAGTGTGTGTATTAAAGCCGCAGATCTCCTCCCTGCTTAAGTGACGCAGGCGTAGTGTAGTGGTGGGCGCTAGGGGGAACAACCAGGAGGTTGTGGGTTCGAGTCTGAGCCCCTCCCCATTTTTTTATTGCTTTTCCTTTTGTTTTTCCTGTTGTTTTTTTCTCCTTAGTGTATATAGGTGTGTGGAGTTTATTAATCAGCATGTGGGTTTTATTTTGTTGCCTGTCATGTGTGTATGTGTAGGGCTAGTGTGTGTGCCCCCATGTATGTGTGTGTGCACATGTGCATGTGGATATAGATGTATGTGTGTATTTACTTGAATGTGGTGTGTGTGCACATATGTTCTTGGGCATAGGTGTGGGCACATGTGTGTGTGTGTGATGAACCCCCACACCTATATGCTTATGTGATGCTAGTGTGTTTTGTTCCATGGTTAGATAGTGTTAGTGCTTATATTCCTTTCTGGAATATGCCCAAATCTAGACTTGCCATTTGGGCAGCTTCTATATTAGGAACTATATGGCTTATAACTCATGTGTGATTTCTAGGCTGATTTTTGAGCTAGCTTCGAGCATTGATGTTTCATGCAAGTATATGAGTGTGACCCATGGTTTTGGGGTAGGGAGAGCCAATGAAATCATTGGAACTCTCAGATTTCACTTTTGAGCAACTTCATAAATCTGTCATTTTAGCTGAGATGTCGTGTTGTCATTTTTGCATGATTTAATCCATGCTTGGTTTGCTAGATGTGTCAACTAGGAAGTGCTAGTCTTTTGTACCTAGTATGCCATGGTATTTTTGTTTAACATGAGAATCACCCATATAAGTGGGAAACATGTTGTTAAGTGACCAACTTAATGTTTCTGTTTCAGCATGCTAGAAATTAAAGTCTAGAAATCTGCTGTTATTTTTTATGCCATGTAGAGTGGACGGTATCTTATGATGTGTTGGGTTTTTGCTCATGCACAGTGTTAGTTTTTTGGAGTAGATGTTGTCTACTACCATCCTGTTAATTTTCATGCCAATAGGAGCTCTCTATCATATTTAACTAATGTTGTCAACCTGCTACTTATTAACTCAGATTCCAAAAAACTAGAATTTTCACTAAGTCCGAGAAAACTGTTTCATCATGTCAACTTGATTGCTTCATGCTTATTGATGTGTGCCTCCTTTGCTGATTGTGTAGTTGGATAAGTTGATGTTTGTGTTGAGTAGATTCTGTAAATCTCTTATTTGTGGCTGTAGGGTTCCTGTATCTCAAGTTGTGAGCTGTGAAAGTTGCTATGTTGCTGTTTTGTGGCAGGATGTGGATTTTATTGTTTTGTGGCTTGTGGGGGCTATGCTCCATGGAATTGATTGATTCTTGAGGCTATTGTGATTGTTTTTTCATCACATATCCAGTGGCTACCTTGGAATGCCAAGAATTAGCCCATGGATTGGTGGTCTTGTGATTTTGCCTCTGTACCTTGTCTCGAGCATATCGTGAGAACCGTAACTCTGTTTCTTGTGTTCTTTATATGCATTTATATCGATTTTGCATGATGCATACATATTTGCCATGATCGTGCATGTTTAAATAACTTAACATGAGGTTTTGTCCAGATTCATTAATGAACAAACTTTGCATGTGAAACATGACTAGTTTTGGATTGCCATGTTAATTCTTCATAAATGAATCATGCATCATCTTGGTTGTGCATTGCACCTTGGTTGGATGTTTATTTTTGCTGTTTCTCTTGGGTAGAAGCGAGTGTTGATACTGAGTATGAGGACCCAGGAGAGTGCCACTACGAGGATCCTGGTACTTGTTTCGCTGAAGAACCAACAGGCAAGATGATTGTACCCGGATCCCGATACTATTTTTGCTTGGTAGTTTCTTGCTCTTATCGTTACAATTGCGCTACCTACCACTTGATATCATCCCCCATGTTGCCATGACACCCTCTAACCTCCATATCCTAGCAAACCTTTGATTGGCTAAGTTACCGCTGCTCAGCCCCTCTTATAACATTGTAGTTGCAGGTGCAGGTTGTTCCATGTGAGAACATGGATTTGGTTAACACAATATTATCTGTTATTTAATTTAATGCACATATATATCTTGGTATTGGTGGAAGGCTTGGCATTTTGCTAAGTGATTTGTTATGAGGACCCCCTAGTCTATTCGGTTGAGATTAAAACTTGTCTGCCAAGACCCAACATTGGTACTACGTTTGCTTAAAAACTTAATAAAATTGCATAGGGTCTTGCAAACCTGTGGATAATTTAATCAACCCCGAGGCCAGTGCTCCGCATGAGTGTTGGTCCAACCCAGAGTAGCTTATTAACGCCGCTCGGGGCAACTCGGCGATTGGCGTGGTAACCATCGCTCATCCGTCATGTCTTGAGAACGAGATACGCGGCTCTTATCGGGTTCATCGACACGTCGGGAGGTCTTGCTGGATTTGTTTTACCTTTATCGAATGTCTTGCGTGTGGAGTCTGACTTTCTTCGGGTTTCTTGAGGTGTTGGAATTCCTTTGGAATTACCTATGATGACCGCGAGATCCGTGGCCGAGGCTATTCCCGCGGAGTGTGGTTAATTTGTGATGGATTAGTTGGAGCACCCCTGCAGGGTTAAATCTTTCAGAAAGCCGTGCCCGCGGTTATGTGGCAACCTGGATATTTGTTTAACACCCGGTTATTGTTAACTTGAAGTAAACTCTAATTAAAATACATCAACTATGTGAGTAACCGTGATCGTCTCTGCTCGTGAACCTGTTCCGAGAGAGAACACGGTGGGGTTATGATTGACGTAAGTAAGTGTTCAGGATCTCATAGAGGTCATACTAGATTCGGTCGTTCATCGTAGGCCACTCATATTTATTTCCATGTTGCGTAAGTTAGCCACCTTAACTGCTTAGGGCTGCTGCAAACTAAACACTGACCCCATCCCAACCTTTAAGCTTGACTAGTCTCGGTACCCGGGCGCATGATTGTTGTGTCCTTGTGGCTCACAGTTTACTACAACAACTCCAAGTACATGTTCAGATGAGTTCATGCAGGATGATCTCACCCAGCTCCAGTGGGAATATGATGAGGAAAGAGGCGGGATGTATGTGACGTATCCGGATGAGTAGAGGACCTGGTCGTGATCTTTGGGATAGCGAGATAGTATCATTTGCATCTGTTTTATCATTTGATTTTGTCCGTAGACGGACCCTATGTTCAACTTGATGATATGTATTTGAGTGGCTTTGTAAGTTAGCATGTGGCAAGTGTAATCCAATCTTGTATACTCATCTCTTTCAGTACTGTATGTTGCGATGATACTATTCTTGCTAACGGCAAGATGCGCATCTATCCCTTGTGAGGCCCTCGTGCCTTAAAATGGATAGGCGCGCATCTTGGGCGTGACAGGTCTTCGGGCAAAGGGGCTGGGTCGTTGATTTTCACAGCTTTCTCCAGCCAGCCCTGCAAAGACAAAGGGAAGGATCATTAAATCCTTGCCGAGGGTTACAATTCGAAATACAACGAGAAATCCTATCATACCTTCAAGGGTGGGGTGTCGGCGTCCAAGCCAATGTCTTCTTCTTCAGCCGGCCATTCCTTCTGGTGCTTGAAGAGTACTTTCCACAACTTCTCATGAGTTGTGCGGAAGAACTTGTGCACGGTGGACGGGTCCCCGATCTTGCAGGCCCACATCGGGGTCTACCAGCGTTGGCAGGGTAGGACACAGCGATGGATCATGACCTGGACCATATTGGTCAGCTCGATGTTGGCCTCCACCATCTTAGTTGTGCGCTTTTGTAGCGCCTTGACTTTCGAGGCGGATCCCCAGTCAAGGCCCTTCCTGATCCACGACATTAGACTCGCGGGGGGTCCAGATATGAACTCGATCGATGCCAACTAGCCCACGTCTCGTGGCTTGATGATGTAGAACCACTCCTTCTGCCAGACCTTCACGGTGTCGATGAAGGTGCCGTCCGACCACCCGACCCGCGGGAGCTTGCTGATCATAGCCCCGCCACAGTCAACATGTTGGCCGCTCACCGTCTTCTGCGGCTAGACTCGCAAGAAGGCCAAGATGTGCATAAAAGAATTCGGGGGGAGGTCATGGAAGTCTAAACCGTAAAAGAACATCAACACCCTAACAAAGGGGTGAAGAGGGAAACCTAATCCTCAGAGAAAATGGGGGATGAATACTACCCTCTCGCCCTACTAAGGAGTTGGCACCACTCGACCCTCTTCTCGAGGACGGTGGGGGGTGTTGGGCGAGAGGTATCCGGCGACCTTTATCTCCTGGATGTCCTTGTCGGTGACGCACGAGGCCTCCCACTTTCCTTGCAAGCCTGATCTAGCCATGATTGAGCTCGGGAAAGGTGGCTTAGAAGGGGAAGGAAGAAATGGATCTAGGCGCTTGAGGTTGGAATGCGAGATGGAATCGAGTTTGGATGCATACGGAGACCTCGGGGGGTTCTCTCCCTTTTATGGGAGACCGTAATACCAAGGGTCCTCTTTTATTGCCGCAGGTTGTGGCACTTCCCGAAGCAATCATGCCATTATACGCGCACGGGGTTACCCAGATCATTACTCGTATGCCATGAAATGCGCGACATGATCTTCATATTGATAAGACGTGCCACTGGAAAAGGTTGCCACAACGGCCAGTTATGAAAACTCAATTCGCAACGGCCGAGTCACGAATCGAGCTTTCATAACTAGCCGTTGTGGCTTTTTGTCAGAAAGGTTGTCAGGTAAGGTTACTATTCAAACCCAGGCGTTAGGCCTTCGGGATAAACGAAACATGCTTTGGAAGACGGAGAATTATCAAAGGCCACGTTGGAATCTGCCGAGCATAGAGGGAACTCAGCTCGCAAGACGAGTACCATGGACACACGAAGTTGCCGAAGACTACATACCTCGGCGTTGGACGCTAGTTCGAGGGCTACTAAGGGAGTCCGAGACTAAGGGGTCCTCTGGCCATCGGCTCATTCCTTATGGGCCGACCCGTTGGGCTGCTCCCGTGTCTAGGAAGCAAAGCCCTGAAGAATGGCGTGGCTTCCAAGTTCCGAAGATGGGATTTGCGTATCTATCCCCTGTAAAAGGCCGGTTGTGTGTAACCCTAGGGACCCCTGGTGTCTATATAAACCAGTGGGTCCCATTCATAGAGGACAGGTGAACTTATCTAGGGTTTATCTTAGACGATCTCGAGGTAGATCAACTCTGCAATTCTCATCCACATCAATATAATCAAGAATGACGTAGGGTTTTACCTCCTCACGAGGGCCCAAACCTAGGTAAACATCATCTCCTTCGTCCCCTGTTACCCATCAATCTAAGGTCCACAGCTCGAGACCCCCTACCCTTGGTCTGCCGGTCTTGACACCGACAACTAGGATTAAAAATTGGCACCACAACGTTGACAATCTTAACACGATGACCACTAGACCAAATTAGATATGTTATATACTAGATCCCCAAAAAAAGTTATTTTCCACTATGTTAACAGATACCCAATATAAATTATATTAGCTTAGGCAAATGTTAACGGGTACCCGGTATAATTATTTGATAAAAGTAAACATAATTTTTGATAACAAGTTCATGGATTTTGATAAACAAAATCACAAACTTCACAAAAGTATGATAATTTGAAGAAAAAATTTCATCGATTGTGAAAAAAGTCCATCACATTTGAAAAGAAATCATCAATTTTTTTAAAAGTTTATCACATTTGAAAAAAAACATAAATTTTAAAAAAAGTTCATCCATTTTGAAAAGGTTAACAAATTTGAAAAAAAAAACATTCAATTGTTTTAAAAAGTCCATCACGTTTGCAAAAATGTTCCATCAATTTCGGATAAAGTTCATCAATTTTGGAAAAAGTTCACAAATTTAGAAAAAGTTCATTCAATTGTTTTAAAAAGTTCACAATTATTGAAAAAAGTTCATCAATTTGGAAAAATCAAGTATTGTTGAAAAAAGTTCATCGATTTAGAAGAAAAGGTTCATGGATTTAAAGTCGCGCATTTTGAAATAGAAATAAGAAGAAAAATAAAAAAGAAACGCAAACCAAAGAAAGAATAAAAGAACGAAAGAAGTTACTATGCACAAGTGTGGGATGTCCCTGGTGGTTAGTGCGGCTCAGTGTGATTGTATATGTCTCAAGCTCGATCTCTCGCGTGGGTACCACTTTTGCACTTCAAACCGATAAAAGAAAAACGCAAAATGGGTCGGCCCAGTTCGCAACACAGGGTGTGCGCTTCAGGTGCCCATTTTGAAAATGACCTATAACGGTGCTTGAAGCGCTAAATGGGAACCTCCCTGAATATGTGACCCTTTATTGGGTTGCTGAGCCACAATGGTAATCTGCGAGTTATGATGTTGGGGTGTATGGGCTTTCGTCTCTTTACGAAATAGGCTTTCATCTCACTTTATAAATAAAGAAACCAGCGAGTACGAAATCATTGAAATAAACAAGTTTATTGGGGAAACAACACAAACATGCCCAAGGATAGGACAAAAGAAAGGGGGAAAAGACCACCAAGTGGCCACATCATCTGGGGGTTCGCATGTGACATGAAGCATATCCAACATCTGCCCCACAGGGTCACGGTGCCGCTGCCTAGCAAGCGGTGCTGCAAGAATGCAAGAAAATTGAAGAAAGGGTTAGAGGCCTGTCTAAGGACAACCCACTTGATCATCATCTTATTACGAGTCGTCCAGAGTGTCCAAGCTAACATTGCAAAACTAGCCAAAAGAGGCGTATCTGCTTCCCGATCTGGACTGCTCTCACCCGAAGGAATCCTACAAGGCCCGTAGTGCCTCGTCGGACACGGGTGCCTCTCGGATAAAAACTCCAAAGCGCACGAGACACCGTGCAAGAGAAGATGATGTGGATTCCCATCTTTGGAACACCACAAAGGGATCATAACCCCTTACTCGGGCCATGCATTTGAGCCCCTTTGTTCTCGGTGGGAGGCGATCCCTCAAAAATTGCTAGACAAAAAATTGATCTTCAGGGGCAAGGGCGGCTTCCACTTGAGTGTTATCCATGTAAATGTTGGTATACGCTAGAACTTATGGTAGGTCGTGGTGATAGAGAAATCTCCCTAGGTCGTGAGGCTCCAAGAAGCTTTGTCCAGAGAGGCCGCAAGCACCAGCAGAAGGAACACCCACAAAGTATCCCAGTCCAATCTCTCCGATGGCCTAAAAGACATCTCCCAAGGGCGTGAGCCTCCAAGAAGCGGTGTCCACAGAGGCCGCAAGCACCAGCGGAAGGGCCGCCCACAAAGTACCAACATCTCCTCCGGCCCAAAACATGATACCCTCAACATTGCCAATGGAGAAGGATGGCCCCAAGTGAATCTCTAGTTTGATCTTCTGAATGGACTTCCAAAACTAGGATACATTCATGCATGAGCATGCAAGGAGTGGCAAGCCCCAAAGGTAATTTTCCTGGAGAAGTTGCAACCAAAGGCCCCCTCCCCTCGGATGATCTGACATACCCATCTAGGCATTAGGGCCAATTTCATACAACGGGAGACATGGATGCCTAACCCCCGCCCCCTAGGTCCTTTGACAAGCAAATGTTGGCCCACTTCACCATGTGGTATTTTTGCCTGCTGTTCATCGCTTGCCAGAATAATTGTGAAAGGTCTTTATCGAATGAGTTATAAACTCCTGCTGGCTAGATATACAACCCTATGATATACATGGTGAGGCTAGAGAGATTGGAGTCGATCAAGAACGTCTTACTTCCTTTGGGGGTAAATAGGTTGCACTAGGGTTCAGCCAACATGGTGACCCTCCCCATAAGAGGCTCAAACCCTCTTAGCATAACCCTCAACTCAGAGAGCGTCAACCCCAAATACTCAATGGGGAAGGCGTGCAACCTACAATTCAGGTTGCCAACAATTCGTTGTTGCTCGACATCATAATAGCCTAGAACTGTAACATTGCTCTTGTCAAAAATTATCTTCGGTCTGACCCCCCCTCCCTATCGTTTTTTCTTCATTTTTGGACGATGAGAGGCGTGGATCTCAACATAGAAGCGGAAGAGAGGCGTGGTTGGAAGCGCCCTTTGGGTCCTCAACATAGAAGCGAAAGAGAAATAATAGTAATGGCAATATGCAGGTGTTATAAAACTATTCCTAAAATGATAGGTATTCAAGGGGGTATAATACATGTAGATCACTAAATATGAAAGCATGTGGTGTAATTTTATTGTTGTCATGATACGAAGGGGTATTGGTCCATGATCATTGATTAGAAGAAATATCATCATTAAGGCTTGTTAATAATTTCTGATCTAAGTGTTGGTCACGGAATGGCGGTGATGTGTGAAATTTTTTATTTCTGATTGAAATCCTTCAGTGCTATTATAATCAGATGCGCGTGATGGATAACTCGTACCAACCAAGTCCACAGGGACATGCGAGTAGAACTTTGCTTCGAGGGATAACCAAACTTTCACAATAAGTATATGATTTCTTTATGACTAATGTGAGTCCATGGATATTACACACTGCTACCCTTCCACACTTTACTAGGCTTTCCGGTACCATACATTTCCCTTTTCTCATCTTGAGAGTCGGTGCAAACTTCGCCGATGCATCTAAACCCTGTGATATGATTGTTGGGGAACATTGCATGGGAAACAAAAAAATCCCTATGCAAACGCAAGATCTATCCATGGAGATGTATAACTATGAGAGGGGTGCATCTACATACCCTTGTATATCGCTAAGCGGAAGCGTATGTAATGTGGTTGATGTAGTCGTGCGTCTTCACGATCCAATCGCGATCCGTCCCGATCTAGCACTGAACGGACGACACCTCCGCGTTCAGCACACGTACGGCTCGATGAAGTCTCCGCCTCCTCGATCCAACGAGTGAGGATGGAGTGGTAGATTGGTTATCAACTAGCACAATGGCATGTTGTAGGTGGTGGTGGAGCTAGTTCAGCAGGGCTTCGCCAAGCACTACTAGAACAAGGACGGAGGAGCTATGGAGTAACGGGAGAGAGAGGGGCGCCAAGGGCTTGGTGTGTCCTCTTGGGGCGCCCCCTCCCCTCTGTATATAGGTGAAGGGGCATGGGGAACAGCCCCTCCAAACCCTAGGGCGTAGCTGAGGGGGAGGACTTGGACTCCTAGTCCAATTCCCTCCCTTTCCATACACAAGTGGACTTTCTTCCTCTCATAAGCCACATGGGCCTTGAGGGACTTGTGCGTCTGGCCCAATAAGGCCAGGGCGCCTCCCCTTAGACCATGCAAACCCTTGGGACATGGTGGAAACCTTGGTGGATTTTTGGACTCCTCCAGAAGTTTCTGGAACCTTCTAGAAGTTTCCTGGTACAATAACGAAAAAACAAAAACTTTTCCGATAGAAAAATATGAATTTCATATATAAACCTTTACCTACGGATCATTATAGAGTTCCTCGTGACGTTGGGATCTCATCTGGGACTCGAACAACATTCGGTCACCAACATACATGACCCAATAATACTATATCGTCACCGAACGTTAAGCGTGCGGACGTACGGGTTTGAGAATCATGTGGACATGACCGAGACACCTCTCCGGTCAATAACCAATAGCGGGACCTAGATGGTTCCCATATATTCCCCGAATATCTTTATCGATCGAACCACGATGGCAAGGATTCAATCAATCTCATATGCAGTTCCCTTTGTCCACGATTCGATCGTTGGTATCTCCATACCTTGTTCAATCCCGTTACCAGCAAGTCTCTTTACTCGTACTGTAATACAATATCATGTGACTAACTCCTTAGTCACATTTCTTGCAAGCTTATTGTGATGTTGTATTACTAAGAGGGCCCAAAGATACCTTTTCGTCATACGGAGTGACAAATCCCAGTCTTGATCCATGCCAACCCAACAGACATCCTCGGGGATACCTGTAGATTATCTTTATGACCACCTAGTTATGAATTGACGTTTGATACACACAAGGCATTCCTCCGGTGTTAGGGAGTTGCATGATTTCATGGTCTTAGGAACAGATACTTGACATGAAGAAAGCAGTAGCAATAATCTAAGTGATACGATCAAATGTTATGCTTGCGGTCGGATCTTGTCCATCACATCATTCTCCTAATGATGTGATCTCATTATAAAATGAAAACTCATGTATATGGTTAGGAAACCTTAACCATCTTTGATCAATGATCTTTTCTAGTAGGGGCTCACTAGGGACACAGTGTTGTCTATGTATCCACAAATGTATCTGAGTTGCCGATCAATACAATTCTAGTATGGTTAATAAAAGATTATCATGAACAAGGAAATATGATAATAAGCAATTTATTATTACCTCTAGAGCATATTTCCAACAGTATCCCACTTACACTAGAGTCAATAATCTAGCTCACGTCGCCATGTGATTCACACCCAATGAGTTCTAGGTTTGGTCATGTTTTGCTTGTGAGAGAGGTTTTAGACAACAGGTCTGCAACATTCAGATATGTGTGTACTTTGCAAATCTCTATGTCATATTATAGATGCTACTACTATGCACCACTTGGAGCTATTCCAAATGACTACTCCACTATACTTATACAATATACGACTGAGAGTCATCCGGGTGGGTGTCAAAGCTTGCGTTGACATAACCCTTTACGACGAACTCTTTATCACCTCCATAACCAAGAAACATTTCCTTAGTCCTATTTAGGTACCCAAGGATAATATTGATAGCTATCCAGTGATCCACTCCTAGATCACTCTTGTACCCTCTTACCAGACTCACGGCAAGGCACGCATCAAGTATGGTACACAACACGGCATACATTATAGAGCCTATGGCTGAGGCATAGGGGACGACTTTCATACTTTCTTTTTCTTCTGCCGAGGTCGAGCTTTGAGTCTTACTCAACTTCACACCTTACAACTCAGGTGAGAACTCCTTCTTTGACTTATCCATTTTGAACTCCTTCAAAATCTTGTGAAGGCATGTGCTCTGTGAAAGTCTTATTAGGCGTCTTGATCTATCTCTATATATCTTGATCCCCAATATGTAAGAAGCTTTACATGGGTCTTCCTTTGAAAAACTCCTTTCAAACAGCCCTTTATTCTTTCCAGAAAGTCTACATCATTTCCGATCAACAATATGCCATCCACATATACTTATCATAAATGTTATAGTGCTCCCACTCACTTTCTTGTAAATACAAGTTTCTTCATAAACTTTGTATAAACCCATAAGCTTTGGTCACCTCATCAAAGCATATATTCCAACCCCGAGACGCTTGCACCAGTACAAGAAGGATCGCTGGAGCTTGCATACATTTTAGCATCCTTAGGATCGACAAAACCTTCTGGTTGTATCACATTCAACCTCATGGAACCCGTTAAGGAAACATTGTTTTCACATACATCTGTCAGATTTCATAACTGAAACATGCAGCAATTGCTAACATAATCCCAACAAACTTTAGCATCGCTATGAGTAAGAAAGTCTCATAGTAGTCAACTCCTTGAACTTGTCAGAAACCTCTTTGCGACCAGTAGAGCTTTATATATAGTTACATTATCATCATCGTCTGTCTTCTTCTCAAAGATCCATTTGTGCTTAATAGCCTGCCGATCATCGGGCAAATCTACCAAAGTCCATACTTGGATTTCATACATGGAACCTATCTCATATTTCATGGCTCCTAGCCATTTCTCAGAATACGAGCCCACCATCGCTCTCCATAACTTGCAGGTTCATCGTTATCTAAAAACATGACCTCCAAGATAGTATTATCGTACCACTTAGGGGCAGTACGCGTCCTTATCGACCTAAGAGGTTTGGTAGTGACTTGATGTGAAGCTTCATGATCAACATCGTTAACTTCCTGTTCAATTGGTGTAGGCACCACGGAAACATGTTTTTATGTTGTGCTACTCTGTAATTGAAGTGATGGTTCAATAACCTCATCAAGTTCTACCTTTGTCCCACTCAATTCTGTTGAGAGAAACTCCTTATCTAGAAAGGACCATTATTGGAAACAAAGACATCTCCTTCAGATCTGAGATAGAAGGTGTACCCAATTGTTTCCTTAGGGTATCCTATGAAGTTGCACTTCTCCGCTTTGGGTTCGAGCTTATCAGGCTGAAGCCTTTTTACATAAGTGTCGCATCCCCAAACATTTAGAAAACGACGGCTTAGGTTTATTGCCAAAACATAATTCATACGATGTCGTCTCAACGGACTCATATGGTGCCCTATTTAAAGTGAATGTACTTGTCTCTAATGCATAACCCCAAAATGATAGTGGCTGATCAGTTAGAGACATCATAGATCGCACCATATCTAGTAGAGTACGATTACGCCGCTTGGACACACCATTACGCTGTGGTGTTCCAGGTGGCGTGAGCTGTGAAACAATTCCACACTATCTTAAATGCATGCCAAACTCATAACTAATATATTCTCCACCATGATCATATCGTAGAAACTTTATCTTCTTGTTACGAGGATTATCTACTTCACTCTAAAATTGTTTGAACTATTCAAATGTTTCAGACTTGTGTTTCATTAAGTAAATATCTACTCAAACCATTAGTGAAGGTAAGAAAATAAGGATATCTATCGCACGCCTCAACACTCATTGAACCGCACACATCAGTATGTATGATTGCTACTTCTCGAGCATGCGTTGGTTTTCCGTGAAGAGGAACGGTTTGATGCAGCAAAGTAGATAAGTATTTCCCTTAGTTTTTGAGAACCAAGGTATGAATCCAGTAGGAGATACGAATGAGCCACCAATAGATATACCTACACGAAGAATCAAACTCTTGCACCCAACGCTATAAAGGGGTTGTCAATCCCTTCACGGTTACTTGCAAGGATGAGATCTAGTAGAGATAGATATAATAGGATGCTTGAACGGAAAGTAAAAATAATGCAGCAAGTATTTTGGTGTTTTTGGTTTTAGATCTGCAAATATAATATGGTAAATAGACCCCGGGGGCATAGGTTTCACTAGATGGCTTCTCTCAGGAACGGAGGCTTCTGGCGGCGGAAAAGTGTTTTCGTGGCTCGTCTGATAATGATGGAATATTTGGGTATTTATAGGCCGAAGATTAGGGTTAGGGAGTTGCCACGGGTCGACAAGCCTGCCCGGCGCGGGTGGCCCCCCTAGCCGCGGCAAGCGGGCTTGTGCCCCATGGCAGCTCCTCTACCTTGGTTCTCAAGTCTCGTGACTTCCTTTTATTCTAGAAAAAAATCATTTCGGAGGTTTTTATCCGTTTGGACTCCGTTTAATATTCCTTATCTGCAAAAATCAAAAACAAGGAAAAAACAGAAACTGTCACTAGGCTCTAGATTAATAGGTTAGTCCCAAAAATAATATAAAATAGCATATTGATGAATATAAAACATCCAAAATAGATAATATAATAGCATGGAACAATAAAAAATTATAGATACGTTGGAGAGGTATCAGCGTCCCCAAGCTTAATTCCTGCTCGTCCTCGAGTAGGTAAATGATAAAAACAGAATTTTTGATGTGGAATGCTATCCATCATATTTATCCATGTAATATTCTTTATTGTGGCATGAATATTCAAATCCATTAGATTCAAAACAATAGTCTAATATTGGCATAAAAACAGTAATACTTTGAGCACAACAACAAGGTAGTCGTGTCCTTTCGAAATAACATGGCCTTAGAAAGTCATCCCTACAAAATCATATGCTCTAGCTATGCTCCATCTTCCCCACACAAAGTATCTAAATCATGCACAACCCCGATGAACGAGTCAAGCAATTGTTTCACACTTTTGGTGTTCTCAAACCTTTTTAACTCTCACGCAATACATGAGCGTGAGCCATGGATATAGCATTATAGGTGGAATAGAATATGGAGGAGGTGCAAGGGGAAAAGGAGAAGATAGTCTCAGATCAACTAGGCTTATCAACGGTCTATGGTGATGCCCATCAATAGATATCAATGTGAGTGAGTAGGGATTGCCATGAAATAAATGCACTTAGATCTATCAGTGTATGAAAGCTCAAAAATAAAACTAAGTGGTCGTGCATAATGAATATCCACTAGTTATATGAAAGTGACAAAATAGGAGACTCTCTATCATGAAGATCGTGGGTGCTACTTTGAAGTACAAGTGTGGAAAAAGATAGTAGCAATTGTCCGTTCTCTCTTTCTCTCATTTTTTTTATTTTGGTGGGCTTCTTTGGCCTCTTTTTTTGTTTGGGCTTCGCTGGCCTCTTTTATTTTTTGTAAAGTCTGGATACTCGTCCCAACTTGTGAGGGAGTCGTAGCCTCCATCATCCTTTTATCTCATGGGACAATGCTGTATTAATGAAAAATCATCACACTTTTATTTACTTATAACTCAAAGGAAAAGAAATTACAACTCAATTCCTATGACAAGATATAACTCTATATGCAATATGAAGTGATGATGCAAGTCATAGAAAAACTACATGGTGGAAGTTGCATGGCAATATATCTCGGAATGGCTATGGAAATGCCATAATAGGTAGGTATGGTGGCTGTTTTGAGGAATACATGGTGGCTATTTTGAGGAAGGAGGGTTTGATGTACCGACGAAAGTTGCGCGGTACTAGAGAGGCTAGCAAAGATGGAAGGGTGAGAGTGCATATAATCCATGGACTCACATTAGTCATAAAGAACTCACATACTTATTGCAAAAGTCTATTAGCTATCAAACAAAGCATTAGATGCATGCTCCTAGGGGAGAGGTTGGTAGGAGTTAACCATCGCACGCTCCCGACCCTCACACAAAGGTCGACAATCATTAGACAAGTCATGCTCCGACTTCGTTACATAACGGTTCACCATACGTGCATGCTATGGGAATCACAAGCTTTAACACACGTATCTCTTCAATTAACAACTACTCACTAGCATGACTCTCATATTACCATCCCTATTATCTCAAAACTATATCCAAGGAATCCAACTTCTCATAGTTGTTAATGCACTTAATATGAAAGTTTTTATTATATCCCTCTTGGATGCCATTATATTAGGACTAAATTCATAACCTAAACAAATTACCATTCTGTTTTAAGAAACTCTCAAAATGATATAAGTGAGGAATGATAGTTCAATAATTTGTATAAAATATAACACCACCATGCTCTATGAAGATATAAGTGAAGCACTAGAGCAACATTGCCTAGCTCAAAAGATATAAGTGAAGCACATAGAGTATTATAACAAATTAACGATTCAGCGTGTCTCTCTCAAAAGATGTGTGCAGCAAGGATGATTGTGTCAAACTAACAATCAAAGACTCATATCATACAAGATGCTCCAAGAAAAACACATATCATGTGGTGAATAAAAATATAGCCTCAAGTAAATTTACCGATGGATTGAAGAAGAAAGAGGGGATGCCTTCCAGGGCATCCCCAAGCTGAGGATTTTTGGTATCCTTGAATATGACTTGGGGTTCCTTTGGCATCCCCAAGCTTAGGTTCTTGCCACACTTTATTCCATAGTCCATCAAATCTTCACCCCAAACTTGAAAACTTCACAACACAAAACTCAACAGAAAACTCATGAGATTTGTTAGTACAAGAAAAATAAATCACCACTTTAGGTAGTGTTGTGAACTCATTCTTTATTTATATTTGTGTAATACCTACTATATTCTAACTTTTCCATGACTCATACCTCCCGATACGACCCATAGATACATCAAAATAAGCAAACAACACAAAGAAAACAGAATATGTCAAAAACAGAACACTCTGTAGCAATCTGTAAACTTCGAATACTTATGGAACTCTAAAAAATTTGAAAATTAGGAAAACCAGGGAAATTCTGAAAAATTACAGATCAATTTGACACTCTGAAAAATTCTGAAAATTCCTGGACTGAGCGCAAAAGTTTATGTTTTCCAGCAAGATCAAATCAACAACTACCATAGATCACCCCAAAGGTTTTACTTGGCTCAAACACTAATTTAAACACAAAAACACAATTACTACAGAAGTAATAATGTGCCAAACACACCAAAACAGCAGCAAAAAAGCAGAAAGCAAAATAAATTTGGGTTGCCTCCTAACGAGCGCTATTGTTTAACGCCCCTAGCTAGGCAAAATGCAATAGATCTAGGTATTATCATCTTTGGTATTGGCAATTTTGGTGAGGACCTTCTCAAATCTAGGAGATTCTTTAGTTTTATCAATGATCATACTCCTAGGCAAAAAGTCAAGAAATTCTCTTGTAGCAATCGGTTCCCGAAAAATGTTGATAAAATTAGGGTGAACACTTATCATCTTAAGATCTTCGTCCCCTTTACTAGAGGATTCACCCTTATTCTTGGGAACGCAAACAATCTTGGCAGCCTTATAAAGAGTAAATTTAGGAGTGGTTTGAACAGCGGCAAAAGCGGAACCCAAGTTGGTAATAATGTCCTCTAGCTTCCCTATTCTAAAGGAATCTTGATCCAATTTTTCATTAACTATGGGTTCTTTTTCCCTTAGGTATTTTAGAGTAACTCCTACCTTAGATCCATTTTGAGTGATATGATTATGGATCTTTTTATCCAAGTTTTCAATGAGATCTATAGTAGCAACTTTATTTTCAATGATATCTAACCTTCGCATAACATGTTCCAAAGTTAAAATTGTCCCATTAACCATGATTGGGGGTGATCCAAACAAATTTATCATAGAACTATAGGATTCAAAGGTATGACTTCCCAAGAAATTCCCTCCCATGATGGTATCTAGGACATATCTATTCCAAGGAGTGATTTCCACGTAAAAATTGTGAAGGAGAACGGTAGTAGATTGCTTACAAATAGATCTATTTTGAGCATTGCAAATTCTGTACCAAGCATCTTTTAAGTTTTATCCCTCCCTTTGCTTAAAGTTAAGAACTTCTCACTCAGCAGCGATAGTAGAAAGGCTAGCCATGAGTTTGAGCGATCTACCACACAAAAAGCAAACGAAAAGACGAACGAAAAAGGGCGAAAGGCAAATCTTTTTGGTGTCTTCTGAAAATCATTTTAGAAGTGGGGGAGAGGAAAACAAGAGGCAAATGGCAAATAATGTAAATGCAAGAGATGAGTTTGTGATGGGTACTTGGTATCCTTGACTTTCTATGTATCTCTCCGGCAACAGCGCCAGAAATCCTTGTTGCTACTTCTCGAGCATGCGTTGGTTTCCCGTGAAGAGGAACAATTTGATGTAGCAAAGTAGATAAGTATTTCCCTTGGTTTTTGAGAACTAAGATATCAATCTAGTAGGAGATACAAGCGAGCCACCAATAGATATACCTACACAAAGAATCAAACTCTTGCACCGAATGCTATAAAGGGGTTGTCAATCCCTTCACGGTTACTTGCAAGGATGAGATCTAGTAGCGATAGATATAATAGGATGCTTGAACGGAAAGTAAAACTAAAATTAAAAATAATGCAGCAAGTATTTTTCATGTTTTTGGTTTTAGATCTGAAAATATAATATGGAAAATAGACCCGGGGGGCATAGGTTTCACTAGATGGCTTCTCTCAAGAACGGAGGTTTCTGGCGGCGGAAAAGTGTTTTCGTGGCTCATTCTAGTAATGATGGAATATTTGGCTATTTATAGGCCGAATATTAGGGTTAGGGGAGTTGCCAGGGGCCCACAAGTCTGCCCGGTGCGGGTGGCCCCCCTGGCCACAGCAAGCGGGCTTGTGGCCCCGTGGCAGCTCCTGTGCCTTGGTGCTCAAGTCTCGTGGCTTCCTTTTATTCCAGAAAAAATCATTCCGGAGGTTTTATTCCGTTTGGAATATGTTTAATATTCCTTATCTACGAAACTCAAAAACAAGGAAAAAACAAAAACTGGCACTAGGCTCTAGATTAATAGGTTAGTCCCAAAAATAATATAAAATGGCATATTAATGCATATAAAACATCCAAAATAGATAATATAATAGCATGGAACAATCAAAAATTATAGATATGTTGGAGACGTATCAATGATTTCCAACAAGTCACTTGCCCGCTCCATCGTACAGAAAAATGGGGTCTTAGCCATCTTGCCCATGAGGCATGGTATGCATGTCTCACGCGATTCGAAATCGAGTGAGTCCAAAGATCCATCAGCATAGAGTTTCTTCATGCGCTTTACACCAATATCAGCATAGAGTTTCTTCATGCGCTTCATGTGATAGTATTATTATTAACTTTGCATCTTTTGGCATCAATATTATGAACATGTGTATCAATATGATCGAGATTCAATAAACCATTCACATTGGGTGCATGACCATAGAAGTTATTATTCATGTAAATAGAACAACCATTATTCTCTTACTTAAATGAATAATCGTATTGCAATAAACATGATGTAATCATGTTCATGCTCAACGCAAAGACCAAATAACATTTGTTTAGGTTCAACACCAATCCCGAAGGTAGAGGGAGCGTGCGATGGTGATCACATCGATCTTGTAAACACTTCCAACACACATTGTCACCTCGCCCTTAGCTAGTCTTCGTGTATTCCATAGCTTCTGTTTCGAGTTACCAATATCAGCAACTGAACCGGTATCTAATACCCAGGCGCTACTATGAGTAATAGTAAGGTAGACATCGATAACACATATATCAAATATAATTTTGTTGATGTTGACAACCTTCTTATTTATCAAGTATTTGGGGTAGTTCCGCTACCAGTGACTGTTCCCCTCACAATAGAAGCACTTAGTCTTGGGTTTGGGTTCAACCTTGGATTTCTTCACTAGAGCGGCAACTGGCTTGCCATTCTTGAAGTTTTCCTTCTTGCCCTTGCCCTTCTTGAAACTAGTAGTCTTGTTAACCATAAACACTTGTTCCTCCTTCTTGATTTCTACCTCCGCGGCCTTAAGCACCATGAGTAGCTTAGGGATCATCATTTTCCATCCCTTGCATATTATAGTTCATCACAAAGCTCTAGTAGCTTGGTGATAGTGACTCGAGAACTTTGTCAATCATTATCTTATCTAGAAGATTATGTAACATCCCAAAATTCTAAATTTTGAAATGTTATATTAAATAAATAAGTAGGATTGTTTGCTTGAATGTTGTGTGATTGATTGTGTGAAATTGAGTGGAATTTTGAAACTTTTGAAATTTTAATGAGAGGGAATAAAATGACTTTCCCAAAATTTTCTATTTCGAATCCCTATTCAATTTTGAGTTCAAATATTTTCAAAACCCTCTTATAAAATCAAATGAGAGGAGGTAAATGACACTCAAAAATCATATACAATGTTTTGACTCAAATTTTAAAATAAAAACTATTTGCCATTTATTTGAAATTCTAGTTTCTTTTCATTTTGGAGTTATTGCAAAAAAATATTTTTTTTAAAGTATTTTATTCGGCCTTAAGAAAATGTTCATGTTTTAGGAAATATTTTTCTCAAAATTTTGATATATAATATGACTATATAAAATGTTTGTCTATTTGTTTTTCTTTACTGTTTTTTTTTAAAAAAAACCAGGGAACACTGTTCATGCCGGTACACTGTTCATCCGAGTATTTAAAAAAAAAAAAACAGGCCGGCTGATTCAGCCCATCCGGGTGGCCCTCTTCTTCTTCTCTCTTTCCCTATTTTAGTCCCACCTTGCTTAGCTTTGGATGTTTGCACCTTCCTTTCACCTATAAATATAGACCCATAGGTGCACCCAAAAGTCATCCACTTCGGGTTGAATCGAATCGTTTCGGTTTGACTAGCTTTATAAAAAAAATATTTTCTTCTCTCCGACGGGATTTCTGGAAGTCGTCTCCTCTTTGGATTTATATCTTCTCTGCATATAAAGGTATTCTCTTCGTATTTTCTTTCATACTCCTGTAGTTTAATATCCCTAGACTAGTATTTCTATAGTAGTATACGGTAGAGTAATTAGATTATTAATTCTCCGTATTTACTCATTAGTCCTAGAATTATTTTAGACATAGCATTTTTCCTCCGTAAAACAACTTGGCCCAGATTTTTCAAATAGCCATAACTTTTTACTCGTTTATCAGAATTAGATGAAACCAACGCCTAGAGTTTCGTCTTGACTTCACCTATCCAATCAACCTATGACGTCAATTTTTTTCAAAATTTCAAATTTCAAAATTTATTCAGATTTATGTTCAAACTTCTTTTGATCATATCTTTTTATCCGTAGCTCCGTTTCCGATGAATCCAATTGCGACGGATCCGTATCAAAGTAATCTTTCCGTTCACATCCTTAGTGTTATCGTTTCAACATATAATTTTGATCTTGCTCATACTTCTCTATTAGTCCCCAAAATGTGTTCACACACTGTACTAAGCTAACTCAATGCCATATTGAATTGCTTATAACTTTTGATCCGTTATTTTGAACCTAGTAATTCTTTTTCTACACGTTCATATTGACTTCCCATATATAGTAACATCATTAGTTTCAATCTTTGAACCTTTCAAATTGGAGCGATTCAATTTGAATCCGAACCTTCATTTGATCATATCTTGCAAACTGTAACATCTTTTCAATTGATTCTTTTTGCCCCTAAATACTCGTGTCATGTATTTCTATTCATAACCATCCTACTTCGGTTCAACTTCTTTTGACCTTTGTGAATTCAGATTCAATTCATACTTGAATTTACAATTTATTTCATACTTCAATTCGCTATAACTTGTGTTGTAGTGCTCCATTTTAATTAAACTCTTTTCTACAAATAAATTCTTATGTCTTATACTATTTGTCAAACAACGTTCTTGTTGTTCTCCCATACTTTGGATCGTCTTTCGTAGTCTCTCCAACCTAAGCTTATATAGTAATAGTTCATCATCCATTAACTCCTTTGAGTTGATTCCTTCACCTTTCACCTTACAACCCCATAAGAACCTATCTTGTCTTATTTTAACCTTAGTATGTTGTTATATTCGCTCCAAGACATGTTTTGTTCTTGCGTTCTTTTCGTTCTTTGTTTTGGCATGAATGTTTATTGAATGTTATTTGCTTACGATAGATTTTCCATCGGAGAGTGACGAATAGTTCTATCCAGTTATTTCTGAGAGCGATATCTTATCTTCATCAACAGTACAGGCAAGTTCACTTTGACCATCTATTTCATACCTATGTTTTATTGCATGTAGTGACATCATTCAACAAATCCCTCCCGTAGTGTTATTGAAATCCTTGTAGTTGAGTAGAATGCATGAGGTAGGAACCCACCACATGTTACTAAAGCCCCGGGAACGTTAGTTATTTTTATGCTATGCTAAAGTAGACGGGGATTGGTATGAGTGTTCGTGAGTGGTGTGAAGAAGGACTCTACGTCAAGTCGACAACTTCATGAAGACATCTTCAAGTCCTGCATCTTCAAGACCTCAAGACTTCAAGACTCGAGAAGACAAGTTTTCAATACACACTACTGGGTGAAGGATGGTTGATTGGGCATCCCTGGAGAAACCAGTGGATGGCCGGGATGCATGGAGAAGTGCCATGACATCTTGCGGAAAGCTTCACCCAGACTCAAAGAGAAGGATGAATACTTCATGCCCGGAAGCTTACCTGTGTAGCCACAAGTCATTATGGGCTCTGGCTTGGTTGATCTTTGTTGTGACTCTACTGGGCAGTGCTACGAGATGTAGTCGACGTTAGGATTGGGATGGGCACTGTCGGACAGTTAGGGAAGCACTCTGAAAGACCATGTTTCTTTCATCCTGTTCTCAAACACCAGGCAGTGCGAGGACTTACCAGGAGGGAAAGAATCTTGTGGGTAAAGTACACAACACTCTGCAGAGTTAAACCTAATCGATTAGCCGTGTCCCCGGTTACGGACAATTTGAGCCTCTGGACATGGATCTATCTCAGAACTCTCAACACTGGACTGATAACTTAATTGTGGGCAACTTAAGATACTTGTGGGTATTGAGACATTGGTTGGCGGAACCATGTCATGATAGGTAATTCCATAGTGAAATTCCTGATATTCCCTTTTGTTGTAGGAAAATAAAATCAGCTTTTACGCAAAAACTTAGACACAGAGCCACAAAGCCTTTGCATATAGAATAGTCTTTATTCTTCTGTTCTACTATGGTGATCTTGCCGGTACATTCAATGTACTGACCTATATGGCTGCAACGTATCATGTTGCAGATACTCTTCTACGACGGGTAAGAGTACGATTCAGGGTTACGGTCTGCACTCAACTCGCCGTTGGTGTTATTGGGACTCCACTCCCGTTGACTGTATCCGCTGCTATTCTAAGGTATATATCAGTTTTGCGTTAATTACATGTGATTGCACTTTGATATATACATTGATGTACTGTGTGTGCCAGCATACTGATCTAGGGATGGCATAGCAAACACAGAGGCTTGACTCGTTTTGAGTCGGGTCGCTACAGAAATGGTATCAGAGCACATGTTGACTGTAGGACGTGACCCTAGAAACTGGAAAGCCCTTAGGAAATGATTTCTCGAAAACTTTGTTTTCAAAAGACCTTCTACTTCTCATCCCTTCTGAGTTTTATCAAGAGTTAGAAAATACCCTTTTCCCCTTGACCACACTAAGGATCAACTAAGACCACTTCGAGAAGGACAAGATATCGAAAACAACTGATGGCCACTTCAAACTAAAGAAGATTTCACCATGCATTAAAAGAGTTGAAGCTACCCGAGTTGAAGACTGTGAAGACTCGAAGAAATTGAAGACTATGAAGAATTTCCAAGTTATGCCCCAGAAGACCAAACCCATGTTGTATACTTATGTTAGATACGATGATTTGTGAGCTGTCATTTGTGTGTAAGTTTTAATTTTTGACAGCCACAACAAAAAAAAATCTATTTTCAAAACCATTGTTTGTATTGTGTGTATCTCCTCCTTTCTCTCTACCATCTCATCCCAAAACCTTGAACCCAATAGATGGCACATGAAGCTGGACTTGTACTTTCTGGACCAATGACCCAGCTAGAGGCAGAAGTATGGATTCACAACATGGAGAATCACTTCCGGAGCAACTCGATAGCACAGAAGTATGAGGTTCAATATGCCCTCCAGCACTTTACCCAAAGTGCCGCAACTTGGTGGAAAATACATCACGCCATACAAGGATTTAATGGAGCAAAGAATTGGGAAGAACTCAAGAAGACTCTGTTAAGATCCCGTCTCATTCAGAAGCATTGTGTTATCCCGATGAAGAAGACCCGAGCATGCAAAATCTGTGGAGAGATAGGACACACCCAAGAAGAACACAAGGAAGGATGTCCTTATTGTGAAGAAAATCACCCTGCTAAGGAATGCCCAACTGGGCAGGTGACATGTTTCTTGTGTGAAGGAACCAACCACTACCCGGCTCAATGCCAAATGTACCCCAAGGTACAGGAAGTCATCAAACAACAGAAGGAAGCCATGAAGGAAGCCTTCAGAGGAGAATTTGAAGAATTTGTGATGAAGAAAGATATTGAAGACCCTGATGGAGAAGGATTAACCAGATTTTACTCAAATGTCTGCTATACATGTGGAGAAGAAGGACATTTCTCACAGGACTGTACGAAGGAGAGAAAAGAGTATCTGGGAAACTTCCCGACAAAAGAAGTGGAGTTTGATCCACAAGAAATTGAAGCTTTGATCGGAACAAAGAACCTTAGGAAGAGACGAGCCCCTGAACAGAAGGACCTGAGTCATATTAGATGTTACAAGTGTAAGGATATGGGCCACTATGCCAATAAGTGCCCAAGAAAGGAATCAAGAACCCAAGGAGCAAGCACCAACATCAAGAAGCCCTGAGATTTGTCAGAAATCATCTGTTTTCGGTGCAAGAAGACATGACCCTACTCCTATACCTGCCCAGAGAAGAATGCTAAGCATGAGTAGTTTGAGTTCGGAAGTAATAAATGTAATAGGTAGCACTCTTATCCTTGAAGTTATGTAATGGATAATCCATTTGTTTTAAGGATGACAATACTCTCTAAAGATGTTGGAAAGTGAATTTGAAGTTTGATTTTGGATAACATGGATGTTTACCCAAGTCGAGACATATGTCAATTCTGAGTACCTTTTCTGACACACGCAGATGACCACCCTTTATGAGTCTTTCCTCAAAGGCCCGGAAACAATCATGACCCTGACCAGTGATCATGACTACCCAAGGATCCTGAAGGATATGATGAAGCACATCCATCTTGAAGGAGATGCAGTCTACAAAGGCTACCCATTCATGGATAATGGAGTGAAACTTTGGTATGTGGAGGTACACCTCCACCGTGCAAATGGAGTTTGCCCAAAGACTACTGGACAATACTTTTACATATCTCGTGTACCACAAGCTATTTTCTTTGACGCTGTTCGTGAAGCTGTCATGGAACCCATACACCATATTGGAGAAATACTTGAAGCAAGACTCCGTCATACTCAGGAATACCTGCAAGAGGTACATACGGAGATGATGGAGATGAAGCTCATGTCCACCCTAATCAAGGAAAAGATGGAGGATTTCAAGGAGCACATCGGAAATTTTCAGTGGTACTAAAATATCTCCAAGGGGAGATGAATGAATAAAGTTGAGAGTTGATGCTAGACCATACCAAACTATGCGGATGGCAGCATTTGTAATAAAGTACTTTCTAGGAGTTTTTAGAAGTGATTGAGGATGTAACCAAGGATTGAATATGAGAAGAAAGCTAGAATGGGATAGTTAAGTTTTGAAGATGGAAATACACGTATCATGAAGCACCTTTGTTTTTCATGAGCTTATCTTGTAACGGAAGCCTCGGAGTTGTAAATAAATTCATGAATCAATGGAATTTATGGTGTTATGATTTATCTTATGATGTATTACATGAGTTGTTACTCTATGACCCAAAATCTCCGACCATTTTCGAGGATATGAGAAAATATGGTCTATGCAAACATGATTTCATTTCATTTTAAGTGTGGTAGAAACCATAGGTACCTTCCCCGAATTAAGAAGTTTGGATAAGTGAATGCAGATGAAGAGAATGAGGAACCACCGCAAAATATGTGGATGATAAACTTGTGAGAACGTGTCTTTGAAGTTGGAATATTGAGAAAAGGAATGATTGTGATGAAACCATACCCAGGGTTAAACAGACCAATGGAAAGGAAAATGGATTCTGCAGAGTGGAATCTAAACAAAAATAAGTCTGTGATTTGTTACCTCAAGGGTATAATGGAGTGAACTGAAGGTAATGCTGGAATATGGATCGATAGTCACCCCACGGGTGAGATGAAGTTGTTCAAGTATTCAAGTGAATCCACAAGTCACTGACTTCAGGATTGATAAGGATCAAGCCCCACCTTCGTGAAGGAAGAAACTTGGAAGAAGCTACGACTGACTATCAAACGTTTTTCTTAGGAGTTTACGATAACCTGAGAATTGTGAAGAAACGATAGATGTTTTTGCTTAGCTTGCAGAATTAATGGATTTATCCGAACTTTGTTCGTTGACAAGAGAAATTTCTGCAATGCTTGTGAGGGAGCCCAAGTGCTAGAATACGAGATTACTAAACCTTATACAAGGTAATGATTTCAGTGCGACATGGCTTGGCCACCATGACGACTTACTCTTATCATTCTCTTGCTATTCGGAATGGTAAATCTGAGTGACTTACCCATAGTAAAGAGACGACGTTCTTTGAAAGCTTTTGTTGAAGCCTTAGAATGGTATGATGTAAACCCCTTGTATACGGCAGTTGCTGTCACCCGTAGGAATTTTACGGTGAGTAATGAAGCCACGACCCATGTTTCACTGCAGGATAACCACTAATGGTAGACCACCATGAGATCTTCGATAAGTTATTTAGAATGATCGTGAGACCTGTCAGTTAAGAAGACCCAGTTTCGGAGGAAGTACACCTTGTTGTGAGGACACAAGATTTTGATATAACGGAGGAGCATCACCGAAGAAGCTACCGTGAAGAATGTGAACAGACAGATGCACCCAAAGGTGTGTCATGATTTGAGGGACCAGTAACTCTCATTTTAAGTGTGGTAGACCCACGCTTTCTTGGTCAATTGATTTGCTAATAAGATCCCCAAAACCCTAACCTTTTCTTTCTAGCCTTTTCGAATCTCGAGGACGAGATTCATTTTAAGTGTGGTAGTTTGTAACATCCCAAAATTCTAAATTTTGAAATGTTATATTAAATAAATAAGTAGGATTGTTTGCTTGAATGTTGTGTGATTGATTGTGTGAAATTGAGTGGAATTTTGAAACTTTTGAAATTTTAATGAGAGGGAATAAAATGACTTTCCCAAAATTTTCTATTTCGAATCCCTATTCAATTTTGAGTTCAAATATTTTCAAAACCCTCTTATAAAATCAAATGAGAGGAGGTAAATGACACTAAAAAATCATATACAATGTTTTGACTCAAATTTTAAAATAAAAACTATTTGCCATTTATTTGAAATTCTAGTTTCTTTTCATTTTGGAGTTATTGCAAAAAAATATTTTTTTTAAAGTATTTTATTCGGCCTTAAGAAAATGTTCATGTTTTAGGAAATATTTTTCTCAAAATTTTGATATATAATATGACTATATAAAATGTTTGTCTATTTGTTTTTCTTTACTGTTTTTTTTTAAAAAAAACCAGGGAACACTGTTCATGCCGGTACACTGTTCATCCGAGTATTTAAAAAAAAAAAAACAGGCCGGCTGATTCAGCCCATCCGGGTGGCCCTCTTCTTCTTCTCTCTTTCCCTATTTTAGTCCCACCTTGCTTAGCTTTGGATGTTTGCACCTTCCTTTCACCTATAAATATAGACCCATAGGTGCACCCAAAAGTCATCCACTTCGGGTTGAATCGAATCGTTTCGGTTTGACTAGCTTTATAAAAAAAATATTTTCTTCTCTCCGACGGGATTTCTGGAAGTCGTCTCCTCTTTGGATTTATATCTTCTCTGCATATAAAGGTATTCTCTTCGTATTTTCTTTCATACTCCTGTAGTTTAATATCCCTAGACTAGTATTTCTATAGTAGTATACGGTAGAGTAATTAGATTATTAATTCTCCGTATTTACTCATTAGTCCTAGAATTATTTTAGACATAGCATTTTTCCTCCATAAAACAACTTGGCCCAGATTTTTCAAATAGCCATAACTTTTTACTCGTTTATCAGAATTAGATGAAACCAACGCCTAGAGTTTCGTCTTGACTTCACCTATCCAATCAACCTATGACGTCAATTTTTTTCAAAATTTCAAATTTCAAAATTTATTCAGATTTATGTTCAAACTTCTCTTGATCATATCTTTTTATCCGTAGCTCCGTTTCCGATGAATCCAATTGCGACGGATCCGTATCAAAGTAATCTTTCCGTTCACATCCTTAGTGTTATCGTTTCAACATATAATTTTGATCTTGCTCATACTTCTCTATTAGTCCCCAAAATGTGTTCACACACTGTACTAAGCTAACTCAATGCCATATTGAATTGCTTATAACTTTTGATCCGTTATTTTGAACCTAGTAATTCTTTTTCTACACGTTCATATTGACTTCCCATATATAGTAACATCATTAGTTTCAATCTTTGAACCTTTCAAATTGGAGCGATTCAATTTGAATCCGAACCTTCATTTGATCATATCTTGCAAACTGTAACATCTTTTCAATTGATTCTTTTTGCCCCTAAATACTCGTGTCATGTATTTCTATTCATAACCATCCTACTTCGGTTCAACTTCTTTTGACCTTTGTGAATTCAGATTCAATTCATACTTGAATTTACAATTTATTTCATACTTCAATTCGCTATAACTTGTGTTGTAGTGCTCCATTTTAATTAAACTCTTTTCTACAAATAAATTCTTATGTCTTATACTATTTGTCAAACAACGTTCTTGTTGTTCTCCCATACTTTGGATCGTCTTTCGTAGTCTCTCCAACCTAAGCTTATATAGTAATAGTTCATCATCCATTAACTCCTTTGAGTTGATTCCTTCACCTTTCACCTTACAACCCCATAAGAACCTATCTTGTCTTATTTTAACCTTAGTATGTTGTTATATTCGCTCCAAGACATGTTTTGTTCTTGCGTTCTTTTCGTTCTTTGTTTTGGCATGAATGTTTATTGAATGTTATTTGCTTACGATAGATTTTCCATCGGAGAGTGACGAATAGTTCTATCCAGTTATTTCTGAGAGCGATATCTTATCTTCATCAACAGTACAGGCAAGTTCACTTTGACCATCTATTTCATACCTATGTTTTATTGCATGTAGTGACATCATTCAACAAATCCCTCCCGTAGTGTTATTGAAATCCTTGTAGTTGAGTAGAATGCATGAGGTAGGAACCCACCACATGTTACTAAAGCCCCGGGAACGTTAGTTATTTTTATGCTATGCTAAAGTAGACGGGGATTGGTATGAGTGTTCGTGAGTGGTGTGAAGAAGGACTCTACGTCAAGTCGACAACTTCATGAAGACATCTTCAAGTCCTGCATCTTCAAGACCTCAAGACTTCAAGACTCGAGAAGACAAGTTTTCAATACACACTACTGGGTGAAGGATGGTTGATTGGGCATCCCTGGAGAAACCAGTGGATGGCCGGGATGCATGGAGAAGCGCCATGACATCTTGCGGAAAGCTTCACCCAGACTCAAAGAGAAGGATGAATACTTCATGCCCGGAAGCTTACCTGTGTAGCCACAAGTCATTATGGGCTCTGGCTTGGTTGATCTTTGTTGTGACTCTACTGGGCAGTGCTACGAGATGTAGTCGACGTTAGGATTGGGATGGGCACTGTCGGACAGTTAGGGAAGCACTCTGAAAGACCATGTTTCTTTCATCCTGTTCTCAAACACCAGGCAGTGCGAGGACTTACCAGGAGGGAAAGAATCTTGTGGGTAAAGTACACAACACTCTGCAGAGTTAAACCTAATCGATTAGCCGTGTCCCCGGTTACGGACAATTTGAGCCTCTGGACATGGATCTATCTCAGAACTCTCAACACTGGACTGATAACTTAATTGTGGGCAACTTAAGATACTTGTGGGTATTGAGACATTGGTTGGCGGAACCATGTCATGATAGGTAATTCCATAGTGAAATTCCTGATATTCCCTTTTGTTGTAGGAAAATAAAATCAGCTTTTACGCAAAAACTTAGACACAGAGCCACAAAGCCTTTGCATATAGAATAGTCTTTATTCTTCTGTTCTACTATGGTGATCTTGCCGGTACATTCAATGTACTGACCTATATGGCTGCAACGTATCATGTTGCAGATACTCTTCTACGACGGGTAAGAGTACGATTCAGGGTTACGGTCTGCACTCAACTCGCCGTTGGTGTTATTGGGACTCCACTCCCGTTGACTGTATCCGCTGCTATTCTAAGGTATATATCAGTTTTGCGTTAATTACATGTGATTGCACTTTGATATATACATTGATGTACTGTGTGTGCCAGCATACTGATCTAGGGATGGCATAGCAAACACAGAGGCTTGACTCGTTTTGAGTCGGGTCGCTACAGATTAACTCCCATTTAATTCAAGTGATTGTAGAACCGAGACATTCTGAGCACATGCTCATTTACTAAGCTATTCTCCTGCATCTTGTAGGCGAAGAACTTACCGGACGTCTCATACCTCTCAATTTGGGCATGAGCCTGAAATACCAATTTTAGATCTTGGAACATCTCATATGTTCCATGGTGTTCAAAACGTCTTTAGATTCCCGATTCTAAGTCGTAAAGCATGGCGCACTAAACTATCGAGTAGTCATCAGAACGTGTTTGTCAGATGTTCATAACATCCACAGACGACGCTAGAGGGGTTGGCACACCAAGCGGTGCATCAAGGACATAAGCCTTCTATGCAGCAGTGAGGACAATCCTCATATTACGGACTTAGTCTACATAATTTCTTACACTATCTTTCAACTTAGCCTTTCTCTAGGAATGCATTAAAATTTAGGGGAGCTACGGCACGAGCTATTGATTTAAAACACAATTTGCAAAGACAACTACAGACTATGTTCATGATAATTAGTTCAATTAATCAAATTATTAATGAACTCTCACTCAAATCAATATCCCTCAGGTTGACTAAGTGTGGCATGATTTAAATCCACCAACCCAAGTCTGATCATCACATGAGATGAGTTGGTTTCAATGGTGAACATATCCATGTTGCTCATATCTTCTCTATGACTCGTATTCGACCTCTCGGTCTCCTATGTCCCGAGGCCATGTCTGTACATGCTAGGCTTGTCAAGTTTAACTCGAGTATTCCGTATGTGTAAAACTGGCTTACACCCGTTCTATGTGAACAAAGAGTCTATCACACCCGATCATCACGAGGTGCTTCGAAACGACGAACTTTCGTAATGGTGCATACTTGGGGCAAACACAATTTTATCTTGAAATTTAGTGAGAGATCATCTTATAAGGCTACTGTCGCCCTAAGCAAAATAAGATGCATAAAAGGGTAAACATCACATGCAAATCATGTAAGTGACATGATATGGCCATCATCATCTTGTGCTTTTGATCTCCATCTCCAAAGCACCGGCATGATCTCCATCGTCACCGGCATGAACACCATGATCTCCTTCATCATGATATCCATCATCGTATCGTCATATGGTTGTTGCGCCAACTATTGCTTCTATAACATGCCGGTGATATCATCATCATCACGTCTTGGCCATATCACATCACAACATGCCCTGCAAAAACAAGTTAGACATCCTCTACTTTGTTGTTTCAAGTTTTACGTGGCTGCTATGGGAAACTAGCAAGAACCACTCTTACCTACCCAAAGCCACAATGGTGATATTCAAGTTGCCTTTTAACCTTCTACAAGGATCACCTCTGTCGAATCCGATTCAACTAAAGTGGGAGAGACAGACACCCGCCAGCCACCCTTATGCAAACAAGTTGCATGTCAGTTGGTGGAACCGGTCTCTTGTGCGAGGACAAGTAAGGTTGGTATGAGCCGCTTAATCCCACAATATCTCTGAATGAAAATAAGACTAAGGAGATAAGAAACCTGAACATCAACGCCCACAAACACTTTGTGTTCTACTCATGCATATCTTCTACGCATAGACCTAGCTTGATGTCTACTACACAATCTTCTTATTGTAGACTCGTGTTGGGCCTCCAAGCGCAGAGATTTGTAGGACAATGGAAATTTTCCCTCAAGTGGATGACCTAAGGTTTTATCAATCCGTGGGAGGTTGTCATGGCCCTAGAAATTGCTTGTATTAGTTGCATCATTGAGCATTCATTGCATCATGTTTAACTTCAAGGACAGCGTTTACCTGAAGCCCAGCACTCCTAGCCCAGCCCACCAGGGACACGTTGGTCTTCTTCCATCCCTTGCTAGTAGGCAGAGGCGTGGCAGCACGCTCGGGCGCCGGCCTCCACCTCCTGCTTGCTAGCTCCGAGGCCTCCCTGAGCCTATCTCTGCGCCAAGGAGACGTGGACGAGCCCCCCTTGCCCCTTCCTCCCTCTCTGCGCTCTCCTCTCTCCCTCGGACCCGAGACGCCATGGCCGCCGCCGCTCGCAACCACCAACGACCGGACACCTCTAGCCCCCTAGTGAGTTCAGCCGCTCAACCCCATCGCCCTGAAGCCCCTCCTCGATGCACGCAAGCTCAGAAGCCATGCATCGCCTCAACTTGGTCGTCTTCTCCACCTCCGGCCGGTGGATGCTGTCGCCGATTCTCCACCATAGGAGCCTCCCCGAGCTCGTCGACCAGCTCCTCGAGCCTTCTATGAGCCCCCGGTCCCTCTTCCACTCGCCCTGTTGCCTATTTCGTCCCCTAGCTTCCATCCCGACCATTGCCGAGCTCCGACTGCCGCAGTTGAGATCTCCGTCATCGGTACCAGCCACCCTAGGCCCAACTGACCACACCACTCGACGCGCGGGGTCGTTAGCTCGCACTAGATGGCCTCCTCTGTCCATTTGGATGCCGGAGCACGAAACCCGCGGCCTTCGCCGCATCTGGCCTCGCCGGCGTTGAGCCGCCAGTGGGTTTGACCCCCTCTGGCCGGATTTGACCTCCCTGGAGTCAAAGACAGGCGGGCCCCAACTCTGGTTAGTTTTAGATTAGTCAGAGATTAGTGCTAATAATGCGGTTAACTAAATGAGGCACTGACATGTGGGCCCGTCAACTAACATAATTAGTTTAGTGTTAAATAAATGCTAATTAACCCTATTAAATAGCTGAGTCTCTGAGCAGTGGGCCTAGCTACTAACTAAACCTTTTTAAAATTAATTAACTCTTTGGTTAACCCAGAGCCAGTGACATGAGGGTCCCATTGGTCAGGTTTGACCCGGACCTGGCCCTATTGACTACGGACGCAATGTTGACGCATTGATGACGCAGTAAATGATTTACGAATTTATTTACTTTCAGAAAATGTTTAAAACTTCTAAAAATCATAGAAATTCAACCATAACTTAGATGAAAATAACTTATATATGAAAAATGATCAGAAAAATCAAATGAATCTATTTATGTCATGATCATGCATGTTTGAATAAGTTAACATCACCAAGTAGGACATTTTATGATTAGGGAAATATAGGAAATATCATTTGGAGTTGGAATTCAAACTTGTTTGAATTCCACTTCAACCAACTTGGCTAACTACTCCTCTAGGTCAATTCAGTACCTTAACTTGTCATATCATGCATCATGTTTGTTGCATTGCATTGAATGTGTTCCTTCCTTGTTTTACTGGTGGTGTTCCCTTTCAGTAGACGATGGTTCTGACGATGTGAACGTTGACACTAATGAAGAGAAGTAATATCTTCAGGACTATCAGGCAAGCAACCCTCCCCTGAGCATACTGATATGAACCCACTCTCGCACTCCTGCTCTCTTTCATTGCATTAGGACAATCACGATTCAACTGCTACATGTTCTTGGTAGTTGAACCCATTCCTTTGCATGACCTGTCCTTGCCACAGTAAAGAGTTGAAACCACTTAGCATGAGTAGCAACTGCTTGAGCCTTGTTGTGCTTACTCATACAAGCTTGATTACTATGCCTGCTATGCTTAGAGCTATGTTAGGTCTGCTCCATCTGGGTGACAAATTGGAATGGTGGTGAACATGTCCTACTGTGTGAGAGCTAAGTGTGTGAACACATTTTGGTAAAGGTAGCGATGAGAGGCCATGTAGGAGTACATGGCGGGTTGTCTCATTGGGACCGTCTTTAGGAACTGAGTTCTATGTATGTTATCCAAGACAACATACTACCGCGCATTGAGATCCTTAATTGACCCTCTCAGCTTATTAATCGCCTTGATCTGTATCCAAGATTTGCAACTAGTTTCTGGTGTTTGTAGGATGTGCTGGCGGCCGTGCATAGCGCTGACCGGAGGGGTAGGCTATGGCGCGGTAGATGCACCGTGGCCCGGTGTACCAAGCGTAGTACCATCCGTCGAGATGGGCTTGGGAACCCTGTACAAATCGTTTGGGGACGTATTGGAAACTTCGGCCGGACTTCCTTGCGGGTTAAGTCTCAAATAGGCGATAAACCTAGACTAGGTTCTTGTGTGGTTGACGGTCGTGGCCGACGCCCATGCCAGTACACCCATGACGTGCATCTGGTGATAAGTGGTGAGAGCGTGTGTGAAGAAGTATACCCCTGCAAGGTTATGAATATATTCGAATAGCCGCGTCCTCGGATAGTGGAATAGCCGCGTCCTGCAAGGTTATTCGTTCATAGATAAGTGGAATGGATACCTCTAAAATGCGCAAGATAAGCATGAGTGCTATGGATGGCCTTCTTGTAGGGAGACGGGAGTGGATCCATAGTGGTGTATTCATATGGTGAATATGTGGACTCGTGTGCGTTATCCCACCTCAAAGAAAGTTCTTGTAGTCGTAGTACATGTTAGCCAAGAGTCAAAGCTGGCTTGCTGCAATAAACTCCACAACCCCCTTCATTGATACTGATGCATATGTAGTTAGTTATGATGTAAGTCTTGTTGAGTACCATTGTACTCACGTTTGCTTAATTTATGTTTTTGCAGAGGAGACATCAGTCTCATTAGTGGTACTTATGGCGTGAAGTTCGATGTTGATCGGATTAGCTTGGGAATCCCAGACAGAGGTCTAGTTCTTTTGGTAGGGTCGTTGTAGCTTTTCAGGCTCCTCTAGCCACTTTTGTAGATGTCTGTACCCAGGCATGTTTAACTTCCGCTTGTTTGCTTGAATGCTCTGAATGTTGGGTCTTGTGACTCCTGCTTGTAACATCTTATTATGTTGGCTCTTCCGAGCCTTCTAAATAAATGTTGTAATGTTGTATGGTTATGTTGTGATGCCATAGTTGTATCTATGCATATCGGGCATGTCGTGCGTACGTGTGACGTGCAACGGTATGTATGGGATTCGACACCTAGTCGCGTGCCTTTAGTAGTACTCTTTACGGGGAAATGCCTCTTTGTGCTTCCACAGAGCCTTGGTAGCTTGCTAGTGCTTCGGACACACTGATTGACCGGCATGTATCCTTCTTTGCTGATGTGTGTGTCCCTTCGGGGAAATGTCTTGTAGTGTAATGGAGTCCATGTAGCCTGCTACGACTCGTCCACGTGCAGTGATGACATTTATGTCCCACGGCATAATGGAGTCCTTGTAGCTTGCTATGACTCGTCTACACACACTAGAGATCGACACCTGCATTGTTGGGTTACGTATGCCTGTCCCTGTACGGATGTGCCACTTAGGTTCTACAACTAGTCATGTCGGCTTGGGTTCTTTGACATTTGAATGCTAGCGACACCTTCACATACGTGAGTCAAAAGACGCAAATGGCCCCGGTCCAGGTAAGGTGGCAGCCTTGGAGATAACCGTGCGTGAGACAGCAAAGTGATGTGATGTGTTATAGGCTGGATTCTTATGGCTTAGGATCGGGGTCCCGACAGAGGTGTAGGATGAAGATGGTCTCTCTCAAAAACCCTGCAACCAAATAACAAAGAGTCTCTTGTGTCCCCAACACACTCAATACAATGGTAAATTGTATAGGTGCACTAGTTCGGCTAAGAGATGGTGATACAAGTGCAATATGGATGGTAGATATAGGTTTTTGTAATCTGAAAATATAAAAACAGCAAGGTAACAAATAGTAAACAGCAAGCAAAACTTTATATAAATGCTTGGAAACAAGGCCTAGGGTCCATACTTTCACTAGTTCAATTTCACTCAACAATATTGGCATAGTTGAATCATATGTAAATACCTCTAGTGCGACAAAGAGTTCACTCCAAAGTCACAAATAGCGGAGAACTAACAAAGAAATTATTGTAGGATACGAAACTACCTCAAAGTTATCTTTTCCGATCAATCTTATGAGCTATCCCTATAATTGTCACGAACAGCCCTAGAGTTCGTACTAAAATAACACTTGAAGATACACATCAACCAAAACCCTAATGTCACCTAGATACTCCAATGTCACCACAAGTACCCATGGGCTAGATTATACGATATGCATCACACAATTTCAGATTCATCATGTTCAATCCAACACAAAGAACTTCAAAGAGTAACCCAAAGTTTCTACCGGAGATTCAAGACGAAAACATGTGCCAACCCCTATGCATAGAATCCAGGGTCACGGAACCTGCAAGTTGATCACCAAAACACACATCAAGTGGATCAATAGAACATCCCATTGTCACCACGGATATCCCATCGCAAGACATACATCAAGTGTTCTCAAATCCTTAAAGACTCAATCTGATAAGAAAACTTCAAGGGAAAACTCGATTCATCACAAGAAGATAGAGAGGGGGAAACTCCATATGATTCATCTATATCAATAAAGCTCGCGGTACATCAAGATCATGCCATCTCAAGAACACGAGAGAGAGAGAGAGACAGAGATCAAACACATAACTACTGGTACATACCCTTGACCCTGAGGGTGAACTACACCCTCCTCATCATGGAGACCTCCGGGATGATGAAGATGGCCTCCGATGATGGTTTCCCCCTCCAACAGGGTGCCGGAACGGGCTCCCGATTGGTTTTTCGTGGCTCTAGAGGTTTGCAGTGGCGGAACTCCCGATCTAGGTTTCTTTTCGGATGTTTCCATATTTATAGGAATTTTTGGCGTCGATCTCACGTCAAGGGGGTCCATGAGGTGGTGACAAGCCTGCTAGGCGTGGCTAGGGGGTGGTCGTGCCTGGCAGGCTTGTGACCTCCTCGTGGCTCTTCTACCCCAACTCCAATGCTTTGGGGGTCTCTTTTGGTCCAGAAAAAATCATACTAAATTTTCAGCCAATTCCGAGAAATTTTATTTCTGCAAAAAAACGACACCATGGTAGTTCCGTTGAAAATAGCGTCAGTCCAGGTTAGTTCTAATAAAATCATACCAAAATCATATGGAATTATTGTAAACATGGCATGAATACTTCATAATTTATAGATACGTTGGAGATGTATCAGCATCCCGAAGCTTAATTCCTGCTCGTCCTCGAGTAGGTAAATGATAAAAGAAATAATTTATGAAGTGTGAATGCTAGCAAGTGCACAAGTTCCATCAATGATAATTCCAAACACTTTTTCTGGCATCATTATATGTCATAAACAGTAGCTCATCTCATAAACCTTCTCATGATGAAATAACAAGCTATCCACATGTTAAAGTATAGACTAACAAACTATGCTTTCAGTTACCAAACAATTGCAGTTCATCTTATTTTCAGGAAGGGTCTATGTAAGAGCTTTGATTTAGCAAATTCCACATACTCAACTATCATATAGTCTTCCATGATTGCTAGCACTCAAAGCATATTTTTAGAGAAAATGGCATCCGTCGAACAGAGAGAAAGATAGGGGCTTAAAGTTTTGCCTCCCAACTTATTTATCATATAGATAATTGTCAACAATAATAATTCATGATAAAATATATTTGAATGGCCATATATGCTTGGATCTATCCCCACCACATGATGCTTGCCAAGAGAAAAAGGCGAATATAGGAAGTGGTGAAGATCACCATACTCTTGCATAAAAGTAACTACTGGAAAGTAAAAGATATGCCCTTCGTAGAGGAAAGCATTGATTTGCAGAGGTGCTAGAGCTTGAGCTTTTAAAACAGAATGAATAATAATTTTGAGCGGTATACTTTCATTGTCACCATAACAACTGAGAGATATTGGTATCTTCCATGCTAGATACATTATAGGTGGTTCCCAAATAGAATGGTAAAGTTTTTACTCTCCCTCCACCAATCAATCACACTCCATGACGAGTTGAATCCACGGGTACCGTCCATACCAACAACATTCCTGGGGGAGTTTTTTTTAATTATTTGCATTTTTTATTTCGGGACTGGGAATCCCTATTACCTGGTGAATGATAGTGAATCAACACATATCGTGAGAATAACCCAGCTAGCATGGAAGATACTGACAACGCCTAGTCATTATATGAGCGATTCATGCATACAAACAGAATATTATTTGAAGGTTTAGAGTTCGGCACATGCAAATTTTACTTGGAACGGCGGGTAAATACCGCATATAGGTAGGTATGGTGGACTCATATGGAACAACTTTGGGTTTAAGGGTGTTTGGATGCACAAGTAGTATTTCTACTTGGTGCAGAAGTTTTGGCTAGTATGAGGTGGAAGCAAGCACCACATGTTGGAGGATCCATAACAATATAAGTACTATACAAATATACCCAAGCATAACTCATTATGTTGTCTTCCTTGTCCAACTTCAACTAATTTGCTCAAGTTTTAAAAAAATTAATGGGTATTGACAATCATATAAGATGTCCAAGATAGTATATTTATATGTGAAATCTCTCTTCCTTCAATATTCTTTCATGAATGGTTCAAGTGACCAATGCGGTGTTTGCTAACTTTCAATAAATTTTACACCTATAATTCTTATATGTTAAGTCATTACTTCCAATGGTATAAGCATATAAAACATATATAATTTCATATTTATGATATTCAATTCATTCAACCATTTGCTCATAGGATATAAGTGAAGCATGAGAGTAAATGACAAAACTACTCCAAAACATATAAGTGAAGATCAATGAGTAGTCAAACAATTAAGTATCTATGTGAGGACTTTCTCTCTATATCTCTCAATAAAGATTTTCAGATCTGAGTATTTTAGTTAAACAGCAAGCAAAACAAAAATAGCACTCCAATAATAGCACACATCATGTGAACGAATAAAAATTTAGGCTCAACATAGGCTAACCAATAGTTGACGAAGAGAGGTGGGATGCGTAGCATCCCCAATCTTAGATGCTTGGTACTTATTGAAATATTTACTTGGGTTGCCTTGGGAATCCCCAAGCTTGATCTTTTATATCTCGTTTAATCCTCTTATATCATGGTTTCACCTATTCTCAAAAACGTCATCCACACAAAACTCAAAAAGAACTCGTGAGATAGGTTAGTACACATAATAATAAATCAACTCTTTATGTACTGCCAAGACAAGTTGCACAAAAAAAATTCAAACATTAGGTACTGTATAATATCATTTCCACAATTTATATTTATCAACATAGGCTATGGAAACTATAGGATAAGTAGATAACAAAACTATGACAGCAATCTGTCTAAAGAGAACAGTCTGTAGCAATCTATGAAACCAGTGTACTTATGTAACTCAAACAATTCTTACAATTTAGGAAAAGCTAAGGAATTTATATGAAAACACTTTGCAAAAAATTTAGAAACTTTTCAATTTCCAGTAAAATATGAAAATTCAAATACTACAACAGAAGTTTATGTTTTTACAGAGCACACATCAAACATGCAATTCAAGCATCCTAAAGGCAATTCTTGGAACTTTTTATTGAAAAACAATATTATAAATAACACATAATAGGGAAAAAAATTAAAATGACTCTCCAAGAAAAACTCATATTATGTGACAAATAAAAATATAGCTCTAATTAAGATATACTCATAATGTTGAAGACGAAAGAGGGGATGTCTTCCGGGGCATTCCCAAGCTTAGATACTTGAGTCCTCCTTGGATATTACATTGGGAGTGCATTGGGAATCCCCAATATTATTTTATTTTCACTCCTTGTTATCCTCATATCGGTGTCTCACCCAAAACTTGAAAACTTCAATCACACAAAATTTAACGGAACTTTGTGACAAGGGTTAGTGTAGTAAAGATAAACCATTCACTTCGGTACTATCAAGACCAGATTCATAATTATTAACAAAATGATACCTAATATATTCCATAATTCCCACAATTTATATTACTCAATATAAGCTATAGGAACACTTGAAACAAGCAAACTATGCACGCAAAACAGAATCTGTCAAAAACAGAACGGTCTGTGAAGATCTATATGATCACCATACTTACCTGACTCCAAAAATTCTGAAAAATTAGGTAAACCCAAGGGATTTTCATATAAATGTTTTTTAAAAATTGCAAAAATTTTAAATTCTCCATTAAAATCAGATAATTCATATAATGGACGCAAAACTTTCTGTTTTTGCACAGAATCAAACAAGCAAGCTTCCACACTATCCCAAAGGCTTTACTTGATACTTTATTTAAATAAAAGACACAAAACATGATTAATATAGTATATTAATCATGTTAACACACAAAAACATAAATTAAAAGTGTTTGGTTGTCTCTCAACAAGCGCTTTTCTTTAATTCCTTTTAGCTAGGCATGATGATTTCAATGATGCTCGTAAAGGAATAATAATTGAAACATGCAAAAGAGCATCATGAATCTCATGAAAAGCACATTTAGGTATAACACACTTCCTATGAATAGGTATTTTGTGAGAAAACAATTTATAGGAACAAGAATCATCTAGCATAGGAAGGGAAAACAAGCATATCTTCAAGAATTTGAACACATAGAGAGGAAACTTGATATTATTGCATTTCCTATAAGTATATGTTCCTCCCTCATAATAATTTTCAGTAGAATAATGAAGGAATTTCACAATATAACCAGCACATAAAGCATTCTTTTCATGATCTACAAGCATAGAAAATTTATAACTCTGCACATAAGCAAACTTCTTCTCATTCATAGTAGTGGGAGCAAACTCAACAAAATAACTATCATGTGACACTTGATTGACATAACCACAATGAATATTAAAATCATGATACTAAGTTTCATGGTTGTCATTACTCTTTATAGAATACATTTCATCACAATAATCATCATATATAGGAGGCATGCCATCATCATAATTGTTTTGCTCATAAAAACTTGGGGCACAAAAAATATCATATTCATCAAACATAGCATCCCCAAGCTTGTGGCCTTGCATATCATTAGAATCATGAATATTCAAAGAATTCATACTAACAATATTGAAATCATGCTCATCATTCAAGGATTTAGTGCCAAACATTTTAATAACTTCTTCTATGACTTGAGCACAATTTTGCTTTCCATCATTTTCATGAAAGACATTACAAAGATGAAGCATATGAGGCAACATCAATTCCATTTTTTGTAGTTTTCTTTTATAAAACCAAACTAGTGAAAAACAAGAAACTAGAAGATTTAATTTCAAGATCTAAAGATATACCATCAAGCACTCACCTCCCCGGCAACGGTGCTAGAAAAGAGCTTGATGTCTACTACACAACCTTCTTCTTGTAGACTCGTGTTGGGCCTCCAAGCGCAGAGTTTTGTAGGACAGTGGCAATTTTCCCTCAAGTAGATGACCTAAGGTTTATCAGTCTGCGGGAGGTGTAGGATGAAGATGGTCTCTCAAACAACCCTACAACCAAATAACAAAGAGTCTCTTGTGTCCCCAAAACACCCAATACAATGGTAAATTGTATAGGTGCACTAGTTCAGTGAAGTGATGATAGATATAGGTTTTTGTAATCTGAAAATTTAAAAAACAGGAAGGTAACAAATAGTAAACAGCGAGCAAAACGTTGTATAAATGCTTGGAAACAAGGCCTAGGGTCCATACTTTCACTAGTGCAATTTCGCTCAACAATATTGGCATAGTTGAATCATATGTAAATACCTCTCATGCAACAAAGAGTTCACTCCAAAGTCACAAATAGCGGAGAACTAATGAAGAAATTATTGTAGGGTACTAAATCACCTAAAAGTTATCTTTTCCGATCAATCTTATGAGCTATCCCTATAAGTGTCACGAACAGCCCTAGAGTTTGTACTAAAATAACACCTTAAGATACACATCAACCAAAACCCTAATGTCACCTAGATACTCCATTATCACCACAAGTACCCATGGGCTTGATTATATGATATGCATCACACAATTTCAGATTCATCATGTTCAATCCAACACAAAGAACTTCAAAGAGTGCCCCAAAGTTTCTACCAGAGATTCAAGACGAAAACATGTGCCAACCCCTATGCATAGATTCCCAAGGTCATAGAACCCGCAAGTTGATCGCCAAAACATAAATCAAGTGGATCTATAGAACATCCCATTGGCACCACGGATATCCCATCGCAAGACATACATCAAGTGTTCTCAAATCCATAAAGACTCAATCCAATAAGAAACCTCAAGGGAAAACTCAATTCATCACAAGAAGATAAAGAGGTGAAAAATCCATATGATTCATCTATATCAATAAAGCTCGTGGTACATCAAGATCATGCCATTTCAAGAACACGAGAGAGAGAGAGATCAAACACATAGCTACTAGTACATACCCTCAGCCCCGAGGGTGAACTACTCCCTCCTCGTCATGGAGATCATCGGGATGATGAAGATGGCCTCCGGTGATGGTTCCCCCTCCAGCAGGATGCCGGAACAGGCCCCTGATTTGTTTTTCGTGGCTCTAGAGGTTTGCGGCAGCGGAACTCCTGAGCTAGGTTTCTTTTCGGAGGTTTCTATATTTATAGGAATTTTTTGTGTTGATCTCATGTCAAGGGGGCCACGAGGCGGTGACAAGCCTGCTAGGCGCAACCAGGGGTGGTCGTGCCTGGCAGGTTTGTGACCTCCTCATGGCTCTTCTGGCCCAAATCCAATGCTTCGGGGGTCTCTTTTGGTCCAAAAGAAATCATACTAAATTTTCAGCCCATTCCAAGAACTTTTATTTCTGCACAAAAAACGACATCATGGTAGTTCTGCTGAAAACAGTGTTAGTCCGGGTTAGTTATAATAAAATAATACCAAAATCATATAGAATTATTGTAAACATGGCATGAATACTTCATAAATTATAGATACATTGGATACGTATCATAGCTCATGATGCCACTGTTGGGGAACGTTGTATGGGAAATAAAAACTTTCCTACGCACATGCAAGATCTATCCATGGATATATATATATATATATATATATATCTTCATGATCCACATACCATTGTAGATCACTAAGTGGAAGCACACACAACACGGTTGATGTAGTCGTATGTCCTCATGATCCAATCGCGATCCGTCCTGATCTAGCACCAAAAGGACGGTACCTTCACGTTCAGCACTCATGTGGCTCGATAACGTCTCCACCTCCTAGATCCGGGGAGAAAGGAAAGAGTATTAGATGGGTTCTCAAGGAGCATGATGGCGTCGTGGAGGTGGTGATGAAGCAAGTTCAGCAGGGCTTCGCCAAGCGCTACTAGAACAAGGACGAAGGAGCTATGGGGTAACTGGAGAGAGAGAGGTGCGCCAAGGGCTTGGCGTGTCCTCTTGGGGAGCCCCCTCCCCTGTATATATATAGGTGGAAGGGCGTGAGGAACAACCCCTCCAAACCCTTGGGTGCAACCAAGGGGGAGGAGTTGGACTCTTGGTCCAATTCCCTCCCTTTCCATACACAGGTGGACTTTCCTCCTCTCCCAAGCCACATGGGCCTTGAGGGACTTGTCCGTGTGGCCCAATAAGGCCAGGGCGCCTCCCTTCAACCCATACAAACCCTTGGGATGTGTTGGTGTTGGAAATATGACCTAGATGCAATAATAAAAGTGTTATTATTATATTTCCTTTTTCATGATAGTCGTTTATTGTCCATGCTATAATTGTATTGATTGGAAACACATTGCATGTGTGGATACATAGACAACACTATGTCCCTAGTATGCCTCTAGTAAACTAGCTCATTGATTAAAGATGGTCAAGGTTTCCTAGCCATAGACATAAGATGTCATTTGATAACGGGATCACATCATTGGGAGAATGGTGTGATGGACAAGACCCAAAGTATGAACATAGCATATGATCGTGTCAATTTATTGCTATAGTTTTCCGCATGTCAAGTATCTGTTCCTATGACCATGAGATCATGCAACTCACTGACACCAGAGGAATACCTTGTGTGTATCAAATGTCGCAACATAACTGGGTGACTACAAAGATTCTCTAAAGGTGTCTCTGAGGGTGTATGTTGAGTGGGCATGGATTAAGACTGGGATTTGTTACTCCGTGTGACGGAGAGGTATCTCAGGGCCCACTCGGTAATACAACATCACAACAAGCCTTGCAAGCAAAGTGACTAAAGTGTTAGCCACGGGATCTTGTATTACAAAACGAGTAAAGAGACTTGCCAGTAACGAGATTGAACTAGGTATAGAGATACCGACGATCGAATCTCGGGCAAGTAACATACCGAAGAACAAAGGGAACAACATACGGGATTAACTGAATCCTTGACATTGAGGTTTAACCGATAAAGATCTTCGTATAATATGTAGGAACCAATATGGGCATCCAGGTCCCGCTATTGGTTCTTGACTGTAGAGGTGTCTCGGTCATGTCTACATAGTTCTCGAACCCGCGGGGTCTGCACACTTAACGTTCGGTGATGTTTCGGTAGTATTGAGTTATGTATGGTGGTGACTGAAGGTTGTTTGGAGTCCCGTATGAGATCCCGGACGTCACGAGGAGCTCCGGAATGGTCTGGAGGTAAATATTGATGCATAGGAAGTCCCGTTTTGGCCATCGGAAAAGTTTCGGGTGTAGGAGATATGCCCTAGAGGCAATAATAAATGTTATTGATTATCTCCCTGTTCATAATTATGTTTATGTTCCATGCTATAACTGCAATGATTCTCGAGTCTACAAATAAAACGAGGCTTGGAGGGAAACTCATGTGCAAATGTGGGATAATAAATGGTAAAATGTATTCCTAGTCTGGCCTCTAAGACTGGCTCAAGTATTGCATGATGATCCTGTTTTCCTCATCATGGGCATGGCTATGCCGGCAATTTTGAGGGCACAATGTTAGAAGAACATTTGTGTTGAATCGACCCAAATTAATGTTATGCTATGAGATACATTCGTCATAAGTTAATGGTTAATAACACAGAGAAGTTAATGTTTGCATAATTCCTTAGACCATGAGAGTATCGAGTTTCTTCATGCTTGCTTCATGAACTTTGGGGTTTGTTAAACGTCATCCGTAAATGGGTGGCTATTACGGCGGCTTACGGGTTCATGGAAAAGTAAGTGAAGTAACTTGATAGCTCAAGATTGGGATTTGCTCCTCCGACGATGGAGAGATATCTCTGGGCCCTCTCGGTGTTACGGTATCCATCATCGTCTGGCCAGACACTTTGCGATTTGATCACGGGGATGCCGGAACACGGGAACGAGAAAAGAGAACAATACCGATAACGAGGTAACTGGCATAGTGGACAAGTTGTTGATCCATGGGGATGCCAACATGTCTCACCTCGGGTTTTTGTAACATATCGCGAAGCAACAGGAATAGCACACGGCAACTGGAGGTTCACTCGAATATTTATTCGTGTGGGTATAGGGATCGATATGGGTGTCCACGGCTCCGATGTTGATCATTGATCGGAAGGGGTTCCAGGTCATGTCTATGCTTCACCGAACCTATAGGGTCACATGCTTAAGGGTCATCTATCTGTTGAATACTAGACAGGGAGTCTGAGAGAAAATCACCGAAAAGTTTCGGACACCGGAAAAGTTTCGGACAGCGGAACTGTTCCGCAGACAGGTCACCGGAACAGTTTCGGTAAAACTGAAAAGTTGTTTCAGAGGATACCATAAAGTCAAATTGGTTTTGGCACATGCCTGATAATTCTTGGAGGGTGCCAGAATCATTCTGGAAACTTCTGGGAATTTTCCGGAAGAATAACCGGAAATGTTCCGGAGCTGCCGGAACCGCTTCAGATGCTTTTCACAGATGAAAATCACTATTCCGGAATTGTTCCGGATCGTATTGAAAATTATTTTAGTGGGTACTGGAAATGTTCTAAGCCCACATAAATATTTTTAGTTCGAACGGACGCTGAAAAATATCGTCATGAATAGTGAAAGTGCTTTTTGGATTACTTATTGGAAACACTATTTGTGAATAGTGGAAACACTATTCGTTAATAGTGGAAACACTATTATGAATAGTGGGAAACACTATTGGGAGAAAATATCTCATGACTAGTGAAAACACTATTACGAAATAGTGGAAAACACTATTGTGAATAGTGGGAAACACTATTTATGAATAGTGGAATCACTATTGTGAATAGTGAAAATATCTGAGGGCATTTTGGTATTTTTACCATAGTCTCTCATCCTATAAATAGGGGTGAGGAGGCAGCCCAAAATCCTCATCCTTGTGCTCTCATACACATGCTTTGCTTTGCAAGCTCTCTCTCTCCCTCCCAGCGAAATAGTTTCGTAGAGCCGAAAGGTTGTCTGGGTTCCGGCAGGAACTAGTTCTGGACGGCGAAGCCCTGCTGGATAGATGACACCGTATGTGTGCAACTCTATAGAGAGATCGTAGTTTCGGTCTTAGTTCGAGAGTGCCTCCTGAAGGGCTGTCTATGTGACCGTCCAAGTTTTGGAGGTCCTCCCGAAGGGTTGTCCGAGTGACAGTCCGAGTTTCGAAGGTCCTCCCGAAGGGCTGTCCGCGACACCGTCCGGGGGGCTATGCGACCGCCTCCTGGAGGGCTGTCCGCAGGGCAGATGAGGGTATACATCCTCGCGGTTGGGAGGTTGTAAAATCCTAGCTGCGGGGATCTGCACCGCCGTTCGTCATCGACTCTACTTCCGCTGCGCTTCGAGTCGGTACGGATCAGATCAAACCTTGTATGCAGTCTCCATAGTGGTCCTGGGCGTGCTCGCTATACCGGACATTTTTGTTTTCTGTTGCGTTCCCCAACAGTGGCATCAAGAGCCAGGCTATGAGTAGATGCATGTTATGATCTAGAATACATGAGATGTATGGGTATTGCATAGTATAATTTTGTAGTAGATGAGATCTATTGCTGAAAATTATTTTTGCGGGTAGCAGATGAAATCTGTTACCCGATGTTCCTATTGCTTCCCGTGAATTTGCGTAGTCCATATCTTGACGGAATGGTGGAATCTTACAAAGTTCTGACAATCCGCGATCCTTTCATGCTGCTCCTGAGTATGCTGATTGACAGATCAACGAAGTGCTAACAGTTCTTTGGGTTCCACCATAGTCAAAAGAAATATGGATGTTTCGCAGACGAAAGGGCAATGCAGATGTGATCTGCACGGGGGTCACGCGTATGACGAAGTTTAGTATGGGGCTCGAGATGTTATTATCTCGTGTTTCATACACCCTGGAAAGTTAATCTAGCAACTTGAATTATCATACTTGATGATGGACGTTGGTAGATTCGGTTTGTTTCGAAACCTTAGAAGCCACGTAAAACAAGTTTTTGCATGGACCGATTAGAGGCGTCTAACTTGGTTTTGCAGGATGGTTTGCATGTGCATGTGATGTGGTATAGCAGTGTTCATAATAATTTGATTATGTATGACATGACTATATGATGTAAATTGATTAACATGACCTGTGTGTCATGATTCGGCATGATGGTTGGAGCCATATGATTGCACTTTAATGACCTGCGTGTCAACCTTATGTAATGCACTTATTTTATTAAGATATAGAGATAGCAATATTATTTGGTGCATCAACAAGGTGGTGGCAATCTTCGCAAAGGTGAACACCGACGCGAATGCCGAAGACGAAGGAATGAAAGACTTCTCCGTCAGAAAGGGCTATACCATATCATGCTATTATGAATTGCCTGAGATGTTTATCCCTCTTGATGCACCCTTCTTGATTGCGCGGTAGTCGCTTTTTATTAGGGTGATCTCTCACAAAATATCAAGTAGTTAGTGTTCTCCCAAGTGTAGCACCGTCACGGCACCTATCTCTTCGGGGTATCACATGGTTACATGGGTACGAACGATTAGAGAAGTGTGAGGCGGGTGAGTTGAGACCTCGCAGCGAGATCACTTGGTTGTCTTGACGTTCAGGCGCGAAAGTCATGAGCTCGGAACACATGCATCGAAAGATGAACAAGAGTCACATAGAGATGTGATTGGCAAGTTGGCCTACCGATTGCAATTCTCGTCACTTGAGATGGATACATCCTTGGCGTTGAATTGTAATTTGGATCTTGAATCACTCACAATCATTTATGAGAGATATTGATTTGAGTGGGAGCTCACTGTAGAATTAACTTGTTTTAATTCTCAGTGCAATTAATTTTGAACAATGTCTAAGTGTGATTTGCATAATAGTTGTAGGATAATGGCTCGTGTTTCCACCTTCCCTATTAAAATTGAATAAGCTGTTAAATATCTGGTTAAAACTTTACGGTTGGTAACGTAATGTGAGGATTGTCCTCAAGAGTGCCGAGAAAGACTTGTTCTATCGCATGCTTTCGGTATTCTCCCGCTAATGCTATGGATGATATGACTCCCGTCCTTCGATCCAAAAGCTAAAATTCCATTTCGGTCAAGTGAAATATGTTTGCTTCCATGAGACCCGAACTTCAAAAGTTTGGATAGTTATGTGATATTCATGGAATCTGAAAATCATTTTCAGAGACAGACAAAGTCTAAAAAGATATAAGATATCCAAAGCAATGTTTGTTTGCAAACTATTAGTAAAGGAGTTTACTATGCATTAGACTGATAAGAGAGGGATCCAGGAGAACGCCTGTCATATGATGAAAGGTGAATAAAACAACAACTTAAAGAGAAAGGAAGTGTCCGAAGGGTGTCAGTGAGACTTTCACGCCTAGGAAGTCTGGGGCTAATTCCACTCTTAAGTTGGGTGCTTCTTCTGAGAGTAGGAGAAATACTGAAAGTTAAACTATTAGAAGTATAATGGCAAAAGGAAAGAAGAATGGAATATCCAGCTCATGTATGAATGTCATACAAGTTTTTGATGTATAGAAGGCTGGTCAAAGATATAGTTCTTGGGAATTATGGTTAAACATGTTAATCATTAATTCTTGGGTATTGTGAGTTGGTCACAAAGATACCCGCTCGATTGCATTCTGTTGCAACTCGATGTAAGAACTACTATGGCCTGAAAGACTAGCCAGAAATATGAGGCTTAGATACACGCAGGGAACATAGTAAATGTTACTATGCCTTCCATCGGTGTATTCCCTATGTATTAAGTTTCATAATTCATTTTAGAGTTTCACACTCTAGCCCTTTGCATAAGGTATCTTGCAAGAAGGTTGTTCATAAGAGAACTTTTCATGTTCGGTGTTATGAATAACATAAGGGCCATATTTTCATTATGAATGAGACGTATGTTATGAATATTGATAATAATACATTACCTCTGGGTTTATTTTCATAGTTCATTTTAGAGTTGCATACACTCTAGCCCATTGCACAATGTTTGTTGCAAAAGATTTGTTCATAAAAACAACAATTGTTGTTCAATATTATGAATAACATGAAGGGCCATGCTTCCATCCTAATGGGATGTATGTTATGAATACTGATGGAAATATGATACATCCATAACACTGACGCTAAATGTCGCAAGACTAAAAGAATACCACATATGTGTGGCACTGCATTTGGTCACCTTGGAGAAACCCGCATGGAAAATTCCATTATGATGTATTTTGAAGTCGTTTGATTTTGAATCATATGACACTTGCAACTTTCCTCCAAACGGTGAAGTGACTGAAATACCGTTCACGGGCAATAAGGAACGAGCAAAGAACTTATCAGTGATCATACATTTGATGTATGTAGTCCGATAAATGTTGTTGCAAACAGTGGATTTGTCTACCTTCAAAAATGACTCAAGTAGATATATGGATATTTACTTGATGAGACGTAAGTCTGGATCTTTTGAAATCATTCGAAAGGTTTTAAAAATTGAAGTAGAAGTTATTGTACCAAGAAAATTATGTTTCTGCAATTTGATTGCGGAAAGGAATATTTGAGTTACAAGTTTAGCGAATGTCTGATGAGTTGTGAAAAGAGTTTCATAACTTGCACCTCCGCGAACACTACTCCAAAGTGGAAAGTCCGTGAAGATGTAATCGAACCATTTATGACATGGTAAGATCAAAGATGACATAAATAGATTTGCCATTGTCCCTTTTATAGAGTGATGCTTTAGAGACTGCGGCTTTTACACTGAAAAGAGATCCATTAGGTCTGTTGAAATGATGCCATGGTATGGTACGCCCAACCATGTTATATCTTTTCTTAACATTTGGAATATGGGGCTTGTGTAAAAGGTTACAAACCTATTCCAAATCAGACAAGTACTACTTTGTATGGTTATCCCAAGTCATTGGGTATTCCCCCACCACTATACCGAGGCAAAGGGTTTTGCCACAAAACGGTATGTTTTTAAAGAGAATAGTTCTTACAAAAGGTGAGTGGGAGGACAGTGCAACTCGATGAGATAACCAGTATCTTCGTCATCGGTTCAAAGGAAAGAAACCCTGGAAGTGATTCCGTTGTTTCCTACTACGACTGATACGTAAGTCTCTACAATAAAATGTATGGACTTCGGTCGAACGTGCAGCTGAACCACGTAGGCAAAGCTCGTGCAAACCTATCAGGTGCGCAAAGGAGATATTGTTGTTGGACAACAGTATACCTACAATACACAAGGAAGCATTGATGGGCCCTGACTCCAGGATTGGCTAAATGCCAATACAATCTGAGATAGTTTCCATATATGTGATTCAAGATTAAAACCTTGATACACCTTTCAGAGGACTTAGAGTCTAACGAATATTTATGGAACTAAAAACTGATACGGATAAAAATGTTTTATCCATAAAGCTCGACTTGTTGAAATAACAAGTTCAAGGAGTTGGCTACGATGAGGTTGTTTCATCGTAGCGATGCTTAAGGTCGGTTCGGGTTGAACTAGCAATTAATACATATATCAATCATGAGATATGAAACATGGATGACAAAAGGATTTCCATCTGATGTAAATGAAACCTAGGACTTGTATGTGATACAGTCCAAAGTAATTTGTCGATCCAGAGGATGCTAGTAAGTATGCAAACTTCAGAGTTCCAGCGATGGACAGAAGAGAGCAAAGTGGAGTTGGAATCTTCGTTTTTGATGGAATGGTCAAAGGGGTTTGACTTCATCAAATGGGTATCGAAGATGCTTGTGATTCAAGAAAGTAAGTGAGAGCATAATACTATTTCTAAAAACCTTGTGTAATTGACACATTGTTAATTGGAAATAAATTTCTTGACACGAATTAGGACTTCATTTGAAAATAGTTTTTTCCATGAAGTGCTTAGGCTAAATAGCCTCAATATTAGGCATGATGATCTATGGAGATAGATTTACATAATGGGGCTAAGCAATGAATACATATTGACAAGGTGCTAAAACCTTTTAGCATTTAAAATGCCAAGGAGTGATTCTTGCCGAAGTCACATGGAAAGAGTTTTTGCAAGACTCAGTGTCCCAAAACACTGATGAGTGAAATACATGATGGAGATTCCACACACTCTTGTGTTTGGATTAATCATGTATTCCATGGTATGTAAAGCAACCAGATATGTCTGATACTCCCAAGTTGTTGCGAGTATAGATACCAAAGTGATCAAAGCACTGATCATGGGACAATAGTGAAAGATGTCATTAAGTACTAGAGTAGTGCTGATGACATGTTTCTCGCAAGCAGAGATTATGAAGTGCTCGTTGTAAGAAATTACATCGATACAGTCTCAATCAATGCTCCATGCGATTTTCGATTTAAGTTAAGGGTTTTGTGTAATACACAATATGGTGGCACGGTAGTTGGAAATTGTTCCAAACAAGATACTGTGGCGAATTCTATAACAAAGGCTAAGTATGTTGACGCTTTGGAAGCGACAAAGAAGTTGTTGAATCATATAGTTCATTCATGAACTTAGTATGGTTCCAAGATGGTTTTGGTCTATGAGACACTATTGCAGATAGTTGCTCCATAGCTCAGTCTGAGGAATCGGGTTTCGACCAATGATTCACACATATGAAAAGCCAAGTTCACACAATATACGAATTTTGTGATAGCGTGAAAACGCGAGGATATGCATAGTTACACACGGAGCTGAAGTTGTCAGATCCGTTGGACATCAGGCTATACCACAAGCGAAGCATATTTTACACCAGTATGCCATAGGTGTAAAGTGCATTAGCATTGACCAGATTATTGACTCTAGTGCAAGTGGGAGTCTGTAGGAGATATGCCCTAGAGGCAATAATAAATGTTATTGATTATCTCCCTGTTCATAATTATGTTTATGTTCCATGCTATAACTGCAATGATTCTCGAGTCTACAAATAAAACGAGGCTTGGAGGGAAACTCATGTGCACGTGTGGGATAATAAATGGTAAAATGTATTCCTAGTCTGGCCTCTAAGACTGGCTCAAGTATTGCATGATGATCCTGTTTTCCTGATCATGGGCATGGCTATGCCGGCAATTTTGAGGGCACAATGTTAGAAGAACATTTGTGTTGAATCGACCCAAATTAATGTTATGCTATGAGATACATCCGTCATAAGTTAATGGTTAATAACACAGAGAAGTTAATGTTTGCATAATTCCTTAGACCATGAGAGTATCGAGTTTCTTCATGCTTGCTTCATGAACTTTGGGGTTTGTTAAACGTCATCCGTAAATGGGTGGCTATTACGGCGGCTTACGGGTTCATGGAAAAGTAAGTGAAGTAACTTGATAGCTCAAGATTGGGATTTGCTCCTCCGACGATGGAGAGATATCTCTGGGTCCTCTCGGTGTTACGGTATCCATCATCGTCTGGCCAGACACTTTGCGATTTGATCACGGGGATGCCGGAACACGGGAACGAGAAAAGAGAACAATACCGATAACGAGGTAACTGGCATAGTGGACAAGTTGTTGATCCATGGGGATGCCAACATGTCTCACCTCGGGTTTTTGTAACATATCGCGAAGCAACAGGAATAGCACACGGCAACTGGAGGTTCACTCGAATATTTATTCGTGTGGGTATAGGGATCGATATGGGTGTCCACGGCTCCGATGTTGATCATTGATCGGAAGGGGTTCCAGGTCATGTCTATGCTTCACCGAACCTATAGGGTCACACGCTTAAGGGTCATCTATCTGTTGAATACTAGACAGGGAGTCTGAGAGAAAATCACCGAAAAGTTTCGGACACCGGAAAAGTTTCGGACAGCGGAACTGTTCCGCAGACAGGTCACCGGAACAGTTTCGGTGAAACTGAAAAGTTGTTTCAGAGGATACCATAAAGTCAAATTGGTTTTGGCACATGCCTGATAATTCTTGGAGGGTGCCGGAATCATTCTGGAAACTTCTGGGAATTTTTCGGAAGAATAACCGGAAATGTTCCGGAGCTGCCGGAACCGCTTCAGATGCTTTTCACAGATGAAAATCACTATTCCGGAATTGTTCCGGATCGTATTGAAAATTATTTTAGTGGGTACTGGAAATGTTCTAAGCCCACATAAATATTTTTAGTTCGAACGGACGCTGAAAAATATCGTCATGAATAGTGAAAGTGCTTTTTGGATTACTTTATTGGAAACACTATTTGTGAATAGTGGAAACACTATTATGAATAGTGGGAAACACTATTGGGAGAAAATATCTCATGACTAGTGAAAACACTATTACGAAATAGTGGAAAACACTATTGTGAATAGTGGGAAACACTATTTATGAATAGTGGAATCACTATTGTGAATAGTGAAAATATCTGAGGGCATTTTGGTATTTTTACCATAGTCTCTCATCCTATAAATAGGGTGAGGAGGCAGCCCAAAATCCTCATCCTTGTGCTCTCATACACATGCTTTGCTTTGCAAGCTCTCTCTCTCCCTCCCAGCGAAATAGTTTCGTAGAGCCGAAAGGTTGTCTGGGTTCCGGCAGGAACTAGTTCTGGACGGCGAAGCCCTGCCGGATGGATGACACCGTACGTGTGCAACTCTGTAGAGAGATCGTAGTTTCGGTCTTAGTTCGAGAGTGCCTCCTGAAGGGCTGTCTGTGTGACCGTCCAAGTTTTGGAGGTCCTCCCGAAGGGCTGTCCGAGTGACAGTCCGAGTTTCGGAGGTCCTCCCGAAGGGCTGTCCGCGACACCGTCCGGGGGGCTATGCGACCGCCTCCCGGAGGGCTGTCCGCAGGGCAGATGAGGGTATACATCCTCGCAGTTGGGAGGTTGTAAAATCCTAGCTGCGGGGATCTGCACCGCCGTTCGTCATCGACTCTACTTCCGCTGCGCTTCGAGTCGGTACGGATGAGATCAAACCTTGTATGCAGTCTCCATAGTGGTCCTGGGCGTGCTCGCTATACCGGACATTTTTGTTTTCTGTCGCATTCCCCAACATCGGGTGTTTCCGGTAGTGTACCGGGAGTGCCGGAGGGCCATCGGGAGGGGCCACCCATGTCGGGAGGTCACATGGGCCTTAGGAGTGGCTCACCAGCCGTTAGTGGGCTGGGAAAGCCAGACCCAAGAGGACCATGCAGCTAGGATGTGGGAAAAGTAAAAATACAAGTGGGGGAAGGATTCCAAGTAGGATTGGAATCCTACTTGGAGTAGGATTGGAGGTGAACTCTTCCACCTACTCCACTTCGGCCAAAGTCCATAGGGGGGAAACCCTAGGGATGCCTCCTCCCCCTCCCTCCTATATATACTAGAGGAATAGAGCCCCAAAACACACAAGTCCATGTTCTAGTTCTCTATTCCCTAGTTCCTCCACCAAATAGATTCTGACGGTGCTTAGGTGAAGCCTTGTCGGAATAGTTCCACCACCACCGTAGCCGCACCGTCTGGCTGCCGGAGAACTCATCTACCTCTCTGCTCCCTCTTGTTGGATCAAGAAGGCGGAGATTGTCATCGAGCTGTACATGTGCTCAAGGCGGAGGTGTCATCCGTTCGGAGCTAGATCGTGATCAGATCGCGGGACGGCTAGCGATTCGGATCGTGAAGACGTTCGACTACATCAACCGCGTTTCTTAACACTTCCCGCTTAGCGGTCTACAAGGGTATGTAGATACACTCTCCCTCTCGTAGATGCTCATCACCATGGATAGATCTTGCGTGTGCGTAGGAAAAAAAATTCCCATGCAACGTTCCCCAACAATGGCATCATGAGCTAGTTCTGTGTGTAGATGAGATCACGAGAAGAACACAAAAGGAGTTTGTGGGTGTTGATGCTCAGATTGCTTCCTCCCTTGGTCTTTTCTTGATTCAGCGGTATTGTGGGATGAAGCAGCCCGGACCAACCTTACTTGTACACTTACGAGAGACCGGTTCCATTGACCGACATGTGACTTTGTTGCATAAAGATGGCTAGCGGGTGTCTGACCATCCTACTCTAGTTGGATCGGATTCGACAAAGGCGGTCCTTGGGAAGATTAAATAGCAATTTGTGTATCACCGTTGTGGTTTTTGAGTAGGTAAGAATCATTGTTGCTAGATACCCGTAGCAGCTACGTACAACATACAACAACAATTAGAGGATGCCTAACTTGTTTTTGCAAGGTATGTTGTGATGTGATATGGCCAATTACATGATAAGATATATGTGATGTATGAGATGATCATGTTTTGTATAGAATATCATGACTTGCGTGTCGATGAGTACGGCAACTGGCAGGAGCCATAGGGTTGTCTTTAATTTATTTTCGCGGTTTTTGCTTTACTTTATCGCTATGAGTTAGCAATAGTCATGGAAGCAACAATTGGCGTGACAACCTCATGGTGACAGGTTGATGGAGATCAAGATGATGGAGATCGTGGTGTCATGTCGGTGACGATGAAGATCATGCCAGTACTTTGGAGATGGAGATCAAAAGCACAAATTCATGGCCATATCATGTCACTTATGATTTGCATGTGATGTCAATCCTTTTATGCACCTTGTTTTGCTTAGGACGACGGTAGCATTACAAGGTGATCCCTCACTAAAATTTCAAGATAAAATTGTGTTCTCCCAGAGCGTGCACTGTTGTGAAAGTTCATCGTGTCGAGACACCACGTGATCATCGGGTGTGATAGACTCTACGTTCACATACAATGGATGCAAGCCAGTGTTGCGCGTGTAGAACACTCGGGTTAAAATTGACGAGCCTAGCATGTATAGACATGGCCTCTGAACACAAGAGACCGAAAGTTCGAACATGAGTCATATAGTAGATATGATCAACATGATGATGTTCACCATTGAAACAACCTCATATCACGTGATGATCGGACTTGGGTTGGTGAATTTGGATCATGTATCACTCAGATGACTAGAGGGATGTCAATTTGAGTGGGAGTTTTAGTGATTTGATTAACTAAACTCATTATCTTGAACAATAGTCTTAGTAACCTTTGCAAATTTATGTTGTAGATCAATGGCTCCCGTAGTAGTTCCCCTGAATTTTAATGCATTCCTAGAGAAAGCCAAGTTGAAAGATGATGGAAGTAACTTTGTAGACCGGGCCCATAATGTGAGGATTATCCTCACGGCTTCCCAAAATGCTTATGTCCTTGATGCACCGCTTGGTGATCCACCCGCTCCCGTGTCGTCCGAAGACGTTAGAATGCTTGGGACGCACGTTCTGGAGATTACTCAATAGTTCAATGTGCAATGTTGTATGGATTAGAACCGGGACTACAAAGACGTTTTGAAAGTCATGGAGCATTTGAGATGTTCCAGGAGTTGAAGTTTATCTTTGAGAAGAATGCCCAGATCGAGAGGTATGAGACCTCCAATAAGTTCTATGCTTGCAAGATGGAGGAGAACGGGTCTGTCAGTGAACATATACTCAGAATGTGTGGGTATCCAAACCATATGGCTGAGTTAGGGATGTCCCTTCTACTGGAAGCGATCATTGATAGAGTTCTTGAATCATTGCCACCTAGCTACAAGAGCTTCGTGATGAACTATAACATGCACGGGATGAACAAGTTAGTCGCCGAGCTGTTTGCGATGCTGAAAATCGCTAAGTTTGAAATCCAGAAAGAGCATCAAGTGTTGATGGTTAATAAAACCACTAGTTTCAAGAAGAATGGCAAGGGAAAGAAGGGTAACTCCAAGAAGAGTGGCCAAACAGTTGCCCCTCCCATCAAGAACCCCAAGGCTGGACCCAATCCAGAAACGGAGTGCTTTCATTGCAAGGGAACTGGTCACTGGATGCAAAACTATTCCAAGTATCTGGCCGACAAGAAGGCGGCCAACACCAAACAAGGTATATTTTATATACATGCTATTGATGTGTACCTTATGAACTCTCATTGTAGTGTCTGGGTATTTGATACCGGTTCGGTTGCTCACATTTGCAACTCAAAACAGGAGGTATGGAATAGATGAAGGCTGGCTAAGAACAAAGAGACGATGCGCGTGGGAAATGGTCCCAAGGTTGATGTGATCTCCGTCGGCATGCTCTCTCTTCGATTACCATCGAGGTTAGTGATGAACCTAAATAATTGTTATTTAGTGCATGCGTTAAGCATGAACATTATATCTGGATCTTGTTTATTGCGAGATGGTTACTCATTTAAATCAGAGATTAATGGTTGTTCTATTTATATGAGTAATATCTTTTATGGTCATGCACCCAATGTGAGGGGCTTATTCCGACTAAATCTCGATAGTAATGATACACATGTTCATAACATTGATGCCAAAAGATGTAGAGTTGATAATGATAGTACCACTTTCTTGTGGCACTGCCGTTTAGGTCATATTGGTCTAAAACGCATGAAGAAGCTCCATGCTGATGGACTTTTGGAGTCACTTGATTTTGAATCACTTGACACATGTGAACCATGCCTCATGGGCAAGATGACTAAAACCCTGTTCTCTGGAACAATGGAACGGGCAAGTGACTTGCTGGAAATCATACATACTGATGTGTGCGGTCCGATGAGCATTCAGGTGCGTGGTGGATATCGTTATTTTCTCACCTTCACTGATGACTTAAGTAGATATGGGTATATTTACTTAATGAAACGCAAGTCTGAAATGTTTGAAAAGTTCAAACAATTTCAGAGTGAAGTTGAGAATCATCGTAACAAGAAGATTAAATTCCTACGATCTGATCGAGGAGGGGAATATGTGACTTATGAGTTTGGAAGTCACTTAATACAATGTGTAATTGTTTCACAATTGACACTGCCTGGAACACCACAGCGTAATGGTGTGTCCGAACGTCTTAATCGAACATTATTAGACATGGTACGTTCTATGATGTCTCTTGCCGACTTTCCACTATCGTTTTGGGGTTATGCATTAGAGATAACTGCATGCACTTTAAATACGGCACCATCGAAATCCGTTGAGACGACTCCATATGAATTGTGGTTTGGCAAGAAGCCAAAGTGTGATGCTTATGTAAAAAAGCTTCAGCCTGAAAAGCTGGAACCCAAAGCAGAGAAATGTGTCTTCATAGGATACCCAAAAGAGACAGTTGGGAATACCTTCTATCTTAGATCCGAAGGCAAAGTGTTGTCACTAAAAACAGAACATTTCTCAAGAAAGAGTTTCTCTCTAAAGAATTGAGTGGGAGGAGAATAGAACTTGATGAGGTTAATGAACCTTTACTTCAACCAGAGAATAGCGCGGCGCAGAAAGATGTTTTTGTAGAGCCTGCATAGGTTGAAGAGGAAGTTAATGATGATGATCATGAAGCTTCGGATCAAGTTACTATCAAACCTCATAGGTCGACAAGGACGCATACTGCTCCTGAGTGGTACGGCAACCCTGTCTTAGAGGTCATGTTGTTGGACTACGATGAACCTACAGCTATGGAGAAGCGATGATGCGCCCAGATTCCAACAAATGGTAAGAGGCCATGAAATCCGAGAAGGGATCCATGTATTAAAATAAAGTATGGACTTTGGAAGTATTACCTAAAGGGCAAAAGGCCATCCAAAACAAATGGATCTTTAAGAGGAAGACGAACGCGGACGGTAATGTCACCGTCTATAAAACTTGACTTGTGGCAAAAGGTTTTTCACAAGTTCAAGGAGTTGACTACGATGAGACCTTCTCACCCGTAGCGATGCTTAAGTCAGTGAGAATCATGTTAGCAATAGCTGCATTTTTCAATTATGAAATTTGGCAGATGGATCTCAAAACAGCGTTCCTTAATGGTTTCCTTAAGGAAGAGTTGTATATGATACAACCAGAAGGTTTTGTCGATCCAGAGAATGCTGAAAAATTTTGTGTCGTGGGGAATGAGCACCTATGGGATCAGAGGGACCCCTTTCGGTTCGATGGGGGCAAGGATCGCACAAAGAGCAGGTCTGACAAACAGCATGCGTGGATTTTACCCAAGTTCGGGCTGCAAGTATGCATAAAATCCTACTCCTGCTTGGTTGTATTGAGAGTGTTCTTAGGGTTCTAGCTACAAGAGCGCCGTGAGCAGCTGCCATGCGTGTGAGCTAGAAGGTCCCAAGTCGAAAATCCAAAAGACTAGAAGTCCCAAAAGTCCTCTACCGTATTGTCCTAGGTCTCCTTTTATACTCTAAAGGGGATCCCAAGAGTGGCATACAGTGCGTACACGGGGTGTACAGAACCACGGTGCTATCATACCTAACACTAACAAAGTACGACAGGCACATTTAATGCACCGCCAGGCATCTCTGTCCGTCTGCGGGACAGGACAGGAGCCCATCCCATCGGCACCGCTTAGCCCTCTCCAGCGCCGACGCCACGACATGTGCCCAGGCGGAACGACACCTGGCCCATGCACTGGCGGGGCCTTGCCAGGGCTTCGCCTTGCCAGGTCTTTGTCTTTGCATGGGGGTTTGATGGTCATCCCGGCAAGGTCTTTCCAGGACTCTTGCTTCTCCTGTGATTGTACCTGGCAGCTCACTGATGGGCTTCGTCCCTAGGAGTGGCTACTACTACCCGTGCACGAGTAAGGGGCGCTAGAGAGCCCAAAACTTTAGTGCACCGACAGGAGCCCCTAGGACCTGGGCCATACACAGTGCAAGGCGTTGTTGGGCTAGGACCAAACAATGCACGGGCACGCGTGGCAGGAGCTTGCAGTTGTAATCTTTGCGCTTACTGCCATTCCCCACGACACCCATTGAATGCAAGACATGGGATACGTGCGCAGCGCAGCCGTCAAATTTTCAATTACTGCGTCAGGTCGTTTCCACCACGCGTGCTGCATGCATAGCAGGGAGCCATCAACAGGCACCCATGACTTAAAGTCCCTGGTAAAGGCAGTAACTGCAGCGCCATGGATTGGAGCAACGAGGTGGTTGTTTTTGCCCCGTGATCGAGGGCGCCGCTATTGGAGGAGGTGGGCGGCGACCCTTCGGGCAAGGGAGAGCTAGCCCCCGTGCTCCCCCCTATAAATTGAGGGATAGCGAGGGCGGTGCTCATCCATCCTTCCTCCCTCTTCCGAGTGTGAACCTCCATAGCTTGCCCTTCCACGTCTTCCCAACCTCCAACTAGCACGCGCCCTTAGCCATGAACAGGGGGAGAGGGCGGCCACCGTCCTCCACTCTAAGGAGGAGCTCTCATCGGGATCATGCCACCGCTTCGGCCACAGAGGCAGAGGGCAGCCCGAGCACGCATGGAGGAAGGGGCACGAGGGGTCATGGCTGTCGCAGAGGCCAAGGTCGGGGGAGGCGGAGTGCTGCATTAAATTTTTGGGCTCTCTAGTTCCCCTTACTCGTGCACGTACAGTAGTAGCCACCCCTGGTGACGAGGCCTAGTAGGGATCTGCCAGGTACAAGCATAGGAGAATCAAGGCTCCCGGCAAGACCTTGTCGGGATGACCATCAAACCCTCGGGCAAAGACAAAGCCCCGGCAAGACCCGGCAAGGCGAACCCCGATAAGGCCCCACCAGCACATGGGCCAGGTGTCATTCCGCCTGGACATGTGTTGCGGCGTCGGCGCTGGAGGGTCTAAGCGGTGCCGATGGGATGGGCTCCTGTCCCGTCCCACAGACGGACAGAGATGCCTGACGGTGCATTAAATGCACATGTCCTACTCCGTCAGTGTTAGGTATGATAACATTGTAGCTCTGTACACCCCATCTACGCACTGTACGCCACTGTTGGGATCCCATTCAGAGTATAAAAGGAGGCCCAAGGCAATTCGGTAGAGGACTTTTGGGTAATTTTAGTCTTTTGGCTTTTCGACTTAGGACCTTCTAGATCACACGCGTGGTGGCTGCGCACAGCGCTCCTGTAGCTAGAACCCTAAGAACACTCCAAATACAACCAACCCGGAGTAGGGTTTTACGCATCCTTGTGGCCCGAAGCTGGGTAAAATCCATGCGTGATGTTCATCAAACCTGCTCTTTGTGCGAGCCTCCCCCCTTCAAACCAAAAGGGGTCCCTCCGATCCCATAGGTGCTCGTTCCCCACGACATCTTTGGCGCACCAGGTAGGGGCAAAACAATGGCCTGCTACATAGGACGCTCGCTTTACGGAGTGTCGTATCTTGCTCGATGCCCAAGAGGAAGACCTTGCCGCTCACGAGAAGGCGCTTTCCGACAAACTTAGTGGCAAGGAATTGGAGCTCGAGGAGCTCATCACGTGGTGGACCCGGGAGCTGGAGCGGGAACACAAGGAGACGCTCGAGGCTCTAATTGTAGACCATGCCGGCAAGCTGAAAGAGGTCGTCGGTGTTGCCGAAGCAGCAGAGGCCGCCAAGAACTTGCAGGAGGAGAGGGGGAAGAAGATGGAGGACGACCTTGAGGATCTCGGCAAGGAGGTCTCGTTGCTTAAGACTGAAAGAGACAAAGCACTCGCCAGCCTGATGGAGATGCAGGTCTCCATTTTTGACAAGACCAAGCAACTCTCTTCAGCCAGCGAATCCATTAATGACCTGAACCTGAAGCTAGCTACGCTGACCGAGAAGCTCGTCGACGTCGCGGAGAATCTTGCCACACAACTGTTTGCCATGGGCCTGGAAGGCCCATTGTATTCTCCTGACGATAGGGTGTCCACGGGCGCCAAGGTGACCATGTTCTTCGACTGCCTGCTTGGAGCCTTGGAGCAGCTTCACTCCGACCAAGCATCCTACCTAGCCAGAGAATCGTGCAAGCTCTGCCAGGCCGTTCTCCGCCAGGTGCTCGTCAAGGAGGCGCACAAGAACCCCGACATCAACTTCTCCAACGTCCTCGACCACTTACTGAAGGGCGTAGACGTCAAAGCGCTTGAGGAACTTGTCGTGCCCATCATCGACGGGGTAAGCCAAGTCAAGCGGGTCGAAGGCGATCGTCGGGATTAGTTGTCTTACTCCTCACCGCCATCCATGCCAAGAACAGTTCATTTTATGTTAGAATCTCGGCAAGACCGATGTAATACTGCTTGTTATGCTTTGAAAAATTGTTATGTATCCTTCTTGTTTGATTTCTCTCTATATGCATTCACCCTACGCTTGATTGAAAACTTGCTGGCGCGCACACCTCCACCACGAGCACTAGGTGCGGGACTTTAGCAGCCTGCTGGTGAAGTTGCCGCCGGCACGAGACCCTGGTGCTTTCAGTGCAGCCACCTAGACTATTGAGTAGACTCGAAACAGAATAGGGTCGCAACCAATCACAACAAGGTTCCTCTGCATGCAGGTTTTCCATACAGAAGTTGAAATCGCCCAAGGAGAATAACTCCACAGCAAGAATTCACTTGGGGTTTTGCAACTTATCTTTTCGTTGTCGTACTCCTTCCTGCAAGATTTTTTTGGGACGTCGCTCATATGTATCCATACCACCATCCCCACTGCGCTGCTCGAAGAAACTTGGTGGACCGGAAGCCAAGTGGCGGCGCTCCTTCCTTGTCACAATGGACAAGGTCTCCTCGAGCAGCTCTTCCTCAGTTGCGTCTTCGGCAGGACAGTCCCGAGCAGATGTACCACTGTGCTCCTCAGTGGTCCTGCCCTGCTCTGCAAGATTCTTGTCCGGCAGCGTTTCCTCTCCGCTGGTTTTGTCTTCCAAGAAGCCGGTGCTGCCGGCCTTTGCGGCAAGATCTGCTTCCTCTGCCCTGCTGGCGATGTACGCCAGTTCCTCCTCAGTGGTGTCGCAGACGAGGCCCTCTTCCTCATGGATGGCCCTCTCCATCAAGTTATCAAAGAATTATTGCGCCTGCTCTATAGGCGGCTCGATCCAAGACGCGTCAAGGCTATGGGGGTCGAACGTCGGCATCATGGCAATAATTCTACCTAAAGCAGAATTGTTGCACAAGGGGATTATGCCTGCTGGCAGCTCGTGTACCGCAGCGCTCCTGAACAGTTTCTGGCAGACAGCCCTATGCTGCATAACTGTCAGGTTGTGGTTCAGCCTGGGGCGCAGCCTCATGATGTCCACAATGTTCCAGAATTCCCAAGCTAGCCTCCCCTTATTCTACAGTGGAGCAATGCGCCGGCAAAGGAAATCGGCGCCTATCATCTCTATGGTGAGGCTGGCGTTTCTAAGGCGGTGAATCCTGGTGATCGCGACTATGAGCTTCCCATCCTCAGGGTCAAGGGCGCTCCAGTCGTCACCGCGCACCATCTTGGTCTGCCATGGCAAACAGAAAGGCTGGAATTTCTCCTCCCGGATCCAACACCATTTACCCCGCCACTCGTCCCACCTATCGCAGTAGGCCCCGTCTCGGTAGACCTCCTTGGTTCCTTGTCGTGGAATCCAAGTGACGACACCGGAAAGGGCTCCGCATTGTTGGGTGCGGTGGGTAAAGTAGTGGCAGAAAAGAGCGGTGCTAGGTGTTGGAAATATGCCCTAGAGGTAATAAATAAAGTGTTTATTATTGTATTTCCTTGTTCATGATAATCGTTTATTATCCATGTTGTAATTGTATTAATTGGAAACATGGATACATGTGTGGATACATAGACAAACACAATGTCCCTAGTATGCCTCTAGTGAACTAGCTCGTTGATTGAAAGATGGTTAAGGTTTCCTAGCCATGGACATGACATTTCATTTGATAATGGGATCACATCATTAGGAGAATGATGTGATGGACAAGACCGAAACTACAAACGTAGCTTATGATCGTGTCAGTTTATTGCTACTGTTTTCTGCATGTCAAGCATATGTTCCTATGACCATGAGATCATGCAACTCACAGATATCGGAGGAGTACCTTGTGTGTATCAAACGTCTCAACGTAACTGGGTGACTATAAAGGTGCTCTACAGGTGTCTCTGAGGGTGTCTGTTGAGTTGGCATGGATCGAGACTGGGATTTGTTACTCCGTGTGACGGAGAGGTATCTCAGGGCCCACTCGGTAATACAACATCACAACGAGCCTTGCAAGCAATGTGACTAATTGTTAGTTGCGGGATCTTGTATTACAGAACGAGTAAAGAGACTTGCCGGTAACGAGATTGAACTAGGTATGGATATACCAACGATCGAATCTCGGGCAAGTAACATACCGAAGAACAAAGGGAACATCATACGGGATTAACTAAATCCTTGACATAGAGGTTTGACCGATAAAGATCTTCGTAGAATATGTAGGAACCACTGTGGACAACCAGGTCCTGCCATTGGTTATTGACCATAGAGGTGTCTTGGTCATGTCTACATAGTTCTCGAACCCGCAGGGTCTGCACACTTAAGGTTTGGTGACGTTTCGGTAATATAGAGTTATGTATGGTGGTGATCGAAGTTTGTTTGGAGTCCTGGATGAGATCCTGGATGTCATGAGGATCTCCGGAATGGTCCGGAGGTAAATATTCATATATAGGAAGTCCCAGTTTGGTCACCGGAAAAGTTTCGGGCTCATCGGTAGTGTACCGGGAGACCTCTGGGAGGGGTATTTCGACCCTAGAGGGTCCATGGGCTGTGGGAGATTAATAACCAGCCCTTAGTGGGCTGGTGGAACAGCCACAAAAGGCCCATGGCGCCAGGAGCAAAAAGGCCTAAGGAAAAGGTGGAAAAAAGGGCCAATAGGGAGCAATCCTAGTCCAACTAGGATTGGAGAAGGAGAGTCCTTCTCTCCCTCCCTCTTGTGGCTGAATTGGCTTGGCCCTTGTGCCAAGCCAGCCCTCCTCCCTCCCTCCTTTATATACTGGTGGATTTGGGGCTGTTTGCACTGGTTTTTCCGGCCACGTGCTACCCGTTCCACCGGTGCATAGTTTCTCCTCTAGATCGTATTTCCGCAGTGCTTAGGCGAAGCCCTGCCGGAATTGCTCCACCACCATCGCCGGAGCGCCGTCACGCTGCCGGCAAACTCTTCCTCCTCTCCACTTCTTCTTGCTGGATCAAGACGGTGGAGATCATCATCAAGCTGCACGTGTGCTGAACGCGGAGGTGCCGTCCGTTCGGTACTAGATCGGAAGGACCGGGATCAAGGCCATGGGACGGTTCGTGATTGGATCGCGGGACCGATCTTGACGAGATCGCGGGACGGATTGTGATTGGATCGCGGGACGCTCGGCAATTTGAATCGCGAAGACGTTCGACTACACCAACCGCGTTTCTTAACGCTTCCCGCTTAGCGATCTATAAGGGTACGTAGATCAACTCCCCCTCTCGTAGATGCTCATCACCATGGATAGGTTTGCTTGTGCGTAGGAAAATTTTTGTTTCCCATGCAACGTTCCCCAACAGTGGTATCAGAGCTAGGTTGATGGTTCGATGAGATCTCGAGTAGAACACAAAGGTTTGTGGGCGTTGATGCTTAGATTGCTTCCTTCCTTGGTCAGATTTTGGTTCAGCAGTATTGTGAGATGAAGCGGCCCAGACCAACATTACTCGTACGCTTACGAGAGACTGGTTCCCTCGATGCAACTTGTTGCCTAGATGGCTTGCGGGTGGCAGTTTCTCTCACTTTAGTTGGATCGGATTCGACAAAGGCGGTCCTTGAGAATGTTGAAAAGCAAATTATGTATCACCGTTGTGGTTTATGCGTAGGTGAGAATCATTCTTGCTAGAAACCCGTAGCAGCCACGTAAAACATGCAACAACAATTAGAGGACGTCTAACTTGTTTTTGTAGGGTATGTTGTGATGTGATATGGCCAATTACATGATGTGATATATGTGATGTATGAGATGATCATGTGATGTATAGAATTTCACGACTTGCATGTCGATGAGTACGGCAACCGGCAGGAGCCATAGGGTTGTCTTTAATTATTGTATGACCTGCGTGTCAATCATTAAGCGTTATGTAATGCTTTACTTTATCGCTAAACGGTAGCAATAGTAGTAGAAGCATGCAGGGCGTGACAACCTTGATGGCGACACGTTGATGGAGATCATGGTGTTGTGCCGGTGACGATGAAGATCATGCCGGTGCTTTCAAGATGGAGATCTAAAGCACAAGTTCATGGCCATATCATGTCACTTATGAATTGCATGTGATGTTAATCCTTTTATGCACCTTGTTATGGTTAGTACGGCGGTAGCATTATAAGGTGATCCCTCAATTAAATTTCAAGATAAATTTGTGTTCTCTCCGAGTGTGCACCGTTGCGAAAGTTCGTCGTGTTGAGACACCACGTGATGATCGGGTGTGATAGACTCTACGTTCACATACAACGGGTGCAAGCCAGTTTTGCACGCGCAGAACACTCGGGTTAAACTTGACGAGCCTAGCATGTACAGACATGGCCTCGGAACACAAGAGACCGAAAGGTCGAACATGAGTCATATAGTACATGTGATCAACATAATGATGTTCACCATTGAAGCCACCTCAACTCACATGATGATCGGACTTGAGTTGGTGGATTTGGATCATGTGACACTCAGATGACCTGAGGGATGTCAATTTGAGTGGGAGCTTTAGTAATTTGATTAACTAAACTCATTATCTTGAACAATAGTCTAAATGAACTTTGCATATTTATGTTGTAGATCAATGGCTCGCGCAGTAGCACCCCTGAATTTTAATGCGTTCCTAGAGAAAGCTAAACTGAAAGATGATGGAAGTAACTTTGTTGGCTGGGCCTGTAATCTGAGGATTATCCTCACGGCTTCCCAGAAATCATATGTCCTTGATGCATTTCTTGGTGACCAACCAGAAGACATGACTTCCGAAGACGTTAAGAACGCTTGGGAGGCACGTACTAGAGATTACTCAATAGTTTAGTGTGCAATATTGTATGGCTTAGAACCGGGACTTCAAAGACGTTTTGAACGTCATGGAGCATATGAGATGTTCCAGGAGTTGAAGTTTACCTTTCAGAAGAACGCCCGGATCGAGAGGTATGAAACCTCCGATTAGTTCTATGCTTGCAAGATGGAGGAGAACGGGTCTATAAGTGAACATATAGTCAGAATGTCTGGGTATTCAACTCGTCTAGCGGAGTTGGTAATTGCCCTTCCGCCAGAGGCGATCACTGATAGAGTTCTTCAATCACTCCCACCTAGTTACAAGAGCTTTGTAATGAACTATAACATTCACGGGATGAACAAGTCAGTCGCCGAGCTGTTTGCGATGCTAAAAGTCGCTGAGTCTGAAATCCAGAAAAAACATCAAGTGTTCATGGTCAATAAAACCACTAGTTTCAAGAAAAATGGCAAAGTCAAGGGCAAGGGCAAGAAGGGTAAAACCAAGAAGGATGGCAAAGCAGTTGCTACTCCTGCAAAGAAGCCCAAGCATGGACCCAAGCCAGAAACTGAGTGCTTTCATTGCAAAGGAACTGGTCACTGGAAGCGGAACTGCCCCAAGTACCTGGCTGACAAGAAGGCGGCCAACGACAAACAAGGTATATATGATATACATATTATTGATGTGTACCTTACTGGCTCTCGTAGTAGTGCCTGGGTATTTGATACCGGTTCGGTTGCTCACATTTGCAACTCAAAGCAGGAACTATGGAATAAACGAAGGTTGGCAAAGGACGAAGTGACGATGCGCGTGGGAAATGGTTCCAAGGTTGATGTGATCGCCGTCGGCATGCTCTCTCTTCGATTACCATCGGGATTAGTGATGAACCTGAATAATTGTTATTTAGTGTCTGCGTTAAGCATGAACATTATATCTGGATCTTGTTTATTGTGAGACGGTTACTCATTTAAATCAGAGAATAAAGGTTGTTCTATTTATATGAGTAATATGTTTTATGGTCATGCACCCAATGTTAGGGGTTTATTCATATTGAATCTTGATAGTAATGACACACATGTTCATAACATTGATGCCAAAAGATGTAGAATTGATAATGATAGTACCACTTTCTTGTGGCACTGCCGTTTAAGTCATATTGGTGTAAAACGCATGAGGAAGCTCCATGCTGATGGACTTTTGGAGACACTTGATTTTGAATCACTTGACACGTGTGAACCATGCCTCATGGGCAAGATGACTAAGACGCCATTCTCTGGAACAATGGAACGGGCGAGTGACTTATTGGAAATCATACACACTGATGTGTGCGGTCCAATGAATGTTACAGCGCGTGGTGGATATCGTTATTTTCTCACCTTCACTGATGACTTCAGTAGATATGGGTATATTTACTTAATGAAACACAAGTCTGAAACATTTGAAAAGTTCAAGCAATTTCAGAGTGAAGTTGAGAATCATCATAACAAGAAGATTAAGTTCCTACGATCTGATCGAGGAGGTGAATATTTGAGTTATGAGTTTGGCAGTCACTTAAGACAATGTGGAATTGTTTCACAGTTGACACCGCCCGTAACACCACAGCGTAATGGTGTGTCCGAACATCATAATCGAACCATATTAGATATGGTGCGTTCTATGATGTCTCTTGCTGATTTGCCACTATCGTTTTGGGGTTATGCATTAGAGACAACTGCATTCACTGTAAATAGGGCACCATCAAAATCCGTTGAGACGATGCCATATGAACTGTGGTTTGGCAAGAAGCCAAAGTTATCGTTTCTTAAAATTTGGGGATGTGATGCTTATGTCAAAAAGCTTCAGCCTAAAAAGCTGGAACCCAAAGCGGAGAAATGCGTCTTCATAGGATACCCGAAAGAGACAATCGGGTATACCTTCTATCTCAGATCCGAAGGCAAAGTGTTTGTCGCTAAAAACGGAACATTTCTTGAGAAATAGTTTCTCTCGAAAGAATTGAGTGGGAGGAAAATAGAGCTTGATGAGGTTATTGAATCTTTACTTCAACCAGAAAGTAGCGCAGCGCAGAAAGATGTTTCTGTGGAACCTACGACGGTAGAAGAGGAAGTTAATGATGATGATCATGAAGCTTCGGATCAAGCAACTATTGAACCTGGTAGGTCGACAAGGCCGCGTACTACCCCTGAGTGGTACGGCAACCCTGTCTTGGAGGTCATGTTGTTGGACAACAATGAACCTACGAGCTATGGAGGAGCAGTGATGGGCCCAGATTCCGAGAAATGGTTAGAGGCCATGAAATCCGAGATGGGATCCATGTATGAAAACAAAGTATGGACTTTGGAAGTATTACCTGAAGGGCCAAAGGCCATTCAGAACAAATGGATCTTTAAGAAGAAGACAGACGCGGACGGTAATGTCACCGTCTATAAAGCTCGACTTGTGGCAAAGGGTTTTTCACAAATTCAAGGAGTTGACTATGATGAGACTTTCTCACCTGTAGCGATGCTTAAATCTGTCAGAATCATGTTAGCAATAGCTGCCTATTTCGACTATTAAATTTGGCAGATGGATGTAAAAACAGCATTCCTCAACGGTTTCCTTGAGGAAGAGTTGTATATGATGCAACCCGAAGGTTTTGTCGATCCAGAGAATGCTGACAAAGTTTGCAAACTCTAGCGATCCATTTATGGACTGGTGCAAGCATCTCGGAGTTGGAATAAGCGCTTTGATGAGGTGATCAAAGCGTTTGAGTTTATACAAGTTTACGGAGAAGCTTGTATTTACAAAAAAGTGAGTGGGAGCTCTATAACGTTTCTAGTATTATATGTGGATTACATATTGCTGATTGGAAACAATATAGAAATGCTGGAAAGTGTGAAGGAATATTTGAACAAGAGTTTTTCAATGAAGGACCTAGGAGAAGCTGCTTTCATATTAGGCATTAAGATCTATAGAGATAGACCGAGACGCTTAATAGCACTTTCACAGAGCACATACCTTGATAAAGTTTTGAAGAAGTTCAAAATGGAACAGTCCAAGAAGGGGTTCTTGCCTGTATTACAAGGTGTGAAGTTGAGTAAGACTCAATGCCCAGTAACTGCAGAAGATAGAGAAAAGATGAGTGTCATCCCCTATGCTTCAGCCATAGGCTCTATCATGTATGCAATGTTGTGCACAAGACCCGATGTCAGCCTTGCCATAAGTATGGCCGGAAGGTTTCAAAGTGATCCTGGAATGGAGCACTGGCAAGCGTCAAGAATATCCTTAAGTACCTGAAAAGGACTGAGGAAATGTTTCTCGTTTATGGAGGTGATGAAGAGCTCGTCGTAAAGGGTTACGTTGATGCAAGCTTGGACACTGATCCGGACGACTCTAAATTGCAAACCGGATACGTATTTATTCTTAACGGGGGAGCGGTAAGCTGGTGTAGTTCCAAGCAAAGCGTGGTAGCTGACTCTACGTGCGAAGCGGAATACATCGCAGCCTCGAAGGCGGCGAAGGAAGGTGTCTGGATGAATCAGTTCATGACAGATCTTGGAGTAGTGCCCAGTGCACTGAATCCAATGAACATGTTTTGTGACAACACTGGTGCCATTGCTCTGGCCAAGGAACCAAGGTTTCACAAGAGGACCAGACACATAAAGCGACGCTTCAACTCCATCCGCGATTACATCTTGGAGAAAGAAATAAATATTTGCAAAGTGCACACGGATCTGAATGTTGCAAACCCGTTGACTAAACCTCTTCCAAGGGCTAAACATGATCAACACCAGAACTGCATGGGTGTTCGATTCATTACAATGTAAATCACATAGTGATGTGAACTAGATTATTGACTCTAATGCAAGTGGGAGCTTGTTGAAAATATGCCCTAGAGGCAATAAATAAAGTGTTTATTATTCTATTTCCTTGTTCATGATAATCGTTTATTATCCATGCTGTAATTGTATTAATTGGAAACAAGGATACATGCGTGGATAGATAGACAAACACAATGTCCCTAGTATGCCTCTAGTGAACTAGCTCGTTGATTGAAAGATGGTTAAGGTTTCCTAGCCATGGACATGAGATGTCATTAGGATAATGATGTGATGGACAAGACCCAAACTACAAACGTAGCTTATGATCGTGTCAGTTTATTGCTACTGTTTTCTGCATGTCAAGCATATGTTCCTATGACCATGAGATCATGCAACTCACAGATATCGGAGGAGTACCTTGTGTGTATCAAACATCGCAACGTAACTGGGTGACTATAAAGGTGCTCTACAGGTGTCTCCGAGGGTGTCTGTTGAGTTGGCATGGATCGAGACTGGGATTTGTTATTCCGTGTGACGGAGAGGTATCTCAGGGCCCACTCGGTAATACAACATCACAATGAGCCTTTCAAGTAATGTGACTAATTTTTAGTTGTGGGGTCTTGTATTACGGAATGAGTAAAGAGACTTGCCAGTAACGAGATTGAACTAGGTATGGAGATACCGACGACGAATCTCGGGCAAGTAACATACCAAAGAACAAAGGGAACATCATACAGGATTAACTGAATCCTTGACATAGAGGTTCGACCGATAAAGATCTTCGTAGAATATGTAGGAACCAATGTGGACATCCAGGTCCTGCCATTGGTTATTGACCGTAGAGGTGTCTCGGTCATGTCTACTTAGTTCTCGAACCCGCAGGGTCTACACACTTAAGGTTTGGTGACGTTTCGGTAATATAGAGTTATCTATGGTGGTGACCGAAGTTTGTTCGGAGTCCCGGATGAGATCCTGGACGTCACGAGGAGCTCCGGAATGGTCCGGAGGTAAAGATTCATATATAGGAAGTCCCAGTTTGGTCGACGGAAAAGTTTCGGGCTCATCGGTAGTGTACCGGGAGACCTCCGGAAGGGGTATTTCGACCCTAGAGGGTCCATGGGCTGTGGGAGATTAATAACCAGCCCTTAGTGGGCTGGTGGAACAGCCACAAAAGGCCCATGGCGCCAGGAGGAAAAAGGCCTAAGGAAAAGGTGGAAAAAAAGGGCCAATAGGGAGCAATCCTAGTCCAACTAGGATTGGAGAAGGAGAGTCCTTCTCTCCCTCCCTCTTGCGGCTGAATTGGCTTGGCCCTTGAGCCAATCCTGCCCTCCTCCCTCCCTCCTTTATATACTGGTGGATTTGGGGATGTTTGCACTGGTTTTTCCGGCCACGTGCTACCCGTTCCACCGGTGCATAGTTTCTCCTCTAGATCGTATTTCCGCAGTGCTTAGGCAAAGCCCTGCTGGAATTGCTCCACCACCATCGCCGGAGCGCCGTCACACTGCCGGCAAACTCTTCCTCCTCTCCACTTCTTCTTGCTGGATCAAGACGGTGGAGATCATCATCAAGCTGCACGTGTGCTGAACGCGGAGGTGTCGTTCGTTCGGTACTAGATCGGAAGGACCGTGATCAAGGCCATGGGACGGTTCGTGATTGGATCGCAAGATGCGCTGTCATCCTTGTCGCCCACATCCACCGGTATCGCTCCTTCAGAGCGTCCATGTCAAGCCCCGGCGGAAACACGACGTGCTCCTTCCGCATCCTCACCATCTTGTTCTCCGAGACGGCCTCAGCATCCTTGCCCTTGCTAGCCTTGGGCGGTATGGTGGAGATGGGGGCGGGGGCTGAAGACAGAGTGTGTGGGGGGGCGCGGATGAATGGGAGGAGCTCTGTTTCGGGCTCGAGGAAGAAGACGACGGCAGTTCTCAGATTGGGAAAGACAAGAGGTAAATGAGCAGCGCCTTTGCAATTTGCTCTTTATGGGGAAGGCGCGGGGCGGCCTCTTTACTAAAATAATATAGAAACGTTTTGCGGGCGTGCTGCTATAACGGTTGCGCCATGCACGTATCCCATGTCCCGCATTTAATGGACATCATGGGGAAGCGCAGCAAGCGCAATGATCACAACCGCAAGCTCGTGCCACGCGTGCCCATGCACTATTTGGGCCTAGCCCAACAATGCCTCGCGATGTGTGTGGCCTAGGCCCAGGCGCTCCTATCGGTGCACTAGAGTTTTGGGCTCTCCAGTGCCCCTTACTCGTGCATGGGCAATAGTAGCCACCCTAGCGACGAGGCCCAGCAGGGAGCTGCCAGGCACAAGCACAGGAGAATCAAGACTCCCGGCAAGACCTTGCCGGGATGACCATCAAACCCTCGGGCAAAGACAAAGCCGCGGGTAGGTCGTGCGAACCTGTTCTAGTGATCAGCACGCTAGTTCCTTCATACTCATCATCGCCATGGCCCCCAAGAAGAAGGGCCTGATGGCGGTTAGCCCATCCGCATTAGTTGTCCCTGTATTTGCGCAGACAAGCAACGGCATAGACGCGGGTGGAGGAGGAGGAGGAGGAGGTTCAGAACTTCCACGACGCTCCATTGATCAAGGCCAAGCAAGCGGCGACGCCCACCATGGAGACGCCCATGGCGGCAGCGGGAACCCCCGCGCCGCTGGGTCTTAGGATGGAGCGGTACCACCTGCGGGTGGTACGGCGAACTCCGGGGGCGGAAGGGTATCTTCCAGGGCGCCCACGTTGGATCCTACGCCACGACCTTCCCAGGACACGTGCGAAGATCCGCGCCACGGCGCCCGCAGTTCTCAATGTCCCCATGGAAAAGCTCCTGTGTATCACTCCCAAGGTGCACGGGACCAACATGCTCGCTAGCATGCTAGTGGGAGTGGCGTGTCATCGTGGGATAATGGTGGTGCTCCTTCTAACACATTTAGAACTTAGAGAACCTCGTGTTCCTCGCGCCATTCGCTGCCGACCACATCGGAAGAAGAGATGGCGCGAGCACAACTACTCCTAAACTTCCCTCCTGCTGCAGAGAAGCTCGATGAATGGAGAGCAACCATTCAAAGCATCCTCAGCCTCGCAGATAAGTTTTGGTCCACCGAGCCGGCTCACACCAGTGGTGAGAAGGCCGGAGGTGGTGCAACTGCGGTGCACTCTCCTCCACGGCAACAACGTCGGTCACCGACTCAACGGACCGACGCTTATGATGGTTACCCTGCGGCATCGTCTGACCCATGGACACGCCGCGACCAGCGTCAAATTCTTCGAGAATGGGGCAAGGAAGACACTCGAACTGCAATCGAGCAGCGGCGGGAAGCGCACCTTCAATTTTATAGACGAGCGGGGCCCACTGTAGACAAGTCTGTGCCAGGGTATCCTGTCAGCCTACGTTACGAGGTGGGTTGTCCAGTGTTTACCCGTGAGCTGTGGCAAGTCCAATGGCCCAACTCCCGCACATTCAAGCCAGAGGTCGCGAAGAAGTATGACGGCAAGACTCACCCGTCGGAGTTCCTGAGCATCTACACCATTGTGGTGCAAGCTGTCGGGGGTCACGACGATGAGATACTCGCCAACTACTTCCCGTTGGTGCTTAAGCCTAACGTCAGGTCGTGGTTGATGCACTTGCCAGAAGGATCCATCGCCTCCTGGGCAGACCTGTGCCACGAGTTTGTTGGCGCCTTCACAGGAGGTCATCAAGCTCCTGGCCAGGAAAGTGATTTGCATATCATCCCTCAGAAGGAGGGCGAAACTTTGCGCAAGTACATCCAAAGGTTCAGCCGTGTGCACCACAACATACCAGACGTTCATCCTACTGCTGTTATCAGCATGTTCCATCAGAATGTGCGCAACCATAGGATATGGGAAGAGCTGGCGATGAACAAGGTCAGGAATGTTGCTGAGCTTTATGCTCTAGCTGACAAATGTGCTCGGGCTGACGAAGGGAGGAGACTCAATGGCGAAGATACTAGCGCTGGGGTTGACTCTAAAGATGAAGACACCGCCACCCCGACAAAGAAGGGTCCACGGCGGAACAAGAAATGCAAGAGCAAGGTTGTGCTTGTCGTCGAGGGATCCGGCAACCTCGGCACTACCAAGAAAGGCAAGGTTGATGACCCCGGCAACGATGTTGCCGGGTGCGCCTCCTGCCATGCCATGGTGGCTGCCGACAAGCAAGAAGGCTCCAGCAAGCAGTATTGCAAGATCCGTTGCACCAAAGGCCACGATCTCCAAGACTACTGGCAAGTTGAACAGCTTGCCAAGAACCAAAAGGTCGAGTATGAGAGGTGAGACAAGTATAAAGGCCAGGATGGTGCTGAGGGGTCCGGCAAGAAGCACGTTGGCTGAGGAGGTCACCGCAGCAAGCCCAAGCTACAAAAAGACCGGCCCATGCGCAGCCGCAACAATCAAGAGGGTGATGATGATGACATCGAAGAGGACGACGAGTCTAGCGAGCATGATTTCCAGAAAGCTATAGAGATAATGTGCATCGAGGGAGGTGCATCGTCGCATTCCTCTCACCGCCAACTTAAACAGTGGGCACGCGAGGTTAACGCGGCGGAGCCCTCTATCGGTGCCTAGAGACCTCTGTAGTGGTCCAACACTCCAATCATCTTCGACGCCGAAGATCACCCTCATCGCATAACTGCGGTCGGGTGCCTGCCGTTTTTGGTTTTGCCAACAATTCGCAACCTCAAGGTGATGAAGATACTAGTCGACAGTGGGGCCATCCTGAACCTGATCTCGCCTGATGTCATCCAGAGGCTGCAAATTCCTGATGAAGATCTCGAGCCGACAGGCGCTTTCCAAGGGGCCAATTCAGGGAGAACTCAGTCGAAGGGCAAGATCACATTGCTGATGACATTTGGCAACAATATCAATTTCAGAATAGAGAAGATTATCTTTGACGTCACCAAGATCTTGTTGACGTACAACGGCATCCTTGGTCGCCCAGCACTGGCCAAGTTCATGGCGGTCACCCACTTCGCTTACATTGTGCTGAAGATGCCCAGGCCAATGAGCGTCATCACGATCAACTCCGACAAGAAAAACACACTTATCTGCGCTGACCAACTCTACCGGGGGCGGTTGCTGCACCTGCTGCCAAGGGACTTGCTCCTGCCGCCGAAGCTCCCGGGGGGAAGAAGACCGGCAAGACCTCTGGTGCACATTCCGACAAATGCACCTCCTCGGGGTGTTGCGCTCTCGTTGACGATGTGCCAGAGATCTCCAATGGCAAGAGCAAGAAGTCCAAGACAGCTCAGCCAGAGACCAAGAAGGTGCCTGCCAAGGAGGATGGCATGGGGGGAACTTTCACCCTAAGTTCCACCCTTGACGACAAATAGGAAAGTGAATGTCGATGTGTTTGCATGGCAACCATCTGATATCCCCGGTGTTCCCAGGAAGGTGATTGAGCACCACCTTGTCGTCTGCTCACACGCGCGGCCTGTCAAGCAGAAGGTCCGGAAGCAAGCTTTGGAGTGGCAACAGTCTATTGCTAAAGAGATCAAAAAACTAGAAGCGGTTGGCTTGATCAGAGGAGTACTCCATCCAACATGGTTGGCCAATCCAGTTGTAGTGCGCAAGGCGATTGGAAAATGGAGGTTGTGCATTGACTTCACAGACATCAACAAAGCCTGCCCCAAAGATCATTTTTCCTTGCTGCGCATCGACCAGATTGTGGACTCAACCGCCGACTGCGACTTGTTGCCTTTCCTTGATGCCTATTCCGGCTATCATTAGATTTTCATGGCCAAGGAAGACGAGGAGAAGACTGCATTTTTCACCCCATGTGGTACGTATTGCTTTTTGCGTATGCCTTTCGAGTTGAAAAGTGTTGGTTCTACATTTGCAAGAGCAGTCCAGATTGGTTTTGAGCCCCAGCTACATAGAAATATGTAGGCTTATATGGATGACATAGTGGTCAAAACCAAGGACAAGGCTACACTCATATCAGACCTAGAAGAAACATTTGCTAACCTGTGCAAGATCAACATGAAGCACAACCCTGAGAAGTGTGTGTTCGGCGTCCCATCCGACAAGCTTCTCGGGTTCTTTGTCTCTCAACAAGGAATTGAAGCAAATCCCGACAAGATCAAAGCAATTGAGCAAATTGAAGCACCAAGACGTGTCAAAGATGTGTGTCGTCTTGCTGGCTGTGTTGCTGCTCTGAGTAGGTTCATCTCAAAATCTGCTGAGCATGCCCTGCCCTTTTCCAAAATCTTGAAGAAGGCAGGTCCAATGAAATGGACTCCGGAAGCAGAGGCGGTGCTGCAGGATTTGAAGAAGTACCTCTCCTCTCCACCAGTCCTAGTCACGCCAAAACCACAAGAGTCTTTGTTGCTATATCTGGCAGCAACAAATCAAGTGGTGAGTGTTTTACTAGTGGCTGAAAGAGAAGTTGATGAAGAAGAAGCGGCAATGGCAGGGCCGCCAAGCGATGAGACAGGGCATTTCCCGGCAGGGTTTGGTGCCGGCAAGGAAGGATCTGCGTAGTTTAATCAGACAATTCAGAAGAAGAAGGTGGTGCAACACCCAGTCTATTTTGTCAGCTCCCTACTGCAGGGGGCTAGGTCAAGATATTCTGGCATGCAAAAGCTGCTCTTCGGCCTTCTTATGGCCTCGAGGAAGCTGCACCATTACTTCCAAGCACATGAGATCACCGTTGTCACTTGCTTCCCGCTTCAGCAGATCTTGCGAAACCCAGAAGCTACCAGCAGGATTGTAGAGTGGGCTTTGGAACTATCAAGCTTTGGTCTCAAGTTTGAAAGAACTTCAACCATTCATAGCAGATCCTTGGTAGAGTTCATTGCAGAGTGGACCCCAACGCTCGATGAAGAAGTTCCAGAGTCAACTCTCCCCGACAAAGAAACTGATCAAGAGTGGATCATGTATTTTGATGGGGCTTTCCTCGCTGCAAGGCACCAGGGTCGGAGTGTTGCTTGTCGCACCCACCGGAGAGCACCTCAAATATGTGATTTAGATGCACTTTCCCCGGGAGAGATCAATGAACAACACTGTTGAGTACGAAGGGCTGCTTGCCAGTCTCAGGATCGTGGCAGACATTGGAATAAAGAAACTTATTGTCAGGGAAAATTCTCAGCTTGTCGTCAGGCAAGTGAACAAAGATTACTAGAGTACATTGATGGAAGCTTATGTAGATGAAGTGAGGAAGTTGGAAGAACGTTTTGACGGCCTACAAATGGAGCACGTTCCACGTGCAGAGAACAGCGTTGTTGACGGCCTGTCGAAGAGTGTTGCCCTTAAGTTTCCTGTGGAACCAGGAACTTTCATGCTCCGACTGACTCAACCCTCCGTGACACCATCAACTAGACAAGAGAAAAGTAGGAAGTTGAGTTCTGGCAAGTATTTCCCGGTAGAGCTCCCAGAAGCCACCGGTGAGGAGATTGCCAGGGACAATGCCAGGCTTGCCGGTGAGCGTCATGCTCCGATGGAGCCTCCAGCTCTCGTCGTGGAAGCACGCGCTCCCGCTAGGATTGCCGGGGGCAACAAGCTCCGATGGGGCCTCAGGACCTTGTCATTGAGACGGACGCTCCCCTGGCAGAGGATATGCCTTTAGTCCTTGTTATCGAGCCCCAGGATCCAGCATGGGCACAACGCATCGTCCGTTTCCTTCAAACAGGAGAACTCCCTGAGGAACAAGAGGAAGCAGAGAAAGCAGCCCGCTGCTCTCATATGTACCAGTTCATAGACAACGTCCTGTACAGAAAGAGATCGAATGGCGTGAAACTCAACTACATTTCTCGGGAGGATGGACTGGAGCTGTTGGCGGAGATACATGGAGGCATATGTGGCTCCCACATAGGATCAAGAGCACTTGTCGGGAAGGTATTCCGGTAGGGTTTCTTTTGGCCCACTGCCCTCCAGGATGTAACTGCGTTAGTAACCAAGTGTGAGGCATGTCAATTGCATTCAAAGAAATTACATCAACCAGCTCAAGCCCTTCAAACAATCCCTCTCTCCTGGCCATTTTCGGTCTGGGGGCTCGACATCCTAGGCCCCTTTCCCCGTGTTGCCGGGGGCTTTGAGTACTTGTACATGGCAACAACAAGTTCACAAAGTGGTCGAAAGTGGAAGCAGTGAGAAAGGTGACAGCACAGTCAGCCATCAAGTTCTTCAAAGGACTAGTCTGCCGCTTTGGTGTTCCCAACAGGATCATCAGTGACAACGGCACACAGTTCATGAGCTGCACCTTCATGCAATACGTCCAAGACCTTTGTAGCAGAATCTGTTTTGCTTCCGTTGCCCACCCAAGGAGCAACAGCCAAGCGGAAAGGGCTAATGTTGATGTGCTGCGAGGCCTCAAGACAAGAACTTTCGACAAGCTGAACAAGTGCGGAAGGCACTGGATTGATGAGTTGCCGGTGATTCTTTGGTCAATCAGAACGACACCAAATCGAGCTACCGGCTAGACACCATTCTCCCTCGTATATGGGGCGGAGGCAGTTCTCCCCATATAACTCATATACGGGTCACCTCGAGTGCTCGCTTATGATGAGGTCGAACAAGAGCAGTTGCGACAAGATGACGTGATGCTCCTTGAGGAAGACCATCTTCAGGCTGTTGTGAGAGTTGCACGCTACCAGCAAGCTTTGCGCCGCTACCATAGCCGCAAAGTTAATGCCAGAAGTCTTGAGGAAGGCGACCTTGTTCTTCGGCGAGTTCAATCTGCCAAGAATTCCAACAAGTTGACGCCAAACTGGGAAGGCCCTTATCGATTAGTACGAGTCACCAGGCCTGGCACAGTCCACTTGGAGACCGAAGATGGCATCCCAGTGAGCAACTCCTGGAATATCGAACATCTCCGCAAGTTCTACCCGTGAGGCGTGGTTGCCCCCCCCCCTCGGCAACCACCTTTTGTACAAGTCTTGCCGCTGAAGCATGTAATCCTTGGTACAAAGCTAGGCTTAGACCCTGTGCGTAGTTGAATAAAGATAAGTGTTCTTCAAATCTTGATTGATTCTCATGTTTACTGGGGTGCATGTTTGTCTGGGATATTGCCTTACACTGAATCCCGGCAAGAGCTAATGGACCGCCAAGGTTCCACATCCATATTTTCTCTTCTTTCTTTTTCTCAAAGGACAGAAGGTTACCTAGAGTGCAACTTTGCCGGGGGGAATGATGGTGGTATGGATACCTACGAGCGACGTCCCAAAAAAAATCTTGCCGGAAGGAGTACGGCAACGAAAAGATAAGTTGCGAAACCCCAAGTGAATTTTATTATTTTCCTTGGACGATTTCGACCTTTGTATGGAAAACTTGCATGCACGGGAACCTTGCCATGATTGCCCATGCCCTCACTATGTTTCGGGACCGCTCAACGGCTTAAGTGGCCGTGCCCGCACTCCTTGTTTCGTATCGAGTCCACTCAATGACTCAAGTGACAGTGCTCGCGCCCTTATTCTGTTTCGAGCGCAACCAACACCTTGAATGGCTACGCCAAGGACGCCAAGGTATCTTATCGGTAGTGGCACGCCAGCAGGCTGCTAAGGACCGTTCCTCAAAGCGCTTGCGGTAGGGCTATGCACGTCGGCAAGATTCTTCCGAGAGGGCGTAAGGAAAGTTCCATGCAAAGAAACAGTCTAACAAGGAAGATAACATATAGTTATTCAAAATGGGGTGAAATTTACATGAGATGTCACTTTTTCCTAAGTACATCTTTATTTGAATTTCTCCCCTAGTGGAGATTACAAGAAGAAAAAGATGGAAAGGGGAGGCGGGCTACAAGAAGAAAAAGATGGCGAGAGGCCCCTGGTAGAAGCCCAGCCTGACCCCTATGGACCAGCACTGTGCGGAGAGGGAAGGGCTTCCAGATGGGCAGGTAAGAACCTGGCCCCTCCTGGACTAGCATTGCACGGAGGAGAGGGCCAGCGCGGGAAAAAAGGGGGATGGACCCCAGAAGCTGAAGTCCGCGGGCCTGCCAGAAGACCCAGCTCGAAGATGAGGCAGCGCCCGGGACAAAGGCCCCCGGCAAGGTCGTCCTGCCGGGAGGGGGTGAGGCGTGAGGCTAGCGGTGATGGTGCGGCCGGCGGTCAGCCCAACCTCGAGTCATTAGGCACCGACTTGACCGCCCAAAGACCGGACTCAACATCGTCGTCTTCGTCGTTGTCCTCCTCATCACTCTCACCCAAGGACAAGCTTTCGGCGCTGCTCGATCTCTCTTCACAGTAGCTGAGATGGGCACCAGAGCGCCCATAAATCTTGATGGAGAGAAGATTGGCCTCTGTCGTTTTGAAGCGAAGGACATGCCCCACCTAGAGGTTGTGGGCACGGGCAAAGTTCTTCCAGCCGCGCCTGAGAAACATGACACAATTCGCTGGGTACTTGATGTCTACTCGCGTCGCGCCGTTACAACAACCATGCGCCTGTAACCATAGGATGGGCGGCTCGTCGACCTCCATCGCCATGGAGAAGAGGCGAGGGAGGCGCTGATGACTCCGAAGGGGACCGGCCAGCTCGAGGACGAAGTCCAGCGCCGTCCCCTCGGCGTGGGTCTCCTCAAGGGAGAGGCCTCGCGTCGGAAGAGGGGGTGGCGTAGCGCTCTGCCTCCCCTGACCTCGGCCTCCATGATGGCCATGACCCCTCATGCCCCTTCCCCCATGCGTGCTCGGGCCACCCTCCGCCTCCGTAGCCGAAGCGGTGGCGTGATCCCGACAAGAGCTCCTCCTTGGAGCGGAGAACGGTGGCCACCCTCGCCCTCTATTCATGGCTAAGGGAGAGAGCTACTTGGAGGTTGGGAAGACGTGGAAGGGCAAGCTATGGAGGTTCACACTCATAAGAGGGAGGAAGGATGGATGAGCACCACCCTGGCTATCCCTCAATTTATAGGGGGAAGCGTGGGGGCTGGCTCTCCCCCGCTCCAAGGGTAGCCGCCCACCTCCTCCAATAGCGGCACCCTCGATCACGGGGCGAACAGCAACCACCCCGTTGCTCCAATCCATGGCGCTGCAGTTACTGCCTTTACCATGGACTTTAAGTCATGGGTGCTCGTTGATGGCTCCCTGCTATGCATGCGGCGCGCGTGGCGGAAACAACCTGACCCAGTAATTGAAAATTTGATGGCCGTGTTGCACACGTATCCCACGTCCCGCATCCAATGGGCGTCGTGGGGAAGCGTAGCAAGCGCAATGATCACAACCAAAAGCTCCTGCCACGCGTGCCCATGCACTGTTTGGGCCTAGCCCAACAACGCCTCGCACCGTGTATGGCCCAGGCCCGGGGGCTCCTGTCGGTGCACTAGAGTTTTGGTCTCTCCAGTGCCCCTTACTCATGCACGGGCAGTAGTAGCCACCCCTAGCGACGAGGCCCAGCAGGGAGTTTCTAGGTACAACATAGGAGAATCAAGGCTCCCGGCAAGACCTTGTCGGGATGACCATCAAACCCTCAAGCAAAGACAAAGCCCCGGCAAGACCCGGCAAGGCGAAGCGCCGACAAGGCCCCGCCAGCACATAGGCTAGGTGTCGTTCTGCTTGGACACGTGTCACGGCGTTGGCGCTGGAGGGGGCTAAGCGGTGCCGATAGGACGGACTCCTGTCCCATCCCGCAGACGGACAGAGATGCCTAACAGTGCATTAAATGCACATGTCCTACTCCTTCAGTGTTAGGTATGATAACATTGCAACTCTGTACACCGTGTGTACGCACTGTACGCCACTGTTGGGAACCCCTTCAGAGTATAAAAGGAGGCCCAGGGCGATACCGTAGAGGAATTTTGGGGACTTTTAGTCTTTTGGCTTTTCGACTTAGGACCTTCTAGCTCACATGCGTGGCAGTTGCTCACAGCACTCCTGTAGCTAGAACCCTAAGAACACTCTCAATACAACCAAGCAGGAGTACGGTTTTACGCATCCTTGCGGCCCAAACCTGGGTAAAATCCCCACTTGCTGTTCATCACACCTGCTCTTTGTGCGAGCCTCCCCCCCCCCCCCCCGCCGAACCGAAAGGGGTCCCCCGGTCTCATAGGTGCTCGTTCCCCACGACATCTTTGGCTTTAAAATGATGCTCCAGCGATCCATCTATGGACTGGTGCAAGCATCTCAGAGTTGGAATCTTCGCTTTGATGAGGTGATCAAAGCGTTCGGGTTTATACAAGTTTACGAAGAAGCTTGTATTTACAAGAAAGTGAGTGGGAGTTCTATAGCGTTTCTAATATTATATGTGGATGACATATTGCTGATTGGAAACAATATAGAAATGTTGGAAAGCGTGAAGGAATATTTGAATAAGAGTTTTTCAATGAAGGACCTAGGATAAGTTGCTTTCATATTAGGCATCAAGATCTATAGACATAGATCGAGACGCTTAATAGGACTTTCATAGAGCACATACCTTGACAAAGTTTTGAAGAAGTTCAAAATGGATCAGTCCAAGAAGGGGTTCTTGCCTATATTGCAACGTGTGAAGTTCAGTAAGACTCAATGCCCAGTGACTGCAGAACATAGAGAAAAGATGAGTGTCATCCCCTATGCTTTGGTCATAGGCTCTATCATGTATGCAATGTTCTGCACAAGGCCCGATGTCAGCCTTGCCATAAGTATGCCCGGAAGGTTTCAAAGTGATTCGGGAATGGAGCACTGGACGGCGGTCAGTAATATCATTAAGTACCTGAAAAGGACTAAGGAAATGTTTCTCGTTTATGGAGGTGATCAAGAGCTCATCATAAAGGATTACGTTGATGCAAGCTTTACACTGATCTGGATGATTCTAAGTCTCAAACCGGATACGTATTTCTTCTCAATGGGGGAGCGATAAGCTGGTGCAGTTCCAAGCAGAGCGTGGTAGCCGATTTTACATGCGAAGTGGAGTACATCACAGCCTCGGAGGCGGCAAAGGAAGGTATCTGGATGAAGGAGTTCATCATAGATCTTCGATTAGTGCCCGGTGCACTAAATCCAATGGCTCTGTTCAGTGACAACACTTGTGCCATTGCTCTGGCCAAGGAACCAAGGTTTCACAAGAGGACCAGACACATAAAGAGACACTTCAATTCCATCCGCGATTACATCAAGCAGGAGGACATAAATATTTTCAAAGTGCACTCGGATCTGAATGTCGTAGACCCGTTGACTAAACCTCTTCCAAGGGATAAACATGATCAACACCAGAACTGTATGGGTGTTAGATTCATTACAATGTAAATCACATAGTGATGTGAGCTAGATTATTGACTCTAGTGCAAGTGCGAGACTGTTGGAAATATGCCCTAGAGGCAATAATAAAATGGTTATTATTATATTTCCTTGTTCATGATAATCGTTTATTATCCATGCTATAGTTGTATTGATTGGAAACACATTGCATGTGTGGATACATAGACAATACTATGTCCCTAGTATGCCTCTAGTAAACTAGCTCGTTGATCAAAGATGGTCAAGGTTTCCTAGCCATAGACATAAGATATCATTTGATAACGGGATTGCATCATTGGGAGAATGGTGTGATGGACAAGACCCAAACTATGAACATAGCATATGATCGTGTCAGTTTATAGCTATAGTTTTCTACATGTCAAGTATCTGTTCCTATGACCATGAGATCATGCAACTCACTGACATTGGAGGAATAACTTGTGTGTATTAGATGTCACAATGTAATTGGGTGACTATAAATATGCTCTACAGGTGTCTCCGAGGGTGCCTGTTGAGTGGGCATGGATCAAGACTGGGATTTGTTACTCCGTGTGACGGAGAGGTATCTCAGGGCCCACTCGGTAATACAACATCACAACAAGCCTTGCAAGCAAAGTGACTAAAGTGTTAGCCACGAGATCTTGTATTACGGAAGGAGTAAAGAGACTTGTCGGTAACGAGATTGAACTAGGTATAGAGATAACGACGATGGAATATCGGGCAAGTAACATACCGAAGAACAAAGGGAACGGCATACGGGGTTAACTGAATCCTTGACATAGAGGTTCAACCGATAAAGATCTTCATAGCATATGTAGGAACTAATATGGGCGTACATGTCCCGCTATTGGTTATTGACCATAGAGGTGTCTCGGTCATGTCTACATAGTTCTCGAACCCGTGGGGTCTACACACTTAACGTTCGGTGACATTTCGGTAGTATTGAGTTATGTATGGTGGTGACTGAAGGTTGTTCGGAGTCCCGGATGAGATCCCGGACATCACGAGGAGATCTGGAATGGTCTGGAGGTAAATATTGATATATAGGAAGTCCTATTTTGTCCATCGGAAAAGTTTCATGTATTTCCGATAGTGTATAGGGAGTGCCGGAGGGCCATCGGGAGGGGCCACCCATGCCGGGAGGTCACATGGGCCTTAGGAGTGGCTCACCAGCCCATAGTGGGCTGGGAAAGCCAGCCCCAATAGTCCCATGTGGATAGGATGTGGGAAAAGGAAAAAAACAAGTGGGGGAAGGATTCCAAGTAGGATTGGAATCCTATTTGGAGGATTGGAGGTGGACTCTTCCACCTCCTCCACTTCGGCCGAAGCCCCTAGGGGGAACCCTAGGGCTGCCTCCTCCCCCCTCCCTCCTATATATAATAGAGGAATTGAGCCCCAAAACACACAAGTCCACGTGCTAGTTCTCTATTCCCTAGTTCCTTCACCAAATAGATTCCAACGGTGCTTAGGTGAAGTCCTACCGAAATAGTTCCACCACCATCGCCGCCGCACCGTCGCATAGCCGGAGAACTCATCTACCTCTCTGCTCCCTCTTTCTGGATCAAGAAGGCGGATATCATCATCGAGTTGTACGTGTGCTGAATGCGGAGGTGTCGTTCGTTCGGCGCTAGATCAGGACGGATCGCAGGACGGCTAGCGATTTGGATCATGAAGACGTTCAACTACATAAACCGTGTTTCTTAATGCTTCCCACTTAGAGATCTACAAGGGTATGTAGATCCACTCTCCCTCTCATAGATGCTCATCACCATGGATAGATCTTGCGTGTGCGTAGGAATAAAATTGTTTCCCATGCAACCCAATAGTTGGAACCCTTGGTGGACTTTCGGGCTCCTTCGGAAGTTTTCGAAACCTTCCAGAAGCTTCCCGGTACAATACCAGAAAAAACCAAAACTTTTCTTCCCATATATAAATCTTTACCTCCAGACCATCCCGGAGCTCCTCGTGATGTCCGGGATCTCATATTGGAGTTAGAGTAGCATTCGGTCACCAACATACATAATCCAATAATATTATATCGTTACCGAATGTTAAGCGTGTTCCCACATATTCCACAAAGATCTTTATTGGTCAAACCACAATGCCAAGGATTCAATCAATCATGTATGTAGTTCCCTTTGTCCAGTGATATGTTACTTGCCCGAGATTCGATCGTAGGTATCTCCATACCTAGTTCAATCTCGTTACCGTCAAGTCTCTTTACTCATTTCATAATACAAGATCGCGTGACTAACTCCTTAGTCACATTGCTTGGAAGATTCTTCTGATGTTGTATTACTGAGAGGGCCCAAAGATACCTCTCTGTCATACGGAGTGACAAATCCCAGTCTTGATCCATACCAACCCAACAGATACCCTCGAGGATACCTGTAGAGTATCTTTATGACCACCTATTTACTAAGTGATGCTTGATACACACAAGGCATTCCTCCAGTCCTAGGGAGTTGCATGATATCATGGTCGTAGGAACAGATACTTGACATGAAGAAAGCAGTAGGAATAAACTAAGTGATACGATCAAATGCTATGCTTACGGTTGGGTTTCGTCCATCACATCATTCTCCTAATGATGTGATCCCGTTATCAAATGAGAACTCATGTCTATGGTTAGGAAACCTTGACCATCTTTGATCAACGAGCTAGTCTAGTAGAGGCTCACTAGGGACACTTTGTTGTCTATGTATCCAATAATGTATCTGAGTTTCCGATCAATACAATTCTAGTATGGATAATAAGCAATTACCATGAACAAGGAAATATGATAATAAACAATTTAGTATTGCCTATCGGGCATATTTCCAACAATGATACACTTTGTCACATATAGAACTTCGTATATCTTCCTCAAAACAGCCACCATACCTACCTATCATGGCATTTCCATAGCCATTCTGAGATATATTGTCATACAACTTCCACCGTTCCATCACATGACTTGTGTGTTCATCCTCATATTGATTCGCATGATCATATAAAGTTGACATGATATTTATAGCAAAGCCATCATTCATCATTGTTATACGTGTTATGCTAGAGCATTGTAGATCCTGGTACACTACAAAAGGCATCCATATAGAGACATTGTTATTGAGTTGTAGCATCGAGTTATAAGTAAATAAAAGTGTGATGTTCATCATTATTAGAGCATTGACCTAGTGAGGAAAGGATGATGGAGGCTATGACTCCCCCATAAGTCAGGATGAGACTCCATACGAGAAGAAAAAGAGTCCAGAGAGCCCACACGAAAAAAGAGGAAGGGCAATGTTACTACTCTTTTACCACACTTGTGCTTCAGAGTAGAACCATGTTCTTCATGTAGAGAGTCTTCTGAGTTATCACTTTCATATACTAGTGGGAATTTTTTTCAGTATATAACTTCGCTTGTATATTTCGAAGAAGGCTTCCCCAAATACCCGAGGTCTTCATGAGCAAGCAAGTTGGATGCACACCCACTTAGTTTCCATTGAGCTTTCATACACTTATATATCTTAGTGCATATGTTGTATGGCAATCCCTACTCCTCACATTGATATCAATTCATGGGAATCTCCATAGCCCGTTGATCTGCCTAGTTGATGTGAGACTTTCTTCCTACATCCTTTGATCTCCACCACCACATTCTATTCCACCTATAGTGCTATATCCATGGCTCATGCTCATGTATTGCATGAAGTTGGAAATCATGAAGCATGCTAGAAGTACGATCCAATTGCCTGGTTATAACATTGGGGTGCTCATAATTTATACTTATGCGGTGAACACGGAGTCATGTCATGCTAATATGTTAAAATGAGTAGGGATAAACATTATTTAGCGATCGTATATTTTGAATAAGTAATGATTATGTTCTTATACTTCTGAATATTATTAGGTTGATATCAATTACTTCATATTTCTGGATATTTACACCGTGATCAAGATTACATGTTGGGTAGCATTCAACATCAAAAATTCTTTTTTTATCATTTACCTACTCGAGGACAAACAGGAAATGAACTTGGGGATGCTTGATACGTATCCAACGTATCTATAATTTTTGATTGTTTCATGCTATTATATTATCAATCTTGCATAGTGCATATGCAATTATATGCTATTTCATATCATCTTCTAGGACTATCCTATTAACTCAGTGCCCAGTGCCAGTTCATGTTTTTGCGTATTTTTGACCTTTGTAGGGAAACGGTACCAACCTACAGAGAAATAGCATAAAGAGAACCTAGAAGCATTGGAAGGTGGCCAAAAGAGCCACGAGAGAGCGATGAGCCCACATGGCGTGCCTAGAGGGTAGGGGACATCGTGCAAGCTCGTGACTCCCTCCACTAGTAGAGAACAGGGCATCTGTCCCGGTTCCAGAGGGCCTTTAGTCCCAGTTCTGGAACCGGGACATCACAATCGGGACTAACGGTCCATACCTTTAGTCCCGGTTGGCTTACGAACCGGGAATAAAAAGGCTCCACGCGGCCACTGTAGGGCACCAAGGCAGGAGGACCTGCAGTCCCGGTCGGTAACACCAACCAGGACAAAAGGGAATCCACGTGTCAGCCCCTGCAAAGCGCTGGGGTCTAGGTTTTTTTTGAAAGGGTCATGTTTCATTTTGTGTTTTCATTTTCTTTTATATTTATATTGTATTTTCATGCAGTTACACGTATTAATATACAACATCACCAGTACAAATTATGGAAAAAAACATCCAACATCAGTACAAATTAGATGGATGCAATTGACCAAGTTGAATTAGAGGAAAATACGATGTTGCCATTCGCAACATCATATTTTCCTCTAATTCAACTTGGTCTATTGCATCCATCTAATTTGCACTCGTATATGTCATATTACAACTCATCATCATCTTAATAAACTCTTCATCATTCTAGGTAAAATAACATAAAAAGGTGAACTCCTCATCATTCTGGTTGTTATCATACTAGCAAATGATCAAGTTATCACAAGTTAGAAACACTAGCTACTGCTATCTCCTAGGTCAAATAGCATAAAAATGTGAACTCCTGCATCTCCCCATTGAAGAATACATCTACCTATATCCAACTTCTGGCTTGCGCAATTTATAGTCTTCAAGTGTTTGCCTGGATGTTGTTATTGCCTTGCTCCATCCTTTTATTTTTATGGTATTCTCACTTTGAGATATTGTGTATTTACCAGGGTAACTCATCGGCATTGGCCGTAAACTAACCATATGCAAATCACCTTTGGTAAATATCCACTTAGGAACAGTCTCTGGTGGGAGTACCTATTGAATAACATAAGTTATAATAACATAGTTAGAAAACTAGTTTTGCTTAAGAATAATGTATGAAAAAGATGGAGTAATGACACAAGAGTAAATAAATTCTTAAAAAGTTGTCTCTAGTGATGTTATAAGGTTTTAACTTGTGCACTAGTGGCACATATCCATGAAAATGTTACCAATCATCTAATGTTTCTTATGATGTTGAACAGCATGAATAAATGAGATGAGATGATATTTATCCAACCAAGTAAGTTTGGAGTCATGACTGTAGTACGTCTGATCTATTATCTATTGGTAGTTCTTGTAGCACGGAAATAAGTTGATAACTAAAAAAAGAAAATTAGTCGGGAAGAGTACCAAATACTTTTCAATAATCAATATAAAGTAACTAACAAATCAGTTGACAAATGCACCTGGAGGTAGCACCGGAATCAAGTCATCATTCACATGCACCCTATCGTCGTTTTCTGACGACAGATGCCATGGGTAGGCTTATCGTAGGTGGTTGGGACCGAAGAACGCCGGCGGGCTCCGGGAGCGAGATTGGGCACAAGCGATGGCGACACACGATGTACCCAGGTTCAGGGCCCTCCGTGGGAGGTAATACCCCTTGTCCTGCTAGGTCTAGTTGTATGGATAGTTGTGTTTACAAGGGTGCTCCTAGAGATGTGTCTGGAGGAGGAAGAAGGAGCAGCTGGCTCGTCCTCCTCCGTTGCTAGTGATGGTGTGAGAGGAAAGCTCTATGTGGGTGTATGCGAATGGTTGTCTGTCCCCGTTGCATGGGGGGCTCGGGGGGTTTTATAGGCCAACCGCCCGGCTCTATAATATGTTCTAAAGTACAAGGGTGGGGGACCTGGCTGGTAGTCTCTCTGACTGGCCAGGGGGTCCCGCCTTTTGTGCCGTCTTGTCACCTGTAGGTTCCACCGGCTGAGCGGTCCCATCTCCTGCTGGGGCCCGCCAGCCAGCTCTGCGATTGGCCCTCGCCGACCTGTCGCGGCACGGGTTGCCCGAGAGGCGTCGTCTAGTGCCAGCCGGCCGAAGTCTCCGGTATGGCCGGCTGCACTGTAGCCACACCGGGGCAGGTAATCGAGTGGGCGAGGGCGTGCCGACACTATTTTCCCGCCCGGTCACGCTCTCCAAGGTCAGCAGCCTGGACGGCCGGACTATAGCCATGCGCCCCAGTGCGTCAGCAGCAACTCTGGCCATAGGACCGCCCGTCGTGGTGGTCACGTCTTGTCGTCGTACCCGCGCCCAGGGGGATGGGACGTCGCCCGTCCACCCCTGGGTCAACGAATGGAGGTGGCCCAGAAAGCAGTCGGTCATGCCCAGTCGGCCGGTGGTCGAGCCGGTCATGCGACCAGCTGCCCGTGTCGCCAGCTGGCAGCACATCGAGCCGGTCGTCCTCTAGCCAGCCATGGACAGCCGGCCACGTAGTTTTCTTCGAAGCAGAAGTGGGGAGAACCCCATTGCTTTGGCCTACCTAGGGGTAATAACCCCATCAATAGTCCCCAAAGCTAGTGGGGGCCCGCGTCCGGCTGACGGAGGGGAGCCGGCAGCTTTCCCCCCACGGTACCCGCCTCCGGCGCGAAGCCGAAGGGGCAGTCGGGTCTGCCGTTGGACCTGACACCAGGTACCGGTGTGTCGCCTCGGGACCCGCGCTGACCCGCCGCGCACCACGCGGCGAGTAATGATGTGACGGGCCCCATGCATGCGGGGGAGACGGGACGTCGGCCTGGGCCTAGCCTGCTAGGCCTCGGACATAGCCCAGTAGGCCTCGGGGCGCAGACTGGGATCCTCTGCGCCCCGAAGCGGCCGTTACGATCTTGGGCCACCCACGCGCGCGTGGAGTTTCCGGGGGAGTGGGCACAATTAATCCCACGTCCCCCGGTCGTGGCCTCCCCTATAAAAGGGGAGGAAGGGCAGGGGGCAGAGAAGCCCACATCCCTCTCGCCCCCTACGGCCCCGCCTTCGTGCCTTCTTTGTCCTCCTCACCTTCCTGCGCAGCACCACGCCCGAGCCCGCAACCGCGCCCGCACGCCGCCCCGCCGCCGTGATGGCCGACGGACGTGGAGGGAGCTGGGCTGGCTCCGTCATTGTCAAAGGGGACATTGTGGAGCTTCACCACGCGTGGATGCTACCGCCGGCGGAGCGAGTGGTCGCACGCGCGCCTGGCGACGAGGCGGCGCCGGCACCGCAGCCGGGGGAACACGTCGTGGTCCTTTGGCACTTCGTGCGCAGCTTCGGGCTCACCGTAAGCCACTTCTTCCACCTACTCCTCGACACTTTTGATCTCCAGCCGCATCATCTTGTCCCCAATGCGATCTTGTACCTCGCCGTGTTCATGACGCTGTGCGAGGGATATCTCGGGGTTCTTCTTTTTCTTGAGCTCTTCAACGCTCTCTTCTATCTCAAGTCGTTGAAGAGCAGCGCCTGCGAGGGCACGGTGGTGTGCTGCCGCGGCACCGCGCGCTTCCCTCCACTTCCTCTCATCGACTCCGTCAAGGGGTGGCATTGGACGTTCTTCTATGTGAAGAACGCCGACCCGGGTTTGGATTTCATCCGACTGTCGCCGTTCGTCGACGCACAGCCCACCCAGGTGAACTGGCAGGGAACCGCCCCACGCGGCATAGCCCTGGCGGAGCTCGGCCGGCTCGCGTAGCTGAAAAGCTCTGAGGGGTTGGTCATCGCCGATCTGGTGGCGGCCTTCATATCGCGTCGGGTGTTGCCTCTCCAGATGAGGCCGCACCAGATCTACGATGTGTCAGGCCGCCGCGACCCCTGACGGTTGTCCACCATTGACCTGACACCGGCTTAAGTGGCGAAATGGGTGAACGCCCTTACGACATTCAAGCTAAAGCCCGAGTCGTGGTCCTTCGGCATGGAGCCGTACGACCACATGAACCATCCCCCCTGATAAGTCTTTTGACGAGACGGTCTTTCTTCATTTGATTCTTTCCAGCCGGCAGCCGGCTGCGGACCTCACTTTGTTGTGCTGATCGCAGCTGTTGGTGCGATAGAACACGCCGGATGGCCCACACCCCCATATCTTCGAGGCGGAGCGTGAACACTCTCACTCCGAACACTACGAGCGGGGAGGCCTGCCAGAGGAGAGGGTCTACTCATTGGGAGGAGTCGATGAGCCGGCGGACCCGCAAGCCGGCGACCCCAGTGGAGCCGGTGGATCCGACATAGCCGGGGAGCCCAGCGGAGCGGGTGAGTTCCTTCTTGCCCCCACGATCAGGGACTGGATGGACGACGATGATGACGATAACGATGATGACGTAATGATTCTGAAAGCCCTCCTCCCTCAGCGCATCAGGGTCGGCGGAGCGAGAAGCGACTGGCTCAAGCCCTAGCGGTCGGAGCTGTTGGCCGGGTGAAGAGGCCGACTTAGAAGGGGCCGGCGGCCCCACCACCAGTCCCTAAGCGGATGAAGGTGGCAGCGCGGAAGCCGCCGGTGTGCGCCAAGCGGGCTTTGTCCCTCGTCATCAAGTAAGTCTCTTTTTGCATCTTGTGTGTGTTTTCTTCCAAGTTGCGAGCCGGTGGGTGACCGGCCTTTGTCCGCTGCAGGGACCCCATCGAGCTCCATGAGGGGGAGCCGGCGGGGGAACCGACGAATGCTGCCAGCCGGCTAGCCCGCGAGCACGTGGCCACCCAGTGGGAGGAGAAGAGGAGGCTCGCGGAGCTGTGAGCCTCAAAGTCCGGAACGCGGGGCAGGGCCTCGCATTCCAGGACTTCAAGCGGCGGGCGGAGGAGGAGGTCCGCGGACCCCGTGCGGGCATAGGACTCGGCGGCGAAATCGACCCGTCCGTCGAGGCCTCCATCGAGCGAGCTGCAAGGGGTGGCCAGGGACCCGCCTGCACCTCCGTCCGTGGAGGAGGCGGCCCAAGCGAGGGCAGCAGCAGCAGAGCCGGCTCTCGAGGCGACTCGGCCGGAGGTGCCAGACGTGACACCGCCCGTGGCCGAGTCGGCTTGGGTCGACGTGCCGGAGCCCCCAGTGGCCTCGGAGGCGACATCAGAGGTGGCACCGGATGTGGCAGCCATGGAGGTGGAGGCGCCCTCCGTCGCGATCGTCATGCTGGAGCAGCAGGGAGCGGAGACGGTGATGGCGTCGGGCGGAGGGCCGGCGAGGGGCAACACCCGGACCCTTGTCGTTGTTGACCCACCGCCGGCAGCCGGTACTATGGCAAGCCTGGACGGCAATGGTGGCCGGGCCCAGAGGACCCTGCGGACCATGCAGGAGGTGCTCCGAGACTGGCAGGCGCTGGCGGGCGGGCCAGCCCTACCGGCTCCCCAAGCGGGCAGCCCGGTCCCCTCGTTCGGGGACTTGGGGAGCGTCCTGGACCGGTGCCGGCAGGAGCGGGCCCGGTTCTGGAGGGGGCAGATGCCACCCTACAGCGTGTGGAGATAAGCACTGTTGCCCTTATCTTAGATTTTTCAGTGGGGGCGTGCAAGCGCACCCACTGGGTGTAGCCCTAGAGATCCGGATCAGCTGGTCGGCTGACGGGCAGCCGGGCCGGATCTCTTTTGAGCATGTCTTGATTTTTGGCTCTGCGTGACAGGAGGGGAACTCCTTGCGGCAGAAGCTGTTTGAGGAGGTGGTCACCATCCACGATCGCGGCAAGCACGGCTTCTACCGCCTGGAGGAGGAGCTAGAGTGCGTGCATGGTAAGTTGAGTTTCGTGGGAGGGGTATGCAGCCCCTGAGAGCCGGCTGACGCCTGCCTTGTCTTGCAGGCGACCTAACCGCCCTCCGAGACGAGAAGACCGAGCTCGTCTCCGAGCGGGACCGGCTGGCACAAGATGTCCAGGCGGACGCGTAGGAGAAAGACCGGCTGGCCACGATGCTGGTGGATGGGGAGGCGGCCCAGGACCACCTCAAGGCCGCCTTGGCAAAGGAGGTGGCGGCCAGGGAGACGGCCGTCAAGGAGGTAGCTGACGCCGCCCGGAGGACCGCCGGCCTCCAAGACGAGGTGACCCGCCTCAAGAGGTCGCTCGAGGAGGTCGGGGGCTCCCTTGCCGCATCGGAGGTGGCGCTAGCATCGGAGCGGAAGGCGGCGCTCAACTTCGCCATCGGGGTGGACGACACCATCGAAGGTAAGTGTGTGTTTTTACCTTCTCCAGACGGTTGCTTTTTCCTTTGGTGGTTCTTGTGTTTGATTTGCCTTTCTTCCCTCTTCTTCCCCTTTCTCCCAGGGCGTTTCCCGGAAACTCAGCGCCGCGCTGAGCGCGTCGTCGAGGAGCATCGGGAATACCTTCGGGAGCGCGGGCGCTCCATCGAGGAGGACGCCGCGTGGGACGTGGATGAGCTTGGGGTCGCCATCGAGTACCGGCTGACCCACCTCGAGCGGAGCATGGAGCGGCTGAAGACGGCCGGGAAAGAGATCATCGCCGCTCTGTGGCCGAGCCGCGGAGGAGCTCCAGCGAACCGCGTGGCCTTATGGCTGGAGCAGGGCATGGCCCCTCTCGAGGCCTGGAAGGCATCAGCAGCCCGAGCCGGCGCGCAGATGGCGCTCTGGTTCGTCATGTCATGGTACCGTGGCATGGACTTGGGCCGGCTGGCCACCATGCGGGACGAGTCAGTCGAGGAGCGGGAGGCCCGTGAGTCGGCCCTTGTCCGCCGGGCCAGGGAGCTCGCGTCGTACGTCGACACGGATGAGTTCCTGCCGACCCTTGGCGAGGACGGCGAGCCGGTGCCTGAAGACTCCTTCGGTATCCCCCAAGGCCAAACAGACGAGGAGGTTGCCGGTGAGAGCACTGACTCGAGCGGCGAGACAGTCGGAACCGCGGAGGCCGCCTTGAAGGCCAAGGAGGCCGACCCGAAGGCCGTGACCACCTCCGAGGTGAGAGTCGAGCTACCCAGCGATGCGCTGGCTGGAGGCACGCTGGCTGGCGATGCGACAGTGGCCTGAGCCCTTGGGCGCCATTATCTTTCTTTTTTTTCATTCCTGCAAGTTAGGCTCGAGTCTACCCACTGGGGGTGTTATGTAATGAACCATGCTAGCCGTGGGCCACTTTTGTGTTTGCCTTAATGCTCGTGCCAACTTGTCCTTATCCTTTTTTGCCCTCTTGGTTCTTTTCAACCCCCCCCCCTGTTTTCCCCTTTGGTTTCGGCCCCGCCAGACTAACAGCCGGGAGCCGGTCTGTAGCTGGGTCGGGGTGTTCGCCTCGAGGGAGCCAGTTCGAAACTTAGGAACCACAAGGGCCTTCCGGATAAGTAGAGTGGCAGAGGCGAGGCGGTGGTCCGGCTGGGCCTAGCCGGTATCTCCTTTTGATCGACCTTTCATGTGAGCTAAGCCTTGTCGCCCCAAAGCCCCGTCAGTCGGACATCCGGGAGCTGGATCTGTAGCTGGGAGGGGTGGGAGGGTTTGCCCGGCTCACACTACTTAGCCATTTTTTCGAGAAAAGCGACCTAGGGCCAGCCGGCGAGCCCCCGGGCCCGGGATCCGGGCCGAGGAGCCAGTGGGCGAGGAAGCCTTTGAGGGAAGCGAAACAGGGTGTGCCCCAAGAGCCGGCCTGGGGCACCCATTGCATTCATAAGCCCAAAAGGGTGGGGATATATACATACATTGGTGTTTTTAGCAGTAAAACAGGCAGAGGAGCGTCGCGTTCCATGGGCGCTCCGTCTCTTCGCCGGAGGCATCTCTTTTGCGCTTCTGCGGCTTCTGGGCGTCTATTAGGTAGTATGCGATGTTGTGCGGCACCTTGCTAATGATGAAAGGGCCCTCCCATGGGGAGGACAGCTTGTGTTGTCCGGCTGTCCACTGGATCCGCCTGAGGACCAGGTCCCCTTCACGAAAGGAGAGTGGCCGGATCCGCTTGTTGTGGTAGTGCTGAAGCTTCTGCTAGTAGATTGCCATCCGGCTCAAGGCCAGTTCGCGAGCTTCCTCGAGTAGGTCGACGTCGTCTTCTCTTGCCTCCTTTCCGTCCTTCTCCATGTATAGGGCGACCCGAGGAGAGTCGAACTCGATGTCGGCGGGGATGATCGCCTCGGACCCATACACAAGGAAGAAGGGAGTGTAGCCGGTTGATCGGTTGGGGGTGGTCCTGAGACTCCAAAGGACGGCTGGCAGCTTGTCGATCCAGCAGTTGGTCGACCTTACCAGCAGCGTCATGAGCGGGGGCTTGATGCCGGACAGGATGAGGCTGTTCGCCCTCTCGACCTGGTCGTTTGACTATGGATGAGCGACGGAGGCCAGGTCGAGCTGGATTCCTTGCTTGGAGCAGTAACACGTGAGCGCGCCCTTGGCGAAGTTCATGCCGTTGTTGGTGATGATGCTGTGGGGAACGCCGTAGCAAACTGTGATGTCGTCGATGAACCGGACGTACGTGGGGCCATCCAGCTTCTTGATTGGTCATGCCTCGATCCATTTGGTGAATTTGTCAACAGCCACCAGCAAGTGTGTCATGCTGCCTCGTGCGGTCTTGAAGGGGCCCAACATGTCCAACCCCCAGACGGCGAAGGGCCACGAGAGGGGGATGGTTTGAAGGGCTGAAGCCGGTAGGTGGCTCTGCGTGTTGAAGTGCTGGCAACCCTCACACTTGTTGACCAATTTCTTGGCCACCTCGAGAGCAATGGGCCAGTAGAAACCGTGGGGGAAGGCCTTGGCCACCAGGGTCCTGGAGGCGGCATGATGCCCGCACTCGCCCTGGTGGATGTCGAGGAGGATCTCTAGACCCTTTTTTGTCTCGACGCATCGCTGGAAGACACCGGTGATGCTGCGGTGGACGAGCTCATTGTTGATTATGTTGTACGCTGAGGCTCGACGCTGAATTTTCCTTGCCAAGGCCTCATCCGGGGGGAGCTCGCCGCGTATAATGAACGCCAGGATAGGCTGGGCCCATGAGGGTGCCGAGACGGGGGGCGGCTCGGGAGCCCCCAGGACTGGATGATCAGCCCTCGGGACCGGCTCGCCAGCCCCCGGGGCCGGCTCGCCAGTCCTCGAGGCCGGCTGGTCGATTGCCATCATGACGGCCGCATCGTTGGAGCCAGCCGTCTCAGATGCAGCCGGCTCAACTGGTGCCGGTAGGGCAGCCAAGGTTGCGGGAGCCGGTGGTGAAGACGCCGAAGGGACAGCTGAAGCCACCGACGGGCCAGCAGCGTCTGTAGGTAAGAGGATCGACTCCAATTCTGGGGAAGGCTTGATCGATGGCTTGAGCACCTACTCGAGGGAGACACCGGCTAGGATCGCTTGCCAGGTGGAGCCGATCTTCACCAGCGCGTCGGTCGCCTCGTTGTCCGCCCATGGGACGTGGTGAAACTCACAGCCCTCAAAGGAGCCGGTGATCTATTGTACGAGGAAGCGGTAGCTGGCCATGTTGGCGTCCCTGGCATCCCATTCGCTAGAGACTTGCAGCACCACGAGGTCGGAGTCGTCGAAGCATAGGATGCGCCTGATGCTGATCTCCCTGGCGAGCCAGAGGCCATGGATGATGGCCTTGTACTCGGCCACATTGTTGGAGGCGGCCAAGTGGATCTGGAGGGCGTACTTGAGTTGGTCACCTTTCGGGAAGCAGAGGACTATGCCGGCACCCAGGCGGGTTCTCATTTTCGAGCCGTCGAAATGCATACGCCAATGCGTGGAGTCTGGGGGAGGCACATGAACTCCGTCTCCGCCCAGTCGACGAGGAAGGTAGCCAACGCCTGTGACTTGATGGCGATTCTTGGCTCGTACCGGATCTCATGATCGGCGAGGGTGATGACCCATTTGGCGATCCAGACGGTGGAATCCTGGCCGCTCATGATCTCGCCGAGCGGGGCCGTGCTCACCACGGTAATGGTATGCTCCTGGAAGTATTGCTTGACCTTCTTGGCGGTGAAATATACGTCGTAGCACATCTTTTGGTAGTGGGGGTAGTTCTGCTTGGATGCGGAGAGGACTTCGCTGAGGTAGTAGACGGGCCGCTGGACCGGCAGGGACTTACCCTCCTCCAGTCGCTCGACCACCAGGACAACACTGATGACGCGGGTGGTCACCGCGATGTAGGCGAGCAGTGGTTCCTTCTCAGCCGGCGCGGCCAGGATGGGCATGCGGGTGAGAGCCTTCTTGAGGTCGTGGAAGGCCTCGTCCGCCTCGTCGAGCCAATCGAACACGCCTGGTTTCTTGGTGTGACCCGGCTCGATCAGAGCCGTCTTGCGAAGGAGCCCGTAGAGGGGCAGGGCCTTCTCCCCCAGCCGGCTGATGAACCGGCTGAGCGAGGCAAGGCAGCCGGTGAACTTTTGGACGTCACGGAGCTGGGTCGGCTTGGGCATGCGCTCGATCATGCTGATCTTCTCGGGGTTTGCCTCGATGTCGCGGTCGAACATGAAGAAACACGGGAGTTGGCCGGCTGGGATGCCGAAGACATACTTCTCTGAGTTGAGCTTGATCTTGTACTCGCGTAGATTCGCGAAGGTCTCCCAGAGATCATCGGGGAGGCTGAAGTGCTTCTTGGTTTTGACGATGATGTCGTCGACGTAGACGTGGATGTTCCTACCTATCTGAGGCAGGAGGCACTTCTGCATGCACCGCTAGAAGGTGGCGCCTGCGTTCTTCAGGCCGAAGGACATGGTGATGTAGCAGTAGGCCCCAAAGGGCGTGATGAAGGAGGTCTTGAGCCGGTCTTCCGGGTCCAGCTTGATCTGGTGGTAGCCGGAGTAGGCGTCCAAGAAGGACAGCAAGTCGCAGCCGGCCGTGGAGTCAATGACTGAATCGATCCACGACAGCGCGAATGGGTCCTTGGGACACTCCTTGTTTAGGCTAGTGTAGTCGATGCACATGCGCTAGGTTTTGTTCTTCTTCAGCACTAAGACTAGGTTGGCCAGCCAGTCCGGGTGGAATACTTCCATGATGAATCCGGCTGCGAGCAGTCGGGCGATCTTTTCTCCTATGGTATGCCGCTTCTCCTTGAAGAAGCGACGCAGGGGTTGCTTGACCGGCTTGACGTCCGGCCGGACATGTAGTTTGCGCTCGACGAACTTCCTCGAAACACCCGGCATGTCCTTGGGGGACCATGCGAAGATGTCCCGATTCTCACAGAGGAAGTCGATGAGCTCGCCTTCCTATTTGCTGTCGATGCGGGAGCCGATGGTGACGCACTGAACCGGGTTGCCCGGGTCGAGCGGGATTTGCTTGGTGTCCTCGGACGGCTGGAAGGAGGCCTCGCCGGTGGACTGCGAGGGGGGAGCCAGCACGGCCGGCTGGCCGGCAGCAAGGGCCATGAGCCGGTCGAGCTGCCGCTTCTCCTTGGCGATTTCCAGGGCCTCGGCCAGCCGGCTGCCTTCTCGAGCGCACTCGATTGACATCTTGTAGTCGCCCGTGATGGTCATGATTCCTTTGGGGCCCGGCATCTTGAGCTTGAGGTAGGCGTAATAGGGGACCACCATGAATTTGACAAGGGCCGGCCGGCCCAGCAGCGCGTGGTAGGGGCTCGCGAGGTCCACGACCTCGAACAGCACCGGCTCGCGATGGAAGTGGCCGGGTCCGCCGAAGAGGATGTCGATCGTGATCTTGTCAATAGGGGAGCGGGACTTTCTAGGAACGATGCCATGGAAGACCGTCCGGCTCGCCTGTAGGTCTTCTATCTTCAGCCCCAGCTTGTGCATCGTGTCGAGGTACAGGATGTTGATGCTGCTGCCACCATCGACTAGCACCCATGAGAAACAGCAGGTGCGTTTCTCGGTGGCGATGGTGGGGTCGAGGACCAGGGCATAGCTGCCAGGACTTGGCATTACGGCGGGATGATCCTCTCGGCTCCAGGTGATCGGCTTCTCTGACCAGTGTGTGAATTGGGGAGCTGCCGGCATGGTGGCGTTCACCTCATGGTGGAGCCAGCGTTGAGCGTGTTTGCTCATCTCTTCGCTGGTGAAGACAACGTAACAGCTGCCTTGGTTAGGGAACTGGTCGATCAGACGACCGTCATTTTGGGCCGGAGCCAGAGCTAGCGCCGGGCCGGCAGCTTGGGCCGGGGCCGGCACGTGGCCAGGCGGCACGGGAGGAGCCGAAAGGCCGTCCCCCGGGCCAATCACTGTGAGAAGCTGCACTACCGGAGCATGTGCGTAGAGGGTTTGGCCCCCGAGTGGTTCTTGCAGGGGAGGTCGAGCATCTTCTTGAAGGTGAACTTCGGCTGCCAGGCATCCATGCTAGTGCGTTGGCGCTGACTAGAAGGCTGGGCAGCCGGCTCCTGCTCCTCAATAGTGTTGACCTGTCGGCTCTCGTAGTGGGGATCCGGCTGGTCGTTCTTGTGTTTCTTGTTCTGCGGCGGCCAGTTGTCGGCAGTTAGCCGGGACGTTGCCGGTGTTGTCGTTGCTTTGGCGGGCGGGGTCGTCTTGACCCGGATGGCTGAATCAACCGTGGCGTATTTGTCTGCCTTGGTCATGAGCTCAGCAAGCATGGCCGGCTTGGAGCACACAAGCTTATGCTTGAGGGGAGTGTCGTCTCGGCAACCCTCGATGAAATACTGCATGGCTTGCACCTCATGCACCCCCTCACAGGAGTTGCGGAGCTCGGTCCACCGCGTGAGGTAGTCACGGAGGGACTCGTCGGGCCCCTGAACGCACATGGTGAGTTCACGGGGGCGGCCGGGCCACGTGTAGGTGCTGGTGAAGTTGCGGACGAAGGCCTCCTCGAAGTCTGTCTAGGTGTTGATGCTATCGGCCGCCACACTGTTGAGCCAGGTGTGGGCCGAGCCGATCAGCATGAGGGGGGCGTAGCGAACGGCTACGCGCTTGTTTCCCCTGGCGATGTCGAACGCGGTGGTGTAGTCGATCAACCAGTCCTCGGGCTTGGCGGCCCTGTTATACTTAGGGGTGTCTCGGGGGAGAGTGAAGCCGGTTGGGAATGGCTCATTGTGAATCCGAGGGCCAAAACAGGCCGGGCCGATCGAGCCCTCCTCTTTGAGGAGGGCTAACTACGCAAGGTGGTCGATGCGGTTGCGGGCGTCGCTCTCGCTGCAGGGGACGCGCGGCCCGATCCGAGCCGAGAGCTCGGGGCGGATGACAGGCGGAACCGACTGTTCTGGCTCGTGCCATGAGGGTGGCGTATGCCCGTGGCTGCGCCGGCTACCGGCTACCGGTGCTTCTTGGTGGCGGCCGTTACGAGGCCGGTTGTTGGTGCGCCGGCTGCTAACAGTCGCCTGCTCGCTCCCCGGCAGCTAAGAGGGCCGGGGGTTGTTTGTTTCAGCCCAGTGGCCAAAGGCACGAAGGGAAGAGGAGTGTTGAGCCGGCTGACGGCCGGCAGTCCCCGTGCCCTCACGCTCGAGCCGGGGGCTTTGGGAGGCGGTGCTGCCCGACGCAAGCAGGTGCTGCTGCGCGTCAGCAGCGTCAATGAGCTCCTTGATGTGATGCTCGTGGGCGGCACGTTCTTCGCCCTCCAAGGTACCCAAGTCCTCGTAGGCTACCTTGAGGGCCGCAGGTTGGCTATGGGGGTGACTCAGATGGGCATCTTGCCGCTTAAGATTTCGGCGACCACATGGTCGCGATCGCGCATAGCCCCACGCCGGATGGGCTCGGTGCCAACCGGGGTGAGACCGTAGGCGGAAGCATATTCTCGCTGAGCAGCCTCCATGTGGCGTCGTGTGGCCGCGAGGGTGGTGGCGTCCTCAAATAGGACACGACGAACCGCCTTGAGGTCAGCCGCGGCGGCGTCAGGGTTCGACGTCGGGGCGATAGGGGTGCTCAAGCCCCAGAGGGCCGCACCAAGCGGGTCGGAAGTGCCAACGCGGGCTGTGGCGGTGTCAGCCCCGGTACGCGCACATTTGGAGGAGGTGGAGGAGATGATGGCCATTGCCCCCACGCGATCGTGGGAGCTCCTGGACTAGGTCGCAGCGAGTGCACCCACGGCCATGGGCGGATCGGCACAGACGAGCACCTGCCCGGGGTACTCGTCCGCGGTCGGAGCCTCGGCGAGGCTGAGCCTACCGAAGCACTCGGTGAGCGCATCGATGTCAGCTGCGAGGCCGACAGGGTCGCCCGCAGGGCGTGCCGGAGCAAGCCCCACGAGCCCTCGGTTTCGCCTGGACGTGCGGCTACGGGGGGAATGGTGAGGGGTCCCGCCCGAAGCATGAATTTGGCCGGTGCCGCGTACGACCCCACGATGGGCGCCAACTATCATCGTTTTCTCACGACAGAGGCCATGGGAGGCTTATCGTAGGTGGTTGGGGCCGAAGAACGCCGACGGGCTCCGGGAGTGAGATTGGGCATAAGCAGTGGCGACACACGATGTACCCAGGTTCAGGGCCCTCCGTGGGAGGTAATACCCCTAGTCCTGCTAGGTCTAGTTGGATGGATAGTTGTGTTTACAAGGGTGCTCCTAGAGCTGTGTCTAGAGGAGGAAGAAGGAGTAGCTGGCTCGTCCTCCTCTGTTGCTAGTGAGTGTGCGAGAGGAAAGCTCTATGTGGGTGTATGCGAATGGTCGTCTGTCCCTGTTGCATGGGGGGCTCGGGGGGGTTTATAGGCCAACCCCCCGGCTCTATAATATGTTCTAAAGTACAAGGGTGGGGGGACCCGGTTGGCAGTCTCTCCGGCTGGCCAGGGGGTCCTGCCCTTCGTGTCGTCTCGTTGCATGTAGGGTCCACCGGCTGAGTGGTCCCGTCTCCCGCTGGGGCCCACCAGCCGGCTCTGCGATTGGCCCTCGCCCACCTGCCACGGCACGGGTCGCCCGGGAGGCGTCGTCTAGCGCCAGCCGGCCGAAGTCTCTGGTACGGCCGGCTACACTGTAGCCACGCTGGGGCAGGTAATCAAGTGGGCGAGGGCGTTCCGGCACTATTTCCCCGCCCGGTCACGCTCGCCAAGGTCAGTGGCCTGGACGGCCGGACTGTAGCCATGCGCCCCAGTGCGTCAGCGGCCACTATGGCCATAGGACCGCCCGTCGTGGCGGTCACGTCTTGTCGTCATACCCACGCCTAAGGGGATGGGACGTCGCACGTCCACCCCTGGGTCAACGGCTAGACACAGCTCGGAAAGCAGCCGCTCGTGCCCAGCCGACTGGTGGTCGAGCCAGTCGCGCGACCAGCCGCCCGTGTTGCCAGCCGGCAGCACATCAAGCCGGACGTCCTCTAGCCGGCCATGGACAGCCGGCCACGTAGTTTTCTTCGAAGAGGAAGGGGGAGAATCCCATTGCTTCGGCCTACCTAGGGGTAATAGCCCTGTCACACCCAAATATCTATATTATTATCACGAACATCGTCACTACCAAGATCGAAGGTAATGTTCATGTCCTCATCCAACCCATATGCATGGCAAAATTCTCTCCAATTAGAACAACCTAAATATGTGTGATCTTCGTTAGTTTTCACCTTAACAACAAAAGTGTAATGCTTCGTTCTTAGGTGAGCTATCATAGGCTATGTATTGTCCTTCCTTTGGAAATGGAACTTGTCCAAGATAGCAGATCTTGCATGACACGGAACGCACTAGTCGAATTGTACAGAAGAACTAAATAATATTCATAGATAAGCTGATCATAAACCCACAATTCATCGGATCACGACAAACACACCGCAAAAGAGTATTAGATCGGATAAATCCCCATGAAGATCATGGAGAACATGGTATTGAAGCATAAAGAGATAGAAGAAGACATCTAGCTACTAATTGTGAACCTGTAGGTCTATGGTGGACTACTCACGTATCATCGAAGATGCCCTCCGTGATCGAATCCCCCTCCGACAGATTACCAAAAAATACTCCAAGATTGGATGTCTCGGGAACGGAGGCTTCTGGTGGTGGAAAAGTATTATCATGGCTCTTTTTGGTATGGGGGATATTTGCGAATTTATATGCCGAAGATTAGGGTTAGAGGACCTGCTAGGGGGGCACAAGCCAGGGGGCATGCCCCCCCCCCCCTTAGTCGTGCCAAGGTGGCTTGTGACCTCCTGGCAGGTCTCCTGGCCTCCTCTCCAAGTTTGGTAGATGTATTCTGGTCCAAGAAAAATCATCGCGAAGATTTTATTCCATTTAATATTCCTTATCTACAATACTCAAAAACAAGGAAAAAACAGAAATTGGCACTAGGCTCTAGGTTAATAGGTTAATCCCAAAAATAATATAAAATAGCATATTAATGCATATAAAACATCCAAAACAGATAATATAATAGCATGGAACAATCAAAAATTATAGATACGTTGGAGACGTATCAGCATCCCCAAGCTTAATTCCTGCTCGTCCTCGACTAGGTAAATGATAAAAACAGAATTTTTGATGTGCAATGCTACCTAACACATTTATCCATGTAATATTCTTTATTGTGGCATGAATGTTCAGATCCATAAGACTCAAAACAAAAGCTTAATGTTGACATAAAAACTATAATATTTCAAGCATACTAACAAAGCAATTGTGTCTCTTCAAAATATAATGGAAAAAGAAAGTTATCCCTACAAAATCATATAGTCTGTCTATGCTCCATCTTCCCCACACAAAGTATTTATATATATCATGCACAACCCCGATGACAAGTTAAGCAATTGTTTCACACCTTTTATGTTCTCAAACTCTTTCAAGTCTCACACAATACATGAGCGTGAGCCATGGATATAGCACTATAGGTGGAATAAAATATGGTGGAGGTTGTGAAGAAAAAGGAGAAGATAGTCTCACATCAACTAGGCGTATCAACGGGCTATGGATATGCCCATTAATAGATATCAATGTGAGTGAGTAGGGATTGCCATGCAATGGATGCACTAGAGCTATAAGTGTATGAAAGCTCAAAAAGAAACTAAGTGGGTGTGCATCCAACTTGCTTGCTCATGAAGACCTAGGGCAATTTGAGGAAGCCCATCATTGGAATATACAAGCCAAGTTATATAATGAAAAAATACCACTAGTATATGAAAGTTACAAAATAGGAGACTCTCTATCATGAAGATTATGGTGCTACTTTGAAGCACAAGTGTGAAAAAAAGATAGTAGCATTGTCCCTTCTCTCTTTTCTCTCTTTTTTTTGTGGGCATAAATGGCCTCTCTTTTTTATTTGGGCTTCGATGGCCTCTTTTATTTTTCATAAAGTCCGGAATCTCATCCCAACTTGTGAGGGAATCATAACTTCCATCATCCTTTCCTCACATGGGACAATGCTCTAATAATGATGGTCATCACACTTTTATTAACTTACAACTCAAAAATTACAAGTCGATATCTAGAACAAAATATGACTCTATACGAATGCCTCAGGCGGTGTACCGGGATGTGCAATGATCTAGCATAGCAAATGACATCAAAAACGGATAAGCCATGAAAACATCATGCTAGCTATCTTACGATCATGCAAAGCAATATGCAAATGATGGTGCGTGTCGTAATAAACGGAACGGTGGAAGTTGCATGGAAATATATCTCAGAATGGCTATGGAAATGCCATAATAGGTAGGTATGGTGTTTGTTTTGAGGAAGGATATATGGTGGGTTTAATGCACCGGTGAAAGTTGCGCTGTACTAGAGAGGCTAGCAAAAGTGGAAGGGTGAGAGTGCGTATAATCCATGGACTCACATTAGTAATAAAGATCTCACATACTTATTGCAAAAGTCTATTAGTCATCGAAGCAAAGTATTAGACGCATGCTCCTAGGGGAGAGGTTGGTAGGAGTAAACCATCACGCGCTCCCGACCCTCACACAAAGGTTGACAATCAATAAACAAATCATGCTCCGACTTCCTTACATAACGGTTCACCATACGTGCATGCTACGGGAATCACAAACCTTTACACAAGTATTTTTTACCAGTTCACAATTACTTCCTAACATGACTCTAATATTACCATCTTTATATCTCAAAACTTTATGCAAGGAATCAAACTTCTCATAATATTCAATACACTTTATATGAAAGTTTTTATTATATCCCTCTTGGATGCCTATTATATTAGGACTAAATTCATAACCTAAACCAATTACCATGGTGTTTAAAGACTCTCAAAATAATATAAGTAAGGTATGAGAGTTCAATTATTTCTATAAAACAAAACATCATCGTGCTCTAAAAAGATATGAGTGAAGCACTAGAGCAAAATTGCCTAGCTCAAAAGATATAAGTGAAGCACATAGAGTATTCTAATAAATTCACGATTCATGCATGTGTCTCTCAACAGATGTGTCCATCAAGGATGATTGTGGAAAACTAAAAATCAAATACTCGTATCACACAAGACGCTCCAAGCAAAACACATATCATGTGGTGAATAAAAATATAGCCCCAAGTAAATTTAGCGATGGTTTGAAGACGAAAGAGGGGATGCCTTACGGGGCATCTCCAAGCTTAGGGTTTTTGGAATACTTGATTCCTTGGAGTGCCTTGGGAATCCCCAAGCTTAGTCTCTTGCCACTCCTTATTCCATAGTCCATCAAATCTTTACCCAAAACTTGAAAACTTCACAACACAAAACATAACAGAAAACTCGTGAGATCCGATAGTATAAGACAATAAATAACCACCTTACTTACTATTGTGAACTCATTATTTATTTATATTAGTGTAATATCTACTGTATTCCAACTTCTCCATGGTTCATACCCCCCGATACGACCCATATATACATCAAAATAGGTAAACAACACAAAGAAAACACAATCTGTCAAAAACAGAACAGTCTGTAGCAATATGGAATCTTCGTATACTTATGTAACTCCAAAAATTCTTAAAAATTAGGAAAACCTTTTAAATTTGTATATAAATCTTTTGTAAAAAATTCAGACTCGTTCTACTCTCTTCTAAATTTATAAAATTCTTGGACTGGGTGCAAAAGTTTCTGTTTTTCAGTAAGATCAAATCAACAATCACCATAGACCATCCCAAAGGTCTTACTTGGCTCAAACACTAATTAAAACACCAAAACACAATTAATACAGAAGTAATAATGTGTGAAACACTCAAAGACAGAATAAAAAATAGAACATAAAAATAAAATTGTGTTGCCTCCCAACAAGCGCTATTGTTTAACGCCCCTAGCTAGGCATAACGCAATAGATCTAGGTATTGTCATCTTTGGTATGGAATCCAAAAGTAGCTCTCATAATAGATTCATAAGGCAATCTTATTTTCTTTCTAGGAAATTTTTACATGCCTTTCCTTAATGTAAATTGGAATCTAATGTTTCCTTCTTTCATATCGATAATTGCACCAATCGTTCTAAGGAAAGGTCTACCAAGAATAATAGGACATGTAGGATTGCAATCTATATCAAGAACAATGAAATCTATGGGAACATAGTTCCTATTTGCAACAATAAGAACATCATTAATCCTTCCCATAGGTTTCTTAATAGTGGAATCCGCTAGATGCAAATTCAAAGAGCAATCATCAAGATCATGGAAACCTAGCACATACACATAATGTTTTCGGAACTGTGGAAACACTAGCAGCCAAATCACACAAATCATGGCACTCATAATCTTTAATTTTAATCTTAATAGTAGGTTCCCACTCGTCATGAAACTTCCTAGGGATAGAAACTTCCAACTCAAGTTTTTCTTCAAAAGATTTCATCATAGCATTAATGATATGTTTAGTAAAAGCCTTATTTTGATTATAAGCATGCAAAGAATTCAACATGGATTGCAATAAGGAAATACAATCAATTAAAGAACATCTATCATAATTTAAGTCCTTGAAATTCAAAAGAGTGGGTTCGTTGCTATTTAAAGTTTTGACCTCTTCAATCCCACTTTTATCAATTTTAGCATTAAGATTTGTAACCTTTGAATCATTGGGATGACTTTTAAATAAAGTTAACTTATCTCCAGTCCCATATTTATCAAGATTTATATTGGAAAACAAAGATTCAATAGTAGTCACATCAATGACTTTGAGATCGTCATCATTACTAAAAGATTCTGGCTTCGCGGCCATTTTATTGACAAAGGTAGCTTGTTTATCAGAAATTTGGCCAACTAAATCCTCAAGATGAGCAAACACTGATTTCAAACCATAAAACTCCTTAGACATATCATAAAGCTCTTTATTCATGTATTCCAGCATACCCTTTTGTTCTTTAAGCTCGTTTCTAAAGAAGCTATTATGGTTAAAGTGGAGTGACATGAAACTTTTAGCATTATCCTCAATATCTTCCAACTTCCTAAGATAAGGATCAAAGCTTTTGGGTTGAGCCATAAATACGAGCGAACGATCTAACACACAAGCAAACAAAAAGGCGACCGAAAGAAGGGCGAATAAAAAGGCAAATCCTTTTGGTTTTTTCTCTTAAAATCGTTTTAGAAGTGGGGGAGAGGAAAACGAGAGGAATGGCAAATAATGTAAATGCAAGAGATGAGTTTGTGATGGGTACTTGGTAGGTTTGATGTGTATCCTCCCCGGCAACGGCGCCAGAAATCCTTCTTGCTACTTCTTGAGCTTGCGTTGGTTGCTTGTGTTGGTTTTCCCTTGAAGAGGAAAGGGTGATGCAGCAAAGTAGATAAGTATTTCCCTCAGTTGTTGAGAACCAAGGTATCAATCCAGTAGGAGGAACAATCAAGTCACCAATATATGCACCTACACAAATAATCAAACACTTGCACCCAATGCTATAAACGGGTAGTCAATCCCTTCACGGTTACTTGCAAGGATTAGATCTGATAGAGATAGATAGGAAAGATTGCGAGAAGTAAAAGGTAAATAAATTGCATCAAGTTATTTTTGGTATATAGATCTAAAAATATAATAAGGAAAATAGACCCAGGGGCCATAGATTTCATTAGAGGCTTCTCTCTTGAAGGAAAATAACACGGTGAGTGAACAAATTACTGTCGAGCAATTGATAGAAAAGCGCATAGTTATGTCGATATCCAATGCAATGATTATGCATATAGGCATCACATCCGTGTCAAGTAGATCGAAGCGATTATGCATCTACTACTATTACTCCACACATCGACCGACTCTGGCTTGCATCTAGAGTATTAAGTTCATGAAGAACAGAGTAACACATAAATTAAGATGACATGATGTAGAGGGATAAACTCAAGCAATATGATGAAAACCCCAAATTTTTACCCTTGATGGCAAAAATACAATACATGCCTCGCTACCCCTACTTTGTCACTGGGTGAGGGCACCGCAAGATTGAACCCAAAACTAAGCACTTCTCCCATTGCAAGAATTACCAATCTAGTTGGCCAAACCAAACCAATAACTTGAAGAGACTTACAAAGATATGAAATCATGCATATAAGAATTCAGAGAAGAACCAAACAATATTCATAGATAAGCTGATCATAAATCCACAATTCATCGGATCTCGACAAACACACCGCAAAAGAGTATTACATCGGATAGATCCCCATGAAGATCATGGAGAACATGGTATTGAATCACAAAGAGAGAGAATAAGCCATATAGATACTAGCTATGGACCCGTAGGTCTGTGGTGGGCTACTCATGCATCATCGGAGGGGCAATGGAGTTGATGTAGATGCCCTCCATGATTGAATCCCCCTCCGGTAGATTATCGAAAAAGGCTCCAAGATTAGATCTCTCGGGAACGGAGGCTTCTAGCAACAGAAAAGTATTATCATGTCTCTTTTTGGTATGGGGGAATATTTGGGAATTTATAGGCCGAAGATTAGGGTTAGAGGACTTGCTAAGGGGCACAAGCCAGGGGTGCCCCCTGGCCACGCCAGGTGGCTTGTGACCTCCTGGTAGGTCTCCTTCCCTCCTCTCCAAGTCTGGTAGATGTCTTCTGGTCCAAGAAAAATCATCGAGAAGATCTTATTCTGTTTGCAATCCGTTTAATATTCCTTATCTACAATACTCAAAAACAAGGAAAAAACAGAAAGTGGCACTAGGCTCTAGGTTAATAGGTTAGTCCCAAAAATAATATAAAATAGCATATTAATGCATATAAAACATCCAAAACACATAATATAATAGCATGGAACAATCAAAACTTATAGATACATTGGAGATGTATCAACGGCATCGGGGGCAGTGACGAGGAGCGAGCGGGCTCGGGGAGGCGACAGCGAGATCCGGCAGCCTCGCGGCGTCGAGGTGGTTTTCGGCGCCGTCGGGAGAGAGGGGAAGTAGATGGATTTGGAAAAAAATTCAAGTCCCGCTTATATAGTCTAACCTTTAGTCCCGGTTGGTGGCTCCAACCAGGACTACAGGGCGGCCTGTAGTCCCGGTTGGAGCCACCAACCGGGACTAATGGTAGTTTTCGCCAGGCAAAAGGGCAGGAAGCACGGCCCTTTAGTCCCGGTTGGTGGCTCCAACCGGGACTAAAGGGTTACCTATAGTCGCGGTTGGAGCCATCAACCGGGACTAAAGAGTTGGTCATGGGTGTGGTGGGAGTTTAGTCCCACCTTGCCGAGCGAGAGGCGCCCGAACGGTTTATAAGCCCGCCCATCTCTGCCTTGTTAAGTTCCTCTCATAGTGAAAATAGATGCCCTTATCCGGGAAATTTGACCTAAATTTAAAATGCTAGTATGTGCTAGTATGCACTTACTAGCACTTTGAATTTAGGTCGAATTTTCCCTATAAGTGCATCTATTTTCACGTTTGCTATTTTTTTTATTTTTTGCATATTAAAATTTCTTAACAAAAAATACTTTATGAATATTGTTTTTTCTATTAAAGTTTTTAACAAAATAACTTTGATAATTTTAGTTGCATAAATTTTGTATAATATTAAGTTAAATAACTTTGATTGGACGAAAACATGTCTATTACAAAGGGATTTCAATTTTTTAAACATATTTGAACTCAAGACTTTTTCTGCATTCAATATGCACCATTCAAAGCCACGTCATCACTTTTCAACCCTTTTGTGACTTCATTTTCTAGTTTTCATGCATTTCATGAATTATTTTGAGCTAAAATGACCCTGAATTGAAAAGCACTATAAATGAACTCTGAAATGGTTGAAAGTTGGCATTGTATCATAATTTCACCCTCATAGCATGTGCTAAAAAGTTAAGAGGGTTACAGGAAAAACTGGATGCACTTCGTGTACAAACTGGACAACCTCTTTCGAAGTATCAAGGTTTCAGACGAAAACTCGTCTATTACAAAAGGATTTCAATTTTCAAAACATATTTGTACTCAAGACTTTTTATGTATTCAATATGCACCATTCAAAGCCACATCATCACTTTTCAACCCTTTTCTGGCTTCATTTGCTATTTTTCATGCATTTCATGATTTATTTTGAGCTAAAATGTCCCTAAATTGAAAAGCACTGCAAATGAACTCTGAATTGGTTGGAAGTTGGCATGGTATCATAATTTTACCCACATAGCATGTGCTAAAAAGTTGAGGGGGTTACAGGAAAAACTGGATGCACTTCGTGTACAAAATGGACAATCTCTTCCGAAGTATCAGGGTTTCGGACGAAAACACGTCTATTACAAAAGGATTTCAATTCTTCACATGTAACTATGATGATATTCTAGATGAAATCCATCATCAGAATAGTTGTGGACAGAAAGTCTTCACTTTTTCTTCGTGTGTGTCCCTTGCTTATTGCGCCTTAACCATGGATAATCTTCATCGTTTAACAAGATGCTTGGGTCAGCCTTCACTTTGAAGGGAGGAATTTCATGAAACTTTTCATAATCTTCAGACTTGTCTGTCTTGCCCTCCACTCCCACGATGTTTATTTTCCCTAAAAGAACTATGTTTCGCTTTGGCTCATCATTTGATGTATCCGCTTCCTTATCTTTTTTTCTCGGCTTGGTAGACATGTCCTTCACATAGAAAACCTGCGCCACATCATTGGCTAGGACGAATGGTTCGTCTGTGTACCCAAGATTGTTGAGATCCACTGTTGTCATTCCGTACTACGGGTCTATTTGTACGCCGCCTCCTGACATATTGACCCATTTGCACCAAAACAAAGGGACCGTAAATTCATGTCCATAGTCAAGTTCCCATGTCTCCTCTATGTAACCATAATATGTGTCCTTTGCCCCATTAGTGATTGTTGCATCAAAGCGGACATCACTATTTTGGTTGGTGCTCTTTTTATCTTGGGCGATCGTGTAAAATGTATTACCATTTATCTCGTGCCCTTGGTAAGTCAATATAGTCAAAGATGGTGCCATGGCCAACACGTACAGGTCATCTGCAACAGTGTTGTTACGCATGAGATGCATTTGCAACCAACCGCCAAAAGTATCGATGTGTTCACGTGTAATCCAGTTGTCACACTACTCCGGGTGTGTGCGGCATAGAATATTCTTCTGTTCATTCATATACGGGGCCACCAAGGTAGAATTCAGTAGAACCGTGTGCTGTGCTTGTGCCCAAGAATGCCCGTCCCTACATATTATTGATTTCACTCCTAACTTCCCTTTTCCACTCAGTCTCCCCTCATACCATGATTTAGGGACACCAATCGGCTGAAGGTCAGGAAAAAATTCAACACAAAACCTAATGACCTCCTCTGTTTGATGGCACATGGAGATGCTTCCTTGTGGCCTAGCACGATTACGAACATATTTCTTCAAGACTCCCATGAACCTCTCAAAGGGGAACATATTGTGTAGAAATACAGGACCCAGAATGGCAATCTCGTCAACTAGATGAACTAGGACGTGAGTCATGATATTGAAGAAGGATGGTGGAAACACCAACTCAAAGCTGACAAGACATTGCACCAAATCATTCGGTAACATTGGTAGGATTTATGGATCGATTACCTTCTGAGATATTGCATTGAGGAATGCACATAGCTTCACAATGGCTAATCAAACGTTTTACGGTAGAATCCCCCTCAATGTAATCGGAAGCAGTTGTGTCATAATCATGGTAGTCGTGAGACTTTAGGTTCTGGAATTTTTTCTCTGCCATGTTTATTACTCCCTTTATATTCGACGAGAAGCCAAATGGGGCCTTCATACTGAGCGGGCATTCAAAGAATATTTCCTTGTATTCTTTGGTAATATCATAGCTGGCGGGACCTTCATACTGCTTTGGATGCATGTTGTCATTTTTGTGCACACGTTGCTGGTCCTCTCGTGCCTCCGGTGTATCTTTTGACTTCCCATACACGCCCAAGAATCCTAGCAGGGTCACACAAAGATTCTTCGTCACGTGCATCACGTCGATTGAAGAGCGCACCTCTAGGTCTTTCCAATAGGGTAGGTCTCAAAATATTGATTTCTTCTTCCACATGGGTGCGCGTCCCTCAGCGTCAATCAGAACATATTGTCCGCCAGGACACTTTCCAAAGATTACTTTTAAATCCTTGACCATATCAAGTATGTCATCACCAGTACGGAGGACGGGCTTCTTCTGGTGATCTAACTCACCTTTGAAATGCTTGCCTTTCTTTCTTAAGACATGCTTGGTCGGAAGAAATCGATGATGTCCCAAGTACATATTCTTCTTGCATTTGTCCAAATATATACTTTGGGTATCATCTAAACAGTGCTTGCATGCATCGTATTCCTTGTTTGACTATCCTGGAAGATTACTAAGAGCAGGCCAATCATTGATGGTTACAAACAGCAATGCTCATAGGTCAAATTCCTCTTGTTCATGCTCATCCCACACACGTACACCTTTTCCATTCCATAGCTGTAAAAGTTCTTCAATTAATAGCCTTAGGTACACATCAATGTCATTGTCGGGTTGCTTAGGGACTTGGATGAGCACTGGCATCATAATGAACTTCCGCTTCATGCACAACCAAGGAGGGAGGTTGTAGATACATAGAGTCATGGGCCAGGTGCTATGATTGCTTCTCTGCTCCCCAAAAGGATTAATGCCATCAGCACTTAAACCAAACCATACATTCCTTGGGTCATCTGCAAAGTCCGGCCAGTCTCTCTTGATTTTTCTCCACTACGACCCGTCAGCAGGTGCTCTCAACTTCTCGTCTTTCTTACGGTATTTTTTGTGCCATTGCAACAACTTGGCATGCTCTTTGTTTCTTAACAGACATTTCAACTGTGGTATTATAGGAGCATACCACATTACCTTGGCAGGAACCCTCTTCCTAGGGCGCTCACCCTCAACATCACCAGGATCATCTCGTCTGATCTTATACCGCAATGCACTGCATACCGGGCATGTGTTCAATTCCTCGTACTCACCGCGGTAGAGGACGCAGTCATTAGGGCATGCATGTATCTTATGCACCTCTAATCCTAGAGGGCAGCTAACCTTCTTTGCTCCATATGTAGTCTCAGGAAATTTGTTATACTTTGGAAGCTTATTGTTCATTATTTTCAGTAAGTTTTCAAATCCCTTGTCAGATAAACCATTCTCTACCTTCCATTGCAGCAATTGCAGTGTGGTACTGAGCTTTGTGTTGCCACCTTCGCACTTTGGATACAACCTTTTTTGTGATCCTCTAACATGCAATCGAACTTCAACTTCTCCCTTTCACTTTCGCATTCTCTATGTGCATCAATAATGACCCGGCGAAGATCATCATCAGGCACATCTGGTGCCTCTTGATCTTCAGCCTCCCCCGTTGCAGTATCACCGTATTCAGGGTACATAGGACGATAGTTTTCATCATCCTCTTCTTCTTCATTATCTTCCATCATAACCCCTCTTTCTCCATGCTTGGTCCAAACATTATAGTGTGGCATGAAACCCTTCTCAAGCAGGTGGAAGTGAAGGGTTTTAGAATTGGATTAATCCTTTGTATTCCCACAGACAGTACATGGACAATACATAAAACCATTTTTCTTGTTTGCCTCAGCCACTTCGAGAAAATTATGCAAGCCCTCAATGTACTCAGAGGTGCGTCGGTCACCGTACATCCATTGTTGGTTCATCTGCATGCATTATATAATTAAATGTATCAAAAACCATTACAGAACATCATCAATAGAGAAGTGATCAAATTAATACAAGTTCATCATCACATTAAAATCAAAGTACAATAGTGATCAAATGTTATTACTGAAAAAATAACATCGCCAAACCTTTTAGAATACTTGTGTAGTTGGTGCACCGCCAAACCTAAACAAATCTTGGGGAAAATGTAGATTGGAGGTCGAGATTGGAGAGGACAAAACTTAAGTGTAGCTGAGGAATTTCATCGAACACCTCATGTGCATAGTAGGTGAGAATAGAGAGCAACATGTTGGAAATATGCCCTAGAGGCAATAATAAAGTGATTATTATTATATTTCCTTGTTCATGATAATTGTCTATTGTTCATGCTATAATTGTATTAACTCGAAACCATAATGCATGTGTGACTACATAGACCACAACATGTCCCTAGTGAGACTCTAGTTGGCTAGCTCGTTGATCAATAGATGGTCACGGATTCATGACCATGGACATTGGATGTCGTTGATAATGGGATCACATCATTAGGAGAATGATGTGATCGACAAGACCCAATCCTAAGCATAGCACAAGATCATGTAGTTCGTCTGCTAAAGCTTTTCTAATGTCAAGTATCATTTCCTTAGACCATGAGATTGTGCAACTCCCGGATACCGCAGGAATACTTTGGGTGTGCCAAATATCAAAACATAACTGGGTGGCTATAAAGGTACACTACGATATCCCCAAAAGTATCTGTTGGGTTGGCACGAATAGAGACTGGGATTTGTCACTCCGTGTGACGGAGAGATATCTCTGGGCCCACTCGGTAATACATCATCATAATGAGCTCAATGTGACTAAGGAGTTAGTAATGGGATCATGTGTTACGGAATGATTAAAGAGACTTGCCGGTAACGAGATTGAACAAGGTATAGGGATACCGATGATCGAATCTCGGGCAAGTAACATACCGATGGACAAAGGGAATTGTATACGGGATTGATTGAATCCCCGACATCGTGGTTCATCCGATGAGATCATCATGGAGCATGTGGGATCCAACATGGGTATCTAGACCCCGCTGTTGGTTATTGACCGGAGAGGTGTCTCGGTCATGTCTACATGCCTCCCGAACCCGTAGGGTCTACACACTTAAGGTTCGATGACGCTAGGGTTATAGGGGAATTGTGTACATGGTTATCGAAGGTTGTTCGCCCCGGATGAGATCCCGGACGTCACGAGGAGTTCCGGAATGGTCCGGAGGTAAATATTCATATATAGGAAGTGAGGATTTGGTCACCGGAAGTGTTTCGGGCATCACCGGTAATGTACCGGGACCACCGAAAGGGTTCCAGGGGTCCACCGGGAGGGGCCACCGGCCCCGGAAGGATACATGGGCCAAGAGTGGGAGGTAACCAGCCCCTAGGTGGGCTGGTGCGCCTCCCACCTCAGCCCAAGGCGCAGCAAAGGGTGGAGGAGGCCAAACCCTAGGCGTTGAGGGGCCCTAGGCCCACCCTAGGGCGTCGCCCCTCCTCCCCACCTTGGCCGCCGGCCCTCCTGACCATCTAGTGTTGCCGCCACCCCTAGGGAGGGAACCCTAGGGGTGTGCACCCTCCTCCCTCTCCTCCTATATATAGTGGAGGGTTTTAGGGCTATGGACACACAACTCTCTCTCTCTCTCTCTCGGCGCAGCCCTACCCTTCCTCCTCCTCGTCCTCCGTAGTGCTTGGCGAAGCCCTCTCGGAGTACCGTGCTACTCCACCACCACCACACCGTCGTGCTGCTGTTGGAGTTGTCTTCCCCAACCTCTCCCTCCTCCTTGCTGGATCAAGGCGCGGGAGACGTCACCGGGCTGCACATGTGTTGAACGCGGAGGCGCCGTTGTTTGGCGCTTAGATCGGAATCGACTGCGATCTGAATTGCTGCGAGTACGACTCCACCAACCGCGTTCTTGTAACGCTTCTGCTTTGCGATCTTCAAAGGTATGAAGATGCACTCAAACCCCTTACTCGTTGCTGGCTTCACATAGATTGATCTTGGTGATACGTAGGAAAATTTTGAAATGCTACTACGTTCCCTAACAGTGGTATCAGAGTCAGGTCTATGCATAGATTCTATGCACGAGTAGAACACAAGTAGTTGCGGGCAATGATTTGGTCAATTTTCTTGGCGTTACTAGTCTTATCTTGATTCGGCGGGCATTGTTGGATGAAGCGGCCCAGACCGACTTTACACGTACGCTTACATGAGACTGGTTCCGCCGCCTGACATGCACTTGTTGCATAACGTGGCTAGCGGGTGTCTGTCTCTCCCACTTTAGTCGGATCGGATTCGATGAAGAGGGTCCTTATGAAGGGTAAATAGCAACTGGCATATCACCATTGTGTCCCTTATGTAGGTAAGAAACGTTCTTGCTAGAAACCCATAGCAGCCACGTAAAACTTGCAACAATAATTAGAGGACATCTAACCTGTTTTTGTAGGGTATGTTATGTGATGTGATATGGCCAAAATGATATGATGTGATATATGTGATGTATGAGATTGATCATGTTCTTGTAATAGGATTCACGACTTGCATGTCAATGAGTATGACAACCGGCGGGAGCCATAGGAGTTGTCTTAATTTATTATATGACCTGCGTGTCAATCAAAAATGTCATGTAATTACTTTACTTTATTGCTAACCGTTAGCCATAGTAGTAGAAGTAATAGTTGGCGAGACAACTTCATGAAGACACGATGATGGAGATCATGGTGTCGTGTCGGTGATGATGGTGATCATGCCGCACCCCGAAGATGGAGATCAAAGGCGCAAGATGATATTGGCCATATCATGTCACTATATGATTGCATGTGATGTTTATCATGTTTTACATATTATTTGCTTAGAACGACGATAGCTTAAATAAGATGATCTCTAACTAAAATTTCAAGAAATGTGTTCCCCCTAACTATGCATCGTTGCTAAGGTTCGTTGTTCCGAAGCACCATGTGATGATCGGGTGTGATAGGTTCTAACGTCCGGATACAACGGGTGTAAGCCAGATTTACACATGCAATATACTTAGGTTGACTTGACGAGCCTAGCATGTACAGACATGGCCTCGAAACATGAGAGACCGAAAGGTTTAACATGAGTCGTATAGAAGATACGATCAACATGTAGATGTTCACCATTGATGACTAGTCCGTCTCACGTGATGATCGGACACGGGCTAGTTGACGTGGATCATGTGTCACTTGGATGACTAGAGAGATGTCTATCTAAGTGGGAGTTCATTAAATAATTTGATTATGTGAACTTAATTATCATGAACTTAGTCTAAAATGTCTTTACAATCTATCTTGTAGATCCAATGGCCCACACTAATGTTGCCCTCAACTTCAACGCGTTCCTAGAGAAAACCAAACTGAAAGACGATGGAAGCAACTATACGGACTGGGTCCATAACTTGAGGATCATCCTCATAGCTTCCAAGAAATTATATGTCCTTGATGCACCGCTAGGTGACGCACCCGTTTTCCTAGCAACTCAAGACGTTATGAATGCCTGGCAGTCGCGTAGTGATGATTACTCCCTGGTTCAGTGTGGCATGCTTTACAGCTTAGAACCGGGGCTCCAAAAGCGTTTTGAGCAACACGGAGCATATGAGATGTTCCAAGAGCTGAGAATGGTTTTCCAAGCTCATGCCCGGGTCGAGAGATATGAAGTCTCCGACAAGTTCTTCAGTTGTAAGATGGAGGAAAATAGTTCTGTCAGCGAGCACATACTCAAAATGTCTGGGTTGCACAACCACTTGTCTTAGCTGGGAGTTAATCTTTTGGATGACTCGGTTATTGACAGAATCCTCCAGTCGCTTCCACCTAGCTACAAGAGCTTTGTGATGAACTACAATATGCAAGGGATGGAGAAGTACATTCCTGAGTTATATTCGATGTTGAAATCAGTGGAGGTGGAAATCAAAAAGGAACATCAAGTGTTGATGGTGAACAAGACAACTAGTTTCAAGAAAGGCAAGGGTAAGAAGAACTTCAAGAAGGATGGCAAAGCAGTTACCGCGCCCGGTAAGCAAGTTGCCGGGAAGAATAACAAGAATGGACCCAAGCCTGAAACTGAGTGCTTTTATTGCAAGGGTACCGGTCATTGGAAGCGGAACTGCCCCAAGTACTTAGCGGATAAGAAGGCCGGCAACGTTAAAGGTATATGTGATATACTTGTTATTGATGTGTACCTTACCAGCGCTCGTAGTAGCTCCTGGGTATTTGATACTAGTGCAATTGCTCACATTTGTAACTCCAAGCAGGAGCTACAGAATAAGCGGAGACTGGCGAAGGACGAGGTGACGATGCGCGTCGGGAATGGTTCCAAGGTCGATGTGATCGTCGTCGGCACGCTACCTCTACATCTACCTTCGGGATTAGTTTTAAACCTTAATAATTGTTATTTAGTACCAGCTTTGAGCATGAACATTGTATCTGGATCTCGCTTGATGCGTGATGGCTACTCATTTAAATCTGAGAATAATGGTTGTTCTATTTATATGAGAGAAATGTTTTATGGTCATGCCCCGCTGGTCAATGGTTTATTTTTGATGAATCTCGAACATGATGTTACACATGTTTACAGTGTGAGTGCCAAAAAGTGTAAGGTTGATAACGATAGTCCCACTTACATGCGGCACCACCGCATTGGTCATATTGGTGTCAAACGCATGAAGAAACTCCATGCTGATGGACTTTTGAGGTCTCTTGATTTTGAATCATTTGACACGTGCGAACCATGCCTCATGGGCAAGATGACCAAGACTTTGTTCTCCGGAACAATGGAGCGAGCAACTGACTTGTTGGAGATAATACATACTGATGTATGCAGTCTAATGAGCGTTGAGGCTTGCGGTGGCTACCGTTATGTTCTCACCCTCACTGATGACTTAAGCAGATATGGGTATGTCTACTTAATGAAACACAAGTCTGAAACCTTTGAAAAGTTCAAGGAATTTCAGAGTGAGGTAGAAAATCAACGTGACAGGAAAATAAAGTGCCTACGATCTAATCGTGGCGGAGAATATTTGATTCACAAGTTTGGAACACACCTAAGGAAATGTGGAATTGTTTCACAACTCACGCCGCCTGGCACACCTCAGCGAAATGGTGTGTCTGAACGTCATAATCGCACTCTATTGGATATGGTGCGATCTATGATGTCTCTTACCGACTTACCGCTATCATTTTGGGTGTATGCATTAGAGACTGCCGCATTCACTTTAAATAGGGCACCGTCTAAGTCCGTTGAGACGACACCGTATGAATTATGGTTTGGAAAGAAACCTAAGTTGTTGTTTTTGAAAGTTTGGGGATGCAATGCTTATGTCAAGAAACTTCAACCTGAGAAGCTCGAACCCAAAGCGGAAAAGTGCGTCTTCATAGGATACCCCAAAGAAACTGTTGGGTATACCTTATACCTCAGATCCGAAGGCAAAGTATTTGTTGCCAAGAATGGATCCTTTCTAGATAAAGAGTTTCTCTCAAAAGAAGTAAGTGGGAGGAAAATAGAACTTGATGAGGTAATTGTACCTCCACTCGAACTGGAGAGTAGCGCAGCACAGGAAGTTGTTTCTGTGGAGCCTGCATCGGCTGGAGAGGAAGTTAATGATGATGATCATGAAACTTTAGATCAAGTTGCTATTGAACCTCGAAGGTCCACAAGGACACGTTCCGCACCAGAGTGGTACGGCAACCCTGTCTTGGAGATCATATTGTTGGACAACGATGAAGCTTCGAACTATGAAGAAGTGATGGTGGGATTGGATTCCAACAAATGGCTTGAAGCCATGAAATCCGAGATAGGATCCATGTATGAGAACAAAGTATGGACTTTGGTGGACTTGCCCGATGATCGGCGAGCCATAGAAAATAAATGGACCTTTAAGAAGAAGACTGGCGTGGATGGTAATGTGGTCGTCTATAAGGCTCGGCTTATCGCTAAGGGTTATCAACAAGTTCAAGAAGTTGACTATGATGAGACTTTCTCACCCATAGCGATGCTTAAGTCCGTCCAAATCATGTTAGCAATTGCCGCATTTTATGATTATGAGATCTGGCAAATGGACGTCAAAACGGCATTCCTTAATGGTCTCCTTAAGGAAGAATTGTATATGATGCAGCCGGAAGGTTTTGTCGATCCTAAAGATGCTAACAAAGTATGCAAGCTTCAGCGCTCCATCTATGGGCTGGTGCAAGCATCTCGGAGTTGGAACATTCGCTTTAATGAGGTGATTAAAGCATTTGGATTTATACAGGTTTATGGAGAACCCTGTATTTACAAGAAAGTGAGTGGGAGCTCTGTAGCATTTCTTATATTATATGTGGATGACATATTGTTGATGGGAAATGATATAGAACTTTTGGAAAGCATAAAGGCCTACTTGAATAAGTGTTTTTTCAATGAAGGGCCTTGGAGAAGCTGCTTACATATTAGGCATCAAGATCTATAGAGATAGATCAAGACGCCTCATAGGTCTTTCACAAAGCACATACCTTGACAAGATATTGAAGAAGTTCAATATGGATCAGTCCAAGAAGGGGTTCTTGCCTGTGTTACAGGGTGTGAGATTGAGTACGACTCAATGCCCGACCACGGCAGAGGATAGAGAAAAGATGAGTGTCATCCCCTATGCTTCAGCCATAGGCTCTATTATGTATGCCATGTTGTGTACCAGACCTGATGTGAACCTTGCCATAAGTTTGGTAGGGAGGTACCAAAGTGATCCCGGAGCGGAACACTAGACAGCGGCCAAGAATATCCTGAAGTACCTGAAAAGGACCAAGGACATGTTTCTCGTATATGGAGGTGCCGAAGAGCTCGTTGTAAAGGGTTACGTCGATTCTAGCTTCGACATAGATCCGTATGACTCCAAGTCACAAACCGGATACGTGTATATTTTGAACGGAGGGGCAGTTAGCCGATGCAGTAGCAAGCAAAGCATCGTGGCGGCATCTACATGTGAAGCGGAGTACATAGCTGCTTCGGAAGCAGCACAGGAAGGAGTCTGGATGAAGGAGTTCATCACTGACCTAGGAGTGATTCCCAATGCGTCGGGCCTGATGGCTATTCTTTGACAACACTAGAGCTATTGCCCTTGCCAAGGAGCCCAGGTTTCACAAGAAGACAAGACACATCAAGCGCCGCTTCAACTCCATTCGTGGATATGTCCAGGATGGAGATATAGACATTTGTAAAGTACATACGGATTTGAATGTCACGATTCATTGACTAAACCTCTCTCACTAGCAAAACATGATCAACACCAGAACTCTATGGGTGTTCGATATATCACAATGTAACTAGATTACTGACTCTAGTGCAAGTGGGAGACTGTTGGAAATATGCCCTAGAGGCAATAATAAAGTGATTATTATTATATTTCCTTCTTCGTGATAATTGTCTATTGTTCATGCTATAATTGTATTAACCGGCAACCATAATACATGTGTGAATACATAGACCACAACATGTCCCTAGTGAGCCTCTAGTTGGCTAGCTCGTTGATCAATAAATGGTCATGGTTTCATGACCATGGACATTGGATGTTGTTGATAACGGGATAACATCATTAGGAGAATGATGTGATGGACAAGACCCATTCCTAAGCATAGCACAAGATCATGTAGTTCGTGTGCTAAAGCTTTTCTAATGTCAAGTATCATTTCCTTAGACCATGAGATTGTGAAACTCTCGAATACCGTCGGAATACTTTGGGTGTGCCAAACATCACAACGTAACTGGGTGGCTATAAAGGTACACTACGAGTATCCTCGAAAGTATCTGTTGGGTTGGCACGAATCGAGACTGGGATTTGTCACTCCGTGTGACGGAGAGGTATCTCTGGGCCCACTCGGTAATACATCATAATAATGAGCTCAATGTGACTAAGGAGTTAGTCACGGGATCATGTGTTATGAAATGAGTAAAGAGACTTGCCAGTAACGAGATTGAACAAGGTATAGGGATGCCAACGATCGAATCTCGGGCAAGTAACATACCGATGGACAAAGGGAATTATATACGGGATTGATTGAATCCCCGACATCGTGGTTCATCCGATGAGATCATCATGGAGCATGTGGGAGCCAACATGGGTATCCAGATCCCTCTGTTGGTTATTAACTGGAGAGGTGTCTCGGTCATGTCTACATGCCTCCTGAACCCGTAGGGTCTACACACTTAAGGTTCGATGACGATAGGGTTATAGGGGAACTATGTACGTGGTTACCGAAGGTTGTTCGTAGTCCCGAATGAGATCCTGGACGTCACGAGGAGTTCCGGAATGGTTCGGAGGTAAAGATTCATATATAGGAAGTGAGGATTTGGTCACCGAAAGTGTTTCGGGCATCACCGGTAATGTACCGGGACCACCGAAAGGGTTCCGAGGGTCCACCGGGAGGGGCCACCGGCCTCGGAAGGCTACATGGGCCAAGAGTGAGAGGGAACCAGCCCCTAGGTGGGCCAGTGCGCCTCCCACCTCAGCCCAAGGCACAGCAAAGGGTGGAGGGGGCCAAACCCTAGGCGTGGAGGGGCCCTAGGCCCACCCTAGGGAGCCGCCCCTCCTCCCCACCTTGTTTGCCGGCCCTCCTGGCCATCTAGGGTTGACGCCACCCCTAGGGAGGGAACCCTAGGGTTGTGCACCCTCCTCCCTCTCCTCCTATATATAGTGAAGGCTTTTGGGGCTGTGGACACACAACTCTCTCTCTCCCTCTCGGTGTAGCCTTACCCCTCCTCCTCCTCGTCCTCCGTAGTGCTTGGCGAAGCCCTATGGGAGTACCGCGCTGCTCCATCACCACCACGCCGTCGTAATGTTTTTGGAGTTGTCTTCCCCAACCTATCCCTCCTCCTTGCTAGATGAAGGCGCAGGAGACGTCACCGGGCTGCACGTGTGTTGAACACGGAGGCGCCGTTGTTTGGCGCTTAGATCGGAATCGACCGCGATCTGAATCGCTGTGAGTACGAATCCACCAACCGCGTTCTTGTAACGCTTCCACTTTGCGATCTTCAAAGGTATGAAGATGCACTCAAACCCCTTACTCGTTGCTGGCTTCACATAGATTGATCTTGGTGATACGTAGGAAAATTTGGAATTACTACTACGTTCCCCAACACAACACACCTCCAAAACGCAATCCAGCCAAAAAACAGAGGAGTATGCGGGCAGGGGTGAGCATATATAGGCATTGTATATGTCCCGGTTGGTGGCTAGAACCGGGACTAAAGGTGCCTCTATAGTCTTGGTTCCTGCCACCAACCGGGAGTAAAGGGACTGGGCCAGGAGCGAGCCCCTTTACTCACGGTTCATGTCTGGAACCGGGACTAAAGGGGCTAGGCGAACCGGACTGGTTCCTGCTGAGGCCTGACCGGCGCCCTGGCCGCTCGAACCGGGACTGATGCACCCATTGGTCCCGGTTCGTAACCAAACCGGGACTAATGCAATATTCTGGCCCGTTTCAAAGCCCTGTTTTCTACTAGTGCTCGCAAGGCCCTGGCCTATTTCACTTCCAGATAATCCCAAATACCACAAAATTCTTGGAAGTATCCCCTAGAGGCAATAATAAAGTGGTTATTATCATATTTCCTTGTTCATGATAATTGTTTATTATCCATGCTAGAATTGTATTGATCGGAAACTTAAATACATGTGTGGATATATAAACAACACTGTGTCCCTAGTGAGCCTCTACTACACTAGCTCGTTGATCAAAGATGGTTAAGGTTTCCTAACCACGGACATGAGTTGTCATTTGATAATGGGATCGTTTCCTAACGAGGTTGGAGGAGTTGGGGTGGCCCCAAGCCATCGGGGCTTGGGGCACCCTGTGTGCCCTCCGGTCTTCCTTCAAAGCTTCCGGGTCTTTATTCGGTCCAGAAAAAATCATCGAAAAGTTTCGAGGTATTTGGACTTCGTGTGGTACAGTATTCCTGAAAAGCCAAAAACATGCAAAAAATAGCAACTGACACTTGGCATTGAGTTAATAGGTTCCTGCTAAAAAATAATATAATTTAGCAAGTAAATTCCTAAAAAGCATCCTAGAATGATAATATAATAGCATGAAACAATCAAAAATTATAGATACGTTGGCGACGTATCATGTCTGTTTTGCTGGATTGGTTGGAAGATATCCAACACTGCTTATTCTCATGTAAGGGGGTGAAGAAAGTGTGGCTTGAGTTAGGATTGCCGAATATTATACTAGATGCGATTAGGCAGGACCGGTCGGGAATCGTTACCATTGAAATTCTCAGTCGATCACATGGCACTTCTGATGATCTGCCCATGTATTAACTTATATTGGTTGCATCCTAGTATCTATGGTGGTAGAGGCGGCATGTGAAAGGGGAGTCGATCCAAGAAGCAGATAAAACAGCCATATCAATTAGAGTTCTAGCTACCAATTTTATTCGAGCATACACGAGAAACAAGCCGGAAAGGAAGCATGATCACATGTGAAAACGACCAGCGAGTGATATCATAAAAGTTAATGTGGACGCCGCATTCCAGCATGAAACCTTTTCAGGAGCAACATGGGACATTGTACGGGATGATCGATGGAAATTCATAGCAACGGCAACGTGGTATCTCCCTCATGTTACTAGTGTTGACACAACGGAAACTTTGGCACTGCGTAATGGTCTATACATGGATGGCATGATATATAGGTTGTAACAATGTGCAAGTTGAGTCTGATAATAACTTCGTGGTGGAATCGGTACAGAATCCTGAGGGGTGTACAGGATCAAACACAACCACGGTGATGGAGTGCAGACAACTTTTTCTTGATTTCGCCAAGGCTGAGTACACACATTGTCTTCGTGAAGCAAATGAGGTTGCTCATATATTAGCAAATAAGTCTTTTAGCAATAGAACTTCCTTGTTCTCGGAATCTAATAACCCCGACTTTATTTCTCATGCTATTTTAAATGATCTGGCTACTATTTTAGGAATAGAGTCTTAATGTTTCAAAAAAATGTGGGGTACATGTTTTGTAGAATTAAAGATGTCCATTTTTAGTGAGATAGGTTGACATCTCATGTGCATGCATTTCTAATAGAGGGATACTTTAAGATAGTAGTGCATCATAATCGTAAGACATAGTACTCGGTAACATCAATTTAGGATCCATGAAAAATATAGGTACTGCATAACAAGTCGAATACTGGTAACAAAAAAACACTTATTGATCAAATCTATTACATGTCTTTTCCTTCACTTTGTAGCGGCGGGATGAAAACCTTGTCCCCCCCCCCTCGAGCTTCATCGCCCAACTGATGAATTCGCATCCCCGCTACCTGCCACTAGCAGCCAGTAATGGGGACAGAAATCTTGGTACATCGGGATCCGGCTTGTAGTTTAGGTTTAAAAAGTGCTGGTATGTGGAACACTTCATCTTTGAATTGTCTTTCGGACTCTAATCCCCGAATTCGTCCATCAAAATGGAGTTGAAGGACCTTCGGCGTAGATTCATGCGGTCTCAGCGGGGTGACGAGTTTAGGGTATCTTGTTGTGTGTGCGCGTTAGCAAGATCCGGTGCTAGTCGCTTCATATCGATTCAAGAGTTCAACATCGACCATTGCAGTTGTAGGATGTTGGTCATGAGGGACACATGCACGAAGACTCTGGTTGTCATTGACAAAGTCATGTTAGCTCCGATAGGCGAGTGGAAATAACAGCTCATTATGACAACGATAGTGGTCATTTGGTGATGTAGGGAATCATCTTTAGGGTGCTTTCTATTTCTGGTAACTTTTATAATAGATCCAAGTCCCTTTCGCAGAATAAAACGGAAAAGCACATGGACCTCATATTGGAGGTTCCTTCAACCCCCACCGGTCTTATTTCTTTTTGGCAAGCCTTCACTATCCCCTTTTGTAATTTCCCTTCATTCGTCGGTCCATGAGGCAATCAAGAGAAAGAGGTGGCTATAACAAAGGAGCCATGGTGATTATATGCCACAAGGTCCCTATAGACAAGGGGATAGGTGAGTCGTCACTTTTGGTCGAAGGCACATCCGTACCATCCCTCAAATTTCAATACTCTCATAAAGTATTGTACTTCCTCGGACCAAATACATCTATGAAAAGAAAGAACTGCTTGTTGAGGTGAGCCTGATCATATTCATGTTTGTATGGTGAGGTGACACGCTTTCATGTTGAGGTAAAATAAGTTAGTTGAGATGAGTCTCTTTCGTATACTATTGTTGAGAAAATCGTTAACAGGTAGCTTCTCGATTGGATGACGAGTAGGGCATTAATAGGATAATCGGTAAGTTAATCGGCCATTTGATCAATTAATCAGATGATTTTATCGGCTATTCAATGACCCTACGAGTACGAACCAATCAACAAATTAACTGGTTAAACGGACTAATTCTTGAACTAGAGGCATATATGATAACAGTTACAATGCTTGAAGTTGGTCCAGAGCCTGATGTGGTGGAAACAACTTGATATTCCATCAGAAATTGTATCATGGCCGAGTTTGTGTTGTTGAACTGTATTGGGTGTTATTATTTTGTAGCGGAACTACTGATTGGTGGATATTCGCTGGAAAGGATGACAAACAAACGTTTTTATGGCATTTTTGGGTGGTAGGGGATGGCAATTTATGTCCTTCACTGTAAAGTTTCTTTTTTTCAGAAAATGACATGTGTTTATAAAGAATTATGAAACTATCCGTAAAACGTTCGCAAATGTCACCCTCTCAGCAAACGTCCGTTGACTATTGGCGTTCTTTTATAATACCTGTTGTGAAAAATCATCTTGAAACTAGAAAAGGCCTGGCAAAATTATAGTACTATTCCCTCCGTTCCAAAATATAAGACATTTTAGAGATATCACTTTAGAATATAAATTCATTCATTTTGCTCCGTATGTATGTTGGAAATATGCCCTAGAGGCAATAAATAAAGTGTTTATTATTATATTTCCTTGTTCATGATAATCGTTTATTATCCATGCTATAATTGTATTAATTGGAAACACATTATATGTGTGGGTAAATAGACAACACTTTGTTCCTAGTATGCCTCTAGTGAACTAGCTCGTTCATCAAAGATGGTCAAGGTTTCCTAGCCATTGACATGTGATGTCATTTGATAACGGGATCACATCATTAGGAGAATGATGTGATGGACAAGACCCAAACTACAAACGTAGCATATGATTGTGTCAGTTTATTGCTACTGTTTTTTGCATGTCAAGTATGTGTTCCTATGACCATGAGATCATGCAACTCACGAACATCGGAGGAGTGCCTTGTGTGTATCAAACGTCGCAACGTAACTGGGTGACTATAAAGGTGCTCTACAGGTATCTCCGTGTCTGTTGAGTTGGCATGGATCAAGACTGGGATTTGTTACTCCGTGTGACGGAGAGGTATCTTAGGGCCCACTCGGTAATACAACATCACAATAAGCCTTGCAAGCAATGTGACTAAGTGTTAGTTGCGGGATCTTGTATTACGGAACGAATAAAGAGACTTGCCAGTAACGAGGTTGAACTAGGTATGGAGATACCGACGATCGAATCTCGGGCTAGTAATATACCGAAGAACAAAGGGAACATCATACGGGATTAACTGAATCCTTAACATAGAGGTTCGACCGATAAAGATCTTCGTAGAATATGTAGGAACCAATATGGACATCCAGGTCCCGCTATTGGTTATTGACCGTAGAGGTGTCTCGGTCATGTCTACATAGTTCTCGAACCCGTAGGGTCTGCACACTTAAGGTTTGGTGACGTTTCGATAGTATAGAGTTATGTATGGTGGTGACCGAAGGTTGTTCGGAGTCCCGGATGAGATCCCGGACGTCACGAGGAGCTCCGGAATGGTCCGAAGGTAAAGATTTATATATAGGAAGTCCTGTTTTGGTCGCCGGAAAAGTTTCGGGCTCATCGGTAGTGTACCGGGAGTGCCGGTAGTGTACCGGGAGGGGTATTTTGACCCAAAAGGCTTCATGGGCTGTGGAAGAGTGAATATCAGCCCTTAGTGGGCTGGTGGAAACTCCCACACAAGGCCAATGTGGCTGGAGAAGAAAACCCAATAGGAAAAGGTGGGGAAAAGGCAAAAAAGGAGCAATCCTAGTCCTACTAGGATTGGAGGAGGAGTCCTCCTCTCCTAGTGGGTTCGGCCGAATCCAAGGAGCCTTGGCCCTTGTGTCAAGGCTCTCCTCCTCTCCTCCTATATATACTGGTGGGTTTTAGGGTTTTGCACTAGATTTTCAGCCACGTGCTACCCGTTACTCCAGTGCATAGTTTCTCCTCTAGATCGGATTTCTGCAGTGCTTAGGCGAAGCCTTGCCGGAATTACTCCACCACCATCGCCGGAGCACCGTCACGCTTCCAGAGAATTCTTCTACCCCTTCGCTCTCTCTTGCTGGATCAAGACGGCGGAGATCGTCATCAAGCTATACGTGTGCTGAACGCGGAGGTGTCCTCCGTTCGGCGCTAGATCGAAAGGATCGTGATCAAGTTCGTGGGACGGATCGTGATCAAGTTCGTGGGACGGATCGTGATTAGATCGCGGGACGGATCGTGATTGGATCGCGAGACGCACGGCGATTTGGATTGCGAAGACGTTCGACTACATCAACCGCGTTTCTTAACGCTTCCCGCTTAGCGATCTACAAGGATACGTAGATTCACTCTCGCTCTCGTAGATGCTCATCACCATGGATAGATCTACGTGTGCGTAGGAAAATTTTTGTTTCCCATGCAACGTTCCCAACAATATAGTTCATAGTGAAATATCTAAAAAAATCTTATATTTATGAACAAAGAGAGTTCTAAAATTTGCAAAATCTGCATGCATTAACGAGATTACCACGATTGATCATCATGATCCACTGCAGCGTCCAACGCAAAGACGTGGCATTTTATAAAAAAAACGCTGAATTTGAATTTTCTTTTTTTAGTCTAAGTCGCTGAATTTGATGAAGCACGGAAATGTTGGCCTGTGCCTTTGCCTTGTGGGACGTGCCGTGGCGATTGGGCGCAGGATGAGGCGCGTGTGAGCCACACCACGCCAGGCTACGCCTTCCTCCGCCGCACGAACCCCTCTGAAAATCACGAGCGTGCGTCATCCCCACCGGCCACCGCTCGCATTCTTACAACAGCCATGGCCACGGCGGCCTCGCCGCCGGCGGCAGCTTCCGCTCGGGCGTCCGCGATCCGCTCCCGCGCTGGCCGCCTCTCCCTCCCCGCGGCCCTCCCGGCGGACGGCCGTGGCGACACTGCCACCACCTACAAGGAGCTCGGTAGGTCCGCCTTTGCAGTTGTTTAGTGAATCAATCAATTTAGACTGATTGGCAATTATATGGTCCTAAACTTTCCATGATTAAGATTAGTCCTGAATGTATACTTCAGTTTGAGTAAAATGTGCCACCTAAATGCGTCAAATCTACCAGCCGGGTCTGAACATCTTGCTAAACTGCTAGCATAAAAGGAGAACCAAAACAACCGATTATGCTGACATTTGTTGGTTGATGTTCTCAAGGTCTCTACTCCTGGAAAAGGAGGATCGAAGATGCGGTTATCCGGGTCGAGCTGTCTGCATCCAATGCACTGGAGAAAGAGGAAGCACGGAGAATCAAACACGAAGAAGTACTGCAAAGCCGTAACTTGTGGGACAATCCGGCCAAGTCACACGAGACGCTCTCTGCCCTGTCCGATGCCATCAGAGCGGTTGATCATCTCAAAGACCTTCTATATAAGGTGCTTGCTTAGATGCATAATGTGAGTTCAGTGAACTGTTTTACTTTGTCCAAAATTTGAACCCCAAAAATATACGCTTCATATAGCATGCTATATAAAACAGTTATGCTATATAAAGGCATAAGGGCCATGCTAGAGAAGCAGAAGATGGACTAAACTATATGGCGCACTTACTTCTTTTCACCACTTCAGAAATTAAGACTGAGTGTCCTTCCCTTTTTTTGCTTTTATTCTGAACTGTGGAGATGATGGATTAGAGTTTAGCATATTTTGTTGTTGTTGTTCATTAGATCTTATGTGCAGGCTGAAGAGGCTAAGTTGATAAGTCAACTAGCAGGAATGGATGTCATAAATGGAGAGCTATTTAAGCAAGCATATGATATCTCTTTGGATGCAAGTGAGTTTCTAGATCGTTACCAGATGTACGAGCTTCTTAAGGGTCCATATGACAAGGAAGGAGCTTGTATCATTGTCACTGCTGGATCAGAGGGTCTCGCTTCAGAGGTCAGTTGATTGTAGTGACATTGGATAAGTTAAATATTGATCGAAGCTTGACGATGTTACAAATAGGCTATGCCAATATATTACTGGTCATAGTACCACTCTACTTCCCAATTCTGTTATCATTAATTTGTCTTCAATTGAATCGATGTAATATGCTATTAAGACAACAGATACCTTTGAAATTGGTGGGCTAAAGAAACCAATCTAAAGGATGGCCATGGTTAATATTCCTTTCAAATATTTGCCCATAGTCATCACCACTTGAATGGCATATTGACATAATATAGAAGTACATCTGTACGTGTTTATCCGAGTTAGTCCTTTGATCAAATTTGATCATCCCCACCTTTTGGAAATCTTGTTATTTTCTGGTTGCAGCTATGGGCAGAGAAGCTATTTGACATGTATACAAGTTGGGCACGGAGGCAAGGTTGCAAAGAAGGACTGGTAGAGAAGATCGCATCAACAAGTGGTCATACCCGGTTTGCAGCTATGGAGATTGAATCAGAGTACATGTTTGGCACCCTTTCTGGAGAAAAAGGAATTCACCGAATGATCTATTCTTCCGTTGAAAATTCTGGCACTGACGAGGTGATTCCGTTTTCTATTCCTATTTGTTATGATATTTTTCAGTCCAAACAATTAAACACAAAGGTTATATCAATAAAACCTTAGTCGTACTTTCAGAACCATTTCAATAGATCTGACTCGTGTGCATGTACTGAATGTATCTATGTCAGCGACAGCAAGCGACTTACAAAATATGAAAGTACCACCTAGATACTGGGTAAAAGATAGAAGTATGCACGCGCCCTTAAGAACTGGAGAAAATTAGGACATGGACTTCAATACAAGTTTTTTAGAAGGCTCAAATTAAATTAGTAACATTTTCAAGATATTGCTTTAAAATTCAGCATTTTCTTACACCCAATTATGTTGGCGTAAATCAGAACCCACGACATGCATTCTGTAAAGTCCCACTTGTGACTCTTTGACCTGTGGGTTCTAGGATGTTAAGTCTCCCCAATTCAAATCCTTTTCATTTACTATTCTGGAGGAACTGTGGTACAATGTTATGGAGGTTCGTATTGTGTGCAGTTTTTGGCATAACTTTCTCCTTATGTCGTTTTGCATCAGAAGAGCGTTTTACCATGATCTTTTCCTTGTGATGCTATTGCTTGATACTAGAATGGATTTTTATTTATCATGATGTTTGCTTCATATCAGACTGGCTAACTCTAAACCTACCAAAGCTTCCAGGCAATTTCAGCTAGAGTCGATATAATTCCTCTCTTCTTGGATAGACCAGTTAATTTTCACTTGGACGGCGACGATCTGGAGATTTCTCCGCCACCCAGTGAATGTGAAAATCGAGATCGGAGAAATGGCGCCACTGTGAGAGTTCAACACATACCAAGTGGAGTTACTGCCGAAAGCTCAGGTAATGGACGCAAATGCAGCATGTTCATGCAAGCGGGAACCCGCACATAGCTGCTGCCTAAATATACTGGATTGGTCTCTCCGCAGGTGAAAGAAGCTATTTTGCAAACAAGCTAAAAGCCGTGAGCAGGCTGAAAGCGAAGCTCCTCATCATAACAAGAGAACTAAAAGCATCAGGCCCAAAGATGATCGAGAAACAAGCCGTGGAGGAAAGACGCAGCCGCGAGACGAGACGATACACGTTCGGGCCCCAGGAACTGGTCCATGATCTTAACACGGGAATCCAGTTGTCCGACCTCAACTCGGTCCTGGAAGGCGACATCGAACCGTTCATCAGAGGCCGTATTGTTTCAAGACATGGATGACGATACGCCATAATTCTGTAAATCCATTTTTGCTGATACAGATATACCTCTGTAACATGGATCACATTTCAAGCCAAAAAGGCAAATATACCAGGTATAGGAAAGAGCATGTTCTCTCACCGGCTGCTTATGTACCGGATGCAGATGCTCTCTCCCTGTCAAGCTTGCGCACGGGGCGCCAATGCTCGTCGAGCGCCGCCTCGTGCTTGTCCTGCAGTCCCCTCTGCCGGTTCAGCGCGACGCCGAGCGCCATCATGGCGTGGTCCTGGCAGTCGATCTTCGCCGGCGCGAGCAGATGCTGAGGGATGTAGACATACTGTTGACTGCAGTCGGCCACGACGGGAGGCCGCGGGGACGGCTGTCCGTAGAGGACGGCCCCGAGCCAGTACTCGGACAGGCTCCTCCAGTTCTTCACCTGGTCGACCATGTGCGCCGGCAGCACCCCTCGCCGGGCCGCGTTGCACATCATGTGGCCAAGCGCGCCGCCGACGCTCCTGAACCGGATGGCTTCGCTGACCATCACCGACATGGTCATCAGCGATCTCGCGAACTCCTGCCGGGTGCCGGCGTTGGCCGCTAGGCGCTCCGCCGCGGCCTCGAGCTCCTCCTTGCCTAGGGTGAGTGACCCGAGTGCCGTCTCGGCCACTTTGGCCATGTCGCCGTAGCTATCGCCGAACGAGAGCGGTGTCGCGCCGGCGATGAGGGAGCCACCGAGGAACTCGGACCACAGGCCGTCCGAGCTCCGGTAACCGGAGAGGTAGAGGTTGTCCGCGCGTATGCGGAGCAGCGCCGCCTGCCCGGAGCCGCAGCGGAGCGTGACGCCGAACCATGGGGCCTTGCGGGGGTCCTCTGCCTGGGGAGGAAGCAAGACGAGCTCCAGGTGGCGCGTTGCACCGGCGTGGAGCACGAGCTGGTCGCGCACGCCGGAGACGAACGTGCCGTAGGATGGGCCCCGAGTGACGTCGAGCTCCGCCGTGAACGCCGGATTCTCCATGGCAGGTTATTTGACAACGGCGAAACAAGATGGGTAGACAGCACGAACTGGTCACTTGGTCAGCACGCGGCACTGGGTCATGCACATCATCGCACTAGTTTACTGCTACTACTTGTTGACCTGGGCTAGTTTGACATCGTAATGGGTTGTGAAATCGTGCTTGCCTGACTCGTTTGCTTATTATTTTACCGTTTGGCTAATACTGGTTTCTACTTTCCTACTTCCTCCGTTTTGAACATTTCAATATAGACTTCATACCGATACAGATTGAAATGAGAGAACAATCACTGGGCCAACACTCAAAAACCGAGGGTGCGCGTTGCAGTAGATGTCTAAAGAATTTCGACTTTGACTCGGAGATTGCCAAATGCCGACAGCACAAAACATTTCAGAGGGAAATGCTCGGATAAAACTTGGGGAACCGGAGCCTTGCTAGCGAATTTACCCGAGGAGCAAACCAAAGAGGCCCAACACTGAAAACGTAATCAAACTGCACCGCTAACCGTCTGCTAGTTAACATAATCGGTGATGTTCAGAGTCTGCCACACAATTTTATAATCAAATTTCCGGTGGCACATCAATACGGAAAAACATAATGAACAAAAAGGGTTGCACATATCCTGGACAAAACAAACATCATAAGAATACACAGTACGATGGAATCCTGACAACGGAACATCCTTTTTCCACTATCATGTGCTCACGATGTTATACTTGCATCTCCTTGCGTCACATAGATATGCTGCGAGATGCCCCCAAGAAAGTGCCTCAGTACGGTCGGTACCGTGGCTGTACTCTTGATCTGCCGCTACTTCCACTGGGACCATAACCATACTGAAACATGAGAAAGATTTGTCAGACGATGTCTCGTAACTCACAAGTGATAATCGATAAAGTCAAAGAGCGAATGAGACAATAATTTTAAGCCTATGGCGCTTCACAAAAATATACTCCCTCCGCCCGGAAATACTTGTCTTAGAAGTGGATGTATCTAGACTTATTTTAGTTATAGATACATCTATTTTATTTATTTCTAGGACAAGTATTTCCGGACGGAGGGAGTATATGAAGAAGATGAAAACAGTGAGTTTAATACTGCTCTCTACTTACATCATAACCAAGACTGCCAGAGAACTGGCCATAAGACATCATCGGGCCATAAGCTCCATAAGGCCCAGGTGGTTCCACGTAACCGCCTCGACTGGGGCCACCCTCAACGGGTGCAGCTGAGTCTACAGCAACCTGGGGAAAAACACAAGACAGATCAATGAATTAATCTCCGATCTGGCATTTTTGGCAGGCTGCGGTGAGGCAGTGGCTCTTGTCATCTCACCTCCTGTCCCAAAATTTCATGACTTCTTCGTGCTACACGATCTGCTACACCATCCTCAGCAAAAGTAACAAAACCAAAACCACGGTGCCCGCTCTTCTTAGGATCCTATAGGATAACACTATGGTTTGTAAGCTGTCAAAAGACGTAAACACTACCGATGATGATGGACAGAGACAAACCTTTGGAATGTATGCATCCACAATTCTGCCAAATCGGCCAAAATAATCCCATAAATCGTCAGTATTTGCTTCTTGTGGGAGTCTGCCAATAAATATCTTTTTGCTTGATACAGGGGGCTCATTTAAGTATCCTCCTAGCCAAGTTCGACGCAATATTCAGTAACAATCGATTGTTTCCAAGTCAAATATCAGGCAAAGTTAGAGCTCAAGACTTACTTCCATAAGCTGGTCCGGGATGATCATACAGTGTTGGTACGCCTAGAGCTGCATATCTGGTAGCAGCTGTAATGTACGCATTGTATGAGCCATAACCACCCTCGCCCTGTGCTCCCCCCCTCCTTGGAGGATGTCTGACTTCTTCATCCTGCTATGTATAAGGGAAAGCAATATCTAGTGTTAAAACTACGACAAAGTCCTTCTCCTTGCTCTATTTATCTCTCTCTAATCAAGTACTCCCTCTGTACACAAATATAAGACAGTTTTAGGTTCTAATCTCAAAATGATAACATGTCCATCCAGTATTCAAACAGCTCTGCTCAGCAATTATTGTGGTTGTGTATCATATGGGATCAACAAGCCATAAAACTATAATCATGTGCTTTTCCCATCCCTGAGTGTTCGGATTTTTTTCGTTTCAAAGAGGCCTTCATAGGATCTATCCAAATGCTAACTGTAGCATCTTTAGGATCATGATCCTGCAGACCTACATCTGTGAACAAATTTATTATTTAGTCTGTGCCTATGTTCTTTATATGCTTTCATACTGCTTGCATTTTCAGTACATCACAATAGGAATAAGTAATCAAAATTGCATTTTGGAGATCGTGTCCATGTCCAATATAACCCCTTTCCAAGCACTAAATGGATTAAATTGGTAGGACTACGGTACAATTAGATATTACAACCTGGACTGGTACAACCGCAAAACAATCCACCACTTTTCTAGCACTAGAAGGAGTAAATTGGTAGGGTCATGGTACGATTAGATATTACAATCTGGATCAGTTCAACCCCAAAACAATCCTTCCTACTTCCTAGTATAAATGATAGTGTCAAGTCAACAACCCTGGGCTGTTAGTTCTAGTTTAAGTATTAGAGATGTGGCACACAAAATAATATATGTATTCAAAGTTATGTGTATTCAAAGTTCAAACACTGGGCTAAGTGAATTGGGAAATGTACCTTCGGAGTTGCACGATCAACAACAACGGTTGTGCCATCAAGCTCATGATTTTCTTGCATGACATTGTCCACGCATTCTATAAATTACAGTTCAAAGTTACAAACTAAAGCTAAACAGGTTGTTGAAGAACACTATTACTCGTGGTAAATGATGAAACAAATGGAAGTTCCAAGAATAATTAAGGAATGCAGCTTCCAAGTTAAAATCAAATCCTGGCCCATGCACAAGTGAAGTAGATGAGCACAAATAAGCTCTTAGGCAGAAGAATGTAAAATTGTAGATCTTGGTCAAAATTCTAGTTATGGAACAGACAAGAATCGGTTAAAAAGTAAGCTAGTGTAGGCATTGCTGCTACAAACCCTACTGCATAAATTTAAGGTTATGGGAGATGGTGAAATTCATAGGGGATCTTGCTTGTACTGCAGCGGCACTACAAGCACCACTCCCACCATTATATTGCTAGCACAAAGGCAATGTTTTTGCATTACATGGAAGACCAAAAGTTATTAAGAAAATCCTCTATTAAGTTCAATCTGACCCACCAATGTATTAATTAAATAAAACACCTCTTAGAAGATTCTATACACGTACCTGCACTCCGGAAAGTAACAAACCCAATTCCACGATGTTCTTTTGAACCCAGTTCCTGCATGAGATCAGAGGGAGAACAAAGCCGACGTTAGCAGAAGCATCTCAACTCAAACTGCAATTTTTCTGTACAATATTTTGGACATAATCATGGAATGGTTGCATTAAACAGGTGGCCAGCAAACAAAAAAGATATTACAGGGACTAGAAAATCAAGGAAATTGGGCATGTGCAAATCCAATTCCACCAAACTTGTCTATTCTACTAAAAGTGATGCAAGCGAGCTGACCAGGCTCCTCAAAAGGCTGTATGCTTTCACAGGGGTCTGGCAATAGACAGGTCTTAAGTTTGAACACTCTTCTACGTTCATCACAATAATATGGGTTTGTTAGATATGAAAGCTCCAAAGAATAGATGAAAATTCTTTCTAACTTCTAAGGAAAATTGTCTCAAAGATTCTTAACTTATACTGGATGAATCTCTCTTCAGCAGTGCACTCTTGACAATTAAGGCACTGTGTCTCTTGTCAAGTGTTCAAAACAAATCGAATACGTGTGGGGAAAGTAGCTTGACCATAGAATTAACAGGTTTATGCGTTAAATTTTATTGAAATATGTCCAAAAGATGCTTGAACAGCATCAATTTTAATTGTCAGTCAAGAGAAAACTAGAACCAATGTTCTTTGGTATTTGCCTCCTTGAGTGATCACGAATTGCCAGGAAAGGTTGGTGATCTTTAACGTGACATGTAACTTCCACTAAAACTGTGCAGACGTTGGCTGGAAATATCTTCAAAGTACTATCAAAAAAGAAAAGGTTGCAGACATTCACTGAATCCTAGATTAACATACAGAAAACTTATGCCAATCAGCAACTGTTTTTGTTGTTTGTATATTACTAGAGTTATTAGTAAATACACTAACAGGAACAAAACTATATGACAGCACTTTGATCTATAATACTATATAGCTCGTATCAGCTTAACTTCCTCACCTTGGGCATATAAAGATCTGTTATTTCTCCAAAAGATTGAAAATGCCTGTTCAAACAATCTCAACCTTAGACAAGTTCATACATTAAAGGTTGCGTAAATCAACAATGACAAAATGTGTACTGGAGCTGACCTGCGAAACATCGACTCATCCACAGACTGTGGAATCCGAGCAACAAATATCCTAGTAGCTTTCTTGTTTCCTGTAGCTCGCATTTCTTCCTGTGTTTAGAACTCATCACATTGTTATCAAAAAAGGCAAAACAAGCAAAGGCCTGGCACTGAAGATCTGTTGTGTGCTGCATATGGTAGATGAGATTTTATACTCTTTTGCTTATATTTACCTTGGGAGTCGCTATCTTCACTTCCAGAGTTCGGTCTCCAAGAATATGCTCAGAGTTAACGACATTCTAAAAAAAGTACACAGAGAATCAGAGTTAATAGAGGCGACAGGAGAAAATCAGATACAACTAAACTAGGCATAAGATGCCATCAAATCATATCTTAATCACTTCTCCCATCTTTCTTCATTCAGTTGACTAAAGCATGACCAGGACAAGGAAAATGTATTGCTTTGCTCAGAAATATATGTACTACGGCATTCTCCGCCCATTCCAAAATATAAGGTATATTAGCTTTTTCTGAAAGTCAAACTTTTCTATATTTGACCAATGTTTATTACAAAATATATCCACATCTCTACAATACCAAATAATGAAATATGAAAATATATTTATGATGAATCTAATGATAATGATTTGGTAATGTGGTTATTGATATTTTTATCTATAAACTTGGTCAAACATAAAGAAATTTAACTATCAAAAAACTAATACACCTTATATTTTGGAACGAAGGGAGTATTGTTGGTGACTGGAACATTTATACTGTTATAATTGATATAGTGTTAAACATGGTTGGTTTCAACAAAGCAACAGCATGCATTAAATGACTAATTTACCCATTTTCTTTAAATGGTTGATAAACATGCAAGATGCTATTAGATGACGTTAAAACTGAGAACATCACACTCAGTGGGGATCGAGTAGATGTACAGTATACAACCACAAGACAGGTAAAAACAAAAAGATCTTTGTTGCAAAAGGAAATGTAGAGGTTAGTTATGTACATTGTCAAGCAATGAAACGTAAACAACAGAGAGTAAGCATACATCATTTGTCGAATTGTACATTACCATTTGCCACTGGCCTTACAGATAAGATACAATTGAAGTCCTAATAAACCGAAGGGATTTCAGTCTATTACCTTTGCATCCTCTACCGATGAAAATGTCACGTATCCAAAACCACGAGATCGACCAGATGAGCGATCCTGACATTTTGTGAAGGTAGAAAACATGTCGGTAAATTATTAGATTGGAAATGAGTGATAAAACATTATTTGAATAAGAAAAAAAATGATGTAGCCCAAAGCTAGGAAAACAAAATTCAGTTGCCCCTTAAAGAAACAAAGGACATAATAGAGAAGATAAAAACACAAGTCAAACTTGTTTTGATTGCAATAAGAATAACATCCATCTGTGACTCGCCACAAAAAACTCGCTATTAAGTACAACAATTGAGAGATCGAGGGAAGACCATCAATTAGACAAGTTTTCAATGTTGCTTAATGAATGATGAATATTAAGTAGTAACTTATTTAAAACATCAACGCTGCAAAACTGAGGGACGACACAAGAAAGACTATGCTTCATCAAATTAATTGCAGATGTTGAAATTGTCACAAACCTTCATAACAATGCAATCATCCAGGGGTCCAAACTTGCTCATGTACTCTTTTAATCCTTCTGTATCCACATCCCAAGGGATTCCAAGAACCTAAGCGCATGAAGTGCTCACCCTTGTTACTCCTGGAGGAAGGCATCCCTAGAATAGATCTCGTGAAATAAAAAAAAAGGATTAGTAACTAACCACAAGCTTTGAAGCCATGCTATCACTACGCTGCTCTCCTGTAGTTCTCAGGCCAAGAAAACTCCCGATCTATGCTTCTTCAGCGACACCCGAGTGTTGCTTTTATCAAGCTATGTGTCCAAAGGAAAAGGTTCCCAAGCCTGAGACTCTCCCCTCACTCTTGACGCTGAACTGGCAAGCTCCACTCTTTATCGATCTCACTCAGCTCACGGTAGTAACTAGTAAAACAATGGTAAAAGTTACTCGATTAGTACTTCAACATCTAAGGCATGAAGAACAGTAGTAGCATGTTGTTATAATTATTACTCGTCTATCTACAGTAAAACAAAGGTAGAGAAAACCAAAACACAGGGCAATGCGGACAGCAGGAACGCGGTGTCCACGGCGAGGAAAAACGGGAACGGCGACGGGGTGCTGGCGGCGGGATTGAGGCGTCGGCGACAACGCTAGGGTAGGTCACAGGATTCGGGCGGAAGAGGAAGCAAAGGTACACGGGATAGGGTTTCGGCTATGGATGGACATGATGCATAGAATAACTAATCAAGATAAAATCGCGTCGCAATTCTCAAACCATCGAAAAATCCCAAATCTGACGGCGCATCAAGCCATGCTCCGGAGAGCCTGAATCTCGAATTGCTACGGGGAAGGGGTTGAATTCCCTGACGCGGAAACCCACGGGGCAGGAACGGACCTACGTCTCGCGGAACGAGGGGGAGAGGGGGGAAGAGAGGCGCACCTGATGAGGAGAGGAAGAAGGGGATTACGGCGGCGGGGAGGGGAGGGGAGGCGAGGCCGATGGATCGCCCCTGGCTCCGAGACTGAGGAGAGAGGACAGGGTCGGGGAGCAGATTTGGGTCTTTGTCAGCGAAAGAAATCAGGTTACGGATTAACGCGGCGGTGTGCGCCCAGGTCCTCCCTACAATTCGAATTTATAGTCTACCCCAATCACAAACGTTTCTTTACCAACTTTTATTTATATATTTTTTACGGAAAATAAAAAGATTTCATTACTCACGGCGGCTTTTCAGTCGTACACAAGTTTACAACTTTTATATTGTTGCAAAGCATCATCATCACAAGACCATCATGAGGCCAAAAATCATCTAACAACAGAATCCGTCTAGTCTATATATATAATCTTATAGTGCCACGTCGTTATGCGATAGCTAGGGTTTTTTCCAAAGTTTTAAATTCATAGGGGAGGATTTGGTGGACGGCTCTAGCTGCCCCAGCGTGCAATATGGATGATGTCGGTAATTCTCTAGTTGGGATAAAAGATTTTGAGGGTGTTATTAAATTTGGCATGTTTGGCGGGACTTCTAGACGATTTTGCGTTGGTTACCATATCGTGGCGTTTCGGCTCCCCGACGACAATAGTGACTTGATCATGGCAATTTCGCGGACGATTTAAAAATCACGGATTTTTTTCCCATCTTCTTGCACTAAGGTCGTCTATCCCCACCACAACCATATTAGCAGCTGCAAATAATAACTATAAGCGGTTGCTAGGTAGTCGAGGCACCCCCTCACCAACATTGCCATCATTCGAGGTTATTGCCCACTAAAGTCAAACTTGACACGTTGTGACCAAAGCCTAACATAAATCAAAACTTTTCTTGTCTTTTGTCTACCCATGTGCAAATCAAATCAATACCAAAATCTAGAATATCATGGGTATAAGATTTATGTTGGACATCATGGAAGTTTGAACAATTAGAATATATATATGCCCCCATTGCAATGCACATGCAATTAACTAGTTTGTTTTAATGTTGCAGTTTGGGTTTTTAAACTTTTGCAGCTACCTGAAGTAATCGTTATATGAATCAATGTGTAGTGTATGTTTAAAATCCCATAATCTGTTACACGGTGGAAGAATAAAGTGAATAGAATTATTATTTTCAGCATGTTACACGGAAACTACTTTAAGAGTAATGTTAGGGCAGCACACAATTGATCTTCCATGTGATGAAATTTAAAACTGTTGTGGTGGTAAAGCTTTATGTTGACATGTTAGTTTGATCCTATGGGAGGATCAGACTATGGATTCAAATCCTACATGCAATCTAAAAAAACATTTTTTCAGTTAGTACTCCCTCTGCAAAGAAATATAAGAGAGTTTAGATCATTACTTTAGTGACCTAAACGCTCTTATATTTCTTTACAGATGGAGTATTTGCTAAACATAGCAAGAGATTTAGCCACTCAAAATCTGGTGTGTTTTGTAGTTAGATTATAATCTATTTTTTCAAACAAAGTTATAACTTATCCACTAACTAGTTTTGCATAGCAGATAGCAAAATAAATCTAAGCAAGGCCACAATGCAGAAAGTTGACCGGTTTGATAGTTTCTACATGCGGCCACATGACGGGCATATTATGTACACAAATGCCCTAAAGCTTTGAGACAACAGATTTACAATAGCCAACGAAGGAGATAACTTAGCAAAAGTGAGTACAAGTTCGGCCACTAAACTATTAACTTGAGGCACATCAGAGAGATTCTGCAAACGGGGGCGCCTCAAGATCAACCTCTTGCCTCATGACACAGGTCATGAGCCACTCACTGCTGAATGTCTTTATGCCTCTTTTTGCTGCATCCATTGCAAGCTCCATGCCTTCTTCACATGCCAAGAAGATTGTCTTTGAGGGCTCATCTATGTCATCCAACTTACTGATGATCTGCAAAGTTAGATGTGAAAAGACTTTAGAATAGCTTGTGTAATTCTGTTCTCTTAGCAACTAACAATAGAAACATTCCAAATGATGGACTCGTGCAAAATTTGGAAATTTAACCCAAAATTATTCTCAAGCGCTTACTAGTAAATGCCATCTAGTCAATACTTGCAGTTTAAGTGTCATCTGTATGTAAGAAAATCATTTTTTAAACATTTTCCATAAAATAAAATCACATGTCTAGCTGCATAAGTTTGCATTTGAACTTCAATGGTGACATGTGCTACTTAAAGATATTGCAGCAGAACTTCATGCCTCGCATAACAGAGCGTAGAACTGGAGTGCCCTTAAATATTTCACAGAAACAGGACCTCCAGGTTCTAGAATGTTTCGTTGGGTGCTAATTGGGCAAGTTCTGCTAAATCTGTAACATGTTCAAGAACTCTGGCCATACGTGAGTTTCACATGGCAGGATGATCTTTAGTTACCTTGCCCCCAGAAGATTTGATAACTGGAGAGAGGACACCAGGAGAGGGTTCGATGTGATTGGTCAAACAGAAAGTGTAACCAGAAAATAACAAGCAAGGTCTCTCTTTAGCCCTCTTAACCGCATCTCTCATTTCAGACTTGTACTTCATCTTATATTCCTCATCATCCAGAACATGTTCTGCTTCGCCTACGAAACAGCAGAAAAGTGCAAGATAAGAAAACAGCGTAAGTCGTCTCTTTGCTCACACATTTCATTTCTTCCATTTGCATAGAAACACATGACATAATTGGTTACCTAGTCATCTCAAGTTTTGACTCACCTACAAATTTCCCTTGTTTGAAGCTCTGTTTCAGCCAGTTCGGGGAAACTATCCAAGCCCTGCAATCAGTATATGGCCCAGTCAACTGAAAACTATTACTCCACGGTGAGTACTATGCTTCAACAACTATAAGTGAAATGTAATTCGGTGTAAAACAAGGAATGGAAATTGTATTATAGTTTGAAACGTGATGAACTGGATTGTGTAAGGAAAATGTAGATGAAAACTAACCCAGAACTCAAAGCAGTACAAAAATTCATAGTCCTTCGAGCTTTTCCAGTGACGACATGTGTGCATGAGCTTCCTTCACAGGTAACAACTCCCCCAAGCATTTCAACTACCTGCACCATAATTTAAAACCCAGCACATTAAGAAGCAAGAAAAAAAAACTATATTAGTGCAAAAAAAGAGTATGAGCTTTTTTCTAAAAGAAAAATAGACTGCAGTTTTAGTCAGTGCGCCAGTGACAGTTTATTTGGTAAGCACATACTCATGCATTGCTTTATTTTGGAAATGCCGCTCACATTTCCTCAAAAGTAAGAGTGAAGTTTATGTAAAAATTACCTCTGTAAGCCGGATCTTCTTTGTTTCATCTGCAATATTCATGAGCATAACTGAAGGCCTTCCATTGGAACAGGTAGTGGCCTTAGCATCTCCTGATATTTTGTTGTCAACGTGGACTACCATACTAGGAGTCAAAGGTGTGCTATTTATGGATAGAGATTTGTCACAGATATCATTCTGTCTCATGTCTTGTGTATGGTCAGTGTGACCGCTGCATCTTACTCTTTTTGACTTCAGTGAAGACGATGAGGATTCATATGTCCGTTTCTTTGGTTGTTGATCAGATAATGAGAATCCTTCACTACCAGCAGAAGCTTCATTTCTTACCACCTTCACAGTGTTGCTGACTTTGTGGCATCCAGTGGTCTGGGGAGACAACTTTTCACAGGAGGGAACTACAGTGTCCATATCACCAGGAGAGATGCCTGAAAAATATCAAAGATCAGTATTAGACATGTCACAGAATTTTCTGCATATGCACTGATACTTATACGATTTAGCCAGGTGTATTGTCGTTGTTCCTAAGGTTGAATGAAATTTAACTTAATAAACCAGTAAGTTACAGACTTGTCAGGTACTATTGCAATGTATGAATAATAGTTGCAGCGTAATATATGCTCAGCATTTCAGCTTTTCACTCTTTGCACAACTTCAATTGTTAATTCACAAAACCAACACACATAAATGAACCATTGCATTGGATATATATTGGCATGCCGCTTCTGTATGGCCAGACTGTATCATAGCTCCTGTATGACCAAACTATGTATCATGGTTCCTTCTACTTTATAATTTTTTAATGGAATTATTAATTATCCAACTTGGGTATAAAGTGATGACCAGTTCTACTTGAATTAGTGGTTCTGAGATATCTGAACCTGAAAATTTACATAACTATGACTTCATGAAGACTTACTATCTGGTACCACGACATGGAGCTGAGAAGTTTGCAGTTCTGCCAGTGAGTTTTTGGACGTAGTTGGCAAATGCTTCTTAATATGTGTAACCATAAGTGTTGAACTGCCTGGAAAGCATAATGCTCTCTTGATATCAGCCCTTACTGGAATTCTGCGAATCTTACCTTTAGTATCCACCTCTCCAACAGACACAAAACCCTGCAATGCACTCAGGAGAACAGACCAGTCGTGTCATTAGCATAACCTTGCAATTCCTGATTGGATAGCCATGTTAATAAAGTAGGATACAAAATAGGAGGATCTTCGGTAAAGAAAAAGCTCACTAACATAACAATGACTTCAATGAGCAAAGGAAGTTCATTTACTCTGAACTGAAATTCATCTGGTTGCTTTACAAGTAGGCCTGTTCAAAACCTGAGCCTGGTGGCAGGATTGGTCTGGGCTTGGAAAAGCCCAACCCAAAACTGCCAGCACATATAAAAAGTAGCCTTTGTGGGTTAAAATACACCATGTAAATCGTTTTTGGAATAATATATTGATTATTTTCCTATCAACTACTCTTCTCAGGCTTTCTGGCCAAAAACTAGGCTGGGGCACGGACACCAATGATCAGGTCTACTTATAAGTTGCTGATGACATTGAACAATTACATAAGAACAAGCATAAGATGGACTGTCAAAATACAAAAGTATAACAAGTCGAGCATGTTTCTTCATTTCTATTTGCTGCATGTTTCTCTTGCCAATAATGCAAGCACGAGATTACTAAACTATATAGCAGTTGTCAAACTTAGTATTAGGATAAATTTATTATATAAAAGAAAACTGAAACAAACAGAGATATCAAATTTCCATTTCCACTTGCCTGTTTAAGCCAAAATCCTTCAGAGACCTTATCTGCCCAACAGAATATATTGGTAACACCAACATTGTGAAGACGCTGGCTAAGTTCCTTATACAGCAGATGACCAACACCCTGGGATTATATTAAGACAAATACCTTGATTATGAACCTTTTAGAGAAAAAATGGACTATTGTGTACGTTTCATTCACCATGTATACTTTAGAGTGCAGAAATGTCATTTACCAAGGACAACATAATATAAGTGAAATGTGCTCTTAATTAGTTTGCACTATCTTTTTAGTTTAGACTGAGAATGTCAAGCAAATATAACTGAATGCTTTGCATGCCATAAGAGGCCTAATTGTAGTCCAGGAATAAGTATTTTGAGGCGAATTGTCTACCTTTTAGTAATATACTATTCCCCACATAATCCAAGGACAGCAAGGGTAAGGTGTGTTAATGTCAAAAAAGGGGTAAGGTCTGTTACATTAGATGAATTGTAAATACCATACTATTTTTTGTAGGATATAAAGAACTTATGATGAGAGTGCATATATGGTATGTAGTATAAATAACCAGTGGGAACAGACCCATTAGGCAACCAGTAAGGGGTAAAGTACCAACAAGGCATGCAGAAGTAATTCAATTTTAGGAACATGAAATGGGAATGGATCTTGCAAAAGGAGTGGTATTTCTGAAGTTTAAGAGGGTTTATGAATGGCATACCACACGTTGAAAAGGCGGTGTCACAGCTGCCAGGGGTATTTCAGCATACTGTGTGTCAGCTGGCACTATCTGATATGATACAGCAGCTATGATCTGTGTGACAGAGTGGTTAGATTTTAACTTTAACAAAACCTGGCATGGTAGTTTAGTTGCAAAAGCAAGGAGTAACACTTTGATTATCCATGAATACTAGCTTACCTGCTCTTACATTGTTGTTCTACTTCAATATAAGTAAATAGAGAAGTTCACAGTAGGTCAACTTCACTGTGCTTACAGTTGTTCGAGGTTATTTATCTGTTTTCACTAGCCACTAGCAGAGCTCACTAGTCAAACACATTTCCTGAGATAATCTAATCTATTTATTACTAAAACAATAGAAAAACAAACCACTTCGTCCACATACACAAAAATATATGATCCATTCAATATTAGCGAGGCCTAATTAAGTAATTATACGTTTGAGATTTAATAATAATCAACTATCTATGTTAGCACAAGGGGGGTGATATCATGGATGAAATTAGCAATGTGCCTATTCTTGCTTTCTCACTCTATAGTTCTATCCGGGTCCTGAACATGGTAAGTTGCATCTCTGTTTCAACTAAGGAAAATATGGTTTCTGTTTCAATTAATCCAGCAAGCTAGACATGATAGTGATGTGCTCTCACAAAAAATACGATTATCACTGAGTTTTCTTACAGCACTCCCGCAAATTGATGGGTTTAGTTAAATATGCCTAACATGTGTGGTGGCCACGTACTATAACTGTTGATAATGTAGAAAACTGTGAGTTGATAATATGTGAATATCAAGAGCGACAATCTAGCGGTTGGTTATGGTGGATCCTAGCTATAATTGTTGAGATTTAAAAGTCCATAAAGGAAATGTATAATCAAAGTCATAATCTTATCTATAACTATACATAAGAAATGTACAAAATGTGTCGATATAAAAATACGCTATAGATATTTTTTGGAGAAAATAAAAAATTTGTGCCTCATTGCGTTGATAGAAAGACTTATTTACAAGCCCGAAAAGGGCCACACCCAGAATTATTTACAACACCGCACCCCTAAGAGCTAGGCGGCACCAGAAGTAGCACCACAAAGCCCACCACCCCTGCTTTTGCCCGCAAACGGTCTAGGCCTTTATTTTTCAAGCAGGTATCGATGTTGGGCTGCATGCCGTAAAAGGCAACTGGATTGTGCTGCTTCCAAATCCACCAAGCTGCAAGCATAATCACCAAAGAGGTGCCCTTCTTTGCGGACGCGGGGGCGGGGGATGGCCTGCTGCCACTAGTTCACAAAACTTGCCCCGGAAGCATAGCTAAATTATATCATCGCAGCGGCGATCGCAAAAGATACATGTATCATAGCATCACAGTGAAGATCACATAAACTACATGTCTCATAACATCGAAGTGGCAACCACCGACAAGATATACGTTCAAGCAGTCTAATCAGAGGCAGATGGTTGAGAAGCGGTGAGAGAACCAAATCAGAGAAAGGATGGAGTGGGATATTACTTTTCGGGGAGGGGGGGCAAAATAAGTGAGATGATAAATGACAACTACTCAACAACTTCCATTCACATTGACAATTATCTTTATCATTGGTCATGGTGGGTTTATCGGTGCAAATTAATCAGATTGCTTAAGTCTATTAATAACCTATAAAAATAACACGTCAAAAAAACTATAGAAATAATAAAAATACATCAGGTGGCAATAACAAGACAAGTCCATTATACATAAAATTCCTTCTGGGGGTGCTTATGTAGATGTACAAGTCTTCAAATCATTTAAGCAATACAGTACATCAGTAAAATCGAACGCATCTCTGGAATCAAACATGTAAGTGAAATCGAACACATCTCTGGAATCTCATCTGTTTCATTTTCGGGATGCTTATGTGATGTAGAGAAGTCTTCAAATCATCTCTATCCTTTTTAGATTTGGCATACTTTTGTATCGGCAAAATATTTGTGTAATTTACTTGGAAACGTAACCCAAATGGGCAGATAAACCAATCTAGAGTACTTTGTAGCTTATCTTTTGATCTGCCCTGTAAGGGGGTCTCCCCACCATATTGTATTGTTCGGCCGTGTACTTTGTTGTGAACTTGTGATGTTGCTTTATATATAAAGCGAGGCAAAAGCCTGTTTCGAGATAAACCAATCTAGAGTAGTATTTATGCATTATGCGGTCATATAAGGTGATGCATGGGTAGGGTACCAATGATGCTTAATGCTTACCTCTTCAGGCCCGGCAAGTGAACTACACCTCAGAATTAGAGTCTTGTACTTCCTGGGGAAGAAACGAACAAAAAAACATAATGTTAACTCTTTTCTACTCTTCCAAAAAATAGCATAGTAATAATATTTACTCCCTGTGCTCTTACAAAACAAACAAAATAGAATAATGCCAAAGCAAAAACTCCGGCAAGAATTTCGTCAGTGCCATCAATTAAATAAAATTAGATTTGTACCCATTCATTATGCATTTTTCAAGAAATCCTGATTTTCTCCCAGTGTCAGCAGCATAGTCCATAGTTGGAAGCTCCTTCTTATAAAGCCTCAGAACTTCCTAGACAATTAAGAGCAAAATACACGTTACCACGATATTTTTGGTACAATCATTAATGCTCTGGAATTAAATATTATCCCTGCAGTATTATACCAGGCAATTAAAAACTGAACTCTAGCTTTGAGAAACCTAATGTCACAGTTATCACAACTCAACAAGTATTTTTACTACGGCTATATCTAAGTTATATTTGTTTCCAACTGTGCCAATGTGTATAGCCAATATGCATCCATGTAATCCTTCAATTTATTTGTTTTGAGAAAATCGCGGTAAAACGTGTAGTCTACAATCAAACACTCTACAGTATCAGAATCAGAAAGTAAAACTTAGACAAGATAGCATTTGTTTGTCCCTGATGCAAAAGAAAGCTAAATACAAATGTTATAAAAGTTAGGTTACCTGAAGCAAGGATTTATTTAGGCTATCGGACTCATTGCGGTTCAGAAGGACGAAATCAGAACCCTCACCTGCAGACAATACAAATACTACATCAGAGCAATCAACAGAACAACCACTGATTGGATTTCCCTACTTGTTCTTCTCCCATAAGAAAATGGCCCGCACGCTCACTATTACACTAACCAGTCCCATCCGAAGAACTCCTGGCTCCATCGACTGCACCAGGACCATTGGCAAAAAAACTGTAGCATCAAGAACAGCATCTAGGACAAAAGCAGAAGAAAGAAAATGCGGGGAGCACGGTATTCCTCGAGCCATACCAGCGATTACGATCTTTGCGCCCCTGGTTCCCGAGATGGTGAGATTCTGCTCCGTGGACACGCACCTTAGGCCGCTCCCGTGGATCTCCACCTTGCAGTTGCCTGCAAAACGGGTGGTGTCGCCTTGTGGGTGAGGCACAATCTACCGCCTGGTTGGGGGATCGTCGCGTCGGGGGTAGGGTTCCGCGTACCGATGGAGAGGGCGGGGGACGGGGCCTCGGCGCCGCCGGCCTTCGCCTTCGTCTTCCGTGGTCTTCCCATCTGGTGGTCCACTTGCTCGGATGGTTCGCGGATATTCAGCGGGGACTCGAGCCGGCTTCTATGCAGCTATGGCTGATTGGGATGCGAAATTAGGGGGCGTGGCGGGGTGGGGGTGTGATTCGGAATTTAGGCGGGGATTTCCGCGCGGGAACGAAAAGAGGAAACGAATAGTCAAAGCCCGAATTGTGCTCTTCTTCTTTTCTTTTTTAACCAATTGTGCCCTTCACTAGCAAGAAGGCACGTTGTTGCAAACGGGATATGCATATTCCACCGGTACAAGTTAATTGTTCGTGCATTGCAATATCGCATACATATTTTACTGGATAAACGGTAACCTTATTTAACATGTTACTTATTACTTTAGGATCGAATTACCATTACGCAACATCATTGACATTTTACGCTAAATAATTCTTTTTCTTATGTCTTACTATTATGGATGGGGACCCACTGCCTCCTTTGTATAAAATATTTTCCTCTCTCTCAAACAAAATATTTCCAGGGCACTACGTACAATGATCCATGTTTACAACAAATCTCTATTATTGGCATGTTACATCAATTCTTCAAATGCACACATCAATCTACTCATTCACATTAATTATTGACCGACTCCCTTTGCACTTGAACGACGTACGTTCTTCCCATATTTCACTATGTGATGCATGTGTAGTTATAAAGGGATGTCAATTCATTCATTTGTGCTAAAATCCCATCATGATGCGCATCCACAACTTTCTCACATGAAAACATACTATATTAATGCAAAATCTTATGTTTGTTGCTCGGGCTCTACCGGGGAGGGGGACACGCATTAAGTATGTTGATCAGGCTCTACCCACATATATTATGGGAGTTTTTAAGGTGTGTTTTCTGTTCATGATGAACTCACCAAGATGGTAAGGTTTTTTTAGTGGGGAGTTGGAAGGGGCAAACGGAAAGTACATTAGCGTGTGTGGGGTGATCTCTTTTGACCTAAGAGTAGAGAAGGTGTTGGTTTTCGTGAATTATGTATTTTCAACCAAGCATTGTTAGCCACGCAAGCATGGAGATTAATAGCCAAGCCGGATAGTCCGTGTGCACAGGTGTTGAAGGTTAGGTAGTACACGGATGGGGAACTTGAGGATGCGGTTGAGGGAGTCCTGGATTAGGGGGTCCTCGGATAGACGACCTATTGCTTATGGGCCGAACTGTATGGACCGCAAAGTGAGCATTGGATGATCAGGGTCACCGTCGCCAGGATGGAGGCCTCAAGGAGCTGTGACGTATCCTCCAAGTCGTCGACCGTAGATAGGCATGTTTATCTCTTCGGCATGTAACCGACAATGTGTAAACCCTAGGTACCCTCAGCGTCTATATAAGCCAGAGGGTTTTAGGTTGTAGATACACAACAACTCATCTAGGGTTAGCTATTCGATCTCGAGATAGATCAACTCTATAACCCCTCATACCATCAATACAACCAAGCAGGGCGTAGGGTATTACCTCCATAGGAGGGCCCGAACCTGGGTAAATTCGTGTCCCCTTCGTCTCCTGTTACCATTGATTCTAGTCTCACAGTTCGGGACCCCCTACCCGAGATCCGCCGGTTTTGACACCGACATTGGTGCTTTCATTGAGAGTTCCTCTGTGAACACCTAAGGAATCGATGGCTTGCTTCATCACGAGCAACGAGATCTGCATCCAGGGGATCCTCACCTCCGATCAGAATCTCGCAAGCGGTGACATCTCATCACACGCCATCCCGATCAGCCACTGTGGCCTGATCAAAAGCTTTTCCCCCGATCAGAGGATGAAGTTTTGAACCTTAGAGTTCGTCGTTGATTCACGGGGAATACTCACTTTAAAAGAACCCTCGACCTTGGAGGAGAATCCTGTAAGTCCGGCCGCCTCGACGCCGAAGACATCAGGCCCCACTTCTATACGGAACACGGATCCGCTTTGGCGCGGCTCCGAAACCGTCTCACCGCTCATAGAATCTACTCGCCTCAGCGACACGCATCCTACCATCGCCTTGTTCTTAAACGAGTTGTTCGACCGGATCAAAGCCATGCGTATGTCGTATGACCAGGTTCCGGTCTATGACCGGCTCAGGATCAGGCCCGATGATAGGGAAATCCATGTCCCTCCGGTCACCCACGTTGTCGCTACCATCGAGTGCTCGGCTGAGGATTCGTCCTGTCAGTCGGAAGTAAAGACAGACTACACTCCCGTCTCTGATCACCAAGACTTCATCGGTGAATGAGATGCCGGAAATCACCGTCGAGCCGAATCGTCATCGGCTCGGGACCTAACACACGATTCGGAATATGTAATTCCGAACACTCAATGTGGCGTGGAATCAAAAAAATTCCCACCCACCACCCAAGACGATCATCCCGGTATCACACCAAAACCCGCGTCCTCGGACTTTCGGGATATCAAGCAATTACAGGGAGAATCGGTCCATCACTTTTGGGCCAGACTCCTACTCGCTAGAAGCAAAGAAAAAGGTCTTAACGACCATGAAATAATGGCAATTTTCATTCACAATTTCCATGATGAAGGGATTATTAACGCCCTGGCCCGCAGGCACATTCGCGACTTTTTGGAGTTATCCGATTTGGTACAGAAATATTGTGCCATGGAAAGCGCTTGGCAATCTGAACGGTTGTTTTCAGAACCATCTTTCCCCAAGCACCCTGGCAGAGATCAGAAAAAGCGGGTACCTCCAAAGCGGCCAGCAAGATACAAACCCGTCGAAAAAAGAAACAGGCCTCCTTCAGGGGTCGGCACTGTCCTTGACGGACTATTGGATAAACCTTGCCCTATACATTCCGTGTTGCTAAACACAAGCCCAACTCACAGCCTTAGAGCTTGCTGGGTCGTTAGGCAAGTGGCAAAGAGCGGAGAGGCTATCCTTGAAACACCTCCATCGAATGGGCGCTCCCCATCATCGTCTGAACACAATGTCGAAGTCCTGATGGTCTATGAAACATTCCCCTCAAGGAATAGGAGGAAAAGGACTCTTAGAGAGCTCGAACAGGTCTACCATGTGGCAGCAACTAGCGCATGGGCAGACATACCGATTACCTTCGGAGATACTGACCAACCGGCCATTCTTATCGGTCACTCTCCGACCGCACTAGTCTTGAACCCCATTATTGATGGATACAGGCTAAACAAGGTGCCTTGGAAAAGATGGAATTTGACCGATCTCGCATCGAACATAGCAATACAACCTGCCGGGAATCATTCCAGGGAAAGAGGCACGTTGTTCTAGGTGTATCATCCTGGATGTAGTGTTCGGCACGCTCGAAAACTACCGATCTGAAGAACTTCTCTTCCACATCGTACCCTTCCCAAGCGGCTATCACGCCCTATTGGGACGGGATGCCTTCACAAAGTTTCAGGCTATACCCCATTACGGGTACATGAAACTTAAAATGCCAGGACCAAATGGAGTGATCACGATCTCCAGTGATCCGAACGTAGCCCTTCGGGCCAAAAACAAAACGGCAACACTCGCCCTTGAGGCATTAGCGGAGACTTTCGCTGCCAAAGAACTGATCGCACTATGGTCAACAGTTAACAAGGATGATGTGATCCTTAGCAAAAGACCCAAGTCCACGTCCTTACAGAGGAAATCATCAAGTTTCAAGTACATCCGATGGACCCCAATAAGACATCATCCATCGGAGCCTAGCTCGATCCCCTTGTGGATGAGGCACTGCGGAACTTTCTTCAAGAAAATTGGGATATTTTTGCCTGGCATCCTTCCGATATGCCCGGAATCCCACGACGGCTTGCCGAACACAGTCTAAACATTATAGCAGGCTTTAACCCGTTAAACAGACTCTACGTCACTTTTGCGAACCCAAATGACAAGCTATGGGGGAATAATTAGCTAAACTATTAGAGGCCGGTTTTATTCGGGAGATCAAGCACCCCCGAATGGTTGGCAAACCTGGCAATGGTACCAAAGAAAGACAAGTCCTGGCGGCTATGTGACGATTTCAAAGACTCAACAAGGCCTGCCCTAAGGACCCTTTCCCCTTACCACGCATAGACCAAATCATCGACGCTACAGCCGAACACAATTTGTTGTGTTTCCTCGACGCTTACTCTGGATACCATCAGATTAAAATGAAGGAATCCGATCAAGCGGCAACCACGTTCATCACCCCCTACGGGCCATTCTGCTTCAACACGATGCCTTTCGGGCTAAAAAACGCCGGGGCCACATACCAGCGCATGATCCAGACGTATCTCGCGACTCAGATCAGTAAGACAGTCGAAGCGTACATGGCCGACGTGGTAGTTAAGACCAAACACGTCAGCCAGCTGATCGACGACCTACGACAAACATTTGTCAGTCTACGCGAGTATGACATACGACGCAATCCAGAAAAATGTGTATTCGGAGTTCCTTCTGGTAAGCTACTTGGATTCATTGTCTCCCATAGAGGAATAGAAGCGAATCCAGCTAAGATCCGCGCCATATCGGAACTTTCAATTCCTACAGAGCCGAAGCATGTCCAGAGGCTAGCTCGGTGTGTAGCGGTGTTACGCCGCTTTATCTCCCGCCTTGGAGAGAAAGCTTTACCGCTCTATAAGTTGCTGAAACGGACCAACAACTTCGAGTGGACTGACAAAGCAGCGGCTGCGCTAGAAGAAATTACAGCACTACTAGCAACCAATCCCATACTCACAGCACCAGGCGCCAGTGAGCCCATGTTGTTATACATATCGGCCACAAATCAAGTGGCTAGCGCGGTGCTCGTCATCGAACGAGATGAGGAAGGACACAAATTCCGGACTCAAAAACCGGTCTACTACGTGTCAGAAGCTAACGCAATGCAAGTATCGATATCCGCACTACCAAAAGACAACCTACACGGTGTTTATGGCATCAAGGAAACTCAGACACTACTTCTAAGAGTGTGCGGTAACAATTGCATCTGAAGTCCCACTGAACGATATAATCAACAACAAGGATGCCACCGGCCGCATAGCCAAGTGGGCTATTGAGCTCCTTCCCTTTGAAATAACCTATAAGCCATGCCATAAAATCTCAGGTATTGGCAGATTTCCTGGCTGAATGGACAGAGGCCAAGTTCCCCAAGGAATACAGCGCATACTCCCATTGGACAATGTACTTCGATGGATACAAAACCTTGGTCGGATTGGGGGTTGGGGTTATCCTCACATACCTCACAGGCGACAACGTGTGATACGTGTTGCAAATCATGTATGCCGACTCCAACAATGCTGTCGAATACGAAGCTCTCCTTCATGGTCTTCGGATGGCAGTATCAATGGGCCTACGACGGCTGGAGGTACAGGGAGACTCCAATTTGGCCATCTCCCAAATTAATGGCGAATTCAATGCCAGAAACCCAAAGATGGCGGCATGTAGAAATGTCGTCCTAAAAATATCTACTCGGTTTGAAGGGTTGGAATTTCACCACATTGCTCGCGACAACAACCAAGCCGCCAACGTATTGGCTCATATGGGAGCCAAACGCAACCCTGTCCTAAAAACACCTTTCTGGAGTGGCTCTTCAAGCCATCCGTGGTGTGGCATGACAAGGACAAGGGCGCCGGTCTAAATATGGCGGACGAGGTTGTTCCGCCTATAAACGAACCCTATGATCAAATCATCGGCGGCTCCATCATGGATGAAACGCCTTCGACTCATGAGGTAATGGCAGTAATCGCGCCATGGACAGAGCCCTTCCTCGCTTACCTTCTCTGCAAGGAACTCCCCGAAGACCAGATAGAGGCACGACGCATAGTTCGGCGACCTAAAGCCTACAAAGTACATGAGGGTGAGTTATACAAGAAAAGCACCACCGGAATATTACAGCGGTGCATATCCGAGGAAGAAGGATGGGAGCTCCTAGCCAAAGTTCATACATGCATGGGCGGCCACCACGCTGCGGCAAGAGCCTTAGTTAGCAAGGCCTTCCGAGTCGGTTTCTATTGGCCTATAGCTCGGACGGACGCTGAGTCAATTGTCAAACATTGCATAGGATCTCAACTCTTCGCAAATCAAAGTCACATGCCCCCAACAGCTCTTCGGACTATTCCGATCACTTGGCCTTTCGCGGTCTGGGGCTGGACATGGTCGGACCTCTTAAAGGAGGGACCAAGAAGAACGAATAACTGCTGGTCATGGTCGATAAGTTCACTAAATGGACAGAGGCAAAGCCTGTAAAATTGGCCAAGTTTGGGCCAGTGATCGACTTTATCTCTGGCGTGGTACACCGCTACGGTGTCCCGCACAACATAATAATGGATAATGGATCCAATTTCACGGCCCAAGAGGTCAAGGACTGGTGCGCAAAAATGGGCATTAAGCTAGATTATGCATCAGTCTATCATCCGTAGACCAATGGACAAGTCGAACGAGCAAACGGTCTCATTATGAGCAACATTAAGCCACGTTTGGTCCAATATCTTCATGAGTCCGACTTCCATTGGGTGGAGGAGCTCGACTCCGTTTTATGGGGCCTGCGCACCACCCCAAATACATTGACGGGTTACACACCATTCTTCATGGTCTATGGGGCTGAGGCAGTCCTCCCCTACGACATTATTCACGACGCACCAAGAGTGCGCATGTATGAAGAAAAGGAGGCCGGGTTAGATCGACAGGACGACCAAGATGCCTTAGAGGGAGAGCGCGACATAGCTCGGGCCCGCTCTATGTTTTACCAGCAGCAAGAACGACGCTACCAGAGCAGGGAGGTCACGGCAAAAGCATACAACATAGGTGAACTCGTCCTATGGCTCCCGGAGAAGTAGAAGCATAAACTCAACCCCAAATGGGAGGGCCCCTTCATCATCGACGAAGTACTCGCGGAAGGAGCCTATCATCTTCGGAGCCCGTCGGACCATCGCCTTGAACCAAACCCATGGAACGCAGCTTGTCTTCGACGCTTCTACGGATAAACCGGTGTCATCCAGTTCTCCAATATTTTTTATCATCTTTCCTTTTTCTTCCCTTTCCACTTTGCTGTTTGATAGGATTGATTTCTTTGTTCGGTCAAACCAATCTTGTACTAAGGCTATTGACATACACTATAAAGTGTTAAAACCGAACACAACACCTGGCGGCTTCTTCTCGAATCCAACGTTTTTATATTATAAGTATTTACTCACACTTATTGTGTACACATGTTTCCTTTGTCACGCTCAAGCCATCAAATGCATCAATTCGAACTAAGACTTTGCCAAGCTGGGTTGCCTCGCTCCTGTGTTTACCCTTTATGTTCCCGATTGTTTGGCTAGAGGGTAAAGGGAGCACCTCAGCGATTGTTACGACCGGGTCATCCGGATACGTACCTCAGACGGGTGAAGCCGAAAGCTAGCTATCTTATGTAGACAATTGGTCGGCCGTGACGGAAGCACTTAATACGGCTATGGTCGTTATCGCCATTTTTTGGGTTCATTTTTTTCCAAAAATACGGCTATTGTACTAAGTATGCGGACCTTTATACGGTCTTCGTAGGGGCCCGAAGAAAGGTATCGATAGAGGTACTATTTTCTTTGGAAGATGTTTCTTACGCTAAGCAGTAATATAACATATCTCTTTGTGTGCTTTCTGTCTATTCGTACCATATGGCCGGATTGCCTGGTCCCCCAAATACAATTTGCTCTTTTGGAATAAATTGCGAGGGACACTCCCACGCTCTTCGCATGGGAGGGAGAAGCCGATGACCGGTTAAGACAAAGTTTACAACACAGATTGTTCGTACAAAAGTATGTAAAATTACACATTTGGCTATCGATCTAAGTTGTCGATTATGGTGTCTAGGGAGTAGTCTTCCTGTGAAAGGCGGGCGACAGGCATCACTTGGTCATACACCAGGTGGAGGGGCACTTCTTGACCATTCGATCCCACGGGACCAACCCGAGCCATCCGCTCGGGGTCAAGTCCGGTGTAGCGGGTCTTTATCATTGCCCACGCCTCCCGTGCTCCCTCCCGGCAAGCCGATGTCTTCCATAGCTCAAACCTGCTTCGAGCTCCCTTGAATATGTCGGTCAGTTCGGCCATACCTTCCAGCGGCTGTTCGGCAGGCCATAGCGCTTTTACCATGCCTTTCATTGCTTTCCGTGCACGCTCATGGAGGGCGAACACCTCCTTTAGCAAGTTCCCTCGGAAGGATCCGAACTCTTCTTTAGGTTGCCCGGACAGAAGTCCTATACATGAGGGAAAGACATTCTTATCATACTTCCTTTATATGAAGTACTTACTAATGTTCGGATCATACTTACCGAACATGCCCCTCTGAAGTTTTTGATTTTCTTGTTGGGCTTGGTCCAATTGAGCCTTTAAACTCTCAATTTCTTCGGCCTGTTTTTTCTTCTCCACTTGGAGACGGTTCATAACACCACACCCAACCTCGTGCTGGGACTCGGCGTACCGCTGAGCTTCTCGGGCTTCATCCAGCTCTCTTTGCATATGCCCTATGGATTCGGCTGCTAAATAGAATCTTTGCGTCAGCATGGACATTTACTAGAAATTAACAGCATCGGTATACTCACCATGGGCCTCCTAGGTGAAGCTCTTTACTTGCTCTAGCTCCGCCTTCATAGCTTGAACCCGTGATTGACTCTCTTTAGCTCCTTGGCCAGTTGCACATTCTGTTGCTTCGAAGCCTGTAGCACAACAGTGTTAAAGACCCTTAATTCGGTTGTTCCGAACCAACTTAAGGCTCGGGGGCTACTGGGTTTACATAAGTGTTCGGACTCTATAAAAACCGATCACTTACCTGCATGTTGGCCGATATCAACTTCATAGCTTCATCGAACCCAGCTCGGGCAGCACCAATGTGCGTATCCGCCGAGTGAAGGGCACCCAACTATTGTTTGGAAAATTATGGGTGACGCATAGCCTCCCATCGTCGCCGATGATTCATGGCACTTCCCACTTCCGGTTTGGTAACGGATACACCATCACCAGAATCGACAAGTACTGGATTGGCCATGGGGGCTCCTGTAGCAGGACCGACATGAGCTGCGGCTCTGGAATTTTGGGGTTCACCGGACACCCTAACAACCTCTTCAATAGGAGAAGACTGGGAATTTTTCCTAAGCATTTCAATGAAATACATTGTTGTAAGGCTCTATTGATTATGATAACCAGCGGATAACTAAACAATGTACCTCTGGGTTGAGCAGGCAGGCTGATTCATCCTCGCCTCCGACTCTTCATAGGATCCCTGTTGACTTCTGATTCGGCCATGATCTCGGTTGCCGGCACATGACGCGCAGATCGACGACGCTTGGGGGTCGGAGCCGACGCTTTTGGGGCGCTGTTGGTAGCTTGACTCTTGCAGGACGAGCTCTTCTTCTTGTTGTCCGTGGCAAGGATGGAGAACCACCCGGGGTAATCGACTATGATAGCCACCGGGGATTGGTCGAGCTAACCTGATAATAGACTCCGTCTTCAAAATCAATCAGAAGATTCGGGCCCTCATGGAAACCCGGATCATCATCGTATGCGTAGTTTTCGGGTTGAGGAGCCGGACAGTTGACTGTCTCGATGAAGCTCCTCCATTCCTATTCACGCAAGACTTCGGTCAAATGAAGTACGAAATGAAAACTCAGAACTGTGTTCGTAGTGGGAAAAAGGGCTTACCCATTCAATGGGATTGTGGGTTGAGTATCCTTCCTTGGTCGCCCGTCGAATAAAATCCTCTTGCTCCCCTTTATACAGTTCAGTAAGAGCGGTGGCCAACGCCTCCTGGTTGGCGGGCCCTAGTCTTCGGGAACGCGTGGTGACGCTTGTCCCATTATAGCACCACAAGGGGTGCACTCTCTGTTGGAGGGGTTGCACGCATCGAGAGATGGCATTGGCCATGACATCGATAATGGTCAGTTGATGGTGGACAAGCATCCGCACCTGAGCTGCCAGGCGTTGCACTTCGACGCTTTCCTCCTGGGATGGACCCCTTGGCCGCCAGTTGTATCTTTTCTTCAAGGGGGCATCAGAGTATTTGGGTAGACTATCCGAGATGGCTCGAACAGGGGGACATCTTCAATATAAAACCATTCTAAAGTCCACTCTTCGAATTCTTTTGGAGTGCCCACCGGATATCCCGTCCCCACTATACGACACACTTTGGCTCCGCTGACCTCCAAAATTGTCTTGTCTCGAGTTCGGGGGACGAGACAGGAATATTTTCTCCATGATTCGAAATGCGCCTCGCAGCCTGAGAACATCTCGTAGAGGGAAACGAAGCCTGAGATGTGCAAGATGGACCCCGGGGTAAGGTGGTGGAGCTAAATCCCGTAGAATTCCAGCACCCCCCTTTGAAATGGGTGGATGGAAAAATAGAGGCCCCGCGGGAGAAAGGAGATGAAGCATACACGTTCCCCCCTATGAGGATTGGGGAAACGCTTGGCGAAAGCTTTTTTGTTGCAGGAAATCAAGCCTACGTGGGTCACCGCCATATCTGAAGGAGGGAGATACTCTTGGGTCTCTAGATCACGAAGCTACAGGAGTACTACGGAGCAGCTACTCCAGTCCCCCTGACATGAACCATAGGGGCGCACGGAGGGGCTGGAGTGTTGGCCATGGCTTTCGTGGGTTTTCCGCTTGGAGCTTTTTCCGATGGGGAGGAAGAGGATGTGGTCTGAACCACGATTTTGTTTCATTAAATGAGTGATGCCTCTATTGTGGATGGGTAAGATTGCTAAAATCACTGACCACTCACCACGACACGCGGAAATCGTGGAACACAAGTGGTTATTATAATGGACCTATGTTCCCGACGCTTGGGATTTTGCCGAAGACTGGTCGGTTGCCGAACAAGCAAGAGTGAGGGACTTGCCTCGCAAGCCGAAGATGACGACATGAGGAGATTGACCAGATATGTATCGACATTGAAGGCTAGTCCGGGGGCTACTGAGGGAGTCCTGGATTAGGGGGTCCTCGGATAGACGACCTATTGCTTATGGGCCGAACTATATGGGCCGCAAGGCGAGCATTGGATGATCAGGGTCATCGTCGCCAGGATGGAGGCCTCAAGGAGCCGTGACGTATCCTCCAAGTCATCGACCATAGATAGGCATGTTTATTTCTTCGGCATGTAACCGACCATGTGTAAATGCTAGGTACCCTCGGCATCTATATAAGTCGGATGGTTTTACGTTGTAGATACAGAACAACTCATCTAGGGTTAGCTATTCTATCTCAAGGTAGATCAACTCTGTAACCCCCCATACCATCAATATAACCAAGCAGGACATAGGGTATTACCTCCATAGGAGGGCCCGAACCTGGGTAAATCCGTGTCCGCTTCGTCTCCTATTACCATTGATTCTAGTCTCACAGTTCGGGACCCCCTACCCTAGATCTGCCGGTTTTGACACCGACATCGGTGTTCCCTCATGATGTTTATTCGTCATGGCAAGCTATTGCATATGGAATTGATCTTCTAAAAAAGTAACTGGTTTGGAGGGTTGGTAATGGAAGTATACAGATGTGGCGTGACAACTGGATCCCGTGTACCTTCGCTTATAAACCCATAGTTTTATGCAGAATCAGTTTTGTCTTGGATTTGCTCAATGACTCCTGGAACCATGGGTTGCTACAGGAACATTTCCTGCCGACGGACATTGTGGAGATACTGAAAATCAGAGTGTCGCCATTGTTGGACGAGGATACATTGGCACGGGGTCCAGGGAAGTTTGGCGCCTTCTTTGTCAAGAGCGTCTATCAACTCGGTTTTGAAGAAGCCCATAGGGACTCGGCATCTGGGTCGAGCTCTCGGGCAGATGGTCATTGATCCCGTTGGAAGCTTGTATGGTCTATTGATGAGTGATATTTTTACACTCATTTCAACGATGTTTAAACTGAGACATTTCATTAAAAGAGAAATATTCGCTCCGATATTGCCACTGATAACTAATGAATACAAAGGATTCCAAAAATCCTCTCTTTGATATTTTTCTATAAATGGGATAAAAAGGACGAAATCACGTGGGGGAGGGAAGGAAGGAAAATGGAGAAGAAACAAGTCACCAGGAGGTGCCAGAAGGCCACCAAAGCCAAGGACGGTGTTCCATGCGGCCACACGCGCTCGCGTGAGCGGTTGTTTGGTGTGGAAACCGAGGCAGGTCGTCCACCTGAACAACTTTTATAAAGGAGACCCCCTCTAAATGTCAACAAACTAGCACACAACAGAGCAATGAGCACAACTAGAACCTCTTCATCATCATCTTCATCCATAAACCCTAGCCGCCGCCATTCTCATCTCCATAGCCATCTCCACCACTGTAGTGTTCTCTCATCTAGTTCACAATTGTAATCGTGCATTGCACAAGGCATCCATTGTAAGACATATTGCAATCAATCAATCCCAAGATGTGTTCTTCAATCATTTCTTCTTGCGATCTGATCTCCATGCATGAGTAGTTTGGTAAGGTATGGGGTGAGGCATGAGCCTTGTAACCCCAGGTATTTGGTGAAGGGATCAGTGGAAGTCTTTGACACAACATCTCATATGTGTGAAATAAAATCGTTTCGTGAAGTGTCTCTTGTCTTGTCCACGATATTCATCCCTGGAGGTACCTAGTATCATGGAGATTGAGCATCGGTGAGGCTAGGAGAAAGGGGTCTGTGAAGTGTTATATCGAACACCTATGATAGTAAGGTTTAGTAGGGTAACATGGATCATATCCTTGGGGATTCATGAGGTGTAGTCATTAAATACCCAATGATTTCGTATGATATTATTATCTCAATTATTGGGGCTACCCCATGAGACGGATAGGGCATTCGATAGGACAACTGATTCTTGATGCGGGACTCATGTCGGTCAAGATGTTATTTGGACACATCCCCCACTCCAATATGAAGCAAGCACCTCTTGATGGGAAACTTCCTGAGCACAAACTACTATCATTTTTTTATCCCAACACTAATACATGGTTGTAATCATTAAGACCTCATCCTCGTATCTTCTTTTTAATATAAGTGTTGAATCACAATCTGTTTGTTGATCTGGTCAAAAGTTGGATTGAGACTTTGGCAAAAGCTTGCTATAGACTGTGGCTTCAAGGGAGTCTTCCTCTTGTGGGTTCCATACCCAGGGTCACCTCTGGGGAAATAGGTGTCGAATACCCTTTCTTGTTCCAATAACAAATCAATAGGAGATATCAAGCCCGTTTGCAAGCGCCGTTGCCAGGGAGGAGTTTAGTATTCATAGTCTTCGTGTTTAGAGTTTTTTTGTTAAAGTTAATTTTTAGTTTTTTGTTTTCTATTTTTACTTTTTACTTTTTGTTTAAGTCTTATTTTTTGCAAGTCTTTTAGTTGAAAGTACCAAAAGGTTACTATGGCTCGTACACTTAGGAGTTTTGCTACTCCTAGCAACAATTTCATATGCAAACCAATAGCACAACCTGATGTTGCAGCTGGAGAATATGAGATCAAACCGAACCTAGTTTCCATGGTTCAACATGAACAATTTGGAGGCTCTGCTTCTGAATATGCGGGTATGCATTTATATAATTTTACTGAATTGTGTAGCATGACACACATAAAGGATTATGACCCAGATGCTCTGAAACTTCGCTTCTTTCTTTTCTCTTCAAGAGCTAAAGCTAAGGAGTGGCTTTTAGGTCTGCCTAAAAGCAATATTACTTCTTGGGCTACTTGTTGCAATGAATTTTATCTAAGTATTGCCCACCTACAAAAAATATACAAATACATTCACATATTGCAAGTTTTAAGCACAAGGAACGCGAGCCACTAGCACTTGCATGGGATAGAATGAAATAATCTATAAGAAACTACCCCAATCAAGGGATGTAGGAGCGGTTAATCCTTCGTATGGTTTATAATGGTTTGAATCACATGTCAAAAACTATGTGATACAGTTGCAGGAGGAACAATCATGGGAAAGCCCATAGAAGATTTCAAGAAGATACTGGATGATATGCAAGAGAACCATGCCCAATGGCATGTTGAGAGAACCACCACCAAGAAGGTGAATGTCATACAAGAAAATAGCTTAGAGTTGACAACCAAGCTAGAGGAACTTATCTCTTTAATGAAAGGTAAATAGGAGGTAAATGTTAATGCCATCACTAATGAAGATAATAGTGGTGTGAATTTTATTGCTCGTAATAGCTATAATCCAAATTAGAAAAATAATGGTTATATTCCTAAACTTCCTTACCGTAATAATGGAGGAGCATCCAATAATTTTAATGGAGCTAATGGTAGCAATAGAAATACTCTTGAAGAAGCTCTTAAAAGTTTTATTGCTAGCCAGACCGAGCAGAATGGAAACTTCAAGAATATCTTGAAGAATCATGATAACTTACTTGGTCAATTGGCTGGTAAGGTTGTTGGACTAACGAATGATGTGCAGATACATAAAGCCAAATCCAAGAATATGGAGACACAAGTGGCAAAGATAGAGAGAGCCAAACCTTGATTTTGGCCAAGTTTGTAGGTAAACTATTTCCTACCCCCGTTGAATAGGTTAAAATGATAAGGAGCAACGAAGAGAAAGGTGAGGTACTTGACACAAGCCACATGCCAGAGTACAATTACACCGTTGCAGATTTTGTCAAGATAATATCCATGAAGTATCCACTACCAGAGGTAACTAATGATGAGGCTTATAATGTCTTTGTTGAACAAGTTGCAGCCAAGGTACGTGAACTTCATGATGAAATAAAGAAGCTATTCAGTAATTTACCAGCTAAACAAGAGGGTGATTTTGAACCTACTATATAGATTGAGATAGGATTTAATAAGTTTAGTGCTTTATGTGATCTAGGGGCACATACTTCCGCTATCCCCAAATTTGCTTATGATAGTCTCAAGATTGGTCCATATGCTAATACTGAGATTATATTGAATATGGCTAACTCTACTTTCACTCAGGCAGTAGGCATTAAACATGGAGTTATAGTTCAAATTAACGGTTGCCCTGTCATGATTGATCTTGTTATAGTAGATATGACTGAAGATCCAATTGCTCCTATAATTCTCGGTAGACCTTTTCTAAGGACTATCAAAGCTGTGATAAATGAGTTTGAGAGGAATGTTCATTTTGGTTTACTAGCTAAAGATCCTTTTATAAGGCATTTCCCTGCGAAAAAGAAATTGAAGACGTGTCGATCCGTCTCCAACGTGTCTATAATTTTTGATTGTTCCATGCTAATATATTATCATTATAGGATACTTTTTGGGCATTTATTTACCAATTTATAATATTCTGAGCACTAACCTATTGACCCAATGCCTAGTGCCAGTTGATGTTTCCTGCGTGTTTTTGACTTTTTTTAGGTTTATAGTACCAAACGAAGTCCAATTGCCACGAAACATTTTGATGATTTTTCTAGACCAAAAGAAGATCTGGAAGCTTTGGGAGGACGCCTGGAGAGGCATGAGGGCCCCACAAGCCAACAGGGCACACCACCAGGGGAGGCGCGCCCTGATTGTTGACGTGCCTTGAGACTGTGTCAGTATTTCCCCAAAGAGGAAGGGATGATGCATCACAGCAACGGTAAGTATTTCCCTCGGTTATGAAACCAAGGTATCAATCCACAGAGGAATATCACACATCCACGTAAACAATACCTGCACACAAATAACAAATACTTGCAACCCAACGCGAAAGATAGGTTGTCAAGCTATCTACGGTAATAAGATAGACAAGGTAATGATAGTTTTGGCTAATAGATCTCGCAAGAACACAAAATAAAATAAGTAAAAAAAGTGCAGCAAGGTATTTTTTTTGGATTAATGGATCTAAAAACAAAAGGCAAACTAGTAGATCGGAAATCAATATGTTGGAAAAGTAGACCCGGGGGTTGTAGGTTTCACTAGTGGCTTCTCTCGTGAGTATAGCACACGGTGGGTAAACAAATTACTGTTGGGCAATTGGTAGAAGATCAAATAATCATGAAGATATCCAGGCAATGATCATTATGTAGGCATCACGTCCAAGATAAGTAGATCGAAACGATTATGTATCTACTTCTATTACTCCACACATCAACCGCTGTCGAGCATGCATATAGTGTAGTAAGTTCATGGAAAAATGGAGTAATGCAATAAGAACGGTGACATGATGTAGAAAAGTTCTATTCATGTAGGAATAGACCCCATCTTGTTATCCTTAATGGCAATGATACATGTGTGTCTTGCTGCCCCTTCTGTCACTGGGAAAGAACGCCGCAAGATCGAACCCATCACAAAGCACCTCTTCCCATGGCAAGAAAAATGGATCTAGTTGGCCTAACTAAACCAAAGATTCAAAGAAGAAATACGAGACTATAAGTAATCATGCAAATAAGAGGTCAAAGAAGACTCAGATAATATCCATGGATACAAACTGATCATGAACTCAAAATTCATCGGATCCCAACAAACACATTGCAAAAGTCATTACATCAAATAGATCTCCAAGAGACCATTGTATTGAGAAACATAGAGAGATAGGAAGCCATCTAGCTATTGCCTACAAACTCGTAGGTCTATGGTGGACTACACACACATCATTAGAGAAGCACCCATGAAGACGGTGCACCCCTCCGTGATGGTGTTAGATTAGATCTCGAGGTTCTGGAACTTGTTGCGTATGGACTCCTCTAGGGTTTTCTGAATATTTGGGAATTTATAGGGCGGATAATTGGTTGAGGGGAGTCCCGAGGTGGGCACACTCCACCGAGACGCGTCAGGGGCCTCTGGCGCGCCCTGGTGGAGGGTGGCCACCATGGGCCCCCTCTGTTGTTGTTGTTTGGCCCATCCTGGCTCTTCTAGTCCACAAGAAATCTCCAAAAATTCGCGTATCGTTTGGGCTCCCTTTGGTACTGATTTTCTGCGAAGTAAAAAACAAGCAAAATCAACAACTGGCACTTTGGCGCTATGTCAATAGGTTAGTCCCCAAAAATGATATAAAGTTGCTATAAAATGATTGTAAAACATCCAAGTTTTATAATATAACAACATGGAACAAGCAAAAATTATAGATACATTGGAGACGTATCAGCATCCCCAAGCTTAATTTATACTCGTCCTCGAGTAGGTAAATAATAAAAACAGAATTTTTGATGTGGAATGCTGCCTAAGATGTTCATCATATATTTCTTTTCTTTGTGGCATGGACATTTGGACTTTTAAATGGTTCAAAGCAATAATCTAGTTTTGACATGAAAACTTTAGTTTTTTTACATCTGTGCCCCTGGTTCCTTAGCTCTACTCATTCATCCCCATGCTATTAACTTTTGCTCAGTTTTCCCCATCCCTTGCCCGAAACCCTTAGAACAGGTCAGAACAAACGTTGTCGTCGGGTCAATGGCTTGACCGTTAACTCTGACGAATGGGGTCGCGCTAGACTGTGTCGCCCGTTGGACCTGACAAGTGGGGCCGTGTTGGGTGGTGTTGCTGTTCGACCGTTGGGTCGTGGTTTTGTTGGGCCGTCCCTTGCATTAAACGCCTACGCGTGCCGCCAACAGAAGCCTGCTATGCATGCACCCAGCAAGCCTTCCTGCATGGGTCGAGATATGCCGCCATGATGCGCCGACCAAGCCTGCATGCGCCGACGCGTGCTGCCACGATGCACTTATCAAGCCGCTTTCGTGCACACCAGCCGCCACAGATGTATCAATGGTCACTGTCGTTGCTTCCTCTCTTCTCGCACGCTTGTCTCCTCGATTTAGAGCATCATTTTTTATGATCAGTTTCAGCCTTTTCGATCCACTCGCATCTGCACCCGTTTTGCTATGACAAATAAATTGAACAATATGTTTTTATATTTTCGTGGCTGCATGCACTAGCTAGGTGGCTACATATTTGTGGCTTGTGTAAAAAAAGAGAAGGGTTCGTTGTGGCTGCATGCACTAGGTGGTTACTAACAAAGCGAGCTCTCTAAGAAAACAATCAACAAATATATAGACAGGGCCAACAAGCCCATAGCACGATCACATAGTTCAAACTAGCAAGAACTTAATAATAGAATAGATAGAAAACTTAATAATTAATAGAACTTAATAAAAGGGCCAACAAGCCCATAACATCTCCAACATAGTTCAATTACAGCTTAATTAACATAACATAGATTAAAAAATAGATAGAGGGTTTAGAATCCTAGTTGCCTCCTTTTCCACCTTGCTCCTCCTCCGGGCACCCTTCACTGCTCCTCCGTGGCGTTGTCGATGGGGTATGGAAGAGTGTGCATGCGCGTCGTGGTGGGGAAGATGTTGGTGTACTCCGTATACCTGTTGTGGGTGGTGAAAGAGATGAACTCGCAACCACACCAAAACACCCGGTCGAGGAGGTAGAAGGCGTCGAATGTGTTGGTGAAGTGGGCAAGGAGAGAAAACACCACCCCATTTTGGATGACCTCCTCGACGCGGAACATCGTTGGAGATCCCCAAGGGAGGTGGCAGTAGACGACATCGAGGAAGAATTTGGTGAAGTTCCTTGCGATCCTCCACCTTGATATCGCCCACACATGTAGTGTGCGCACAACGTACACGCCGGTACGGTGGAGCCTCTCCGGCACAGTGGGTGGGAAGCGGTAGGTTGGTCCGGTGTACTGCATGGCTGAGGGATGTGGAGAAGAAAGAGAAAGGGTCGAAGAGCAAGAAGGGAAAATGGCAGAGGATGGGAGATGGATGAGGGATGGCAGAGGCAGAGGGTGGCTTAAATAGCCATAGTGCTACGTGTTATTTTACCGTGGCAATAACGGGGTCAAATGTGAAGTGGCCTGTTTTCACACCCACCGCGGCGTCGGGAGTGTACACGCGTGCGAAGTTGTGGTTTGAAATGAAGAAGAAAAAGAAGCTAATTACACGTGTCATGGTTTTGTCACGACAGATGTCCAAAGACTTAGGTTCGAGGCCATCGCTAAGGCTGTGGACTCAAAGGGAGTGATTGGGACGAAAGACACGAGTTTACCCAGGTTCGGTCCCTCGGGAAGAGGTAAAAGCCTACGTCCTGCTTTGTGTGTATTCATTGGAGTATCGATTACAAGGGAGCGTATTCGCTTGACCTAGCTCTCGGTGGATTGGTTTTTGTCTAAGCCGTCCCCGGGTCTTGCCTTTATATAGGAGGTCAAGGACCCATGTTACACGAGTCCCAAACCGACTCCTACAACGTGTCTGGTCCTGTCTCTAAGCCGCTTTTCCTCCTTTGGCAAGCCGTCTCCGGGCAGCTCACCTGCCCGGGTCTTACGCCATCTCCTGTCTTCGGGCCTCCGTCTCAGCCCATCTGGTGAGCCGCCATGCAGCCTACCCTTCCTCCTCCGGCCCACTTGATAGCGAGCCACCATGTATGACCTGACCCCTCCTGGGCGGGTCTTACCTTGGGGTTATATCCCCAACATTAGGCCCGAGATTGATTTGAGCCTGTCCATGTCAATCTTCCATTTTATTTAGAGGCGAGTCTTACGTCCTTATTACCTGCAAGAAAAGAATTTCATAACCCTCTGTGACATCACTTACGGATATGCCAAAAAGATTCCGTGACGTCCGCAACGGAACCTCTCATTAAAACTGTAGGCCCAAAAATCGAGGCGCCCCCTTCGATCAATCATCATTTCGCCTCCTCGATTCCCGTACGCACTATTTTGCCATCGCATCTCATAAATAGGGCCACGAAGGGGGTCTTTTCTCTTTCCACCACCCCTGTCTTCTTCTTCCTCTCGACGCTTCACTCCTCCGGAACTTCGTCGCGTCGACCGGACCTCACCATCATCCTCAATGCCGGCCGCTGCATCAACCTGAGTTAGTCTAGAGTTCCGCCCGCGCCGACCGCATTCGCAAGTTACTCCTCTCAATCCTTGCCAAATCTGGAAGCACCTCATTTGAATCCCCCTGAGTTCATCGAGTTTTCCATTAGTGTTCTTAGATGTTCATTAGATCGTTCGTCGTAATGTAGCTTGATAATCAGTCCCTGGAATCTCGCAATGTTGTTAGTCCATCGCGGCTATCCATGCGGATCCAATAGTCACTCATTATAGATTTGTATCTCCACTCTCCTCCGTGTAATAGCTGCCTGTTCTTCCACTGCTATTTTTAGGGTTTGGATATATTACTTTTTTATCCTCGCCTGTAGATCCATAGCCATGGTTGTGATATGTGAAACTTGTTTGTCTGCACTTAGTAATATTTGTAGCACAATCTTGCCCACTTAACCCGCCATCGAGTTACTGGCTCTTCCAATGAAATGTACTAGCGACTTAGCATCTCACTATTATGTTAACCACTCTCGTCTTGATTGTTTGGCATTTCTAACCCACCGCGTCCTGCACCTTTCATAGTTTGACCCGCACCATGTCACGAGCACCTTCACCTGTGATTGGGTCGGCTCTGGAGTGACCGAGCAATTCTTGCTTGAGTTCGTAGAGACAGGCTCATTGCCGACTCAGGATGTCATCCACTGGCGGGTTCTTGGTTCAGAGAAGAGTCCCACCCCTAAGGAGGGGGAGGTTGTTATATTCGCTGATCACCTCCTCCGCGGTTTCACCCGGCCTGGGTCAAAAAAATCCGAGACGTCCTCCACTTTTTCAAGCTTCACCTTGAAGACATTGCCCCAAATTTTGTCACCAACATGTGCAACTTCCAAGTCCTGTGTGAAGTTTACTCGCAAGAAGAGCCGTCTGTCGACCTCTTCCGTGATTTCTTCTACGTGAACCACTAAACAGAAGTGGCGGCTGGACCAAGCTTGGAGCTCGGTGGCGTCTCCATCCAGAGACGGAGAGATCTGGCTTATCCGGCTGCCCTTTTGACAAGCCACCCCAAAGATTGAAATAGGACTTGGTTTTATTGCAAGTACACCTATCCAGAAGGAGAAAATCCACTGCCGGGTTATCACCCTACCTGGCTCTATACTTCCACTGAACTTCCAGACCGGATGTCTGCCACAAAATGAGCGAAGTATGCTGCGGCTTTTGCGAAGATCAAGGCCCTCCTGGCGAACGGCTTAACTGGAGTCGACTTAACCCGCTGCTGGGTCTCGTGGAAAGTTTTGCCACTAAGCCGGCATGACCGGCTTATGTGCGAATATACATGTGACGTGAATGATTCTCTCTGTTTCAACCACACACCTCTGACAGAGGAAAATGTCAACTTTGTTGTTAAAGCACTTCTCCGTTAAACTCAGGAAGCTTGCAACAAGCGGGTTAAAACCTTTCTGCTTCGCAAACCCAGCTTTGGATGTAATAAGCAACCTTCTTTTCAAAACCGCTTGCTCCTGTCTTAACCTTATACATGGCATCTTTAACTCTTTTGGCGGCTCTTCATATAGGCCGACCCTAACTTCTGGAAGAAGAAATACACTCCCCCCGTGAAGAAGAAGTCCCAGGTGGTTAACGCCCGTGGCCGTAAGAAGAAAACTTCGACTCAAGAATTGCTTGCACTGAACAACTTAGAGGTAGAAAACTTGATTCCCTTGGCTGTCTTTTTATGCAACTTACTGATGTCGTTTGTACACGGGAAAAGACGGAAACGAGTCACGCCAACGCCCCTGAGGTAACTTACATTTCCTCCGACTCAGAGGTCTTACCGCGAGAGAAAATACGGCGGGTCGTCTAAAAAGTTCCTTTTTCGCATCCTCTTGCTTACTTAGACCCCGAATTTCCTTTGAAAATGCAACAACACGACTCGCGACGTCAGACCCGGAGCTCCGGCTCTAAAGACCTTTTGGACGGCTTACCAAACTCCTCGACTCCGCTGAAACCACCGGCTGAGGTGCTCTTGTTACCAAGTCTTAATATCCACCTTATACTCTTGTACTGTCACCTTACTCTTGTACTTTATTATCTCAACTTTATAGGAGTCACCCCCTTCGTCCGGCGACTCAACTGCCTCCAAGCTTCCTCCTATGAAGATCAACCCAAAGTATGCCTTTTACCTTGTAGTGCGTATATTATATTTTCCCTGCACCGTGTAATAACTCTTTTTATTTCTAGGGCTCAAGCAAAGCAAAGGAAGACAGGCGGGTCGACCGCTCCTACGACTGCCCAAAAGTCGGAATCTGTTGAGCTGGCTCCTTCCACTCCTGCTGAACCTTCTGAAGCTAATAAGGATGCACCTGAGCACACTCCTCCACCTTCTGAGCCGGAGGATCACCGCATGACAGCTCCTGAAAGTCCAACGGCTGACCCTAAGCCGCCCAATCCTTCAACTATCGTCGAAGATCCGTCTCATCCTGACGTTATCATCATTGGGACGGGTTATCAATCTCCTACACCTCATGTGTTGACAAAACACGCCAGCAAGATTGACACTTTCTCTCCAGAAAAACTTGACTTTGGATTTTCCGTGCTAGAGAAAATGTCTGTGGATGACCTGCATGATGGTTACTTGAATCGTCTTTCTGCCAGCCGCAACATGGAATCCAAACTTGTTGGATTAATGAAGAAAAATATGAGGTACTCTCCTTCTCTTGCTTTTCCCTTATACCTTTACGTAGCCCCCTAGGGCGGTTTAATATTGCAAATAATGAACCGGGTCTTTCAAATCTTGTCATACTAAAAAGAGCTTAGCATGTAGCCCCCACGTAACGGGTTAGAGCACATATAAGCCGGTACTTACTTGAAATATAGATCCAAGTGTAGCCCCCAAGTCCGGGTCATTATGAAAATGATGAGCCGAAACTTCCCTTGTTAAAAATCTCGGCGGGTGTAGCCCCCAAGTCCGGATCATTATGAGAATGATGAGCTGGAATTTCTATGTAAACTTGGAGAGAAAATACAGACATTAGCCCCCAAGTGCCAAGTATATTGCTTGTAATCTGCTTGGGACTTGTATCAAAATAGCTTCCTCATTGCCTCATCCCGGCGACTTAACTTTTATAATCTGCCACTTGTACAACGCAGGAGGCATTAGATGCAGCTGAGTGTGAGCGAGACAATTTAAGGGCAAATCTTACCACCCAACAAACCGCCTGAGCCACAACAAAAGAAAAATTATGGGTGACTGTTGAAAAACTGGAAAAGCTCCAAATTGACTTTGCCACGTATAAGGAGACTGTCGAATCTGAACAAGCCGCCCTGTCAAAGCGTGCAAACGATACCAAGGAGCAGCTTAAGCTCATGACATAAGAATTGAAAACTCTCAAGGGCCATATATCCAAGATGACTGACGCTATCTTTTGTAAGTATGCATGACTTAGAAAATTCCCATGTCAAGTCAAAAATATCTTTCAGGTGGCTTATCCTTGAATTGTTCTGTGCAGGTGAGAGAAGCCACCAGTTATCCTCCGATAGTTTGATGAAACTGAAGGCGGTATACACTTTGACGGAGCAACTGTACACTGGAGCCCTCTGCACCATCAAAGCCTTGATGACTGCCAAGTATGCTCCCAAGTTCATGAAGGGGGTCACAGAAGTCTTATCCACTCTGCCCAAGCAGATTGAAGAGCTGAGGCGATCATCTGCCAGGAAGGGTGCAATAGCCACTCTAAGCCGGTCCCTGGCCTTTGCTCCTGAATTGACTGCCGAAGAGATGATGAACGGCTTCCCGTCCAACAAGGATGACGTCTCAGACTTTACTGAAGCTGATTACGCCAAATGCATAAAGGCCTCCCGGATACTTGCCTCCACCCTTGTCGATGAGATGGATCTAACTCCCTACCAGACGGCTTATGATGCCAACAATCAACGTCTACGCTGCCCAACCTTTGAAGTGAGGGACTTGATCCCTGCACGCCGTAAGCCGCTCTTTGCCCCTGAAGTTGATCTATCCCCTCTTTTTGACGAAGCTTAGTGTTCGCACACGGACACGTCACCGTGTACCCTCGACGCCGTGGGTGATGCACCGCAGCTCACGTCGAAGGAGACCCATCCGGAAGCGCAGTACACAAGCAATTCGACGGGTGCTTTTGAGGATCCGTAACCCCACAGGCCCGGGAGGGACCCCGTCAGGGTGCGAAGCGGCTATGGGCTGCCCTAGGTCGACCTGATCGCCCCTAGGGCCTCGTGGATCGCTGCCCTCCAAGAAGAAGAACGAACTAAGAACGAGAAGAAAGATACAAGGGCAGGGGATAGATGAACACGAAAAAGTAGTAGATGTGCTTGTTCGATTGTGTGTTGCTCAATCGATCGTCACCTCTAACATATATACGAGGCGACTGGACTTCCCGTACAAGAGAAGGACTAAAGATTCCGTCAAAAACCCTAACCTAACTCGGACAGGAAACTTTGGCAATTTTCCGGACCATCTCGGAACCACCAAGTGGGTTTTTTCGGTCTCACCGAGTCAACATTGCCAACTTTCTATAATCTTCTGCATCTCACTTGGAATTTCCGAGTGATTTCCCCAGAATTACTGAGTAAACTCAGTGCCACCGAGACAAAAAAATCGGTGGAACCGAAATGATTCTGCAGCTTCTGTCGCTGATCTTGTTTTGACTCCACAGGTTGCATACGACCTCCGATTGAGACGATTTTCATATCAGAATCGACTGTTTCGACGAGATGCAAAACTTTCATGTTGAAAGGTTTTCCATCAGAGGCCTTCTTAATTGAGTTTAATGTCATTATTTAATCTGGTGTCAACATGAGCATCTCTGAACTTGTCATAACTATTGCGTAAGAGCTCCGTCTTGGAGCATCTTCATATTAATTTTGATCTTCTCTAAAAGGGTTATCCAGTGGTGACTTACAACCATAATTTTGACTTCATCCTAATATAACTTCAAGCTACTCTTTATGATCGTGCCACTTTTGAGCACCAACACATGCCCCCTGTTTTTCGACAAAGCAAGTGTGCCGGAAAAAAACTTGTACCATGTTAGTTCTAAGGACGATGTCAACACATCGGCCATTTTGCATGTGCTTAGGACGATAAGTATATATCGTCCATTACTTGTTTGAATCTTTGATGCAAACTTGGGTGAAACCCTCTCAATTTCATTAACAATCTGGTGATAAAGTTCCATAGATATGTATCTCAAAGCCATACTCCGAACCATATTGCTCACCCTTCTGCTAGGTCCTTGCAGGTAATAAACAATGAGTTTTATCGAATCCTTGATTTCGGCTGCATGAAAATTCCATTAGTGGCTGAAGCAGTGGGCTTCAGTTCGGCCTTACCTTTGTTGACGAGACTAAGCATAGGCTATTGATAAATATGCAATACATTATGATCAACATGGTAGCCGGATGCTTGCAGTGCAAACTTTCTCGAAGTTTCATGTTTAGATATATGAAAATTTGAAAGTAACGCAAGGAGAATATTACATCTAGACATGCCTCAAGATAAATTATAAGTGATTCGTCAAAACATTGATAACTTTTCAATACTCATTGTACTACTAATAAAGAATCACCAAAACCCTCAATATGTATAGCACCTATAGCAAGTAAAAGATTTAATTTGAATAACATTGCATATTCGGCTTTGACTAATTGTGCAAAAAATATTCTAAGCGGCATGAGGCTTCAAAAATAGCACTATAAGGAGATATATAAACAACACCAACACCTTGGCCATTGCTACGAATTGAACCATCAAAATATAATCTCCATAGTACTAGAGAGACAAGGCTAATATCAATATTATGCATGTTATTAATCCGATGTTCAGTAATAAAATCAGCTATGATTTGGCTCCTTATAGATTTCAAAGATGCATAAGCCGAATCATATCCAAACAAAGTATAAGCCCACTAACCAATTGTGCAACTATGAATTGGTCTATGCAACATATATTCAATGACATCGGTTCGACGAATTATCATACAAGCATGTAATAAGCAATGTATCAATTCTATGCAAGCATGATATAGGCATACATATAAATTTCCATCAGCATGAACCTTGTCTCGCCCTCCAATCGAACTAAGAACAATATTAGAATACTACACCGGCCATGCATTGACATACTCTTAGAACGATAGATAAATATTGGCCATTACATAAGGTCCATGTAAACTTTATCCAACAAAGCACGTATAGCCAAAATAAACAAATGAAATGGCAAATCAATAATTTTGGGCCTTTGGATCAGCAACAAACTTGTAGCTAACCAAATGTATAGTGATTTGGTAATACCCTTTCATGATGTACAAAATTATATTGCAACCCTGGATCAAAATAAGCCCATGGAGGGTAACCAATCATACCTAAGTATGAGTTCCATGCCATAGGAATCAATGGCATGTTTGATGAATATGGATGATGTGCTAACCGAAGATTTTGATGGGGTGACGGAAACCTTCGGCTTAATTGTTTACTGATTTCATTCTTCTCCTTCTTCACTTGTATTGTACTTGTTGCAATAGAATCTTGCACGTCATTTTTGTTTTGATTGCCACCCTTGGGAACCCATGCGATGTTCTTCTTTCTAAATTCTTGTGCACTAAGTTTTTGCAACTTCTTCTTTTGCCAATATGATAAGCCGAGTGAGCACCCCGGCTGTGATTTTGTTTTAAGCAATGGCAATGCTTGTTTTACCTTATGCACCCTCAACTTCTTTTCTTCAGATTTGGCACTTTGATTTTTAAAAATTGATTGCTTCACTTCTTTGCCTTTCATAGCCAATGTCAACACCTTCATTGGCTCTTTTTCATTTGAGATCAAATCTGAAATAGCGCTCTTACGACCATCTTTCTTGACCCGGTATACTTGCTTGGCCACCTCTTTCTTCGTCCATAGGGTCCGGACCGATTACTTATGATTGAAACGGTCTTTAAAATATGATTTTTCAAATGTTGATCTTCTCGGGGCTACATAATATTGGTGAGATGATCTAAAATAAGATGGATAATGTGCCCTTGTATCATACCTGTCCCATGATGGATATGGATCTACATGAGCATAGGGAGGCATCCGTGCATTGGCATTGGCGGCCCAAAATATGGATATGAACATACTGCATTATAATTCTCATTTTTCCAATAACGATCCTTGGGTTTGCGCCTAGGGGGTGGTCTTGATGTTCTTGAATTACTTGGCCGATAAGCAATGTTCTCCTCACTTATTTTCTGATATTTTTCCAATAGTTGCGCGAAAGTGACTTTCGGCCTTTTACCTTTGTGCTTACCTTGACCTTTGTTTTCTTTGGTTGTGCTTGCACCGATCTTTGGATTTTCTTGCTACCCCCGAGTCCTTGGCGTCTTCATTGTAGCTTTGACATAATTCTTGCCCTCAAGATTATGTGCATTATGCTCTTAAGCATTTTTTCTTCTTGAAAGCTTGATCCCGTGACCTGCAATTTTTACCTTCTCTTTAAACGGATCGGCTTGAAGCAACCGATGCATAAACTTTTTGCCATCCAGACCAATTGGAATGGATTGGTCATCTCTTGGTGTTTCAACAAATTTCAATCATTCTTTTTCAATGGCCGATTTAACTTTTTTGACGAAACATGTTGCAACCCTCAAAATTATGCTTGAACGAATCATGCAACCTACAATACATTCGTCCATGGATAGATGGCTTGACATTGTGATCAAGAATTCTAATATAATTATTTCTCAACAACAAATCAAAGATTTGATCACACATGTTAGAATTGAAGGTATAATTTTCATTCTCTAGCCGATCTTGTTATGAGAACGGCTTTGGAAGTAAGCAAATGAATGGTTCAGATTTTGCATCCCCCCATTCGGCCATGCATCGTGTTCTGCACTCTTTCTCCGATGTCTTTAAATAAGAAACTATACTAGCATCAACTTTCTTAAAATATTTTAACCTTGGCTTTAAATTTCTGAAATGAAAATAGTTAGAACACACATGTCTTAACCGAGAACAAGTGTAAGCCAAGTAATAAATAAGCAAAGCTACCCAATTAGATATGAACTTTAGATAAAGCAATGGGGAAAGCCTTTTCTGCAACAATAAGTCACTATCGGTCTTTATAAATGGTGCAATGGGTTGACCGATATGCTCAATAACAATTTTATTGTTAACAAGTAAATTACCCTTCTTCATTGGTCTTTAAAATTTACTTATGAGTATTTTTCTAATAGATTCATCAACAATAAAGTTGTGACCAAATCTGAAAATAGGTAAATTACTTGCTAGACATACCTCTTCAAATATATCGGGAGAGCATGATGATGGTGTGTCTTGAAGAATATCTTGCTCCGCCTTCGGATAGATCCCCAACGTCTTGTCATCATCTTTTTATTGATTTCATGCATCATTAGTTTGAAGATCTTTGTTCACCAAACTTTGTTCGGCTACTTGTTCTTGTTCTTGAAGCTCGTCAATTTCTATGGTACGAAACTCATAGGGCAGGAAGTAGGTTCCATTAACTTTAAAAAATCAAGTATGGTTATTTTGCTATATTTTCCATGCCCTTTATCAACAATTCTTGCCTCTTTAGATTTGATGGATTCAGAATGTATACTGCTTGATTTGGCTTTTTCAACCGAGGCACTTTCATGTTTCGAATTATCCTTCTTTTCATTGATACTACCAATTGGCAATGTTTCTTTTACTTGATCCAATTCTTTTTGTTTTTGTTCCAAGCGGCGAGCGGCAAAATTGGCTTTAAGTTTTTTCTCAATTTCAGCCCACTCCAGATATGATTGCCCCCCAATGCTATTAGACTCTTTCGGCAATGACACATGGGTGTTGCCAAACTTTGCAATTGTGTAGGGGGTGTATAATATGATGTAGTACTAGGTGAAGGCATATGCATTGTTGTCGAACCATATTTTTGCTCGCCAATTCTATCAATTGGCAAAGATTCATCTTCTTGCAAAACTCTATCTCTTATTGCGTTATAATCAGGAACTAGCCCCTTATCATGTTCTTCAAGGCAAAGAGCACTAATCTTGTTATTTTGGGATATATCAATGCAACCACTTCCCATTCTATAAGGGATTGCTCCACAATACTCTTAGAATCTTTCGGCAATGAGGTGTTGCCGAAATTATGCAATTGCATAAAAGATGCATTACATGCTACAATATTAGATGATGGCATGTGCACTCCTGCAAAATTTTCACTTATTCGGCTATGAACATGAAGGTGCGAAGCTGAATTATGAGCATCTACAGTTGTATATGGTTCCAAAAAATCACTAACATGATGTGTAGCATATGACGGTTGAGAGTAACTGGCGGAATAGCTAGCAGTAGCATGGCCAATTCTCCCATCCATCAGCATGGTTGAACTAGTATATTTCAAATTAGTTGCCAATGAATAAAAGGGTGAAACACTTTCTAGCTTGGCCTTGGAAATTCTAACATGAGGTGTTTCAAATTTATTAACCGAACTCACCATGTTGTTCATCGGCATAACGATTTGAGGGGTTTCCGATGCATGAGAGTTGGGATACATATGGTGCATGTTACTAGTATCATAATAAGTTGAAGCATGCAAATTACTTTGAATCGGCCATTGCACATAGTTACATGCATGGTTGAAAAAACTAGGGCTGGCTAATAGAGTATACTCATTGAACGATCTAGTAACACCATATGAATTATTTGCATCTACTTTAGCGGACTGAGTATTCATATTACCTTTGTAGATTGCAAACCCTAGATGACGATTTCTTCGTAGCAAGAACGGGCTAGAGACCGTTCAAAGCTTCGTCCCCAGTGGAGTCGCCAAAAGTGTGTTCGCACATGAACATGTCATTGTGTACCCTCGACGCGGGGGGTGATGCACCGTAGCTCACGTCGAAGGAGACCCGTCCGGAAGCGCGGTACACAAGCAATCCGGCAGGTGCTTTTGAGGACCCGAAACACCACACACCCGGGAGGGACCCCGTCGGGGCACACAGCGGCTATGGGCTGCCCTAGGTCAACCTGATCACCCCTAGGACCTCGTGGATCGCTGCCCTCCAAGAAGAAGAACGAAGAAATAATGAGAAGAAAGATACAAGGGTAGGGGATAGATGAACATGAAAAGGTAGTAGATGTGTTTGTTCGATTGTGTGTTGCTCAATCGGCCGTCACCTCTAACATATATATGAGGCGGCTGGACTTTCCGTACAAGAAAAGGACTAAAGATTCCGTCCAAAACGTCAAAAACCCTAACCTAACTCGAATAGGAAAGTTTGGCAATTTTCTGGACCAAGTCGGAGCCACCAAGTGGGTTTTTTTAGTCTCACCGAGTCGATGTTGCCAACTTTCTGTAATCTTCTACATCTCACTCGGAATTTCCGAGTGATTTTCCCGGAATTACCGAGTAAACTCGGTGTCACCGAGACAAAAAACTCGGTGGAACCGAAATGATTCTACAACTTCTGTTGCTGATCTTGTTTTGACTCCACAGGTTGCATACGACCTTCAATTGAGACGATATTCATATTAAAATCAACTTTTTCGACGAGACGCACAACTTTCATGTTGAAACATTTTCCATCGGAGGCCATCTTAATTGAGTTTCACGCCATTCTTTAATCTGGTGTCAACATGAGCATCTCTGAACTTGACATAACTATTGCGTAAGAGCTCCGTCTTGGAGCATCTTCATATGAATTTTGATCTTCTCTAAAAGGGTCATCCAATGGTGACTTACAACCATAATATTGACTTCATCCTAATATAACTTCAAGCTACTCTTTATGATCGTGCCACTTTTGAGCGTCAACACTCAGTTCAAAGCTTCATTAAACTGCAACTGGGATGTGGATAATCTTTAGATCGAAGAGCGTGAAGACCCGACGTAGGATGACCCGCCGGCAAGTTAAAACTTTGTTATTCTTGATTGACTGTAACCCGGTCTGGTGAGCCACCGAGATTTTGAAGTGTGAAAAAACTTTAAGTCCTTCATCTTTTGAGCTCCTGGAGAGCCTTGTAATAGGCGCAGCAGAACTTGATTGCCCTAGCTATGCCAACGTGCACACATGACTTTAGAATCATCTTTATGCACTTTTGATCTGCCTTGCATTCTTCTTACAATATCTTCCATCATACTTAACAACAGTTCATCTTAGGAGATAAAACCTGCAAGAGTAAACAAGACAGAATATATCTTGTATTGTCATAAGGGCGGCTTGAAACAACACAACCCGGAAACGTTAAAAATCTTTTGTAGCCTTGCTTCTTCTTTCACAATCTTGCTCTGACCTGGTTTGGTAAACCGGCATGATATGTAAGTATGATGCAATGCATGACGATGTAATGTATGATGGAATGCACGATGCAATGTATGATGCAATGTATGATGTTCTTGCTTTTCTTTTTTCATTTCAAAAACTCATATGATGGTTCTTCCTGGCTAGACTTGATGCTTGAACTCATATGAGTGCAGGGTCTCTAACGAGAGTGACCATCAACTCCTTTGAGTGGCTCAGGGTCTCTAGGCGAGATTAACTGATAAGAGTGCAATGAACCAGCAAGACACACATCCACCGGTTCTGCTGGGTGGACTCGCTGCTTGAACTCATAACAATGCTCGGTTTCCAAGCGAGATTGAAGAGTGCAACGTCCCAGGAAGAGACACGTACACTGGTTCTGCTGGGTGGACTTGTGCTTGAACTCACAACAATACTCGGTTTCAAGGCGAGGATTGAAGAGCGCAGCATCCCAGAGAGAGACACAGCAGGGCATGAGTATCCTTAGGTCCCATAAGCCCCCTCTCACATGACAGAGTCCGCTGTTTGAACCTTAACCAGTGTCAGGGTCTCTTGGCGAGATTAACTGTCCAGTACGTTGGACAGACAATGTCTCTAAGCGGTGATTAACTGGTAAGAGCTCGGCGGGTCACCTGTTGGAGAGGCATCAAAAGGGGGTAAGTTTACAACTCGCTGCACCCCTAATGATCTGGTTGACGGAGTCAACATTTGGGTCCATGACCTGCCTTACAGTGGCTGAAAAGCCTGATCGAGAGGGTTGAAGCTTAACCCGGTAGGTTGAAATCCCCCAAACAACCTTGTCGATGATATCAACTTGTGCACCATATTGGAAGCCGCCGTCTTGTGGACCGTCAACTTGTAAGTCACCGTCTTGTGGATTGCTAACTTGTAAGTCATCGACCTGTAAGCCACCATACAATATTGCTGTTTTGGCTGAAGAGTCAATCAAGAGGGTGAGCGAGCTAAACCCGGTGGATTGGAAGCCCCCAAGTGACCATGTAGAAATGTTCATCTTTGCACAAATCTGTAATGCAAAAGAAAAATGGCAGATGCCCCGGCTTGCAGGGATGCCAACTTTATTATATGAAAAATATAGATACAATGAAGTATGTATATACAAAGATGGGAGCCGATGAATCAAGTATAGTAAGGCCGCAGATGAGCGATTTTCCATGACCGGTGGGTCTCCTGTCCAGAAGTACGTGACTCGTTTCGTACGTTAATGAGATAATATGACCCATTTGTTTAGATTTCTGCTGACCACGAAAGGTCCTTACCAGGGGGGAGATAGCTTGTGTGCATCCGTCTGATCTTGAATCAAACGTAACACCAAGTTGCCTTCTTGCAACGTTCAGGTCTTGACTCTGCGGCTATGATAGCGATGCAGGTCTTGTTGATAAATCGCCGACCGAGCTGATGCAAGATCATGCGCTTCATCCAGAGCATCTAACGTGTCCTGACGCGCTGTCTCGTTATCATCTTCCACGTAAGCCGCCACCCGCGGCGAATCATGACGTATGTCACTTGGTAACACGGCCTCTGCACCATAAACCATGAAGAAAGGCGTATAACCTGTTGATATGTTAGGTGTAGTATTGATACTCCAGAGGACGGAGGGTAGCTCCTCAACCCAAGAGCCCGACGTTCGTTGTAAAGGAACCAGAAGCCGGGGCTTGATACCTCTCAAGACTTCCTGGTTAGCTCGCTCCGCCTGACCATTGGATTGTGGACGAGCAACAGTGGAGACATCAAGCCGGATGTGCTCACTTTCGCAGAATGCCTTCATAGCCCCCTTGGATAGGTTTGTTCCATTGTCCGTGATGATACTATGAGGATAGCCAAAATGATAGATCAATTTTTTGACAAACTAAACCGCCGTGGCTGCATCACATTTACTAACCGGCTTAGCCTCCACCCACTTGGTAAACTTGTCCACTGCCACCAAGAGATTGGTATTTTTATCCTTACACCTCTTGAAAGGTCCAACCATGTCAAGCCCCCAGACCGTGAATGGCCAAGTGATTGGAATCATCCGCAATTCTTGAGCCGGCATGTGGGCACGTCTTCCGAACTTCTGACACCCATCACACTTGGCAACCAGGTCCTCTGCGTCCTTATGAGCCGCCAGCCAAAAGAAACCATGCCGAAAAGCCTTGTACACCAAGGATTTTGAGCTGGCATGATGTCCGCAATCACTGGCGTGTATTTCATTTAAAATCTCCCTGCCCTCTTCAAGAGAAACACAATGTTGGAAGATGCCGGTGACGCTGCGCTTATGCAATTCGCCATTAACGATGGTCATGGACTTGGTTCGCCTCACAATTTTCCGTGCTAGAGTCTCGTCCTCAAGCAACTCGCCGCGAGTCAGGTACGCCAAGTACGGTAACGTCCAATCTAGAATAATATGCAGAGCCGCCACTAGCTGTCCTTTCGGGTCAGGTATAGCCAGATCCTCCTCTGAAGGTAGCTTAACAGATGGGTGATATATCACATCCAGGAAAACATTACGCGGCACTAGCTTACGTTGAGATCCTAGTCTTAATAATGCATCAACCGCCTCATTCTTGCAACGATCAATATGATCCACCTGATAACCCTTGAAATGACCAGCAATGATATCCACCTCCTGACGATAAGCCGCCATCTATGGGTCCTTGGAGTCCCACGTGCCCGAAACTTGCTGAGCTACGAGGTCTGAGTCGCCGAGGCATCTAACCCGGCTCAGATTCATCTCCTTGGCCACACGGAGGCCATGAAGCAAGGCTTTATATTCAGCTGCATTGTTAGTACAAGGAAACATCAGCCTGAGCACATAACATAATTTATCACCTTTGGGGGAAGTTAAGACAACTCCAGCCCCTGATCCCTCCAACTGTCTGGACCCATCTAAGTGGATTGTCTAGTATGTATTGTTCAGCTTTTCCTTAGGTGATTGACACTCTGTCCAATCGTTTATGAAGTCCACCAACGCCTGAGACTTAATAGCCGTGCGAGGCACATACTTTAGATTAAGTGGCCCAAGCTCCATCGCACACTTAGCAATCCTACATGTAGCTTCCTTGTTTTGAATTATATCACCCAACGGGGCAGAGCTAACCACAGTGATCGGATGTCCAAGGAAGTAATGCTTCAACTTTCGGTTCACCATGAACACCCTGTATATCAGTTTCCGCCAATGCGGGTACCTTTGCTTGGATTCTATGAGAACCTCACTAACATAATAAACCGGCCTCTGAACCGGGTACTCTTTCCTTGCCTCCTTGCACTCTACTACAATTGCGGTGTTGGCAGCCGTGTTGTTAGCCGCCACGTAGAGGAGCAAAGGCTCTTTGTCAGTCGGAGCAGCCAAAATCGGCGACTCAACCAATTAGTTTTTGAGCGCTTCCAGGGCTTCATCCGCAGCCTTACTCCAAACAAAGTCATCCGTCTTTTTCATCATCTGGTATAGAGGAATAGACTTCTCGCCCATGCGGCTGATGAAGTGGCTTAAAGCGACAATTTGACCCGCCTAGCGCTGAACATCATTGACGCTCGCCGGCTTAGCCAGTGACGTGATGGCCTTTATCTTGTCCGGGTTAGCCTCAGTCCCCCGTTTCGAAACCAAGAAAACCAGGAGTTTACCTGTAGGAACTCCGAAAACACACTTAGCTGGGTTAAACATCATCTTGTAGACTAGTAAGTTGTCGAACGTCTCCTTCATATCGTCAAGCAACGTCTCCTTCTTCCTTGATTTAACCACAATGTCGTCCACTTAAGCATGAACATTGCGCCCAATCTGACCGTGAAGGTAATTCTGCACACAACGTTGGTAAGTCGCCTGTGCACTCTTGAGCCCAAAAGGCATAGACACGTAACAAAAATCCCCAAAAGGTGTTATAAACGACGTCTTCTCCTGGTCTTTAACTGCCATCTTGATCTGGTGATAACCTGAATAGGCGTCCAGGTGTTGGGGAACGTTGCATGGGAAACAAAAAAATTCCTATGCACATGCAAGATCTATCCATGGTGATGAGCATCTACGAGGGGGAGAGTGGATCTACATACCCTTGTAGATCGCTAAGCAGGAAGCGTTAAGAAACACGGTTGATGTAGTCGAACATCTTCAGGATCCAAATCGCTGAGCGTCCCGCGATCCCATCACGATCCATCTAGCGATCCAATCACGATCCATCCCGCGATCCCATCACGATCCGTCCCGTGATCCAATCACGAATCATCTCGCGATCTTGATCATGGTCCTTCCGATCTAGCACCGAACAGACGGCACCTCCACGTTCAGCACACGTACAACTCGTTGACGATCTCCACCTTCTTGATCGAGCAAAAGGGGGCGAAGAGGTAGATGAGTTCTCCGGCAGTGCGACAGCGTGACAGCGATGGTGGTGGAGCTGATCCGGCAGGGCTTCGCCAAGCACTACGGAATCAATCTAGAGGAGAAACAGATCTAGAGGAGAAGAAGAGGGCAACACGTGGCAATTAGGGTTAGCTCTTCCATCTGAATCCTCTAGTATATATAGGAGGGAGGGAGGGGAGGAGGAAGCCTCAAACCCTCAAGGTTTGGTCGAAATTGGAGGTGGAGGAGTCCTACTCCAGTCCTATTAGGACTAGGATTCCTCATTTCCACTTGGAAACTCTTTCCACCTCCACCTTTGGATTTTTTTCCTTCTCAAACCTCATGGGCTTTAGTGGAGGCTTCTACCAGACCACTAGGGGCTGGTTTGTCTCCTCCCACAGCCCATGAGGCCCCTCGGGGCGTGACACCCCTCCCGATGGTCCCCCGGTACCCTCCCGGCACTCCCGGTACATTATCGATGAGCCTAAAACTTTTCCGGTGACCAAAATAGGACTTCCTATATATCAATCTTTACCTCTGGACCAATCCAGAGCTCCTTGTGACATCCAGGATCTCATCCAGGACTCCAAACAACCTTCTGTCACCACCATACATAACTCTATACTACCGAAACGTCACCGAACCTTAAGTGTGCAGACCCTGCGGGTTTGAGAACTATGTAGACACGACCGAGACACCTCTACGGTCAATAACCAATAGCGGGACCTGGATGCCCATATTGGTTCCTACATATTCTACGAAGATCTTTATCGGTTGAACCTCTATGTCAAGGATTCAGTTAATCCCGTATGCAGCTCCCTTTGTTCTTCGGTATGTTACTTGCCCGAGATTTGATCGTCAGTATCTCTATACCTAGTTCAATCTCGTTACCGGCAAGTCTCTTTACTCGTTCCATAATACAAGATCCCATGGCTAACACTTAGTCACACTGCTTGCAAGGCTTATAGTGATGTTGTATTACCGAGTGGGCCCTGAGATACCTCTCCGTCACACGGAGTAACAAATCCCAGTCTTGATCCATGCCAACCCAACACACACCATCAGGGATACCTGTAGAGCACCTTTATAGTCACCCAGTTACGTTGCAACGTTTGATACACACAAGGTACTCCTCCGGTGCCAGTGAGTTACATGATCTCATGGTCATCGGAACAGATACTTGACGTGCAGAAAACCGTAGCAATAAACTGACACGATCATATGCTATGTTCATAGTTTGGGTCTTGTCCATCACATCATTCTCCTAATGATGTGATCCTGTTTATCAAATGATATCTCATGTCCATGGCCAAGAAACCTTTACCATCTTTGATTAACGAGCTAGTCTACTAGAGGCATACTAGGGACATGGTGTTGTCTATGTATCCAGACATGCATCTGAGTTTCTGATCAATACAATTCTAGCATGGATAATAAACGATTATCATGAACAAGGAAATACGATAATAACTAATTTATTATTGCCTCAAGGGCATATTTCCAACACCAGGAAGCATAAACTCTCACAACCTGCCATTGCATCAATAATCTGGTCGATATGAGGGAGAGCAAACAGGTCAACTGGACATGCATTATTAAGATCCATGTAATCTATACACATGTGCCACGTGCCATTGTTCTTAAGTACCGACACGGGATTTGCTAACCACTCCGGGTGAAATACTTCCACGATGAACCCTGCCGCCAAGAGCCGGGCCACTTCCTCTCCAATTGCTTTACACCACTCTTCATTGAAACAACGGATGAATTGTTTGATCGGTTTAAACTTAGGATCCACATTAAGATGGTGCTCAACGAATTCTCTCGGTACACCCGGCATGTCAGATGGCTTCCATGCGAAGATGTCCCAAATCTCACGGATGAATTCGATGAGCGCGCTGATACGCCTCCAACGTATCTATAATTTTTGATTGTTCCATGCTATTATATTGTCTGTTTTGGATGTTTTATATGCATTAATCTGCTATTTTATATTATTTTTGGGACTAACCTGTTAATCTAGAGCCTAGTGCCAGTTTCTGTTTTTTCCTTGTTTTTGAGTTTCGCAGATAAGGAATATTAAATGGAGTCCAAACAAAATAAAACCTACGGAATGATTTTGTCTGGAATAAAAGGAAGCCACGAGAGTTGAGAACCAAGGCAGAGGAGCTGCCATAGGGCTACAAGCCTGCTAGCCATGGCCAGGGGGTACCCTGCGTCGGGCAGGCTTGTGGGCCCTTGGCAACTCCCCTTAACCCTAATCTTCGGCGTATAAATTCCCAAATATCCCATAATTATCAGAACGAGTCACGAAAACACTTTTCCACCACCAGAAGCCTCCGTTCTCGAGAGATCCAATCTTGGAGCCTTTAAGATAATCTGCCGGAGGGGGATTCGATCACGGAGGGCATCTACATCAACTCCATTGCTCCTCCAATGATGCGCGAGTAGTTCACCACAGACCTATGGGTCCATAGCTAGTAGCTAGACGGCTTCTTCTCTCTCTTTACTTCTCAATAGCATGTTCTTCATGATCTTCATGGAGATCTATCCGATGTAATACTCTTTTGCAGTTTGTTTGTCGAGATCCAATGAATTGTGGGTTTATGTTGAGATTATCCATGAAAATTATTTGAGTCTTTCCTGAATTCTTATATGCATGATTTCATATCTTTGCAAGTCTCTTCGAGTTATTGGTTTGGTTTGTCCAACTAGATTGGTAATTCTTGCAATAGGAGAAGTGCTTAGTTTTGGGTTCAATCTTGCAGTGTCCTCACCCAGTGACAAAGTAGGTGTAGCGAGGCACGTATTGTATTGTTGTCATTAAGGATAACAAGATGGGGTTTTCATCATATTTCTTGAGTTTATCCCTCTACATCATGTCATCTTACCTAATGCGTTACTCTGTTCTTCATGAACTTAATACTCTAGATGCAGGCAGGAGTCGGTCGATGTGTGGAGTAATAGTAGTAGATGTATAATCATTTCGATCTACTTATCACAGACGTGATGCCTATATGCATAATCATTGCCTGTGATATCTTCATAATTATTCTCTTTTCTATCAATTGCTCGACAGTAATTTGTTCACCCACCGTAATACTTGCCATCATGAGAGAAGCCCTAGTGAAACCTATGGCCCCCGGGTCTATTTTCCATATTATATTTTCAGATCTAAAACCAAAAATACCAAAAATACTTGCTGCCCTATTTTTACTTTTAGTTTTACTTTCCGTTCAAGCATCCTATTATATCTATCTCTACTAGACCTCATCCTTGCAAATAACCGTGAAGGGATTGACAACCCCTTTATAGTGTTGGGTGCAAGAGTTTGATTCTTTTTGTAGGTACATCTATTGGTGGCTCGCTTGTGTCTCCTACTGGATTGATACCTTGGTTCTCAAAAACTGAGGGAAATACTTATCTACTTTGCTACATCAAACCATTCCTCTTCATAGGAAACCAACGCATGCTCGAGAAGTAGCAAGAAGGATTTCTGGCGCCGTTGCCGGGGAGATACATAGCAAGTCAAGGATACCAAGTACCCATCACAAACTCATATCTTGCATTTACATTATTTGCCATTTGCCTCTCGTTTTCCTCTCCCCACTTCTAAAACGATTTTCAGAAAACACTTGCCTTTTTGTTTGCCCTTCTTTCGCTTGCCTTTTTGATTACCTGAACTATGTCGAACATCACCACACACCCCTTGTCACCAGACTTTGAAGTTCTTTACTTCAAACAAAAACAAGGGGAAAATTTGAAGGATGCCTAGTATAGGCTAATGGAATCTTATTGTGTTTCCAATCTAAAAGGGGATGCAAAAGTTTTACTCAGAATTTTTACATTGGTTTAGCTTTGAATCATAGGGAGCTTTTAGATTTCGCGTCAAAAGGAAATTTTATTGGGCTTGACACGAATGCAACCTATGAAGTTTTAAAAGGGATTTTGGGGGTTCCTCTGCCAAAAAGGGGGTTTGTTTTGTCTCAAGAGGGAGTTCAAGTTCTCGAAAAATGGGGTGACTTACATAAGCACTTGGTCGAGTTACAACAACATCATGAACCCCTCAAACATATTAACAGGAACCTTAATCGCTTGAATACTTTGATCACCCTTTGTAATAAGCGTTTAGACATCTTGGACACCAAGATTGATCCTCCCCCTATAAGTGGGGGAAAGAGGAAAGAACCTCCTATATTTGAGAAGGTCCTCACAAAAATTGCCAATACCAAAGATGACAATACCTAGATCTATTGCGTTTTGCCTAGCTATGGGCGTTAAACAATATCGCTTGTTGGGAGGCAACCCAATTTTATTTTGCTTTCTGATTTTTGCTTATGTTTTGGTGTGTTTGGCACATTATTAATTTTTTAGTAATTATGTTTTTGTGTTTAAATTGGTGTTTGAGCCAAGTAAAACCTTTGGGGTGACCTATGATAGTTGTTGATTTGATCTTGCTGGAAAACAGAAAGTTTTGCGCTAAGTACAGGAATTTTCTAAATTTTTCAGAGAGTCAAATTGATCCGAAATTTTTAAAAAGTATTTATATACAAATTTCCTTGGTTTTCCTAATTTTCAGAATTTTTATAGTTCCATAAGTATTCGGAGTTTACAGCTTTCTACAGACTGTTCTGTTTTTGACAGATTCTGTTTTCCTTGTGTTGTTTGCTTATTTTGATGTATCTATGGGTCGTATCGGGGGGTATGAGTCATGGAAAAGTTAGAATATAGTAGGTATTACACGAATATAAATAAATAATGAGTTCACAACAGTGCCTAAAGTGGTGATTTATTTTTCTTATACTAACGGATCTCATGAGTTTTCTGTTGAGTTTTGTGTTGTGAAGTTTTCATGTTTTGGGTGAAGATTTGATGGACTATGGAATAAAGAGTGGCAAGAGCCTAAGATTGGGGATGACCAAGGAACCCCAAGTAATATTCAAGGATACCAAAAATCCTAAGCTTGAGGATGCCCCGGAAGGCATCCCCTCTTTCATCTTCAATCCATCGGTAAATTTACTTGAGGCTATATCTTTATTCACCACATGATATGTGTTTTGCTTGGAGCGTCTTGTATGATATGAGTCTTTTCTTGTTAGTTTACCACAATCATCCTTGATGCACACATATTTTGAGACACACACGCTGAATTGTGAATTTGTTAGAATACTCTATGTGCTTCACTTATATCTTTCGAGTTAGGCAATGTTGCTCTAGTGCTTCACTTATATCTTTATAGAGCATGGTGGTGTTATATTTTATAGAAATTACTGAACTCTCATTCCTCACTTGTATTATTTTGAGATTTTCTTAAAACAGCATGGTAATTTGTTTAGGTTATGAATTTAGTCCTAATATAATGGCATCCAAGAGGGATATAATAAAAACTTTCATATTAAGTGCATTAACAACTATGAGAAGTTGGATTCCTTTCATATAGTTTTGAGATGATAGGGATGGTAATATGAGAGTCATGCTAGTGAGTAGTTGTGAATTGAAGAGATACATGTGTTGAAGCTTGTGGTTCCCATTGCATGCACGTATGGTGAACCGTTATGTAACGAAGTCGGAGCATGATTTGTCTAATGATTATCGACCTTTGTGTGAGGGTCAGGAGCGCGCGATGGTTACCTCCTACAAACCTCTCCTCTAGGAGCATGCGTCTAATGCTTTGTTTGATAACTAATATACTTTTGCAATAAGTATGTGAGTTCTTTATGACTAATGTGAGTCCATGGATTATACGCACTCTCACCCTTCCATCTTTGCTAGCCTCTCTAATACCGCGCAACTTTCGCCGGTACATCAAACCCTCGTTCCTCAAAACAGCCACCATATATTCCTCAAAACAGCCACCATACCTACATATCATGGCATTTCCATAGCCATTCCGAGATATATTGCCATGCAACTTCCACCATGTAGTTTTCTCTATGACTTGCATCATCACTTCATATTGCATATAGAGTTATATCTTGTCATAGGAATCGAGTTGTAATTTCTTTTTCTTTGAGTTGTAAGTAAATAAAAGTGTGATGATTTTTCATTAATAGAGCATTTCCCCATGATAGAAAAGGATGATGGAGACTATGACTCCCTCACAAGTTCGGACGAGTATCCGGACTTTACAAAAAATAAAAGAGGCCAGCGAAGCCCAAACAAAAAAAATAAAAGAGGCCAAAGAAGCCCACCAAAAATAAAAAAAAATGAGAGAAAGAGAGAAGGGACAATTGTTACTATCTTTTTACACACTTGTGCTTCAAAGTAGCACCATGATCTTCATGATAGAGAGTCTCCTATTTTGTCACTTTCATATAACTAGTGGATATTCATCTTGCACAACCACTTAGTTTTCTTTTTGAGCTTTCATACACTTGTAGCTCTAAGTGCATTTGTTTCATGGCAATCCCTACTCACTCACATTGATATCTATTGAAGGGCATCTCCATAGCCCGTTGATACGCCTAGTTGATGTGAGACTATCTTTTCCTTTTTCCCTTGCACCTCCTCCATATTCTATTCCACCTATAATGCTATATCCATGGCTCACGCTCATGTATTGCGTGAGAGTTGAAAATGTTTGAGAACACCAAAAGTGTGAAACAATTGCTTGACTTGTTCATCAGGTTTGTGCATGATTTAGATACTTTGTGTGGGGAAGATGGAGCATAGACAGACCATATGATTTTGTAGGGATAACTTTCTAAGGCCATGTTATTTCAAAAGGACACGACTACCTTGTTGGTGTGCTTGAAGTATTACTGTTTTTATGTCAACATTAGACTATTGTTTTGAATCTAACGGATCTGAATATTCATGCCACAATAAAGAATATTACATGGATAAATATGTTGGGTAGCATTCCACATCAAAAACTCTATTTTTATCATTTACCTACTCGAGGACGAGCAGGAATTAAGCTTGGGGATGCTGATACGTCTCCAATGTATCTATAATTTTTGATTGCTCCATGCTATTATATTATCTGTTTTGGATGTTTTATATGCATTAATATGCTATTTTATATTATTGTTGGGACTAACCTATTAATCTAGTGCCTAGTGCTAGTTTCTGTTTTTCTTTGTTTTTGAGTTTCGCAGATAAGGAATATTAAACGGAGTCCAAATGGAATAAAACCTCTAGAATGATTTTTTTTGGAATAAAAGAAAGCCACAAGACTTGAGAACCAAGGCAGAGGAGCTACCACGGGGCCACAAGCCCGCTAGCCGCGGCCAGGGGGGTACCCCACGTCGGGCAGGCTTGTGGGCCCCTAGCAACTCCCCTAACCCTAATCTTCAGCCTATAAATTCCCAAATATTCCATCATTATCAGAACGAGCCACGAAAACACTTTTCCGCCGCCAGAAGCCTCCGTTCCCGAGAGATCCAATCTTGGAGCCTTTTTTGATAATCTGCCGGAGGGGGATTCAGTCATGAAGGGCATCTACATCAACTCCATTGCCCCTTCGATGATGCATGAGTAGTCCACCACACACCTATGGGTCCATGGCTAGTAGCTAGATGGCTTCTTCTCTCTCTTTGCTTCTCAATACCATGTTCTCCATGATCTTCATGGAGATCTATCCGATGTAATACTCTTTTGCGGTGTGTTTGTCGAGATCCGATGAATTGTGGTTTTATGTTAAGATTATCCATGAATATTATTTGAGTCTTTCCTGAATTCTTATATGCATGATTTCATATCTTTGCAAGTCTCTTCGAGTTATTGGTTTGGTTTGGCCAACTAGATTGGTAATTCTTGCAATAGGAGAAGTGCTTAGTTTTGGGTTCAATCTTGCGATGTCCTCACCCAGTGACAAAGTAGGGGTAGCGAGGCACGTATTGTATTGTTGCCATCAAGGATAACAAGATGGGTTTTCATCATATTGCTTGAGTTTATCCCTCTACATGATGTCATCTTACTTAATGCGTTACTCTGTTCTTCATGAACTTAATACTATAGATGCATGCAGGAGTCGGTCGATGTGTGGAGTAATAGTAGTAGATGCAGAATCGTTTCGGTCTACTTGTCACGGACATGATGCCTATATGCATAATAATTGCCTTGGATATCTTCATAATTATTCGCTTGTCTATCAATTGCTCGACAGTAATTTGTTCACCCACCGTAATACTTGCCATCATGAGAGAAGCCATCTAGTAAAACCTATGGCCCCCGAGTCTATTTTCCATATTATATTTTCAGATCTAAAATCAAAAATACCAAAAATACTTGCTGCCCTATTTTTACTTTTAGTTTTACTTTCCGTTCAAGCATCCTATTATATCTATCTCTACCAGATATCATCCTTGCAAATAACCGTGAAGGGATTGACAACCCCTTTATAGTGTTGGGTGCAAGAGTTTGATTCTTTGTGCGGATACATCTATTGGTAGATCGATTGTGTCTCCTACTAGATTGATACCTTGGTTCTCAAAAACTGAGGGAAATACTTATCTACTTTGCTGCATCAAACTGTTCCTCTTCATGGGAAACCAACGCATGCTCGAGAAGTAGCACGCGCTTTCCTATGCGGGGTCCATGTTAGCCCCGATAGTGAACTGCTTTCATGAATCACCCGAATTAAAATCCACCAGCTTGGTGTCATCCGCCGCAAACTTCAAGGGCAACTCAGACTCCATGCTGGGCTTCTTCAAGGGAGTCATGTCCGCCGGGTCGACGTTATCCGTGTAGAACTTGAGCTCTACTTCCACGCAACTTGATTCTGCATAAGCCGCATGCCCTTCCTCACACTCAATGGCCACCTTCCGATCACCATGCACTGTAATCGTTCTATTGAGGGCCGACATCTATTAAAAACATTTCATAGAGTTCAAGGAGAGGAGGTAGGGTTACCTTCTGTCTTTGAAAATTTGAAAAAGAAAAATCACCAAAGCTTTATTTGAAAGTGAATAAGAAGGATCTGAACTTAGTTTTCCATTTTCATATTTTAAACGTGTTTTTAATAGTTTTTATATTAAAGCATATTTTTTCAAAAGAAATGTTAAAATATGAAGATTAATTCAAAAATAGTGAGACTTCGAATCTACACTATATAGATTGAATAGGTGTCAATAAAAAAACATTTGGCTCATTTAGAGTAGGTCCAAAAAACTTGATTACAAATGGGGCTGTGTACCCTAGCCTCGGAGCTCATTTGGAGCACATTTCTCAAATTCAAATTTCTTTGACCTCCTCTAAATCACCTCAATTTTTTTTGCATTTTTTGAATTATACCGTCCTGTTGAATTTTTTTTGCTTTGTTTATACTGTCCTGTCAAATCACCTCAATTTATACTGTCCTATCGAATGTTGTTTTTTGCTCTGTTATTGGAATATTTGATAAAATGATGGACTATATAGATAACCATACCATCATAGCATGTGTGATCATTGCAACACCTAAACTCAGAAAATAAACACTAAAACAAATCATAGTAGACAAATTTAAAAGGGTACACACAAATACCCAATGTAGATAGCCATACCATCATAGTACCATACCATGCATCCATAGATAGTCCACACACAAAGTTCACCAAAAGTATGTAAAACACATCATCACATCACTTGGGAAGGGGAGTCAGGGCTTTCACGAGGGCACCATGCTGCCCCTGATCTTGTAGTCCTTGCCGTGGATGGCTACATCTTCTGCATGAGCTAGAAGGTGAGCAAAGTGGCCGGACTTTGTCTTCGGCTTGGTAGTGCAGTAGGGGAAGCGCCAAGTGTTGGTATTGCTTTTGTAGTAGTAACCATATCCCTTGGCCCTGATCTTATCCACTTCCTTCGCTTTGAAGGACGTGAAGTTGTCGTCGTCCACATCCACATATTTTCCAGAGACATTCTGCACACATGAATGAATTACATTAATACATTATAGATTCATATACACCATGTCAAAGGAACTAAATGAACAAACTAAATATCAACTAGGCTTACCTCATACTCTTCGTCGTCACCATACCCTGGATCGTACGGGTCCTTGAACCCAGTAAGGTCCAGCTTCCTCTTTTCCCCCCAACCATCCTCCTCCTGAATATACAATTACACCCGTCACTAGTAAATACATAAGCCAATTGAAAATTTAGATATGCACACATGACACATTGATCATAGGGCTAATATACTATGATCCTATTTGCATTTTCAATTGTCATGCACACATATTGAACAACAAAGCTAATATAACTATATATTGTGGACAAATTTATATACTAATGAATCAAATAACTTCTTAATCAATGGATTCCATTTGGGCATATGACATTCAAAACCCCAATCTGCGTAGCATTCAAAAACAAATCTAATAGGGACCCAATAAGCATACATGTCTGTAGAATTAAAAAAACCCAATCTGTGTAGCATTAAAAACAAAATCTAATAAGCATACATCTTTGTAGCATTGAAGCACAGAGATACCTATCTCTCATACAGATAAATCTAGCATTTTTGCAAAGAATGTAATACAGAAAACCCTAGTACAAAACCCCCACCCCCCATACAGAAAACCCCGGCCCATCTATCAAACCAACTACTCTAACCATCTGTACTACCGTACGAATCACAATCTAAGCAATGCAACTAACTCTACAAGCTAAAAATTGGAACTAACAAGCAAATGCAAATACCTCGTGCTCCTCGCCAGGCTGCGCATCGGGATAGAGTGCGCCGCTCGACGTCGTCACCTTCAGCTCCGGCAGCGCTGAGGTGGAGCCCGCCACCTCCTTCTCCACATCCACATCGGTTGCAAGTTTCCCCGCACCGCCGTGGATGCCGCCAATGTCCTTCACTTCATCTGTGGTCACCGTGCCCTGCAGATCCACTACTAGATCTCCGACCACTACTCCTACGTTGCCACGAGCGTCCACCGTTGGATATATGGAGGCGATGAAGGTGAGGAAGAGGTTGAAGTGGGGGAGAGTGAGACGATGCGGTGGAGGCAGTGGAGGAAAGTGAGATGATGCAGTGGGAGAGAGGAAGACAATGCGTCAGGGAGGGGATTTGGGGGAAATGGTAGGGGCAATGCGCCGGGAGGTCGTTCCCCCTCTTTATAAGATGTGACATTTCAGGCAAGTCCCATGGACACGTGCTACCCCACGACCGCGGTCCGTTGCATGCGAAGGAGCGGTCCCACTCGTTAGAGTTCACGGTTAAAGGCATTGACCCGACGACAACGTCCGTTATAACCTGTTCTGAGGGTTTCGGGCAAGGGAGTGGGGAAACGTGAGCAAAAGTTAAGAGCATGGGGATGAATGAGTACAACTAAGGAACCAGGGGCACAAAAATAAAAAACCCAAAAATTTAATACTCAAGTATACCAACAAGCAACCATGTCTTTCAAAATATCAACGATAAAGTGTCACAGCCCTGGAAATTGATTGCATTAGTTGCATCATGTGCATCATGTCATCATGCTAGAATTCAAATGAAACTTGAAATGGGGTTGTCAAACCCTAGCACTTCATCAAATAAATAAAATTCCAACAATCGAAATTTCAATGATTTTAAAATACTATTCAAAAATGTCCACTGTTTCTGATAAATGATGGCAACAACATATTAGGGGACATCTTGATTTCCAAACAAATATAGCAATTTAAAATACTCATTAATGCTACTGAAATCAATTAATAAAACATTATAAATATGATAGTTGTCTAAAATTGCCCAAATCTTTTTGTGGAGATTTGAAATAATCAGGCTATATTTCATAAAATATTGGGCATTTTGTGCTAGGTATTTTGGCCTCACAAAAAAATAATTAAAAGAAGAATGTCAGAATAAAAGAAAACAGGAAATAAAAATAGAGAAGGAAAGTATTACGTGGCGCTTACCTGGCCCAGACCGGCCCAGCCCACCAGGGGCCACGAGGTCATCTTCAACCTCTGCCAGTAGGCAGAGGCGAAGTGACGCACGCGCGCGCACGGAGGCCGCCACCTCCTGCTTCGCCGTGGCACTCCCCGGCCTCCCAAGACGCCACGAGGATGCCCAGAGACCTCCTCTTGACCATTCTCCCCTCTCCCTCGCTCTCTTTCCTCCTCCCCTGCTCCCTCTCCCGCGTCGGACCTGAGAGGATCGCCGCCGTCGCCCCATGGCCACCGGCCTCCCCTCACCTCTCTAGCTAGTCCAGAAGCTCCGCCCCGTCCTGCTGCTCCTCCCCGCCAAATGAATCGAGGCTAGAGGCCCCATGGCATCGTCCCCGTCACCGTTTCCGACTCCGGAAGCCGAAGATCGCCGGCGACCCTGTGCTCGCGTCGTCGCCTCTCCGAGCCGCCTACGACACCAGCGAGCTTCTCTGTGAGCTCCCGTCCTTCTCCCCCTCTCCCCGTGGTCCTCCCCATCCTCTAGCTGCCATCCCCGCCATCACCGACGCTCCGGCCGCCACCAAAGTCGTCGTGGCCGTCGACTCCGGCGACCCCGTGCCCTCCCGTTGCCTTAGATGGATGCGGCAATTCCCTAGCTGTCCGTAGGTGGTCTCCGCCGCTCAAATGGTCGCCGGAGGGCCATTTCCGGCGACCACCGCTGTCTCGGCTCGCCGCCGGCGGCCTCCCTCCGGCGAGTGCCAGCGTGGCCAGATTAACTAGCCACTAATCCCCCCCTTAGCCACTGACCAGAGGGCCCCACAGGGGGTCAAAGCCCAGTCAGCCTCTGTTTTGACCGGAGATTAGACCCGAGTCAATGACAGGTGGGGCCCAGCCCTGTTTAACTCCGGATTAGTTTAAAAAATAAATAATTTGCTTAATTAACTTAATTAGACATTGACTGGTGGGCCCTGATATGTTAATTAATATTAAGAAATAAAATTAAAACCTATTAGTGACTGTGTCACTGACTAGTGGGTCCCATTGGTCAGGTTTGACCTGGACCTGGTCCAGTTGACCTGCTGACGTAGGCATGACCTCAGCATGACACAATAATAATTTTCTGTAATAAAATAATTCCAGAAAATGCTTAAAACTTCTAAAAATCATAGAAAATAATTTGTAAGTCAGATGAAAATAATTTATATATGAAAAATGATCAGAAAAATCCAATGAATATGTTTATGCCATGATCATACATGTTTGAACAAGTTAACATCACCAAATAGGAAATTTTATGATTAGGTCAATATATGATATATCATTTGGGGTTGAAATTCAAACTTGTTTGAATCAGTACCTTCCTTTGTCATATCATGCATCATGATTGTGCATTGCATAAATTGAATGTGTTCTTTTTCCTGTTTGCCAGTGGTTATTCCCTCTCGGTAGACGATGGTTCCGACGATGTGAACGTTGACACTAATGAAGAGAAGTTTTTCTTCGGAATTGTCAGGCAAGCAAAAAACCCTTGAGCATACTGATATTAACCAACTCTCTCGCTCCTGCTCTCTTTTACTGCATTAGGACAATAACGATTCAACTGTTACATGTCATCGGTAGTTCAACCCATTCCTTTGCATGACCTGTCTTTGCCACAGTAAATAGTTGAAACCACTTAGCATGAGTAGCAACTGTTTGAGCCTTGTTGTGTCTACTCATACATGTATGCTTACTTACTGTGCCTGCTATGCTTAGAGTCGTGTCGTGTCGGGACTGATACATTTGGGTGATGGATCGGAATGGCAATACTCATGTCCTACTGTGTGAAAGCTAAGTGTGTGAACACGATTTGGTAAAGGTGGCGATGAGAGGCCATGTAGGAGTACATGGCGGGTTGTTTCATTGGGACCGACCTTAAGAACTGAGTTCTGTGTATGTTATCCAAGACAAGATACTACCACACATTGGGCCCTGAAATATGACCCCGCTCGACTTATTAATCGCCTAGACCTCTGTCCAGGAGTTGCAACTAGTTTCTGGCGTTTGTAGGGAAAGTGTTGGCGGCCATGTATAGTGCTGCCCGACGGGGTGGACTATGATGCGGTACAAACACAGTGGCACGGTGTACCAAGTGGCACCCGAACGGTGGGCTTGGGAACACTGCGCACATCATTTGAGGCCGTAGCGGAAACTTCGGCCGGACTTCCGTGCGGGTTCAACCTCGGATAGGCGATAAACCTGGACTAGGGTCTTGTGTGGTTGACGGTCGTGGCCGATGCCCACGCCAGTGCTTCCGCTTGAAGGTTGCCGAGATGCATGATGTGCATATGGTGCTAAGTGGCGAGAGCGTGTGTGAAGAAGTATACCCCTGCAGGGTGAAATAATCTATTCGAATAGCCGCGTCCTCGGATATGGACTACTTGGACAACTTATGTGGTTCATAGACAACCGAAAGTGGATACCCTAAAATACGCAAGATAAGCGTGAGTTCTATGGATGGCCTTCTCATAGGGAGACGGAAGTGGATCCATAGTGGTGTATTGATTGGTGAATATGTGAACTCGTGTGCGCCATCCCACCTCAAAGAAAGCTCTTGTAGTCGTAGTATAGGTTAGCCAAGAGTCAAAGCTGGCTTGCTGCAATGAACTCCACAACCCCCTTTGTTGACACTGATGCATATGTAGTTAGTTCTGATGTAAGTCTTGCTGAGTACTCTTGTACTCACGTTTGCTTAATTTATGTTTTGCAGAGGAGACGTCAGTCTCATTAGTGATCGTTTCAACGTGAAGTTCGATGTTGACCGGGTTAGCTTGGAAATCCCAAACAGAGGTCTGGTTCCTTTGGTAGGGTCGATGTAGCTTTTCAGGCTCCTCTAGCCACTTTTGTAGATGTTTGTACCCAGACATGTTTAACTTCCGCTTGCTTGTTTGAATGCTCCGAATGTAGGGTCCTGCGATCCCTATTTGTAACATCTATTGTATTGGCTCTTCCGAGCCTTCTAAATAAATGTTGTAATGTTGCATGGTTATGTTGTGATGCCATAATTGTATCTATGCATATCGGGCATGTCGTGCGTACGTGTGACGTGCAATGGTATGTATGGGATCCGACACCTAGTTGTGTGCCTTTAGTAGTACTCTTTACGGGGAACTGCCTCTTTGTGCTACCACTGAGCCTTGGTAGCTTGCTACTGCTCCGGACACATTGATTAACCGGCATTTATCCTTCTTTGCTGTTGTGTCTGTCCCTTTGGGGAAATTTCTCGCATTGTAATGGAGTCCCTGTAGCCTGCTACGACTCGTCTACGTGCAGTGATGATATTTATGTCTCACGGCGTAATGGAGTCCTTGTAGCTTGCTATGACTCGTCTACACACGCTAGAGATCGACACCTGCATTGCTGGGTTACGTATGCCTGTCCCTGTACGGATGTACCACTTGGGTTCTACGACTAGTCATGTCGGCCCGGGTTCTTTGACATTTGAATGTTAGCGACACTTTCACATACGTGAGTCAAAAGACACAAACAGTCCCGGCCCAGGTAAGGTGGCAGCCGTGGAGATAACCGTGCATGAGACCGCAAAGTGATGTGATGTGTTACAGGCTGGATTCTTATGGCTTAGGATCGGGGTCCCGACATAAAGCAAATTATCCCTAGCCCGTCATGCTCAATCATTGATCCATTCACAATACACACTCAAATATTAGGTACACCTAATGCTCAAGTACGATCATATTGCCTCCTAGTTGGTGCTTTATTAGAGAAGATGGAGACTCAAATTGAAAATAAAAATTGCATAAAGTAAATAGACAGGCCCTTCGCAGAGGGAAGTAGTGAACTATAGAGGTGCCAGAGCTCAAGAGTTAAAATTGATAGAGAAAAATATTTTGAGTGGCATGCCTTTCCCGTCAACAAAAACAAATGAGAGATTTCAATATATTACCATGCTATATACACCATAGGCGGTTCCCAAACAGAAAATAAAGTTTATTCCTTTTTCCACCATACTTTCACTTTCCATGGCTAGCCGGATCCATGGTTGCCTTCCATACCAACACTTTCCAAGGAATTTATTATTTGAAAACACAAAGTAAAAAAATCTTTTTCATTTTGGGACTGGGCATCCCTATTACCGCCATACTCTTGTGCAATGACAAGTGAATAAACACTCATCTTGAGAATAACACATCTAGCATGGAAAAATATCGGTCACCCCCTACCATTTCATGAGCGGTACGAGCACACAAAAAGGAAAATTTATTTTGAAATTTAGAGATGGCACATACAAATTTTCTTGGAATGGTATGGAAATACCGTATATAGGTAGGTATGGTGGACTCATATGGCAAAACTGGTTTAAGGATTTTGGATGCACAAGTATTATTTCTACTTAGTACAAGTGAAGGCTAGCAAATAGATTGAAAAGCATCCAACTAAGAAACGAAAAATCACATAAGTAAGAATTAAGCATAACTAACACCAAATAATGCACCATAAGTAGGATGTAATTTCATAGCACAAGTATTGACTTTCGTGCTTGCATAGGGAATCACAAACCCTAACATCAATATTCTTACTAAGCATAATTACTCACCAATATAACTCACATATTACTATCGTCATGTCTCAAAACTATTACAAAGAATCAAGTTTAATTTTTCCAATGACCTTCATGAAAGTTTTTATTATATCCCTCTTGAATATCTATCACTTTGGAACTAGTTTCATATATTGCACTTGCTTTCGATAAGCTCACATGGATATAAGTGAAGAACATGAGCATACAAGTTTCATCTCTCAAAATAATATAAGTGAAGCATGAGAGGATTTCTTCAAAATTACTAACTCTCAAATTAATATAAGTGAAGCATGAGAGCATTTCTTCAAACATGTAAAAGCATGCCATGCTCAAAAAGATATAAGTGAAGCACTAGAGCAATTCCTTTGCTCAATAGATTTAAGTGAAGCATAAAGAGCAATTCTAGCAAATCATAGCATATTTTTGACTCTCTAAAATAGGTGTGTGCAGCAAGGATAAAATCAAATAAAGCAAATATACAAGACGCTCCAAGCAAAACTCATGATATGTGACGAATAAAAATATAGTTCCAAGTAAAATACCGATGGTTGTTAGAAGAAAGAGGGGATGCCACTCGGGGCATCCCCAAGCTTAGTTGCTAGTTACTATTTGGATATTACCTTGGGGTTCTGTAGCATCCTCAAGATTAGGCTCTTATTACTCCTTATTCCTTCATCCATCGTGATCTCACCAAAATTTGAAAACTTTAATCACACAAAACTTGACAAAATTCTCGTAAGATCCGTTAGTATAATAAAGCAAATTACCACTTTAGGTACTGTTGTAAACCCATTCATATTTTATTATTGCATTATATCTACTGTATTTTAACTTTACCATGGCTTAGACCCCCAATACAAGCCATAGATTCATCAAAACAAGCACACAATGCAACGAAAACAGAATCTGTTTCAGACAGAACAGTCCGTAGTAATCTGTACTCTAGCCATACTTATGGAACTCTAAAAGTTCTGAAAATTTAGGACAATGTAAAGAATTTGTATATAAATAATGTGTTAAAATGTCATATTAATAACACATTCCAATAAAAAATTAAAATTCTTGCACTTGCAACATAGTTTTTGTTTCAGATTCAGCATTGTTTCTACTCATCTTATGGATCATCCTAAAGGCTTTACTTGGCACAAACACTAAATAAAACATAAAAACACAATCATAACAGAGACATAATTGTGCGAACACTCAAAAACATAAAGAAAAAGATAAAAATATTTTATTCATTGGGTTGCCTCCCAACAAGCGCTATCGTTTTACGCCCCTAGCTAGGCATAATGATTTCAATGATGCTCACATAAAAATTAGTAATTGAAACATGCAAGAGAGCATCATGAATCTCATGAAAATCACATTTAAGTCTAACCCACTTCCTATGCATAGGGTTTTTGTGAGCAAACAATTTACTGGAGCAAGAATCAACTAGCATAGGAAGGCAAAACAAGAGTAACTTCAAAACTTTGAACACATAGAGAGGGAACTTTATATTATTGCAATTCCTACAAGCATATGTTCCTCCCTCATAATAATTTTCAGTAGCATCATGTAGGAATTTCACAATATATCTATCATAAAAAATACTCTCTTTATGATCAACATGCATAAAGTTTTTATCATCTTCCAAAATAGTGGGATTATCATGAACTAAAGTTATGACCTCTCCAAACCCACTTTTATCAAAAAATTCATAAGATTGAACACTCTCCAAATATGTGGGATTCTTTTTACCTAAAGTTGACGCTCTTCCAAACCCACTTTCAATACTATTGCAAACATTATAATCAATAACATATTCAACATGAGGCTTAAATAAATTTTCAAAATCATAAGAAGCATTATCACCCCAATCATGATCATTGCAATAAGAAGTGGACATGACAAAATTATCATCCCCAATCTTGTAGTTTTGCATATCATTAGAATCATGGATATTAAAGGAATTCATACTAACAACATGGCAATCATGCTTTTCATTCAAGGAACTATCATTAATCACTTCATAAATTTCACAATTTTTAGATTCATGATTTTCAAGCAAAACTTCATAGAGATAATCAAGTGCACCCAACTCACTAGCAATTGGTTCATCATAATTTGATATTTTGAAAAGATTAGCAAGTGGACAAGGATCAATATCAATAGATTTTTAGCAAGCGAAGATGCAAGCAAATAGAAGGCACATGACAACACAAGCAAACATAGCAAAAAAGAGATCTGGTGAGAAAAAGGCAAACAAAAAAGAGCGGGCAATTAAAATGGCATATTTGAGAAGTGGGGGGAGTAAAACAAGAGGAAAATGGCAAATAATGTAAATTTTAAGGAGATGTGATTTGTTATTAGGAACCTGGTAGATGTGATTGCTTCCTCCCCGGCAACAACACCGGAAATTCCTTTGACGTGGCTCGAGACTGCGTCGGTATTTCCCCAAAGAGGAAGGGATGATGCAGTACATCGACGGTAAGTATTTCCCTCCGTTATGAAACCAAGATATCAATCCGTAGAGTAAGATCATGTACCCACATAAACAACACCTACACACAAATAACAAATACTTGCAACCCGGCGCAAAAGAGAGGTTGTCAAGCTCTCTACAGTAATAAGATAGATTAGGTAATGATGGTTTTGGCAAATAGATTTTGCAAGAACACAAAATAAAATAAGTAAACAAAAAGTGCAGCAAGGTATTTTTTGTTTTTCTGGATTAATAGATCTGAAAACAAAAAGGCAAACTAGTAGATCGGAAAGCAATATGTTGGAAAACTAGACCCGGGGGCTGTAGGTTTCACTAGTGGCTTCTCTCATGAGTATAGCACACGGTGGGTAAACAAATTACTATTGGGCAATTGATAGAAGATCAAATAATCATGATGATATCCAGGAAATGATCATTATATAGGCATTACGTCCGTGATAAGTAGACCTAAATGATTCTGCATCTACTTCTATTACTCCACACATCGACCGCTATCCAGCATGCATCTAGTGTATTAAGTTCATGGGAAAATGGAGTAATGCAATAAGAACGGTGACATGATGTAGACAAGATCTATTCATGTAGGAATAGACCCCATCTTGTTATCCTTAATGGCAATGATACATGCGTGTCTTGCTACCCCTTCTGTTACTGGGAAAGAACACCGAAGGATCGAACCCATCACAAAGCACATCTTCCCATGGCAAGAAAAATCGATCTAGTTGGCCTAACTAAACCAAATATTCAAAGAAGAAATATGAGGCTATAAGTAATCATGCAGATAAGAGATCAAAGAAGACTCAAATCATATTCATGGATAGAAACTGATCATGAACTCAAAATTTATCGGACGCCAACAAACACACCGCAAAAGTCATCACATCAAATAGATCTCCAAGAGACCATTGTATTGAGAAACACACAAAGAGAGGAAGCCATCTAGCTATTGCCTACAGACCCATAGGTCTATGGTTGACTACTCATGCATCATCGGAGAAGCACCCATGAAGGTGATGCACCCCTCCACGATGGTGTTAGATTGGATCTCAAGGTTCTAGAACTTGCGACGACTGGAATTGTGTTTCGTCAACTCCTCTAGGGTTTTCTGAATATTTGGGAATTTATAGGGAAAATAGCCGGTTGAGGGGAGTCCCGAGGTGGGCATGATCCACCAGGTCGTGTCAGGGGCCTCTGGCGCGCCCTGGTGGAGGGTGGCCCCCCTGGCCCCCCTCTCTTGTGGTTGTTTGACTCATCCTGGCTCTTCTGGTTCATAAACAATCTCCAAAAATTCCTACAACGCTTGGGCTCCGTTTGGTACTGATTTTCTACGAAGTAAAAAACAAACAAAATCATCAACTGCCACTTTGGTGCTATGTCAATAGGTTAGTCCGAAAAAGATATAAAGTTGCTATAAAATGATTGTAAACATCCAAGATTGATAATATAACATCATGGAACAAGCAAAAATTATAGATACGTTGGAGACGTATGAATGGCTTGTGCCTCCCTCATGTGCCTCCCGACACCTCTTTGGCCTACAAATTCTCATATATTCCAAAAACCCTAGAAACGCTCCCGAAACACTTTTTCCGCCACCGCGATTCTTTGTTCCGACGGCAGGCCTGATACTCATGATCTGTGTTGGGTTTTCCATGAAGAGGAACGGGTTATCGTAGCACAAAGTGGGTAAGTATTTCCCTCAGTTACGAAATGAAGGTTTATCAAACAAATAGGAATACCAATGCTCAACCGTCTTCAGCGATTGCACACAAAAGAACAAACATCTTGCACCAACATCGACAAGAGGGTTGCCAATCCCCCTTGATCTCATTATTTGCAAGCAAGTGAGTTGTGTAGATAATTGTAAATTGCAAAATAAAATAGAAGCAAATAAATAACAGCAAGGTAATGATAGCACTTGTGAATAGACCCGTGGGCCATAGAGTTCTCTATTGGAATTTCTCATAGAAATAGCATACGGTGTGTAAACAAATTACTGTTGGGCTATTGATAGAAAATAGAATAGTTACACAATTTTCACGGCAATGATCATGTGTATATAGGCAATCTCTCTCTCTCTCTCTCTCTCTCGATTTTCAATACAATATTCATCGCATGTTTGCCTTGATATATCCAATGTAATCCGTTTGTGTGGTGTGTTTGTTGGGATGCGATGAATTGTGAGTTTATTTTCAGATTATTCATAAAAAGTATTTGAGTCAAACCTGATTACTATGATTCTTATTTGCATGATCATCATAGCTTCGTAATGCTCTTCGATCTATTGAGATAGTTTGACAAACTAGATTGATATTTCTTCAGTGGGAGTGGTGCATTGTAGTAGGTTCAACCTGACTAGTTTCTATATCCCAGTGATAGAAGGGGACAAGTTGCGTGTTTGTGTTGTTGCTACTAAGGATAAAACGATGGGGTTTATTCATATTAGTTGAGTTTACTTTGTCTACATCATGTCATCATTCTTCAAGCATTACTCTATTTGTCATGAACTTAATACGTATAGAGGAAAGCATAAAAGCATTCTTGAAGTGGAGTAATAGTTGGAGGTGCAGGCAGGAGTTGGCCTATTTGCTTGTGGACATGATGCCTATATACACATGATCATTGCCTTGAAAATCTTATAATCATTCCCTTTTCTATCAATTTCCCAACGATAATTTGTTTACCCACTGTATGCTTTGCTTATGAGATATGCCACTAGAGAACTCTATGACCCCCGGGTCTATTCACTTATAAAGTCACAAACACTATCATTACCTTGATGTTATTTATTACCTTTTATTTTATTTTCCATTGTACTATTATCTACAATTATCTACACAACTCACTTGCTTGCAAATAACGAGATCAAGGGGATTGACAACCCTCTTGCCGATGTTGGGTGCAAGTTGTTTGTTATTTTGTGTGCAGCCATTGAAGAAGGTTGAGGATTGGTATTCCTATTGGTTTGATAGACCTTGGTTTCATAAACGAGGGAAATACTTACCTACTTTGTGCTGCGATTACCCGTTCCTCTTCACGGAAAACCCAACACACATCACGAGTATCAATACTCAACCGATATGTAGCTCTCATGATTGATTCATAAGGTGGTTTAATTCTCTTCCCAGGGAACTGTTCCATACCTTTCTTTAATGGGAATTGGAACCTTATGTTTCCCTCTTTCATATCAATAATTGCACCTATAGTTCGTAAAAATGGCCATCCAAGTATTATGAGACAAGAAGGATTGCAATCAATATCAAGTATAATGAAATCTACAGGCACGTAATTTTTGTTTGCAATAATAAGCACATCATTAATTCTACCCAAAGGTTTCTTGATGGTAGAATCCGCAGGATGCAAGTTTAGGGAACACTCTTCAATATTAGTGAGACCAAGCACATCACATAAAGTTTTAGGTATGGTTGAAACACTAGCACCAAGGTCACACAAAGCTTTGCATTCATATTTATTTATCTTTATTTTGGTAGTAGGTTCCCACTCACCATGCAATTTTCTAGGAATAGAAATTTCAAGCTCAAGTTTCTCATCATAAGCTTTTATCATAGCTTCTACTATGTGTTCGGTAAAAGTTTTGTTTTGTTCATAAGCATTGGTGTAACATCCCAAGTGCTACCCTTGCCATTTATGGTCCTGTACCTCTTATGAACCTCTATGTTGCCATGTGCTTGGAATGAATTACCATTTTGCTCCATTGCCATTTCCATCTCATGCATCATGCATCATGCCATCATGCTCATCATATCAATTGCTTAATTGTTGTTACCTTGGTTGTGCTTGTGAAGTGTTGTAATGTGAGGTGTGTATGTGGATAGACGCATGTGCCTTGTTGGAGTGTTGATCTAATTTCTCCCATTCCAAAAACTATTCCCATCTCTCTATTTATACAAATGTGCTCCTTGTTAAATATTTGCTTGCTGTTTTTCCTTGTTTAAAATGTTGGTCATCTTCTAAATATTCTACTAAGATTTCTAGAGTAGTTCTATGCCATGGTTGGGGTATTATTCCTTTCGAATAATTTGAAAACCATGCCTAGTTAAATACTAGGTAAAATATTTGCCTGATCTAAAAATGCCCTAACCATTTTTATTAATTGGCCTGCATTTTTGTGAACTCAAAAGTATTTTTATTTTGGGGAAAGACCCCTTCCTTTTCTGTTGTGGAATTATTTGTTGTGGGCTTTTATTTTAAAATAAAAACTCCCCTTTGTTTTTCCTGTGCAAGAGAGAGAGAGAGAGAGAGAGAGAGAGAGAGAGAAGGCGCATGGGCCTCTTTTTCCCCTCGCGGCCCAGCTAGCCCGAGCGCTCATAGCCCAGCAAGCCTCATGACGGCAACCTGCCCTGTCTCCCACCTCCGTCAGGCAGAGCAAGCGGGAGCAGAGAGGAGAGAGCGCCGCCATGATGTTCAGACGACGAGGAACTGTTCCCCTGAGCCTATTTAAACCCCCTCGGCGTGCATGCCCCTTCCCCTAGGGTTTCACGCTTCCCCTTCGCTGTCGTCGTCTCTCTTTCCCCTTCTTCTTCTTCCTCCCCGCGGTAGAAATTCAGAGAGGCTTCGGGTTCAAAGAATTGAGGTGAGCACGCTGCATCGTCGTCGTCGTCTTCGCCTCCGGTGGGGCTTCCTCGCGTCCAAGATGCTGGGGTGGTTCGCGGAGCTGCCCATGTTCGGTTCCTGACGCTAGGAGGGACGGAGAGCCTCCGCACCATCGGCCATCGGCGCGTCTTCTTCCTCCTCTGCTCCGTCAGGCTCTGCCGCGCCCACGTCGCTGTCGCCCTTCCTCCCCTTCTTTGCATGTTCGAGCTGTCGTTGTTGCCCCCTCTCGGTGAGCATCGCTGCGTCCCCTTCCCTGATTCGTGCATAGCGCGTAGGTTCGCCGGAGAGCTCGCCGCCGCCATGTTCGGGCCGAGCGCAAGCTCGTGCTCGAGCCACTCGTAGCCGTCACGCCCAGTTGAAGTTATGGGCGGGGATGGGTTCCCCTGGGTTCCCGCTTCCCCCTCAGCCAGTCCATGTCGCCGGAGCCCCCCAGCTGTTGCTTTATTCAGTTTCGTCAGATAACGCTTAGAAAGGTTAGTAGTTGAGGTGCTAGATCCCTCCTTGGTCAGTAGCCGCTGTGTAGCGCAGTGGTCGTTCGACCCGGGGACAACCAACAGCCGATGTTCAGACAACGAGGAACCGTTCCCCTGAGCCTATTTAAACCCCCTCGGCGTGCATGCCCCTTCCCCTAGGGTTTCACGCTTCCCCTTCGCTGCCGTCGTCTCTCTTTCCCCTTCTTCTTCTTCCTCCCCGCGGTAGAAATTCAGAGAGGCTTCGGGTTCAAAGAATTGAGGTGAGCACGCTGCATCGTCGTCGTCGTCTTCGCCTCCGGTGGGGCTTCCTCGCGTCCAAGATGCTGGGGTGGTTCGCGGAGCTGTCCATGTTCGGTTCCCAACGCTAGGAGGGACGGAGAGCCTCCGCACCATCGGCCATCGGCGCGTCTTCTTCCTCCTCTGCTCCGTCAGGCTCCGCCGCGCCCACGTCGCTGTCGCCCTTCCTCCCCTTCTCTGCATGTTCGAGATGTCGTTGTTGCCCCCTCTCGGTGAGCATCGCTGCGTCCCCTTCCCTGATTCGTGCATAGCGCGTAGGTTCGCCGGAGAGCTTGCCGCCGCCATGTTCGGGCCGAGTGCAAGCTCGTGCTCGAGCCACTCGTAGCCGTCACACCCAGTTGAAGTTATGGGCGGGGATGGGTTCCCCTGGGTTCCCGCTTCCCCCTCAGCCAGTCCATGTCGCCGGAGCCCCCCAGCTGTTGCTTTATTCAGTTTCGTCAGATAACGCTTAGAAAGGTTAGTAGTTGAGGTGTTAGATCCCTCCTTGGTTAGTAGCCGCTGTGTAGCGCAGTGGTCGTTTGACCCGGGGACAACCAACAGCCGATGTTCAGACAACGAGGAACCGTTCCCCTGAGCCTATTTAAACCCCCTCGGCGTGCATGCCCCTTCCCCTAGGGTTTCATGCTTCCCCTTCGCCGTCGTCGTCTCTCTTTCCCCTTCTTCTTCTTCCTCCCCGCAGTAGAAATTCAGAGAGGCTTCGGGTTCAAAGAATTCAGGTGAGCACGCCGCATCGTCGTCGTCGTCTTCGCCTCCGGTGGGGCTTCCTCGTGTCCAAGATGCCGGGGTGGTTCGTGGAGCTGCCCGTGTTCGGTTCCCAATGCTAGGAGGACCGGAGAGCCTCCGCACCGTCGGCCATCGGCGCGTCTTCTTCCTCCTCCGCTCCGTCAGGCTCCACCATGCCCACGTCGCTGTCGCCCTTCCTCCCCTTCTCTGCATGTTCGAGCTGTCGTTGTTGCCCCCTCTCGGTGAGCATCGCTGCGTCCCCTTCCCTGATTCATGCATAGCGCGTAGGTTCACCGGAGAGCTCGCCGCCGCCATGTTCGGGCCGAGCGCAAGCTCGTGCTCGAGCCACTCGTAGCCGTCGCGCCAAGTTGAAGTTATGGGTGGGGATGGGTTCCCCTAGGTTCCCGCCTCCCCCTCAGCCAGTCCATGTCGCCGGAGCCCCCCAACTGTTGCTTTATTCAGTTTCGTCAGATAATGCTTAGAAAGGTTAGTAGTTGAGGTGCTAGATCCCTCCTTAGTCAGTAGCCGCTGTGTAGCGCAGTGGTCGTTCGACCCGGGGACAACCAGCAGGTCGCGGGTTCGACCCCCCCCCGCGCCCCTTTTTGTTTTCATTTTGCAAGTGTGTGCGTGTGTTGGGCCGAATCCGCTGTGGCCACATGGGATCTGGTGTGTGTGAGCCAGTGTGTGTGTGTGTGTATGGCCAGGATCTGCTATGGCAGGCAGATCCCGTGTGGGTTTGTGTGTGCCTATGTGTGTGTGCAGTGTGTGTGTATGTGCTTGTGTGTGTATGACAGTGGGCCCATGGCTCACTTGTCATCCATATAGAGGGGCCCTAGTGCCTATGCCGGTGGGACCCCGTATCTTTTTGTTTTTAAATTCTTTTATTGATTTCATTGCGTTTTAATTAGTTTAATTCCATTTCTGGATATGTCTAAATCTGTACTAGGCCATTTTTGGCTATGAGCATATATGGCAAGTTTTAACTTAGGAGTGTTGGCATGTTTATTTCTAGCATGGTTTTGGGAGTTTTCCATAAGCAAAGATATGAGTGTGATATATGAAATTGGTGTAGAATTTCCCAATGAATCCATTGCTGCAATTGGTTTGGTCATTTGAGCAAGTTTGACAAAATGTCATTTTGTCCCAATATGCCATTTTGTCATTTTAGTTAGAATTAATCCATGCATGCTTTGATAATTGTGTCTACATGGAAGTGGTAGTTTTCATGTATAATATGCCATGGTATTTTATTTTGACATGTTAGTCTTGCATGTGAGTGGGAACCTTGCTCCAAAGTGGCTATTAAAATGTTGCTGATTTCAACATGCTAAATACTTCTAAGTCTAAGAATCTGTTATTATTTTCATGGCATGTTAAGTGGATGCTACCAAGTGATATGTTGTGTTTTAGCTCAAGCTCAGTGCATTGAACCTTGGTTGGTTGTGCATTGCACCTTGGTTGGTTGTTTATTGTTGTTGTTTCTCTTGGGTAGACACGAGTGTTGAACCTGAGTACGAGGATCGAGGAGAGTACCACTACAAGGACCCCGCTCTTTGTCCCTCTAAAGAACCAATAGGCAAGATGATCGTACCCGGATCCCGACACTATTTTTGCTTTGCTAGATGTCTCGCTCTTATCGTTACTTATGTGTTACCTACCACTTGAATGTCAAGCCTCCTACATTGCCATGATAGCCTCTAACCCCCCCACATCCTAGCAAACCTTTTTTGGCTAAGTTACCGCTGCTCAGCCCCTCTTATAGCATTCTTAGTTGCAGGTGCAGGTTGTTTCCATGTGACAACATGGATAACTGGAGATATCACAATATTTACTGCTATTTTCTTTAAAGCACATATATATATATCTTGGTATGGTGGAAGGCTTGGCCTTTTGCTCGGTGTTTTGTTCCACTTTTACCGCCATACATACTTGTTACCGGTGTTATGTTTCCATATTTTGCACTCCTAACATGCTCGGGGTTGTTATGGGGATCCCCTTGATTATTCGGTTGAGATTAAAGCTTGTCTGGCAAGACCCAACATTGGTACTATTTGCTTAAACAACTTAATAAAATTGCATAGGGCTTTGCAACCCCATGGATAATTAATCAACAACCCGGGCCGGTGCTCCTCATGAGTGTTGGTCCGAACCAGAGCACTGTGTGGGGACAACCCGAGGCAACTTGGGAGATTTCTATCCGGCTATCGTACGCGTAGCTTATCCGTCGTGTCCTGAGAACGAGATATGCGACTCTTATCGGGTTCGTCGACACGTTGGGCAGTCTTGCTGGACTTGTTTTACCTTTCTCGAATGGCTTGCGTGAGGAACTCTGATCTTCTTCGGGCCATCTCGAAGTGTTGGTTTTTCTTTTGGAATTTCCTAGGATGATCACAAGATCCGTGGTCGAGGTTATTCCCGTGGAGTGTGGTTAATTTATGATGGATTAGTTGAAGCACCCTTGCAGGGTTAAATCTTTTGAAAAGCCGTGCCCGCATTTATGTGCCAACTTGGATATTTTGTTTAACACCCGGTTATAGTTAACTTGAAGTAAACCCCAATAAAATATACCAACTGTGTGCATAACCGTGATCATCTCTGCTCGTGAACATGATCCGAGAGAGAACACGGTGGGGTTATGATTGACGCAAGTAGGTGTTCAGGATCTTTTAGAGATCATTGTAGAACTCGATCATCTTACGTAGTCCACCATATTTACATTCATATTCTCGTAAGTTAGCCACCATACAATGCTTAGTGCTGCTGCAAACTCAACACTTATCCCCATCCAACCCAATAAGCTTGAATAGTCTTGGTACCCGGTTGCAAGATTGCTGAGTCCCCGTGGCTCACAGATTACTACAACAAATACAGGTGCAGGTGCAGATGAGACCGTGCCAGATGATGTGACACAGCTCCAGTGGGAGTATGACGAAGAACGTGGTAGAATGTACGTCACATATCCAGACGAGTAGAGAGGCTTTGGTCGTGATATTTGGGGCTAGCAAGACAGTTTCATTTGCTCCTTTTCTCGTTTGTTATTGTCCGTAGACGGACCATGTTGGGGATATAACCCCGTGGTGAGACCCGCCCAGGTGGGGCCGGGTCATACGTGGCGGCTCATAATCCAGACCAAGGTAGATGGGACAAGAGACATGAGCCTAGACATATGGCGGTTTACCAAGATGGGCCAAGGCAAGGCCTAGACGAGAGAAGGCATGAAGACCCGAGGGGTTGAGCCACCCAGAGACGGCTTGCCCAGGAAGGCAAGGCGACATAGAGATAGAGTCAGACACGTTGTAAGAGTTGGTATGAGAGTTTTAACCCGTGGTCTTGGCCTCCTATATAAAGGCAGAGACCCAGGGCGACTTAGATAGAAACCAACTAATCAAGAACTAGTTCAAGCGAATCCGCTCCCTTGTAATTGATACTCCAATCAATACAACACAAGCAGGATGTAGGCCTTTACCTCCTCCGGAGGGGCTGAACCTGGGTTAACTCGTGTCCTTCGTTCCAACCAACCCCTTTGAGTCCATCACCTTAGCGATGGCCTCGAACTTAAGTCCTCGGACATCTGCCGTGACAAAACCACGAAAGTTGGCACCCACTGTGGGGCGAGCGCTCAGTGGTGTTGAGTTCTCAAAGGGCTCTCTTCCAGGGATCGAGGGATACGTTGTCGGTAGGATGAACAAGCGTCGCCGCGGCCAGCTCTACACCGACGACGCCGGCTGGGGCCCCGAGGCCGACTTTGTCGAGTACGGTTTTTGAGTTCCCTTCGGTGGAATCCACGTTTTCATCGACAAGATCGGCAGATCTACACCCATGCCGGACGTCTGCACCAACATCATCGAGCCGACTCGGCACACGCAACCCGCTCGACGCGTGCAACCTGCTCGTGTTAACCCGGGCAGGAAGCATGTCTTCGTTGGTTTTACTCAAGGTGCGGATCTTGAGGGGTCCATGTCACAGGAAACTCTTGTCTGTTCGGAGGATGAATCTTCGAGCGAAGAGACGGAATCAATCTACCCGCTTCACAATGGCAGGCTCGGGGGCTACGATGAGCTTTACTCCAAGTCGGAGTATCATCAGTCGGTGGACCATGGGCCGCCGATGCATGCGGCCGTCTTCATGGCGGGTTCAACACCAGGCACGAGCAGTACAGCCGCTGGGGCAGCCGGGTCCGAGGCTGACCCTCCGCCGGCTCAAGTTCTCTTGGATCTGATGAATGAGCTCATAGCCCTGATGGCAACTGAGGTCACGGTAGAGAATCAAGCCGCCCGCAACACAGAGATCGCAAGGCTAAAGGACGAGATGACTGAAGTCTAACAAGGGATCAGCATGCTGAAGGCTTAGATGGATGCAGAAGCAGAGTGCCTTAGGGCGAACGCTTTCCGCCTTGAGCTGGAGTAGCAATCTGCAGCGGCAGTTCAGCAGATGAGGCATCAGTCCCGCTTGCTGGAACAGTTCGAGGCCAGGAATCTTTATAACACGCCGGGGACGAGACGGACCGCGGAAGCACTAGAGAGTCGGCCGGTGGCTCAACAACAGCGCCCTAACCCGCCCCGACGAAACCTGCCCTCACCAATGGCTTCCCCAACGCCGACGTGTCACTATTCAAACCCGACAGAGAACATGGTGGCGGTGGCAACCCGGCTCGGTACGATTCCTATCCCGGACGAGGCGCCCTTCGCAGAAGAGGTGCGGAACGATATTGGATCCCTACAGATGGCGATGGCCCAGCAGGAGAAGTACACCTACAGCCGGAGTCGTGTGCACTCAATCCCCATCCCCAGCCACAGCTTCAGGCGGTGTTATGAGTCGCCAGCGGTTTCTAGCAGTGATCGACACCAAGACCCGCCACAAGATGATCAGGCGGTTCTGGATGATCAGGTGCTGGTGGACCGGGCGAGGGCATAGCGCGAGGCGACGGCTCTGGCGGTGATGACGACTCACCAAGAACCAACACCTTCCATCTCAGTAGGAGCAGGGTTAACCACCAGGGCCGTGGGAGTGCCGTGCCTAGTACCGGCTTTGTGGAACGAGCGTCTGCCGAAAGATTTCAAGGGCCCTCACAAGGTCCCAAATTACACTGCAGACCTGCCTCCAGAAGCGTGGATTGAGAGCTATGACCTGGCAATGGAGATGTTAGACGTCAACGACGCACTATGTGCCAAGTATTTTATTATGATGCTGGAAGGGCAGGCTCGCACGTGGTTGATGGGCCTGCCACCCAACACCATTAATTCCTGGGCCGAGTTAAAAGCGAAATTCATCAAAAACTTCCAAGGGACGTGAAGCAGCCCATGACGATTGTGGATTTGGATCATTGCGTGCAGCAGGAGAATGAGTTGGCTCATCATTGGGTCTGACGGGTCTCAACCGTCATCCACTCGTCTGAACAGATTACGACGGCTCAAGCAGTTTTGATTCTAGAGAAAAATTGCCACTTTACGCCTCTGAAGCAGAAACTTGGCCAGCTCAAGCGCTCGTGTCAGGACATGGGGGAGCTCATGGCGGCTCTCATGAAGTACGCCGACTCTGACAGTACGAAAGATCCAGGCTCTGACGAGGAGAAGCCCAGTCAGAGCAAGAAGAGTAAGAACGGCAAGGGTCCAGCAGGCAATGGCAACCAGAACAAGAGGAAGAATCCAGATGGCGGGTCAGAACTGGTGGCCAACGCCAGTGCTGGGAACAATCGTGCTAAGGGCAATGGGAACTTCAGACAACCCTTCAACAAGGGTAAAACTCCTTTCAATTCTGAAGAGATGCTCAACAAACCTTGTCCGGAGCATAGCCGGCCCGATAGGGCGGCGGGTCACACATGGAGAAATTGCCACATTATGCAGAAGTTTTGAGACTACAGCCTGTGGCAGCATAACAACAACGGCGGTGGCCAGCCAGGCGGCTCAGGGCCAGGCGGGTCAGGAGTAGGCTCAGGTTCTAGCGGTTCAGGATCTGGCTATCAGGGCCAACGCCATCAAGGAGGGCATCAACAGCAATCTGGTGGTAATAATCAGCAGCAAGGAAACTAGTCTAGGTATCAGAGTAATCCGAAGCAGCTCAGTTCGGGTCAGTATCATGTTTTTACAACCAGCCTTAACAGGCGAGATCAGAAGCTGTGCAAGCGGGCGATCAGTGCGATTACGCCGGCTCTCCCACAATAGTTGAAGTGGTCCGAGTATGACATAACTTAGAGCAGAGAGGATCACCCGCCGCGTGTTGACGACCCAGGGCCGCTAGCTTTGGTAGTTGCCCCCCAAGTGGGAGGATATGTGTTTACTAAGGTGCTTATGGATGGTGGCAGCAACATTAATATTCTGTACTATGACACTTTCCGCCGGATGAAGTTGCTTGATAATGATCTTGGGCCTTCCTCGATAGTCTTTCACGGTGTGGTGCCTGGCAAGTCAGCTTATCCAGTGGGTAAGATCTCTTTGGAAGTCTCCTTTGGTGATGAATACAATTACAGGGGTGGAGACCTTGTGTTTTGAAGTGGTCAAGACAAAAAGTCCATATCATGCCCTATAAGGACGTCCGGTTTATGCCAAGTTCATGGCTAGGCCTTGTTATGTCTATTTACAACTCAAGATGCCAGGTCTAAACTGGACGATTATAGTGCATGGTGATCGGGAGACGGCTATTGAGTGTGAAGAAGGAGACGCAGCTTATGCAGAGTCGAGTTGCACAGAAGCAGAGCTCAAGTTTTATAAGGAAAATGTTGACCTGAAGGACATGACTCCGCTCAAAAAGCCCACCAAAGAATCTGAGCCGCCCCTCAAGTTTTCGGTGGATGACACCAAGCTAGTGGATTTTACTCCAGGCGACTCATCTCAGCAGTTTACTATTGGGGCCCATGTGGATCCCAAATAGGAAAGCGCGCTCATCGAATTCATCCGTGAGAATCGGGACATCTTTGCATGGAAGCCGCCTGACATGCTGGGTGTACCGAGAGAGTTCGCTGAGCACCACCTTAATGTGGATCCTAAGTTTAAACCGATCAAACAGTTCCTACGGCGGTTCAATGAAGAGAGGCGTAAGGCCATCGGGGAAGAGGTGGCCCGGCTTTTGGCGGTGGGTTTCATCGTCGAAGTGTTCCACCCAGAGTGGCTTGCCAACCCGGTGCTAGTGCTTAAGAAGATCGGCACGTGGCGTATGTGTGTGGATTACACGGATCTTAACAAGGCCTGTCCGGCTGACCCGTTTGCTCTTCCCCGTATTGACCATATCATCGATGCAACTGCGGGTTGTGAGAGTCTATGCTTCCTGGATGCTTATTCTGGTTATCATCAGATCAAGATGGCAGTCAAGGACCAAGAGAAGACGGATTTCATCACGCCTTTTGGTGCCTTCTGGTACGTGTACATGCCTTTTGGGCTCAAGAGTGCCCAGGCGACTTACCAGCGTTGTGTGCAAAATTGTCTTCACAACCAAATTGGGCGCAACGTTCATGCATACGTGGATGACATTGTGATTAAGTCCAGGAAGAAGGAGACTTTGCTTGACGATCTGAAGGAGACTTTTGACAATTTACGGGTCTACAAGATGATGCTCAACCCGGCTAAGTGTGTTTCCGGTGTTCCTGTAGGAAAGCTCTTGGGATTCCTAGTCTTTGAGCATGGCATTGAGGCTAATCCAGATAAGATCAAGGCTATTACTTCCCTGTCTGAGCCGACATGCATCGATGATGTTCAGCGCCTGGCGGGACGGATTGCTGTGTTAAGCCGATTCATAAGCCGCCTTGGGGAGAAGGCCATCCCTTCATACCAGATGATGAAGAAGACAGACAACTTGGTCTAGAGTGCAGCGGTGGCTAAAGGGTTTGAGGCCCTCAAGAGGCAGCTCACAGAGCCACTAGTCTTAGCGGCTCCGGCTGAGAAGGAACATTTTCTCTTATATGTGGTAGTTAATAACAGGGCAGTCAGCACCGTGATCGTTGTTGAGCATAAGGAAGCAGGGAAGGAATATCCGGTTCAAAGGTCGATTTATTATATCAGTGAAGTCCCGACAGAGTCCAAGCAGAGATATCCACATTGGCAGAAACTGGTATATGGGGTGTTCATGGCCAATCGTAAACCGAAGCAATACTTCCTAGGGCACCAGATCATACTGGTTAGCTCTACCCCGTTGGGAGACATAATTCAAAACCGAGAAGCCACCGACAGGATTGCTAAGTGGGCATTGGATCTTGGACCTCTTAATCTAAAATACGTGCCTCGCAGCACACGCCGGCTTATGGTTCCAACCTGCCAGGAAATCTTGAGAGGTATCAAACCCTGGCTTATGGTTCCTTTGCAGCGCATGCCGGGTTGTTGGGTAGAGGAGTTGCTGTCCGTCTTATGGAGCATCAGAACCACTCCCAACAGATCAATAGGTTATACACCTTTCTTCATGGTTTATGGCGCAGAAGCCGTGTTATCAAGTGATATCTGTCATGATTTGCCACGAGTGGTGGCTTACGTTGAGGCCGATAACGAAACAACATGTCAAGACGCGTTGGATGCCTTAGAGGAAGAACGTGATGTGGTGGCGGCTCGATCGGTGATTTATCAGCAAGACCTGCGTCTGCTATCATAGTCGCAGAGTCAAGACTCGGACGTTTCAAGAAGGCGACTTAGTGTTGCGGTTGATTCAAGATCAGACAGATGCACACAAGTTATCCCCTCCATGGGAAGGACCTTTCGTGGTCAGCAGAAATCTCAACAATGGGTCATATTACCTCATTGACATACGAGACGAGTCAAGCACTTCTGGGCAGGAGACCCGCCGGCCGTGGAACATAGCGCATCTGAGGCCTTACTATACTTGAGTCGTTCAGACTTCACATTGTACACCATCATTGTACATATCATATATATATGAATAAATCTGACATCCCAGCAAGCCAGGGCCTCTGCCGTTTCGCATATCTCGGTTTGTGCAAAAAGGTCAACTAGGGGCCTTCCAACCTGCCGAGTTTAGCTTATTAGACCCCATTGATCGACTTTTAAGCCAAAAAGTTGACTCCGTCAACAGGCCATCTAGGGGGCTTCTAACCCACCGGGTTTAGCTTATCAGACCTTGTTGGTCGGCTCTTAAGCCAAATAGTTGACTCTGTCAACATGATCGTCTAGGGGGCTTCTAACCCGCCAGGTTTAGCTTATCAGACCCTATCGATCGGCTCTTAAGCCAACCAGTTGACTCCGTCAACAAGGTCATTTGGGGGCTTCCAACCCACCGGGTTTAGCGTACATACCCTCTTGATTGGCTCTTGAGCCACCAGGGTTAAACCTGCCTGTAAGGTGATGTTGCTCTGCTATGTGACCCGCCGAACTCTTGCCAGTTAATCTCGCTTAGAGACCCTGAGCCGATTCAAAGAAATTGACGGCCAATCTCGTGAGAGACCCTGTACTGGCTAAGGTTAAACCGGCGGTTCTTGTCACGTGAGGGCCGGCTTACGGAAAGCGAGGATAAACTCTCTCATCTACTGCCGACTCTCCGCTATGGGGCCCGTTTGTACTCTTAGACAGTTAATCTTTTAAAAGACCCTGCACTATTTAAGGTTAAAACGATGGATTTATGTCACTTGAGAGACAATTTATGAGGTACTACGGTACTCATGCCCTGCCGTGTCTCTTTCTGGGACGTTACACTTCCTATCAGTTAATCTCGCTTAGAGACCCTGAGCTGTTCTAAGAAATTGATGGCCAATCTCGATAGAGACCCTGTATTGATTAGGAGTTTTAATTAGCGAGTCCACCCAGAAGAACCGGCACCTGAGTTCAAATTTTTCAAAAAACAAACCAGGAAAGATATAACATCTCCGGGTTGTTCTATTCTAAGACCCCCTACTAAACAGTATGAAACATATTCTGTTTTCACAGGTTGGTTATCTCAAGAAGAGCCGCCATGGCATCTGGTATAATTTGAAGCACAAGGCGGACACAATATGTTAAAGTTGTGCGATTTCCTATGTGCACGATGGCACATTTCAGGCAAGACAAAGTTTTTACTAAAGGCCTATTACAATGCTCTCCAGAGAGCTCAAAAGCAAGGACTTAAAGTTTTTACACTGCCCAAAATTTCGGCGGGTCACGAAGCCGGGTCATATCATGATTTGTCAAGATTGATCAGCTGGATGGCGAGTCATCCTGCGGCGGGTCTTTGACCTCCTTGATCTGGAGATTGTCCACATCCCATTTGCAGTTGGTTAAAGCTTCAAAGTTCGCTTCTTCAAAGAGGGGAGATGGGTAAATATCAGGGGCAAAGAGGTGCTTACAACGTACAGGAGTTAAATCCTTCGCCTCAAAAGTCGGGGCGCGCACTCATTTGTTTTCGGCGTCGTAAGCCACCTAATACGTTGACAAGTTCACTGCTTCCGTTAACACTGATGCAAGGATCCTGGAGACTTTCATGCAATGAGCATAGTCGGCTTCGGTGAATTCTGAGCCGTCATCCTTCTTTGACGGGAAGCCATCCATCATCTCTTCAGGAGTCAGCTCCGGGGCAAATGCCAAAGCCCGACTTATTACCGCAATGGCTCCCTTTCTGGCGGCTGATTTTTTGAGCTCTTGGATTTGCCTGGGCAGGGTGGATAACACTTCTATGACTCCCTTCATAGACCGGGGGATACTCTCTTTATTAAGCATCGCTTTGATCGTGCAGAGAGTTCTGCAGTACAGCTATTCTGATAGTGTGTAGACAGCTTTCAACGACAAGAGGCTATCAGTAGCGAGTTGACGGATCCTTTGACCTGCATAAGACGGATTTTTGGTTATAAGCCGCCTGTATAATTCTTCACACAAGGATATTGGCTAAGTCTTTAGTACTTACCAAAGATAGCAGCAGACATCTTGGCAATATGGCGTTTCAGGGCGTGCAGTTCATCGGATACCAGCATGATCCGCTGGTCAATGTCATCTGCACATCGAGCCAGGGCAGTTTGCTCCATCTCAGTAGATTTCTTGAAGGCGGCGAAATCAGCTTTAACTTTTACAAGCTCTTAAACCGCAAGCCGACACTTCTTCTCTGCTGCACTCCTGGCGGCTTGCTGGGAGGCCAGATTGCTCTTTAAGCCGGTCAGGTCAGACTCAACATTGTTTAAAGCTTCCTGTGACAGACAAAAGGTAAAAGAAGGGTAAGTCGCCAGGGTAACATGTCGCTAGATGGTTAAGTTAACAAATACAATGCAAGTCTCAAGCAGATTGCAAGCAATATACTTGACACTTGGGGGCTAATGTCTATTTGTTCTCCAAGACTACAATGAAGTTCCGACTCATATTTTTCAAAGATAAGGCGGCACTTGGGGGCTACATTTGGCTCTTTGTTCAACTCTACAATGAAGTTTCGGCTCATATTTGTCAAAGATAAGCCGACACTTGGGGGCTACATTTGGCTCTTTGTTCAAATCTACAATGAAGTTCCAGCTCATATTTGTCAAAGATAAGCCGAGCTTGGGAGCTACATTTAGCTCTTTGTCCCAATCTACAATGAAGTTCTGGCTCATATTTATCCAAGATAAGCCGAACTTGGGGGCTACATTTGATCAACTACTTAAAACTGAGTACCAGCTCAATATTTACACATTAAGCCGATACTTGGGGGCTACATGCTAAGTGGTTCTACTTAAGTCATGGATTGGAAGACCTAGTTTACCATTAACAAAATACTAAACCGGCTCTTGGGGGCTACATAAGGGTATAAGGAAAGGAAGGAGTACCTCATATTTTTTCTTCATTAGATTAACAAGCTTGAGCTCCATGTTCCGGCTTGTGGAGAGGCGGTTCAGATAACCGGCGTGTAGTTCATCAACAGTCAACTTCTCTAGCACGGGGAGTTCAAAATCCAGATTGTCAAAGGCTTCAGTTTTCTCAGTGTGCTTTGTCAGCACACAAGGTTGAGAAGTTTGAAAGCCGGTGCCGGTAATGATGACGTCCGGAGTGTCCAGGTCGTCAATTGCCGTTGAAGGGCTTAGCGGCTTAGAGTTGGTCCTTGGAGGGCTCTCAGTGGCCGTCTCATGGGCCGCTGGCTCGACAGAACGATGAGCGTCTTCAGGCACATCCTTTGAGCAGCAGAATGATCAACATGTGCAACCGGAGAGTCCGGCTTAGCAGCCTTCGGTTCTTGGGCAGTGGGGGCCAAGGTAGACCCGACGGTTTTCCTTCACTTTGCTTGAGCCCTGGAAAGCATAGAAGGTTATTGTCTAAAATTCAAGGGTAACAAAGATAGGATGGAAGCATGAAAGCACGTACTCTGGGTTGATCTTCAGAGGCGGCAGCTTGGTTGCCGTAGAGTCACCTGATGAAGGGGGCGATTCCTGAAAGCAGTTAAAGCAATATAAAGACGGAGTCAAGTTATAAAGGCAAAGTTGACCAAACTAAGCTAATTTGAACAAGATACCTCATCTGGCCGTTTCTGTTGAACCGGAGAGTTGGACAACCCGGCCATAAGGTCTTCAGAGCCAGCACAGTTTTCATAATCTAATGGTCAGGCAGAGCGTGCTAACCAGGAAATCTTGAGAGGTATCAAACCTCGGCTTATGGTTCCTTTGCAGCGCACGCCAGGTTATTGGGTAGAGGAGTTGTTGTCCGTCTTATGGAGCATCAGAACCACTACCAACTCATCAACAGGTTATACACCTTTCTTTGTGGTTTATGGCGCAGAAGCCGTGTTACCAAGTGATATCTGTCATGATTCACCACGGGTGGCAGCTTACGTTGAGGCCGATAATGAAACAGCACGTCAAGACGCGTTGTATGCCTTGGAGGAAGAACGTGATGTGGCGGCGGCTCAGTCGGCGATTTATCAGCAAGACCTGCATCGCTATCATAGCCGCAGAGTCAAGACCCGGACGTTTCAAGAAGGCGACTTAGTGTTGTGGTTGATTCAAGATCAGACAGATGCACACAAGTTATCCCCTCCATGGGAAGGACCTTTCGTGGTCAGCAGAAATCTCAACAATGGGTCATATTACCTCATTGACATACGAGACGAGTCAAGCACTTCTGGGCAGGAGACCCGCCGGCCGTGGAACATAGCGCATCTGCGGCCTTACTATACTTGAGTCGTTGAGACTTCACATTGTACACCATCATTGTACATATCATATATATATATATATGAATAAATCTAGCATCCCTGCAAGCCGGGGCCTCTGCCGTTTCGCATATCTCAGTTTGTGCAAAAAGGTCAACTAGGGGGCTTCCAACCCGCCGGGTTTAGCTTATCAGACCCTGTTGATCGTCTTTTAAGCCAAAAAGTTGACTCCGTCAATAGGCCATCTAGGGGGCTTCTAACCCACCGGGTTTAGCTTATCAGACCCTATTGGTCAGCTCTTAAGCCAAATAGTTGACTCCATCAACATGATCGTCTAGGGGGCTTCTAACCCACCGGGTTTAGCTTATCAGACCCTATTGGTCAGCTCTTAAGCCAAATAGTTGACTCCATCAACATGATCGTCTAGGGGGCTTCTAACCCGCCGGGTTTAGCTTATCAGACCCTATCGATCGGCTCTTAAGCCAACCAGTTGACTCCATCAACAAGGTCATTTGGGGGCTTCCAACCCACCGGGTTTAGCTTACATACCCTCTTGATCGGCTCTTAAGCCACCAGGGTTAAACCTGCCTGTAAGCTGATGGTACTCTGCTATGTGACCCATTGAACTCTTGCCAATTAATCTCGCTTAGAGACCCTGAGCTAGTTCAAAGAAATTGACGGCCAATCTCGTTAGAGACCCTGTACTGGCTAAGGTTAAAACGGCGGTTCTTGTCACATGAGGGCCGGCTTACGGAAAGCGAGGATAAACTCTCTCATCTACTGCCGACTCTCCGCTATGTGGCCCGTTCGTACTCTTAGACAGTTAATCTTTTAAAAAACCCTGCACTGTTTAAGGTTAAAATGACGGATTGATGTCATGTGAGAGGCAATTTATGAGCTACCAGGGTACTCATGCCCTGCCGTGTCTCTTTCTGGGACGTTACACTTCCTATCAGTTAATCTCGCTTAGAGACCGTGAGGCGTTCTAAGAAATTGACGGCCAATCTCGATAGAGAACCTGTACTGATTAGGAGTTTTAATTAGCGAGTCCACCCAGAAGAACTGGCACATGAGTTCAAAAAATTTCAAAAAACAAATCAGGAAAGATATAACATCTCCGGATTGTGCTATTCTAAGCCGCCCTACTAAACAGTATGGAACATATTCTATTTTCACAGGTTGGTTATCTCAAGAAGAGCCGCCATGACATCTGGTATAATTTGAAGCACACGGCAGACACAATATGTTAAAGCCGTGCGATTTCCTATGTGCACGATGGCACAGTTCAGGAGAGACAAAGTTTTTACTAAAGGCCTATTACAATGCTCTCCACAGAGCTCAAAAGAAAGGACTTAAAGTTTTTACGCCGCCCAAAATTTCGGCGGGTCACAAAGCCGGGTTATATCCCCAAACTAAGCTAAGTTGAACAAGATACCCTGTCTTTTGAATGATGTTTGAATAAACTGTGTGGATTTTATTAGCACGTGGCGAGTGTAAGCCAACTCATATACTCCTCTCTTTCATACATGTATGCGATGAAACTATACTTGCGAAATGACTAGATGCGCCTCTATCCCTGTCACGGCCCTCGTGCCTAAATAAGGATAGGCACGTATCTTGGGCATTACAAGTTGGTATCAGAGCCAGACGACCATAGGAGCCCTTTGCTTGATCGAACTTGGCCGAGGCGAGTCTAGTAAAAACTATTTTGGGTCTAGTTATATCGGAGAGTAGGTTTCTTTTACTACTCTTCTATACTATGGTGAGGTATTCGACTTAGGAATTTTGATTCTACTCCTCTTCTCGCTCAAATTTTTTTTAGGATCATGCGGGTATTTTGGAAACTATATGATACCGATGTGACGGAGTTCTATATTGGTGCCTCCTGTCTGACTTAATTTCTTCCGGGGAGTTGAGCTCCACGGAATTCTGGGCACATCGTTATCATTCAGCTTCCTTAGTATCTCAGTACGGAGGGTGTTCGGAATTGCTTCAATACTTGTTGTGGTGAGATAAGGTCGGAGTCACCCAGTACTGGGGAGGCATCCGGGGTACCACCATGGTTAGTATCGTTGTGTTTTCGAGGATCCGAGGTAGATGGATTTCTGAAGCCTCTGGTTATGTGTTGAAGGATGGATACAGTTGGGGTGTAGGTTTGTTAGTTGTGTGAGATATTTCCTCCTTGTATCCCCAACACCGAATTGCATAACCAGAAAGTTTTCAGAAGTTCTTAGGAGGGAATTCATGTAGTTATCTAGGATCATCTTCTTCAGATGTATGAGGGCATATACATTTGTTCCGAGCAACATTAGCTCAATACTTTTGTGTTATTGCAAGTGGCTTCTAATATCTGATGATGTTATTGCAAACCCGAAGAAGGCGTTCTTACTAATTTTTCAGTAGGAAGGATGTTTATGCTTCTCAGTTCAATTTCTTTCAAGGCATTTGATTCAGCTTTTTGCAATCATCTTTGTCAATGTTGTGCTGATGTTCTTGTCCATCTCTAGGATGGCTCCACCAACTTGCGGGAATCCAGGTCGGGGTGAGGAGCAGCCTGATCCTCCACCACCCCCACCACCGCCTCCTCCTCTAGAAGCTTGGCAAGCTGTGATGGCCACAACCAATGCGAGCACTCAGATGTTGCTAAGGCTGTTGCAAGAAAGAGATCAGGGTCAACAAGGTTTTCAAGGGAATATTCAGAATCAACCTCAGTTTGCGATGCTCAACCAGTTCCTTGCCAACCAGCCCAAGTCTTTCACCTGTTGTGAGCAGCCTTTTGATGCTGATGATTGGCTCCATGACATGAGTAATAATTTTGAGTGTAGCAATGTCAGACTAGAGGACTATGTCAAGTTTGCGTCGTTCCAGCTAAAGGGTCAGGCATTAGATTGGTGGCAGCAATACAAGGACTCCAGGGGCGATCATGTTGTCACTTGGGACGATTTCTATCGTGATTTTAGGGCCCATTACATTACGACAAGCTTTGTCAAGGAGATGCGTGAGAAGTTTAGGCACCTGAAGCAGGGAAGCAAGTCTGTCTACCAGTACAACATCGAGTTCCAGAATCTAGCCCGCTATGCTAAGCAAGATGTTCCAAATGACAAGTCATGATTTATCAGTTCAGAGGTGGTCTCAAGGATGAGCTTCTGCCGGGTCTGGTCCTCCAAGAGCCTTGTGAGTTTGATCAGTTCTACAACATGGCTTTGAAGGTCGAGGCAATAGAGCTCAAGTTGGAGAACTCAAGGAAGCATTCCAGGGATTCCTATTCTTCTTCTTCCAGCTCTCAGATGGTCCCTAAGCAGCAGAAGTTTTGGGTTCCTCCTCCTTCGTTTTCTCCTCCTCAGCAGCAGAGACAGTTCAGTGGTCATGGTTCTTCCCACCCACCCAACCCAGGAGATCGGCAGAGGACCCAGGCACCCAAGTCAGCTAATGTTCCTCCTCCAGGAAACTTCCGTCCGCTATCAAAGGTTACTTGTCACAAGTGTGGTCAGAAGGGTCACTACTCAAACAAGTGCAACCAGCGGTGTCTTCCGCCTCCTCCTCCAGTCAGACCTCCAGGCAATGCTATGGTGAAGCATAATCCCAAGTCAGTCTGTGTGAACATGGTGAACGCAACAGAGGCAGATGATTCTTCTCAAGTGATCATGGGTAATCTCTCCGTCAACTCTATTATGTCAAAAGTGTTGTTTGATACTAGTGCATCACATTCATTCATTTCTAGACCTTTTGCATGGAAGCATGACTTGACTTCGGTAGTCATGCCTAATCCTTTTCATGTTGTGTCCCCGGGCAAATTGCTGAGCTCAAACATTGTGGTTCCGGATGTTTCTATCAAGATGGGCAATTATTCTTTTCTGGACTCTCCAATTGTTCTCGATAATTCCAATATTGATATCATTCTTGGCATGGATTTTCTGGCTATGAACAAGGCGTATGTTGATTGTCAAGCCAAAGAAGTCAAATTGACTCATCCTTCAGAAGACGTGATCATTTTCGCTGCTCGCGATGACATGATTCGTCTCCTTGCTCTTAATGAGAAGGGTGAAATCTTGACTATTTCTCAAATTCTGGTGGTTTGTGAGTATGAAGATGTCTTCCCTAAAGAATTGCCAGGAATGCCTCCACAATGGCCAGTTGAGTTTGTGATTGATCTCAAGCCCGAAACTGAACCGGTTTGCAAGCGTCCTTATAAACTTGGCCCCGAAGAGCTGAAAGAGTTGAAGAAGCAGCTAGATGAACAAGAACGTCTGGGTCTAATCAAACCAAGTTCTTCTCCATGGGGTTGTGGTGTTTTGTTTGTCAAAAAGAAGGATGGAGCAGACCGACTTTGTGTCGATTACCGTCCATTGAATAAAAAGACAATCAGAAACAAGTACCCACTTCCCAACATCAATGAGTTGTTTGAACAACTGAAAGGTGCCAAGGTTTTCTCGAAGCTTGATCTTCGCATGGGCTATCATCAGATTCACATTCGCGAAGAAGATATTCCAAAGACTGCTTTCAGGACGAGTTTTGGCTCTTATGAGTACACCTTCATGTCGTTTGGTCTCGCCAATGTTCCTCCAACCTTCTCAAGAATGATGAACTTCATATTCTCTCCTTTCAAGAATGAGTTCGTCTTGATCTATCTGGATGATATCCTCATGTTCTCAGAGACTGAAGAACAACATGCAGAGCATCTCCGGCTTGTGCTTGACAAGCTAAGAGAGCATCGATTCTATGCTAAGTTTTCCAAGTGTGAGTTTTGGCTCAATGAAGTGGTGTGCCTTGGGCATGTGATCTCTGCCAAGTGCACCCTGAGAAAGTTGAGGCAATCTTGAAGTGGGCGCCTCCTTAGAATGTCAAGCAGCTTCGTAGCTTCCTCGGGCTTGCAAATTATTGCAGAAGATTCATGGAGAACTTCTCTGAAATTGCTAAGCCTCTATCTAATCTCCTCCAGAAGAATGTCAAGTATGATTGGTCTCCTGAGTGTGATGTGGCATTCAATACGCTCAAGCAGAAGCTGATTTTAGCTCCAGTTCTTATTCCTCCGGAGCAATCAAAGCCTTTCCAAATTTTCTGTGATGCTTCTCTCCAAGGTCTTGGTAGTGTTCTCATGCAAGATAAGAAGATAGTTGCTTATACATCGCGTCAGTTGAAGCCTACCGAGAAGGACTACCCCACTCATGATCTTGAGTTGGCGGCAGTTGTGCATGCTCTCATGACTTGGAGACATTTGTTATCGGGTAGACCAGTTGAGGTGTACACCAATCACAAGAGCTTGAAGTACATTTTCACTCAACCCAATCTCAATCTTCGGCAGTCTCGTTGGGTGGAAATGATTGAGGACTTGAACCCAAGCATTGAGTATACTCTTGGAAAAGGAAATGTCATTGCAGACGCGCTCAACCGAAAGGCGTACTGCAATAGTCTTATTCTGAAGCCTCTTCAACCCGAGCTTTGTGAAGCCTTCCGCAAGCTCAATCTCCAAATGATTCCACAAGGATTTCTTGCCAATCTTCAAGTCTCTCCGACTCTGGAAGATTAGGTTCACCAAGCTCAACTTCTTGATGTGATGGTGAAGAAAGTGAAGAAAGGTGTGGCCAAGGGCATTCCGAAGTATAAGTGCTTTCGCGTTGATGATAAAGATACCTTGTTCTTTGAGGACCGTCTGGTGGTTCCGAAAGGTGATATCAGGAAGGTTATCATGGATGAAGCACACAATTCTCGCCTATCCATTCATCCAGACAGCTCCAAGATGTATCACGACCTCAAGCAAACCTTCTGGTGGACTCGCATGAAACGTGAAATTGCTCAGTTCATGAACGAGTGTGATGTTTGTCGCGGAGTGAAGGTGGAACATCAACGTCCAGTAGGTCTCCTTCAGCCTTTGCCTATTCCAGAGTGGAAATTCGATCATGTGGAGATGGCTTTCGTCACTGATTTTCCTATGTCCAAGAGGGGCAACGATGCCATCTTTGTGGTTATCGACAAGCTGACCAAAGTTGCCCATTTCCTTCCGGTCAAAGAATCTGTCTCGGCAACTCAGCTAGCAGAGTTGTATACGTAAAGGATAGTTTCTTTGCACGGTATTCCTCAGATAATTTCATCGGACCGTGGAAGCCTCTTCACTTCCAAGTTTTGGGAGTCCTTCCAGACTGCTATGGGTACCAAGATCCGTTTCAGCACTGCATTCCATCCGCAAACAAGTGGTCAAGTTGAGAGAGTTAATCAAGTTCTTGAAGACATGCTCAGAGTCTGTGTGATTTCGTTCGACGTGAAATGGGAAGATTGCCTTCCATACGCTGAATTTTCATACAACAACAACTTTTAGGCTAGCTCAGGCAAGGCCCTTTTCAAGATTCTCTACGGCAAGAAGTGTCGTACCCCGCTCAATTGGTCTGAAACCGGTGAGCGTCAAATTTTGGGCAATGACATGATCACTGAAGCAGAAGAGATGTGCCGTGTCATTCGTGAGAACCTCAAAGCAGCTCAATCCCGACAGAAGAGTTATTACGATAACAAACATCGGAATGTCTCCTTTAAAATTGATGATCTAGTCTATCCCAGAGTCTCTCCCATGAAGGGCACTCAGCGGTTTGGAATTAAAGGGAAGCTAGCTCCTCGCTTTGTGGGTCCTTTCAGAGTTGTTGGCAAGAGAGGTGAACTTGCCTATCAACTAGATCTTCCTCCGAATTTCGCAAATGTGCACAATGTCTTCCATGTCTCTCAGCTCCGGAGGTGCTTCAAGACTCCTGAGCGTACCATTGACCTCCACGACATTGATCTCCAAGAAGACATATCTTATCGTGAGCATCCAGTTGCTATTCTCGAAGAAACTGAGCGTAAGACTCGCAACAAGTCAATCAAGTTTCTCAAGGTGAAGTGGTCTCATCATTCCGATAAAGAAGCTACTTGGGAACATGAGGATCTTCTCCGTTCTGAATTTCCAGAGTTCTTTCGTTCTTAGATCTTGGGTCGAGATCCTCTTGTAGTGTGGGAGAGTTGTAACAACCCAAGTGCTACCCTTGCCATTTATGGTCATGTACCTCTTAGGAACCTCTATGTTGCCATGTGCTTGGAATGAATTACCATTTTGCTCCATTGCCATTTCCATCTCATGCATCATGCATCATGCCATCATGCTCATCATATCAATTGCTTAATTGTTGTTACCTTGGTTGTGCTTGTGAAGGTTGTGATATGAGGAGTGTATGTGGATAGATGCATGTGCCTTGTTGGAGTGTTGCTCTAATTTCTCCCATTACAAAAACTATTCCCATCTCTCTCTTTATTCAAATGTGCTCCGTGTTAAATATTTGCTTGCTGTTTTTCCTTGTTTAAAATGTTGGTCATCTTCTAAATATTCTACTAAGATTTCTAGAGTAGTCCTATGCCATGGTTGGGGTTTTATTCCTTTCAAATAATTGGAAAACCATGCCTAGATAAATACTAGGTAAAATATTTGCTTGATCTAAAAATGCCCTAACCATTTTTATTAATTGGCCAGCATTTTTGTGAACTCAAAAGTATTTTTATTTTGGGGGAAAGACCCCTTCCTTTTCTGTTGTGGAATTATTTGTTATGGGCTTTTATTTTAGAAGAACCCACCCCCTTTGTTTTTCGTGTGCAAGAGAGAGAGAGAGAGAGAGAGATCAGACGCATGGGCCTCTTTTTCCCCGCGTGGCCCAGCTAGCCCGAGCGCTCGCAGCCCAGCAAGCCTCCTGACGGCAACCTGCCCCGTCTCCCACCTCCGTCAGGCAGAGCAAGCGGGAGCAGAGAGGAGAGAGCGCTGCCATGATGTTCAGACGGCAAGGAACCGTTCCCCTAAACCTATTTAAACCCCCTTGGCGTGCGTGCCCCTTCCCCTAGGGTTCCATGCTTCCCCTCCGCTGCCGCCGTCTCTCTTTCCCCTTCTCCTTCTTTCTCCCCGCGGTAGAAATTCAGAGAGGCTTCGGGTTTAGAGAATTCAGGTGAGCGCACCGCGTCGTCGTCGTTTTCGCCTCGGGTGGGGCTTCCTTGCGTCCAAGATGCCGGGGTAGTTCGCGGAGCTGCCTGCGTTTGGTTCCCGGTGCTAGGAGGGCCGGAGAGCCTCCACACCGTCGGCTATCGACGCGCTTTCTTCCTCCTCCGCTCTGTTAGACTCCACCGCACCTGCGTCACCGTCGCCCTTCCTCCCCTTCTCTACGTGTTCGAGCCGTCATCATCACCCCCTCTCAGTGAGCATCGCCGCATCCCCTTCCCTAATTTGTGCATAGCACATAGGTTTGCTAGAGAGCTCGTCGCCACCATGTTTGGGCCGAACGCAAGCTCGTGCTCGAGCCACTCGTAGCCGTCGCACCCAGTTGAAGTTAGGGGCGTGGATGGGTTCCCCTAGGTTCCCAATTCCCCCTCAGCCAATCCGCATCACTAGATCCCCCCGTCGTCGCTGCCGTGCCTCTCGCCGTTGTTGCTTTATTCAGTTTCGTCAGATAACGCTTAGAAAGGTTAGTAGTTGAGGTGCTAGATCCCTCCTTGGTCAGTAGCCGCCGTGTAGCGTAGTGGTCGTTAGACCCGAGGACAACCAGCAGGTCGCAGGTTCGACCCCCCCCCCCGCGCCCCTTTTTGTTTTCATTTTGCGAGTGCGTGCGTGTGTTGGGACGGATCCGCTGTGGCCACATGGGATCTGGTGTGTGTGTGTGTGGGTGGTGTGTGTGTGTGTATGGCTAGGATCTGCTGTGGTAGGCAGATCCCGTGTGGGTTTGTGTGTGCCTGTGTGTGTGTGCAGTGTGTGTGTATGTGCTTGTGTGTGTATGATAGTGGGCCCATGGCCCACTTGTCATCCATATAGAGGGGCCCTAGTGCCTATGCCAGGTGGGACCCCCTATCTTTTGTTTTTTTAATTCTTTTATTGATTTCATTGTGTTTTAATTAGTTTAATTCCATTTCTGGATATGTCTAAATCTGGACTAGGCCATTTTTGGCTATGAGCATATATGGCAAGTTTTAACTTAGGAGTGTTGGCATGTTTATTTCGAGCATGGTTTTGGGAGTTTTCCATAAGCAAAGATATGAGTGTGATATATGAAATTTGGGTAGAATTTCCCAATGAATCCATTGGTGCAATTGGTTTGGTAATTTGAGCAAGTTTGACAAAATGACATTTTGTCCCAATATGCCATTTTTTCATTTTAGTTAGAATTAATCCATGCATGCTTTGATAATTACATGGAAGTGGTAGTGTTTCATGTATAATATGCCATGGTATTTTATTTTGACATGTTAGTCTTGCATGTGAGTGGGAACCTTGCTCCAAAGTGGTTATTAAAATGCTGTTGATTTCAACATGCCAAATATTTCCAAGTCTGACAATCTATTATTATTTTCATGCCATGTTAAGTGGATGCTACCAAGTGATATGTTGTGTTTTTCTCAAGCTCAGTGCTAGTGTTTTGAAGTAGATGTTGTCCTATACCATCCTGTTAATTTTCATGCCATGAGGTGGTCTCTAGCATCATTATTTTCTGCTGTCAACTTGCTATCAGCTTAACTCAGATTCCAGAAAACTGTGATTTTCACTAAGTCCCTAGAATCTGTTTCATCTTGCCATCTTGTGAGCTTCATGCTTATTGATCCATGCTTCCTTTCCAGTTTGTGTAGTTGGATGATTTGATAAGCATGTTATGTAGTTTCTGTTCATGCTTTGTTTGAGGTTGGAAACATCCTGTAGCTCTAGGTAATTATTGTGGAAGTTGCTATGTTGCTGTTTTGGGACAGATTGTGTGAGTTAATGTTTTGAGACTTGTGGGAGCTATGCTCCATTGTTTTGCTTGATATTTGGCTCTATTGTGGTTGGTTTTTAATTTACTAACTAGTGGATACCTTGGAGTACCAAGGAATAGCACATGGCCTTCCTTATCTTGTGTTTTGCCTTCGTACCTTGGCGTGAGCGTAACGGGAGATCCGTTACTCCGTTTCCTACGTTCTACATATGCATTTGCATCGATTTTGCATGAAGCATCGATATTTGCCATGATCATGCATGTACAAACAACTTAACATGAAATTATGTCCAGAATTGTAAATAACTTAAATATTGCATGAGAAACATGACTAGCTTAGGATTGACATGCTAAATACTTCAAATGAATCATGCATCATCTTGTTTGTGCATTGCACCTTGGTTGGTTGTTTATTGTTGTTGTTTCTCTTAGGTAGACGCGAGTGTTGAACCTGAGTATGAGGATCCAGGAGAGTACCACTACGAGGACCCCGCTCTTTGTCTTTTTGAAGAACCAATAGGCAAGATGATCGTACCCGGATCCCGACACTATTTTCGCTTTGCTAGATGTCTCGCTCTTATCGTTACTTATGCGTTACCTACCACTTGAATGTAAAGCCTCCTACATTGCCATGATAGCCTATAACCCTTCCATATCCTAGCAAACCTTGTTTGGCTAAGTTACCGCTGCTTAGCCCCTCTTATAGCGTTCTTAGTTGCAGGTTGTTTCCATGTGATAACATGGATAACTGGAGATATCACAATATTTACTGTATTTAATTTAATGCAAATATATATCTTGGTATGGTGGAAGGCTTGGCCTTTTTCTCGGTGCTTTGTTCCACTTTGACCGCCATAGATACTTGTTACCGGTGTTATGTTTCCATATTTTGCGCTCCTAACATGCTCGGGGTTGTTATGGGGACCCCCTTGATTATTTGGTTGAGATTAAAGCTTGTCTGGCAAGACCCAACATTGGTACTATTTGCTTAAACAACTTAATAAAATTTCATAGGGCTTTGCAACCCCATGGATAATTAATCAACAACCCGGGCCAGTGCTCCTCATGAGTGTTGGTCCAAACTAGAGCACTGTGCGGGGCCAACCCGAGGCAACTCGAGACATTTCTATCAAGCCACCGTATGCGTAGCTTATCCGTCGTGTCCTGAGAACGAGATATGCGGCTCTTATCGGGTTCGTCGACACGTCGGGCGGTCTTTCTAGACTTGTTTTACCTCTCTCGAATGGCTTGCGTGAGGAACTCTGATCTTCTTCGGGCTATCTCGAAGTGTCAGTTTTTCTTTTGGAATTGCCTAGGATGATCACGAGATCCGTGGTCGAGGTTATTCCCGTGGAGTGGGGTTAATTTATGATGGATTAGCTGGAGCACCCCTGCAGGGTTAAATCTTTCGGAAAGCCATGCCCGCGGTTATGTGGCAACTTGGATATTTTGTTTAACACCCGGTTATAGTTAACTTGAAGTAAACCCTAATAAAATACACCAACTGTGTGCGTAACCGTGGTCGTCTCTGCTCGTGAACATGATCCGAGAGAGAACATGGTGGGGTTATGATTGATGTAAGTAGGTGTTCAGGATCTTTTTGAGATCGTTGTAGAACTCGATCGTCTTACGTAGTCCACCATATTTACATTCATGTTCTCGTAAGTTAGCCACCATACAATGCTTAGTGTTGCTGCAAACTCAACACTTATCCCCATCCAGCCCAATAAGCTTGAATAGTCTCGGTACCCGGTTGCAAGATTGCTGAGTCCCCGTGGTTCACAGATTACTACAACAAATATAGGTGCAGGTGCAGATGAGACCGTGCCAGATGATGTGACGCAGCTTCAGTGGGAGTATGACGAAGAATGTGGCAGAATGTACGTCACATATCCAGACGAGTAGAGGGGCTTTGGTCGTGATCTTTAGGGCTAGCAAGACAGTTTCATTTGCTCCTTTTCTCGTTTGTTTTCGTCCGTAGATGGACCCTGTCTTTTGAATGATGTTTGAATAACCCATGTGGATTGTAACTTAGCATGTGGCGAGTGTAAGCCAACTCATATACTCCTCTCTTCATACATGTATGCGATGAAACTGTACTTGCGAAATGACTAGATGCGCATCTATCCCTGTCGCGGCCCTCGTGCCTAAATAAGGATAGGCGCGCATCTTGGGCATTACAATTGGGTGAGCTAATAATGGATTGCATCAAGGAAAAACATTCTAATAAAGTGCATTTATCAAAATTAAAGTCCTTGTAATCCAAGATAGTGGGCACATCACTAGTTAAAGTTTTGACCTCTCCAAACCCACCTTTTTCACTTTTAACATTAAAATCATCACCCTCCAAGCAAACGTGACGCTCCTCAACTAAAGTTGACTCATATACAGTCCCTTTATCATTCATATGCAGAGAATTAAACAAATATTCAATAGTATAAACACCAATCATTTTAAGATCTTCATCACGATTCTAGTAAAAACCGTGTGGGAGAGCCTTTTCTAAGAATTCTCGCTTAGCTCTCAACTTAGCGGGCCTCTCCTTACTTTAATTAATAGATAATTGGATAGATTTAATAGTCTCATTAAAATCATGCTTGGTTGGCAAATACTTATTTTAAAGAGTTTTAACATCAAGAGCAATTATATCCATGTTTTTAGCCAAAGTATCAAGCACATGCAACTTTTCTTCTACCGTAGTGTTGAAAACCTTTTGAGAATTAATAAATTCATTAACTGTATTCTCAAAATCAGAAGGTATACTATTAGGATCTGTAGAAGAATTTCCATAAGAATTACCATAAGAATTTCCATAGTTTTTAGAGGAACTACCAGGATACAGTCTAGCATTGAAGTTTCCTTTATATGCATTGTTATTGAAATTATTTTGCGAGATGAGTTCACAGCAATAGCATAATTATTTTTCTCAATCAAGTAGACAAATGCATATCATTGGGATCAACATTAGTATTTTTATTATCAACCATATTCATAAGAGCATCCACTTTTTCACTCGAAGTAGCGATTTCTTCGACAAAATTTACCTTCTTACCAGTTGGAGCCCTTTCGGTATGCCATTGAGAATAATTTATCATAATGTTGTCCATCAGTTTTGTGGCCTCTCCTAAGGTAACATCCATAAAGGTACCACCTGCGACATAATCTAGAAGATTTCTAGACACAAAGTTTAGTCCAGCATAGAAATTTTGTATAATCATCCACAAGTTTAAGCCATGAGTTGGACACTTTCTTATCATGAATTCCATTCTTTCCCAAGACTGTGCAACATGCTCTTGATATTTTTGTTTAAAATTCATTATTTTATTTCTAAGGGAGATGATCTTAGCAGGAAGAAAATACTTGGCAATAAAAGCATCTTTACACTTATCTTATGTTCCAATACTATTACGAGGTAAAGATGAAAATAAAGCTCTAGCTTTTATCTATTAGTGAAAAAGGAAATAATTTTAATTTAACAATATCATTGTCCATATCCTTTTTCTTATGCATGCCACATAATTCAACAAAGGTATTAAGATGTGATGCGGAATCCCCATTAGGACTTTGCGAAAGTTGATCTTTCATGACAAGATTCAACAATGCAACATTAATATCAAATGCCTCCGCACTAGTGGTGGGTGGTATAGGAGAACTAATAAAATCATTATTATTAGTATTTTAGAAAGCACACAAGTTAGTACTATCTTGATACATGATGAACGAACAAGTAAAGCAACAAGCATGGCAGGTAAACTAGCAAGCAAAGCAAGCTAGAGGTAAACTTGTAACTAGCAAATATTAATATTTTTGTATTTTTGTTTTTTTATGAAACAAACTAAATATAACAACAAATAAAAAGAATATCAAGTGAATGAAATTTTGTGAGAAGTTACTTGATAGTTGGTGATGGTATTCCTCGGCAACGGCGCGAGAAATCCATCCTGGTACTCGTGATCTGCGTTGGGTTTTCCGTCAAGAGGAATAGGTTATTGCAGCACAAAGTGCATAAGTTCTTACCTAAGTTATGAAACCAAGGTTTATCTAACCAATAGGGATACCAATCATCAACTGTCTTCAGTGGTTGCACAGAAAAGAACAAACAACTTGCACCCAATGCCGACAAGAGGGCTCTCAATCCCCTTGATCTCGTTATTTGCAAGCAAGTGAGTCATGTAGATAATTGTAAATTGCAAAATAAAATAAAGGCAAATAAATAATAATAAGGTAATGATAGAATTTGTGAATATATAAGTGAATAGACCCGGGGGACGTAGAGTTCTCTAGTGGCATCTCTCATAGAAATAACATACAGTGGGTAAACAAATTACTGTTGGGCAATTGATAGAAAAGTGAATAGATATACGATTTTCATGGCAATAATCATGTGTATATAGGCATCACGTACATAAGCAAATAGACCGACTCATGCCTGTACCTATTTCTATTAATCCATCCATCGACTGCTATCTAGCATGCATCTAGAGTATTACGTAAAAGAGAGTAATGCTTGGATAACATTAATATGATGTAGAAAAAGTAAACTCAATCAATATGAATAAAACCCATCGTTTTATCCTTAGTAGAAGAAACACAAAGACGCAACTTGTCCCCTTCTATCATTGGGATATAGAAACTCGTCAGGTTGAACCTACTACAATGCACCACTCCCACCGTAGAAATCTCAATCTAGTTGGCCAAACTATCTCAATAGATCGGAGAGCATTACAGAACTATGATGATCATGAAAATAAGAATCTTAGTATTCAGGTTTGACTCAAATACTTTTCATGAATAATCTGAACATAAACTGACAATTCATCGGATCCCAACAAACACACCATACAAAGGGATTACATCTGATAGATCAAGGCAAAGATGCGATGAACATTATATTGAAGATCGAGAGAGAGAGAGAGATTGCCATCTAGGTACTACCTACGAACCCGTAGGTCTGTGGTGAACTACTCACACATCATGGTGAGGATAACAAGGTTGGTGAAGAGCCCTGCCGTGATCGATCTCCCCTTCGATAGGGTGCCAGAACGGAGGTGTAGATGGCCTCCCTTCGGAACAGAGACTTGCGGCGGCAGAAAAAGTGTTTCGGTAGCGCTCCTAGAGTTTTTAGGGTAATTATGAATTTATAGGCCACAGAGGGGCATCGGGAGGCGCCCGAGGGCGCCACAAGCCATCAGGGTGCGGGCCCTGGTGGCTTGTGGGTCCCTCGTGGCTCCTCTGGCCTCCCTCTAAAGCTTCGAGGTCTTCTTTTGGTCCAAAAAAAATCATAAAAAAGTTTCGTGGCAATTGGACTTCGTTTGGTACTGTAAACTTGAAAAGACAAAAATATGCAGAAAACAACAACTCACACTAGACACTGGGTCAATAGGTTAGTACTCAAAAATATTATAAATTGGTTAATAAATACCCAAAAAGTATCCTTTTTGTGGGAAAATGTGAGAGCTTTTATTCAACAAAGGCGTTCATGGAGCAGTCCGCTATGAGACTACTAACTAAGAACGAGGGAATAAAGTCCAACCAACTTTCGGTTACCATGAGTGAACAAGCATGCTTAGCACACAAATGGGCCGAAAAATTAGTTGATATAGATACATGTTGAACTACAAAAGAATCAAAAACTAAGGAAAGCTCTTCAATTTCATCTAGTATCGGGGCCACAACAGAGCGACCTGTGCGGCGAGAATTCCAAAGGTTTACCAACGCCAAGCAGTCTGTCTCCAATATCACATGAGATATGCCTCGTAGGGAATATAACGCCCTCCCAGATTGCTAGCGTCTCCATGATCAGGGGGTCGGTCGTCCCCTCGTGTGGTTTGCACTAGATCTTGAGAAGGCAAGTGGATGAACGAGCCACACCCCCTGCACCTCCTTTGCCCACATCAAAGCTCATTGCCCCATCACAATTTATCTTGATCACATTCTTCTCTCGAGGCCTCCATCCGTGGCCTGGTAGTATGACCGCAAGCTTCATGGGAAGCTCAAGTAGAGTCGGGTACTCCCAAACTCTCCTTAGAACACTAGCAGGGTCAAGTGGATCCTGATCGTGTACCCATCTATTTCTGGAGTGCCATATCAACCACATCACCATTACAATTTTCGTTCGCTCATTGTCCGAGAATTGGCTGTCACAAATTATATCCCGTGACCATGTGTCAGGGTGTAGCCTCGGCAAGCTAAAATCAAATAAGGCATGTGCTTCATGCCAAAAACGCTGCACGTGCGTACAGTGGATCAGAGCATGCATTAGGTCTTCTCCCATCGCAAGACACACATTGTAGTGATCCAGTACCTTAACATGTCTTCATTTCAAGTTTTCCTCCACCGGCAAGATGTTGTTCAACACTCACCACCAAAAAACCCGAACTTTGGGGATCACTTTAAGCTTCCACAGTGAGGTCCATAGCTGTCGTTCAGTCTGTGAGGTACCTGTAACCGCCCCTTCATATCGAGCTAAAGCTCTTTTTGATTCACGAGAGCACGATACACTGTTTTGACAATATAACTTCCTGAAGGCTCAAAGGCCCAAGCTTGAAAATCTTCTCCACCACCATTGTGCAAAGGTATATTCAAGATTGTAGTAGCATCTGGTGTCAGAAAAATTTCACGAACCAACTGTTGACGCCACGCCCAGTTATCAGTATCGATCAACTCGCTTACCCATTGGACTGTCGTATTTGCTGGTCTAAACATTGGTGTCATAGATACAATTGCGGGGATCCACTTGTCCTGCCAAATTGAAATTGTGGAACCATCACCAACCTGCTTGATGAGATCTATCTTTAGAGCTTCTCGGCCTGTAACTATGGCCCTCCAAATAGGCGAAGCTGTCCATGGCATAGTTGCATTCATAAATTCTGAATCTGGAAAATATCGGGTCTTCATTACTATAGAGCACAAAGTTCCAGGGTTCATCCTAAATCTCCAGCCATGTTTGCCGAGCAGCGCTAAATTGAAAGCCTCGAGGTCCCAAAACCCCACCCCCAGATACTTTTGGGGATGCAAGTTTAGACCAAGAGACCCAATGCATGGACGTTGATTGGAGATCCATGCACTGGGTCCCAAAAAGTATCCTAGAATGATAATATATTAGCATGGAACAATAAAAAATTATAGATACGTTGGAGACATATCAAGGCCATCTACACCTCCGTTCCGGCATCCTGTCGGAGGGGAGATCAATCACGGAGGGCCTCTTCATCAACCTTGCTGCCCTCACCATGATGTGTGAGTAGTTCACCATAGACCTATGGGGCCGTAGGTAGTACCTAGATGGCAATCTCTCTCTCTCGATCTTCAATACAACGTTCATCGCATCTTTGCCTTGATCTATCCGATGTAATCCCTTTGTATGGTGTGTTTGTTGGGATCTGATGAATTGTGAGTTTATGTTCAAATTATTCATGAAAAGTATTTGAGTCAGACCTGAATACTAAGATTCTTATTTGCATGATCATCATAGCTTCGTAATGCTATATGATCTATTGAGATAGTTTGGCAAACTAGATTGAGATTTCTTTGGCGGGAGTGGTGCGTTATAGTAGGTTCAACCTGACGAGTTTCTATATCCCAGTGAGAGAAGGGGGCAAGTTGCGTCTTTGTGTTGCTGCTACTAAGGATAAAACGACGGGGTTTATTCATATTGATTGAGTTTACTTTGTCTATATCATGTCATAGTTGTTCAAGCATTACTCTGTTTTACTTAATACTCTAGATGCATGTTGGATAGCGGTCGATGAGTGGAGAATAGTAGTAGCTGCAGGTAGGATTCGAACTATTTGCTTATGGACGTGATGCCTATATACACATGATCATTGTCGTGAAAATCGCATAACTATTCGTTTTTCTATCAATTACCCAACAATAATTTGTTTACCCACCGTATGCTATTTTTATGGGAGATGCCACTAGAGAACTCTACGCCCCCTTGGTCTATTCACTTATATATTCACAAATGCTATTACTACCTTGCTGTTATTTATTTTATTTTATTTTATTTTGCAAAGTACAATTATCTACACAACTCACTTGCTTGCAAATAACGAGATCAAGGGGATTGACAACCCTCTTGCCGGCGTTGGGTGCAAGTTGTTTGTTCATTTGTGTGCAGCCCCTGAAGACGGTTGAGGATTGGTATTCCTATTGGTTTGATAAACCTTGGTATCATAACTAAGGGAAATACTTACCCACATTGTGCTTCGATAACCCGCTCGTCTTCACAGAAAACCCAACGCATATCACAAGTATCACCTACACAAGAGGTGGCATCATTTTGAATGCCAGAAGCTATGGTCTCGGTGTTCTAACACCACCTTGCTCACCACTACAGTTGAGCTATCCGACCAAAAACAAGCGCTTCGTGGGAGGTAAGTTTTTATTTTTTTGCTTTTAATAAAAAAGTGATTGAAGTTTCGCGCAAACAAGTGAGTTTGGAAGAGTTGTTCTAATGAAGGCCGAGCCTGAAAGCACATTTGCACCCTTGGTGGTTTTGGTAATTAATAACAACATATATGTCATTGAACCAATGTTTCCACTAAGCATGTTTCAGGAAAAGTTCAATGATGGGTTGGCAAAAGGATTGTGGAATACCCCAAGATGCAAGGAAATAATTTGCCAAAGCTTCAAGCAAGAGGACTCTACATTTTACCTTTGTGAGAAATCACTTTGAGTCCATAAGAAATCCAATACTATTAAAAGGGGGTAAGGTACTGTTGGTGAACAAAATGCTCATACGTACACAAGTGATAGTCACCACATACACCCACAAGTTCTTCCACAAAAGTCTGTCCAAAGCAAAATATCCAAAATCGGTGCAACCAACACTTTCCACTCGGTGCCACCGATTCTCAGCCTTAGACAGACTAAGCCAAACCCTAGCCCTTCGGTGCAACCGATTCCATTTTGGTGCCACTGAGTTTGGGTTGCCAACTTCCTGTTACGCAAATTCACAAAATCGTCCGATCGAGTTTGTTGAATCAACATCACCAAGTCTGGCAATTTGACCGTTGGTCACCTTATCGGTGCAACCGAGTTTTATGTATCGGTTTCACCGAGATTCAAAAGTTGCTACCTTTGAGGTAACTCGGTACCACCGAGATTAACACATCGGTGTCACCGAGTCTGACTTATTAGGTGTAACGGTTGGATTTTTGGAGATGCCTATATATACCCCTCAACCACCAATCACTCGATAGAGAAGCCCTCAGAACAGTTCCCCACTCATACATACTGATTTTCTGAGAGAGAGCCACCTACTCATGTGTTGAGATCATGCCATTCCATTCCTACCATATGAATCTTGGTCTCTAGCCTCCCCAAGTTACTTTCCACTCAATCAATCTCTTCCACCATAGCTAAATCTGTGTGAGAGTGATTGTGTGTTGAGGAGTCTATCATCTTGAAGCACAAGAGTAAGGAGTTCATCGACATTATCGAGCCTATTACCTTTTGGAGGATGGTGCCTCCTAGATTGGTTAGGTGTCGCTTGGGAACCTCCTACTTCGTGTTATGGAGTGAACCAAGAATTTTGTAAGGGCAAGGAGATAGCCTACTTCGTGAAGATCTACCCTGAGTTAGGCTAGTCCTTCGTGGACGTAGGCCATCATGGTATAGTCAAGGTTGCTTCTTCGTGGAACCTTTTGTGGGTAGAGCCCTCCGTAGACTCTCGTGACCGTTACCCTCCGTGGGTCGAAGACTCTATAAACGTGAACGTACGGTAGCACCACCTATCGAAACCACGGGAAAAAATCATCGTGTCACCAATTGCGTTTGATCTTCCTACCCTTCCTTTACTTACATGTTTGTCTTTACTTTCCGCTACAATACTCGTGGACATGCATGTGTAGGGTGTACTTGACTTGCTATGAATGCTAAAATCTATCAAGACTCAAAATTGAGAAAAAGTAAATTTTTAATTGGTCAAGTAGTCTAATCACCCCCCTCTACACTACAGGAATTAGGCATTTGCCATCAGGCTGCTACAGACGGCAAAGGCAGGATTATTGACGGCGAAGATTTTGCTGTCAGCCCATAACGACAAAGCATGTCGGCATACACTAAGTCGGCAAAACAATATTTTGCCGTCATCTTTTGATCGGGCAGATGGCAAAAAAGTTGCTGTCAGTCAAGACCGTTTGCCGGCACCGGAAACAACCAGACGGCAAAAAAGTAACTAACAGAATGGTGTGTCTGACAAACGGAGTCAGTTGCTTTGCCGTGAGCAATATTTCATTTTTGCCGTCAGCCTTGCACCCACAGACGGCAAGGCATTGGTTTTTTTAAAACATGGCTGGATTTCCTCTTCGTCCGTGTTTGTTGTTCATTCAAGATCTAGTGTTTGTTTCGTGGCCGGAGTGGATCCGCTACACCTCTCCCAGCAGGGACGCCCGATGCCTCGCACGCCTCCTCTCCTCCTGCCCGCGTCGGCGGCTATCTTGCTTTGTCCTGCTCGCGCCCGGCCCTGCCTGGCTCCTCTCCTCCTGTCCCAAACGCCTCCTGCCCACGCCGTGCCGCCCGTCCTGCTCTTGAATGGCGGCCTGCTCGCCCCGCCCCACCCGTCCCGCTCGCGACGGCCGGACGCGCCCTGCTCGCCCCGCCCCTACGACAACATGCAGTGCTAGAGCTCACAATGGCGGCTCATGCGGGACTCTGGCGAGCCGGAGAGGCAGGGGACGAACGCTGGGACGGGCGAGGGAGGCAGGGATCCTCCAGACCCGGTGACGCTCGACTTGTGGAGGTCGGCGGCGAGCTACAAGTCCATGGCGGCTGTTGTTTTCTGATGAAAAAGACAGAAAAAAATCAGAGGGGAGAACAGGGGAAGGAAGCAGAGAGAGACTGCATGAAGATGGCAGGGGCGCGACGACGTGAGGAGAACCTACGGGTCGGCAGCGAGGAGGCCGGGAAAAGAGCAGCTCTGGCGGGGAGCTCGCCGGCACGGATGCCGGAGAAAAACAACGGAGAAAAACAAGGGCACCAGAGCAAGGACTAGGGGCTTGACGGCCCTGCCTGTGGCCTGCCCACTTTCCTAGCGCCGACCGGCTGTTTCGGGATCGCGCTCCCGATTGCCCTGCCCATGCCGGCCATGGAGGGAGCCGTCGGGTGTGGCCGCCCGCTCGCGCCGCTCGATGTGCCATGCATGCGCTAACCGTGGTGGGAGGTTGGGAATCGTGTAGTGTGTCGTGGGTGGGTGGATGACGGGCGTGGGGTGTGCGTATGTGGTGGATGGGTGGGTGGGGTAGGGCCCTAGCGTGTGTGTTTCTTGGGTGCGGCCGTGGGGTATGTGCGTCGTGGGTGCAATGGATGTGCGTGGCACCGATCCGTGGGATCGATCCACGTAATGTTTTTCTTTTTGTCGTTTATGGATAAAATAATAGACTGCAAACACATGATTTATCGTCTGCGGAAAAATAACAGATGACAAGGCCATCTATTATTTTTCACAGACGGCAAAGAATGTTTTTGTCGTATGTTATTTTATTTATAGACTGCAAAGTATCTGTTTGTCGTCTATTATTTTTTCGCAGACGACAAAGATTGTTTTTGCTGTCTGGTATTGTTTACCGTCACTAACTGATGGCAAAATTGGTCTTTGCCGTCAACAATGATGAAAACCTGATGGCAAAGATCTCTACAGACGGCAAATTTTGTGATTCCAGTAGTGCTAGCACTATTTTTGATCCTACAAGTGGTATCAGAGCATTGGTCTCCATTGCATTGGTTTCACAACTTAGAAGAGTATGACGTCTAGAGAGGGAAATTATCACCGTAGAGGTCCGTACTTTGATGGTACTAATTTTGCTAGTTGGAAGCACAAAATGAAAATGCATCTATTTGGTCATATCCCTGCCGTTTGGGCTATTGTTCGTGTTGGATTGCAAGGTAAATTCTTTGTGGATGGAAGGGAACCGGATCGGGAAGCGACTGTGGATGAATTGAAGATGGTGCAACTCAATGCTCAAGCATGTGACATTCTCTTCAAGTGCCTATGCCCCGAAGAATTCAACAAAATCAGCCGTCTTGAGAATGCTAAAGAGATTTGTGATACTTTGGTTAATATGCATGAAGGTACCGAATCTATAAGAGAATCCAAGTTGAATGTTCTTCAAAGTCAACTTGACAAGTTCAAGATGAAGGATGGTGAAGGAGTCACTGAGATATACTCTAGGCTAGCTCTCATCACAAATGAGATTGCCGGCTTAGGGAGCGAAGAAATGACCAACAAGTTCATCATCAAGAAGATACTTTAGAGCTTTGGATGATCGATATGACACCGTATACACATTGATCCAAATGATGCCCAACTACAAAGATCTCAAGCCAACAGAAGTGATTGGAAGTATTGTTGCTCATGAGATGACACTCAAGGACAAGGTAGAGCTTCACCACAAGTCTAGCGGTGCTTACAAGGCCACAAGTGATGCTCCCGCAACTTCAGACGACAACCTTGTCACAAATGAAGAGATAAGCCTCATGGTCAAGAAATTCAACAAGTTCTACAAGAATAGAAGCAAAGATCGAAGCTCCAACTCAAGATATGAAGAGAAGCGTTCGTCAAGTCGTGACCGAAACTGCTACAACTGTGGGAAGCCCGGACACTACTCAAATGAGTGCACGACTCCTTACAAAAGGAAAGAAGAGTCACCAAGAAGATGAAGCTCAAGATACGAGTCACCTCGAAGAGAGAGAAGGAGTAGGGATGATCGTTATGAACGAAGACCCTCAAGGAGAAGTAGGGACTAGGAGAAGAAGGACAAGTACACCAAGAGCTACTCAAGAAGAAGACATCAAGCTCATGTTGATGAATGGGTTTCTGGCTCCAAATCCGACAACCACTCCGAAAGAAGCTACCACTCGAACTCCGACTATAGTCAAGATGAAGGTGTTGCCGGACTTGCACTAGTGACAACCGACTCCTACGGCATATTTGATTCACCAAATGAAGGGAGTGGATGTTGCTGGCTAAAGGCCCCTAGGTATCACACCCCGAATATCTTGATTTCAATAGTGATGAAGATGACTTGTTAATTGAAGATGACTTGCTATTTGACAAATCTAGTAACGTTAGCCAAAATGAACTTGCTAGTAATCACTCTAGTCTAGATAAGTTGTGTGATGATGATAAGTTGGAAATAGAATGACTAACTCAAGAACTAAACACTCTTAAGTTAGCTCACGAGTCTACTCTACAAGATCATAGAGAGCTTGTAAGGACACATGATAAGCTCCGCTTCGAGAAGCTCAATTTAGAGCAAGAGCATGAGTTCCTTAAAGCTATCAATGACGATCTTCGAAAGAAGACTTCCTCTTATCTAGCCAAGTGACTTCTCTTGTCTACATTCATGCCACAAGTTAAGACTGAGTAAGCTAGTAACAAAGGAAAGAAAGGTTCTTCAACTAGTAGCAATAAGAATGATACATCCAATGATATTGTTTCTAGTAGATCTATTGATCCCACTAACTCTTCTCTTAGCCAAGTTACACTTTATCAAGAAAATGAAATTTTGAAAGGGATTATAGAGAAAGGTATCTACAAGAGTTTTGAAGGGTGCAAGCAATTTGAGGAGATTGTATGCAAGCACGGAGGATACCGGAAGAATCGTGGTGTTGGCTACTTTAATGCTAATGGAGTTGAGTGGGAAGAAGGTCAATATCCCAATCCCATGTTTGTTCCTCAAAAGGAGAAGTATGAAAATACTCTCCCCAAGGGAACAAAGGCTCATGATGACCTTCCATCACAAGACCCCAAGCTTAAGGGCAAGAACAAGCTTCAAGAGGACATTGACTCATATGAAGATGATGCTTTGGTGAAGTGGGTTCCCAAGGCTACTACAAGCTCAACTTCTACAAGTGCTACTTCAACACCAAGGATCCCCATCAACTTGATGTGGGTTCCCAAGAAGAACTAGAGAAGTTCTTGAGGGGTGACTCCGCCAATGAAATCCACTCATATTCATTATTGGCAAGAACTAGTTGCAATCAACATCAACATCATGCAATAGTTCAAGGAGTCACACATTCCCTCAAAGGTAAGCAAGGGACAAGGTAATCAACAAATCAATGGACATCATCATATATGCTTTGCACTCCATGTCCATAGATATCCTTGTATTTGTCTCTTGTGTGTTGGGAATAACCCATGTAGGTGAGAGGAGTAATGAAACAACAAGGAATCTCCCAACTCTTGGTGATCTTCATCAACTTTGAGCATCCACCATTACTTCACCTACATGAAGTCTTCATTGACAAAACCCAAGGTTAGTTTTTCCCTCCTATGGGGGATGTCACATCAAGGGGGAGCTTTACTCTAAGACTTGAGTCAAAAAATCTCATAGAATGTGACAACATTAAATGCTTTATGTAAAAGTGGTAACCACACTTGTGCTTGAACGATGGGTATGACCTATGATCAAGTATTCTTACTTAGCTCCATGTTTTCATTTGACATCTTATTACGTGAGCATGCTGGTCTGCATTTATTTACTCACTCAAGGATATCCAATTGTTGCTATTTGCCTTTTGATTTTTCATTTGTCAATTGGATATGCAAGAATGCCTAGGACCACTCCTCTAGCTATCTATGCTTTCTCACCTCATATTCTATTCATGCTGCATCACAAAATTTGAACAAGTACTTTTCGATATCTCTGTGTGAGGAGCACTTAGAGTTCCGTATCGACAAAGGAGTGACCATTAAAACCTCCCAAGTGCATCTCAGTGGAACCAACTCCAAAACTCGGTCTCACCGAATGCCTAGAGTTGATCTGGTTTTTCAATCTCGGTACTACTGATTCCATATTCTCGGTTACACCAAGTTTCCCTGTCAGCTGTCAGTTGAGAAACTCGGTGACACCGAAAATCTAGAATCGGTATCACTGATAGTGGAGGGTATATAAGCTGTGGATCCCGACATTTTGAAATTCAATCTCAAATCGTCACGCCCCAGAACCCTAAGCTGCCGAAAAAGGACCCCTTGGTCGTCGCCCTTGTCTCCCCGCGCTCCTCCGTCGCTGGGATGCTCGCCATCGACGGGCATCTTCGCCGCCATCCTCGCCGTAGCGGAACCGTCACCAAGCTAGGGTACGGATCCAATTCTTATTGCGCTCCTCGTCCGATTCTTGCACAATGAAGTTTGATTTATCTATAAGCCACCGATTGCACATCTATCTATCCACAAGAAAACTCAATAGATTAGCGAATGATAGATTTTTTAGGTTTTGGCGTCCGCCTCATGTATCTCGGTAGAACCGATGCAAAATAATCGGTATCACCGATTTGGTTTTCTGGCACACTGAGAACACCTCGGTGGAACTGAGTGCCTATTTTCGGTGTAACCGAGAATGGTGCCAAGTTCCTAGAAAGCAAGTTGTTAGTCTCGGTGTGACCGAAAATTTTGTTTTGGCTGTACCGACATACATTTGGCAGAATGCAAAATTTGAGAAATGTTTTGTTCAAACCTTTAAAAACTCTGCCTAAGAAGGCAGGTGAGAAGAAAGCCAGGAAGAGGATCATTCGTGTGACTGGCAGGCCGACCTCAATGTTTGAGGATCCTGAGGAGGCTGCTGGTGCTGCTGCTTAGGAGGAGGAGGAAGAGCCTGTTGTAAAGGCCCCTCCCAAGAAGAAAACGAAGAAGCTGTTGGCAGATGCAATGCCAATGCCTCGTCCCTCTAAGGCCCTGTTTGTTTGGGCTTTAGCTTCATCTTTTACAGCTTTTCCACTTTGGCCAAAAAGCCACAAAAGCTCCTAAATAGGTGCTTTTGAAGCTTTTGTGGCTTTTGATGAATCAATATAACAATATTTGGCTCCAAAAGCCATAAAAGCTCCAAAAGCACCTATTTAGGAGCTTTTGTGGATTTTTGGCCAAAGTGGAAAAGCTACGAAAGCCGAAGCTAAAGCCCAAACAATCAGGGCCTAAGAGCACCAAGGCTGCACCTAAGAAGGTTGCTGCAGGGAAGTCCAAGAGGACTACCAGAGGTATTCCAGGTGCTGAGAAGAACAAAGGATCTACTTTCAAAGAAGCTGATGATGACAATGCTATGACAACTTTGATGAAGCTTACACCTCACCTTCCTGAACACAATGCCAGCCATCCAGTTGCTGAGGATATGAAGAAGAGGAAAGATTCTGGTTTGAGGGCTTGGAGAGCTATTGATCCATATACCGAGAGGAGGAAAACTGCTGTGGACTATAGGTTCTACACCAAGGAACACCAAGATTTCTATGAGACAATCTTGCTTGACAAGAGTCCAGCTGTCAATGATATGAGATACGTTCACTAGAAATACATCAAGGCAAATGAGAACTATTTCCCATGTGTTCAAGAAGACTTTCACTACATTGGTCTTGATGAGTTTGTTGCCAGATAGTTTACTGCTTGGAATGATGAGATGATAATGCAGTTCTACTCCACTGCTCACTTCTATGGAAATGGCAAGATAGTATGGATGACAGAAGGAGCAAGATATGAGTCTTCAGTTGATGAATGGGCTACCATCTTAGGAGTCCCAAAAGTGCAATATGGTGACTTGTATGTTTACTATGAATACAAGTAGAGCCATAATGCTATGAAGGATATGTACAATGTTGTCCCTCCTGCTAACTTGCAATCACACAAGTTAGGATCTATTTACTTCCTTCAGGCTGACCTCCATACCATGAACACCATCTTGAGGCACACACTGATGCCCAAGTCTGGAGATGAGAAGATGATTCGAGGATACTCCATCAACATGTTGATCCATCTTGATAGTCATACCAGGATTCGAGTGATGGACTTGATTGTAGAAACTGTGAAGAGGGTTGCTGCTGATCAGAAGCGCTCTTGCTGCTATGCACCCTACATTCAGATGCTCATCAACTCCAAACTTGAGAAGCACATTTTTTCTCTGGATAGACCCCACTTGCCACTTGAGCCAGATTTCAAGGACAATGTTGTGGTGATGGACCCAGACCATCCCACATAAGCTGCAAGCAGAGGCAGAAGCAGAGGAAGCTAGAGCCACTAGTGCTCAGGTCCCCAGATCCAGGAACGAGCAGATGGATCTCTTGATCTCTACTGTCATGGACATGAAGAAGGACATCAAAATCATTCTGCATAGTCAGGAGAGCCTTGTGAACATATTTGAGGATAGAGCGAAAACTCTTAATGACAAGGTGGATGGGCTGACCAAGACCGTCAACGAGCTCAAGAAGGAAGTAGATGAAGCTCCTATCCGTCGCACCTCTCCAGAGTCTGATTCTTCTGATGATGATGAGGATAGTGCACCTGTCAGGATGACTGCCCAGTACAGGACACATGCCAGGACACCTACAGAGCCAGCTCTAGAGATGAGACCTTCATCTTCTGCTCCAGCTACTATGACTTCAGCTCCATTAGCTCCTTCAGTGCCTCCCGTTGCAACTCCAACTCCATCCAGAACATCGGCAAAGGTCTTCGCCGATGCAGTTCTCTTGACTCCGACATCGACCACCAAAGAAGATCAGCCGTAGAAGGACGATTAGTTATATCTCTTTGAACTTTTTGGTAACTTGTTTCCAAAGGGGGAGAAGTTGTATATAGATCTATAGGCTTCGAGCGAGAGAGCATCTTGTTTTCAAAATATTTGATATTTTGGTTTGGATGTGATATACTTTTGGTTGTGTTTGATCATACGCTTTGATGTGTGTTGATACTATTTCCTATCCCTTTGATGTTTATGTGATGATCATTCACTTTGCTTGATGTGTTGTGCTATGTTGTTACCTCTCATTACTCTCGCACACCACCAAGATGTATTGACATGGAAGAAGTGCCCCATGTACCTAATCGATTGTGCATTTGCATTCAAATGCAAATTTAAAAATAATGCACAAATTTAGGGGGAGCTCTTGCTTATCAAATACTTCTCAAAGCAACGATTATATTCATTGATTATATCATATGTCGAAGCTTTGATCTATATGTTGTCATCAATTACCAAAAAGGGGGAGATTGAAAGCACATTGTTCCCTTGGCGGTTTTGGTAATTAATAACAACATATATGTCATTGAACTAATGTTTCCACTAAGCATGTTTTAGGAAAAGTTCAATGATGGGTTGGCAAAAGGATTGTGGAATACCCCAAGATGCAAGGAAATAGTTTGGCAAATCTTCAAGCAAGAGGACTCTACATTTTACCTTTGTGAGAAATCACTTTGAGTCCATAGGAAAGCCAGTACTATTAAAAGGGGGTAAGGTACTGTTGGTGAACAAAATGCTCATACGTGCACAAGTGATAGTCACCACATACACCCACAAGCTCTTCCACAAAAGTCTGTCCAAAGCCAAATATCCAAAATCAGTGCAACCAACAATTTCCACTCGGTGCCACCGATTCTCTGCCTCAAACAGACTCAGCCAAACCCTAGCCCTTCGGTGCAACCGATTCCATTTCGGTGCCACCGAGTTTGGGTTGCCAACTTCCTATTACGCAAATTCTCAAAATGGGTCCAACCGAGTTTGCTGAATCGGTGTCACCGAGTCTGGCAATCTGACCGTTGGTCACCTTATCGGTGCAACCGAGTTTCATGTATCAGTCTCATCGAGATTCAAAAGTTGCTATCTTTGAGGCAACTCGGTACCACCGATATTAACACATCGGTGTCACCGAGTCTGACTTATTAGGTGTAAAGGTTTGATTTTTGGAGATGCCTATACGTATGCCTGCACCACCACTCACTCGATAGAGAAGCCCTCAGAATAGTTCCCCACTCATACGTACTGATTTTCTGAGAGAGAGCCACCTACTCATGTGTTGAGATCATGCCATTCCATTCCTACCATATGAATCTTGATCTCTAGCGTCCCCAAGTTGCTTTCCACTCAATCAATCTCTTCCACCATAGCTAATCTGCGAGAGAGTGATTGTGTGTTGAGGAGTCTATCATCTTGAAGCACAAGAGCAAGGACTTCATCGACATTATCGAGCCTATTACCTTTTGGAGGGTGGCACCTCCTAGATTGGTTAGGTGTCACTTGGGAGCCTCCTACTTCGTGCTGTGGAGTGAAACAAGAAGTTTGTAAGGGCAAGGAGATCACCTACTTCATGAAGATCTAGCCCGAGTTAGGCTAGTCCTCCGTGGACGTAGGCCATCATGGTATAGTCAAGGTTGCTTCTTCGTGGAACCCTCCGTGGGTTGAGCCCTCAGTGGACTCTCGCGATCGTTACCCTCCGTGGGTTGAAGACTCCATAAACGTGGGTGGTGCTATCGTACATCCATGTTTATCGAGCCTTCAACCCACGGAGGGTAACGGTCGCGAGAGTCCATGGAGGGCTCTACCCACAGAGGGTTCCACGAAGAAGCAACCTTGACTATACCATGATGGCCTACGTCCACGAAGGACTAGCCTAACTCGGGGTAGATCTTCATGAAGTAGGCGATATCCTTTCCCTTACAAACTTCTTGGTTCACTTCACAACACGAAGTAGGAGGCTCCCAAGCGACAGCTAACCAATCTAGGAGGCACCACCCTCCAAAAGGTAATAGGCTAGATAATGTCGATGAACTCCTTGCTCTTGTGCTTCAAGATGATAGTCTCCTGAACACACAATCACTCTCTCGTAGATTTGGCTTTGGTGGAAGAGATTGATTGGGTGGAAAGCAACATGGGGAGGCTAGAGATTAAGATTCATATGGTTGGAATGGAATGACATGATCTCAACACATGAGTAGGTGGCTCTCTCTCGGAAAATCAGTTGGTATGAGTGGGGATCTGTTTTGAGTGCTTCTCTTTTGAGTAGGTGGTGATAGATGGGGTATATATAGGCATATCCAAAAATCCAACCATCACACCTAATAAGTCAGACTTGGTGACACCGATGTGTTAATCTCGGTGGTACCGAGTTTCCTCAAAGGTAGCAACTTTTGAATCTCGGTTAGACCGATACATAAAACTCGGTGGCACCGATAAGGTGACCAACAGTCAGATTGCTAGACTCAATGACTATGATTCAACAAACTCGGTGGTACCGATTTTGTGAATTTGCATAACAGGAAGTTGGCAACCGAAACTCGGTGGCACCAAAGCTGAATCGGTTGCACCGAATGGCTGGGGTTTGGCTGAGTCTGTGTGAGACTAAGAATCGGTGGCACCGAGTGGGAAGTGTTGGTTGCACTGATTTTGGATATATGGCTTTGGACAAACTTTTGTGGAAGATCTTGTGGGTGTATGAGGTGACTATCACTTGTGCATGCATGAGCATTTTATTCACCAACAGTACCTTACCCCCTTTTAATAGTATTGGCTTTCCTATGGACTCAAAGTGATTTCTCACATAGTAAAATGTAGAGTCCTCTTCCTTGAAGCTTTGCCAATGCTATTCCTTCTCCTTATTCTTCATGGGGATACTCTCCACATTCCTTTTTTCCAACCCATCTCTCTCTATGGACTTTATCTGAAATACACTAGATGAACATATTAGTCCAAGAGACAATGTATGTTGTAATGAATTATCAAAACCACCAAGGGAGCATATTGTGCTTTCAATCTCCCCCTTTTTGGTAATTGATGACAACATACAATCAAAGCTTTAAATAAAGATATGCATGTATATAATGAAGACTTTGAGAGACACATGACTTAGACTTGCTCCCCCTAAATGTGTGTAATCCCTTTAAAGGATAGTTGCTTTGGAATGCATGGACACACATGTAGTGGAAGGGATATAAGAAGTCATGTGTATCTTGGTATGCATCAAATTTATATGAATGAGATGTATCCTTGTTCAAGACTCCACTCTTGCAAACAATATGTGCAAGAAGCAAGATATCATCTTGATCAAAGATATGATGCATATACTTACCTTGAGTTCTTTAGCATTCTAGTAGTAGAGATACACTTGAGAAAACAATGTTAGGAAACACAAGAGTATTCTACCAATCAAAAGCATAGAACTCAAAAGTACCAAGATATGGAGGACATATAAAAGATAGTATTCCTTAAGATTGATATATCTTTAAGAACATTTAGAATTTTCTCCCCTAGATATGAAATAGTAGGACATCCTCTCCCCCTGAATCTTAGCATGTAGATATTGGGATTGGATAGGATGAGAAAATTCTAACATGAAAAATCAAATGCAATAAACACACAATAAACACATCGAACATATTTTTTTCCGTGAACAGTTTTGTCCCCTACTTTGGTATTGTCCCCTTGTTTATATAGGTGTAGACTTTTGATATTTTCCTCTCCCCCTAAATTATATCTACCCCTTTGCATAAGCATGTATCTCCCTCTTTAGCTTTCAGGCTTTGGTATTTCCCCCCCTTTGGCATTAATTGCCAAAAAGGTCAGATATAGGCTCAAATACAGGGATCACTGATTAAGAAGGGATACTTGAGAACAAGGGTCATAGAATGTAGGATTAATAGAATATGAAAATCACGAGAAAAAACGAGGGAATTATTGAAAATAATTTCCCCCCCTTTGGCTAAACTGAAAATTTGTAGAACTTCTCCTCCTTTGAGTTAGGGATCCTTGAATATATTTCTCCCACTTTCCAAGTTTTTTTAAATAAAAATGGATCATCGAAGAATTGAGAAATCATAGAAGGAACACAAAGATTTACAGATACAATCATTGACTGAAACATGATAGAAAGTCGGTGGCTCCGAGAGAAAACTGTCGGTGGTACCGATGTGGTGTTGTGCAGCTTATCTACAGAATCGGTAGAACCGAGTCCTTTGTATCGGAGGCTCCGAGGCATAAAACATAATCTTGGAGACCCCAAATGAACCAAACTTTGCCGATTAATTTGAACAAATGTAAAGAAGTGTCAAAAGATTTGTATAGAGAGATATCAACTAGAGAAGATTTGTATGGTTCCAAGAAAACTTGCAATAGAGAATGAACCGACCAAGATTCTTAACTAGATGATGGTTGGTGACTAGGTCACCTATATTAGATTATATTGACTTAGGAGCCAAGCAATAATACTGATCATAGGTCATACTCATCGTTAAGCTCAAAATGGGGTTACCATTTTTCGATTAAGCATTTTAATGTCTTCATATCACATGCGTTGCTTTATCTCATGACTTGGAGTAAAGCTATATCAAGGATATGAGTACGTACCTTTGAGTGATGTTGATGACGTAGCTTGTAGGTGAACTTGATGATGATGCTTGAAGTTGATGAAATTCATCTTGAGTTGGGAGCAGTCCTTTTTGTTTTTGTTCACTTTTCACCTACATGTGCTAGTCACGCAAGGAAAAACATGATATATCCAAATGACTTGATATCAATTGTGAGTTGATACCAATTGAGAAATATATGTCAAGGATATGTTTTGTTGTCTTATTCCTTTCATCATCAAAGCGAGGTTGTGGATACTTGGTGACGACAAGATTGCTTAAGATATGAGTCGATGGCTGATAACCCACAAGTATAGGGGATCACAACAGTTTTCGAGGGTAGAGTATTCAACCAAAATTTATTGATTCGACACAAGGGGAGCCAAAGAATATTCTCGAGTATTCGTAGATGAGTTGTCAATTCAACCACACCAGAAATATTTAATATCTATAGCAAAGTATTCAGTAGCAAAGTAGTATGGAAGTAACGGTAACGATGACAAAAGTGACAGCAGCAGTTTTGTAGTGATTGTAACAGTAGCAACGGAAAAGTAACTTAGCAAAAGATCAATATGTGAAAATCTCATAGCCAATGGATCAATAATGGATAATTATGTCGGATGGCATTCATCATGCAACAGGTATAACATAGGGTGACATAGAACTAGCTCCAATTAATCAATGTAATGTAGGCATGTATTCCATATATAGTCATACATGCTTATGGAAAAGAACTTGCATGACATCTTTTGTCCTACCCTCCCGTGGCAGCGGGTTCCTAATGGAAACTAAGGGATATTAAGGCCTCCATTTAATAGAGAACCGGACCAAAGCATTAGCACTTAGTGAATACATGAATTCCTCAAACTACGGTAATCATCGGAAAGAATCCTAGTTATTGTCACCCTGGGGGATGCCGATCATAACTCGTAATAGGTATCTACAACTTGCAAGATAGGATCAAGAACACATATATACTCATGAAAACACAATAGGTTCATATCTAAAATCATGGCACTCGTGCCCTAGTGACAAGCATTAAGCATAGCAAAGTCATAGCAACATCAATCTCAGAACATAGTGGATACTAGGGATCAAACCCTAACAAAACTAACTAGATTACATGATAAATCTCATCCAACCCATCACCGTCCAACAAGCCTACGATGGGATTACTCACAAATATCGGAGAGCATCATGCAATTGATGATGAAGGATGGTTGGTGATGACGATGGCATCGATTTGCCCTCCCCGGAGCCCAAAACGGACTCCAGATCTGGCCTCTCGAGGAAGAACAGGAGGTGGCGGTGGCTCCGTATCGTGAAATGCGATGAACTCTTCTCCTTGATTTTTTCTCCATGAATAGGAATATATAGGGTTGGAATTGAGGTCGACGGAGCCACAGGGGGCCCACAAGCTTGCCACGCGTGGCGAGGGGGTGGCCACGCCTGGTGGGCTTGTCACCTATGGGTGGCTCCCCTCCAGTTGATTTTTCGCCAGTATTTTTTATTAATTCCAAAACTAATCTTTGTAAATTTTCAGATCAATCCAAGAACTTTTATTTCTGCACAAAAATAACACCAAGGCAATTCTGCTAAAAACAGCGTCAGTCCGGGTTAGTTCCATTCAAATCATGCAAATTAGAGTCCAAAACAAGGGCAAAAGAGTCTGGAAAAGTGGATACGATGGAGACGTATCAACTCCCCAAGCTTAACCCATTGCTTGTCCTCAAGCAATTCAGTTGATAAACTGAAAGTGATAAAAAAAAACTTTTACAAACTCTGTTTGATCTTGTTGTTTGTAAATATGTCTAACTGATGTTCAGATTTTTAGCAAAGATTATAGACTAACCATGTTCACAATAACATTTAGGTCTCACATTTACTCATATCAATGGTATAATCAACTAGCGAGCAATAATAATAACTCTCAGATGACAACACTTTTATCAAAACAATCATGATAAAATATGATATGGTGGTATCTCGCTAGCCCTTTCTGAGACCGCAAAACATAAATGCAGAGCACCTCTAAAGAACAAGGAGTGACTAGACATTGTAATTAATGGTAAAAGAGATCCAGTCACACTCATAATCAATATCAATTAATAGCAAAACATAGAAATGACAGTGGTGCTCTCTAACTGGTCCTTTTTATAAGAGGATTATGACTCAACAATAAAGTAAATAGATAGGCCCTTGGCAGAGGGAAACATTGATTTGGAGAGGTGCCAGAGCTCGAGCTTTTAAAACATGAATTAATAACAATTTTGAGTGGTATGCTTTCATTGTCATAATAACGACCAAGAGATTTCAGCATCTTCCATGCTATATACATTTTAGGAGGTTCCCAAACAGAATGATAAAGTTTTTACTCCCCTCCACCAATCAATCACACTCCACGGCTAGCCGAATCCACAGTACCATCCATACAAACACAGTCCTGGGGGAGTTTTGTTTCATTATATTTTGATTTGATTTTGAGCATGGAACTGGGCATCTCGAATACCAGCCACTTTCTCATGAATGATACTTAATAAACACATATCGTGAGAATAAACCACCTAGCATGGAAGATATTGACAGCCCCTAGTCGGTACATGAGCGATTCGGGCATACAGAACAGAATAATTATTTGAAGTTTTAGAGTTTCGCACATGCAAAATTTACTTGGAACAGCAGGTGACTACTGCATATAGGTAGGTATGGTGGACTTAGATGGAACAACTTTGGAATTGAGGAATTGGATGCACAAGCAGTATTCCCGCTTAGTACAAGTGAAGGCTAGCAAAAGTCTGGGGAGCGACCAACTAGAGAGCGACAACAATCATCAACATGCTTTGAGATTAACCAACATTGAATACAAGCATGAGTAGGATATAAATCACCATGAACATAAATATCATAGATGCTATGTTGATTTTGTTTCAACTACATGCATGAACACGTGCCAAGTCAAGCCACTTGAATCATTCAGAGGAGGATACCATCCTATCATACTACATCACAACCATTTTAATATGCATGTTGGCACTCAAGACAAAGCATTATCCACTCTTAGGTAATTAAGCATGGTATGAGTAACTATAAACTCTAATTGTCATTGCAAATATGTTTCATCCATAATGAGCTGAATTCAGAACGATGATATAATCATATTTACAAAAGAAAAATAGGTCGAGCTCATACCAGCTTTTCTCCATCTCAATCTTTTCATCATATATCATCATTATTGCCTTTCACTTGAACGATCAAATGGTGTGAATAATAATAAGAGTGCACGTGCATTGGACTAAGTTGGAATCTGGAAACAATAACTCAAGGGAGAAAGCAAGGTAATATGGGCTCTCTGATAGATAAACAATAATGCAGATGAGAGCCACTCAACATTTTCATTGTGGTCTTCTCCTTACAACCCAAAGAAATAAAATTCAAAACAAGAACTAGAAAAACTATTTACACGGGAAAGCTCCCAACAAGCAAAAGAAGAATGATAAATCTTTTTGGGTTTTCTTTTAATACTATGACTAAGAAAACTAGAAGATAAAGCTAGAACTAATTTTTTGGGTGGTTTTCTGAAAGTTAATTAAACACACAAGAACAAAGAGGAAAGAAGAAATAAACTACATGGATGGTATAATGAAAAAGTATGAACACCAACTACTAAGATGAGTGTGTGAACATGAATGTAAAGTCGGTGAGAAATACGTACCCCCCAAGTTAGGTTTTTGGCCTAAGTTTGTCTAGGGCCATGGCTGGCCCGGATAATATCCAAAGTCATAGTCGGGGTTGAACTGGGCTGCGGCAGCTACCGCCTAAAGGACTGCAACATGGAGGCGAGCGGCTTCCGCATTTCTCTCGTACTCATTTGCCTCCTCTCTGGTTATAAAGTATGTCCATTTTTCTTGAAAGTCAAAGAAGGCAGGAGTAGGAAGGGTAATATGGACAACATGTTGTTTATCAAAAATTAGTCGGTACAGGAGGGATTGTTCGTTCCTCTCAAGAAACTGATAATGCACCAAAGGCTCATAATCGAGAAAAGCAGGTGGTAACTCAATATCATTTCCCCGTATAGGTACCCCAAGATAATTAGCTACACGAGTGGCATAAATCCCACCAAAGAAATCTCCATCCTTAGCATTATTATGCAGCCTTAATAATGGCCCCTAGTTTATATCGTCTATCACCCATTACCGCACTCTTAAGAATTCTAAGATCGGAGACACAAAGGTGGCTATGATCCGTTTTACCATTAATACATCTTCCTAGGAATAGAGAAAAATAATGTATAGCAGGAAAATGAATGCTCCCCAAGGTAGCCTGTGTAATATTTCTAGTTTCTCCCACAGTGAGGCTAGCAAGAAAATCATCATATTCAGTTTTGTGCGGACCGCTATAGCTGCCCCATTGTGGAATTTTGCACACACGGTTAAAATCCTCTAGGTCCATAGTATAAGATTTATCATAGAGATTTAATAGAACAGAAGGTTTATTACGCCCGAATGAAAATTCAAACCTCCGCACAAAAGAATCGATGAGTTGATAATATTACTTGCACTGGCCTAAAAGGAAATCTTCAAGGCCCGCACTTTGTGCGTTTGCGTAAAATTCTTCCTTGAAACCGGCATCAGCCATGAATTGATCCGATGGCCATTCACAAGGCCGCACTTGTGCTCCTCTTAGTGGTTCAAGGTCGAGCTCGCGTATCGCGAGTCTCGGGGCCTTATTGCTTGAGGAGCCCCCTTGGTATATTCGCCTCAACATTTTTCTTTCTCTGAAAAAATTCTGAAATTTTTAGTGACTCAAAATAAAGGTGAATAAAACTCAACAAAACTTATAGCAACTACTCCCACAAGTGCCTAGAGCCTATATCATGCATAAAAAATACTTGGGACCATACAAACTTGACATGCAAGCTCAAGAACAAGGTCACCACAGCAGCAAAAATTTGCAATATATATAGCACTAGAACAAAAACTAATTGGACCATTGGAGGAGTCACGTACCGAAGAACAATCTCCTAAAACAGTTTTGCGAAAGGAGCTTTGCACAAGGAGATCGAAAATGACCACAAAATGAGCTAGAACACGGGTTTGAGCAATGGTGGGATTTTTTCTGGAGGAAGACGAAGTGGATGGGAGCTGGAATAAGTGAAGGGGCCCTACGTGGGACCCACAAGCCACCTAGGCACGACGAGGGGGTGACTGCGCCCTGTGGGCTTGTGACCCACTGGTGCAACCCCCTGATGTGTGCTCAGTGCCATATATTTTAAATATTCCAGAAAAAATCATAATACATTTTCAGGGCATTTGAAGAACTTTTGTTTTTAGGTCATTTTTTAATGTAGGGAAAACTAAAAAAATAGAAAAATAATAACATTTTTACTTTATTTAATCGAACTTCTAGAAAGTAAAGGTTGGGTACAGAAAGTTGTGCTTTCTAAATTCATCCATCTCATGCTCATCAAAAGGAATCAATCAATAAGGTTGATCAAGTCTTATTAACAAACTTCTTTCGAGTAGCATGAAACCGGAGAATTTTCAAATAACACTAAGTTACTTCCATGGGGATATGCATATCCCCAACAATAAGTATATCATATTTCTTCTTGACAGTAGGAAGAGGGAATTCAAAGTCTCCAATAATAATCGTTGGAATTTTTTCAATGGAGTTGATACTATGAACTTGGGGTTGTTTCTTCGGAAAGTGTACCGTATGCTCATTACCATTGATATGAAAAGTGACATTGCCCTTGTTGCAATCAATAACAGCCCCTGCAGTATTCCAAAAGGGTCTACCAAGGATGATCGACATATTGTCGTCCTCGGGAATATCAAGAATAACAAAGTCCGTTAGGATAGTAGCATTTGCAACTACGACAGGCACATCCTCACAAATACCGATGGGTAAAGTAGTTGATTTATCAGCCATTTGCAAAGAGATTTCAGTAGGTGTTGATACGTCTCCAACGTCTCTATAATTTATGAATTATTCATGCCATGTTTATAATAATTCTATATGATTTTGGTATGATTTTATTAGAACTAACCCACATTGACACTGTTTTCAGCAGAACCACCATGGTTTCGTTTTTTGTGCAGAAATAAAAGTTCTCGGAATGGGCTGAAAATTTAGTATGATTTTTTCTAGACCAAAAGAGACCCCCGAAGCATTGGGGTTGGGCCAGAAGAGCCACAAGGAGGTCACAAGCCTGCCAAGCGCGGCCACCCCCTGGCCGCGCCTAGCAGGCTTGTCACCGCCCCATGGCACCCCTTGATGTGAGACCGATGCCAAAAATTCCTATAAATATAGAAACCTCCGAAAAGAATCCTAGATCGGGAGTTTCGCCGCCGCAAGCCTCCAGAGCCATGAAAAACCAATTGGGAGCCTGTTCCGGCACCCTGCCGAAGGGGGAAGCCATCACCGGGGGCCATCTTCATCATCCCGGCGGTCTCCATGACAAGGAGAGAGTAGTTCACCCTCAAGGATGAGGGTATGTACCAGTAGCTATGTGTTTGATCTCTCTCTCTCTCTCTCTCTCGTGTTCTTGAGATGGCACGATCTTGATGTACCATGAGCATTATTGATATAGATGAATCATATGGAGTTTTCCCCTCTCTATCTTCTTGTGATGAATTGACTTTTCCCTTTAAAGTTTTCTTATCGGATTTAGTCTTTAAGGATTTGAGAACACTTGATGTATGTCTTGCGATGGGATATCCGTGGTGAAAATGGGATGGTCTATTGATCCACTTAACGTATGTTTTCGTTATCAACTTGTGGGTTCCGTGACCTTGGGAATCTATGCATAGGGGTTGACACACATTTTTGTCTTGATTTTCTGGTAGAAACTTTGGGGCACTCATTGAAGTTCTTTGTGTTGGATTGAACATGATGAATTTGAAATTTTGTGATGCATATCATATAATCAAGCCCATGGGTACTTGTGGTGACATTGGAGTATCTAGGTGACATTAGGGTTTTGGTTGATGTGTGTCTTAAGGTGTTATCTTAGTACGAACTCTAGGGCCGTTCGTGACACTTATATGGATAGCTCATAAGATTGATCAGAACATATAAATTTGAGGTGGTTTTGTATCCTAGAATAATTTATTCATTAGTTCTCCGCTATTTGTGACTTTGGAGTGAACTCTTTGTCGCACGAGAGGTACTTACATATGATTCAACTATGTTAATATTGTTGAGAGAAATTGCACTAGTGAAAGTATGGACCCCGGGCCTTGTTTCCAAGCATTTATACAATGTTTTGCTCGCTGTTTACTATTCGTTACCTTGCTGTTTTTATATTTTAATATTACAAAAACCTATATCTACCATCGATATTACATTTGTATCACCATCTCTTCACCGAACTAGTGCACCTATACAATTTACCATTGTATTGGGTGTGTTGGGGACGCAAGAGACTCTTTGTTATTTGGTTGCAGGGTTGTTTGAGAGAGACCATCTTCATACTATACCTCCCACGGATTGATAAACCTTAGGTCATCCACTTGAGGGAAAATAGCCGTTGTCCTACAAAATTCTGCGCTTGGAGGCCCAACACGAGTCTACAAGAAGAAGGTTGTGTAGTAGACATCAAACTCTTTTCTAGCGCCGTTGCCGAGGAGGTGAGTGGTTGAAGGTATATCTTTAGATCTTGCAATCAAATCTTTTAGTTTCTTGTTTTTCACTAGTTTGGTTTTATAAAAGAAAACAAAAAAATGGAATTGAGGTTGCCTCATATGCTTCATCTTTATAATGTCTTCCGTGAAAATGATGGAAAGGAAAATTGTGCTCAAGAGTTAGAAGAAGAAGTTATTAAAATGTTTGGCACTAAATATTTGAGTGATGAGCATGATTGGAATGTTGTTAGTATGAATTCTCTGAATATTCATTATGCTAATGATATGCAAAGCCACAAGCTTGGGGATGGTATGTTTGATGAAGAAGATATTTTTAGTCCCCCAAGTTTTGATGAGCAAAACTATTATGATTATGACCTGCCTCCGATTTATGATGATTATTGTGATGACATGTATGCTATAAAGAGTAATGACAACCATGAAACCTATTATCATGATTTGAATATTGAATGTGGTTATGTCAATCAAGTATCTCATGATAGTTATTTTGTTGAGTTTGCTCCCACTATTTTGAATGAGAAAACAATTGCTTATGTGGAGAGTGAAAAATTCTCTATGCTTGTGGACCATGAAAATAATGCTTTATGTGCTGGTTATATCATGGAATTCCTTCATGACGCTATTGAAAATTATTATGAGGGAGGAATATATTCTTGTAGGAATTGCAATAATATCAAGTTTCCTCTCTATATGTTCAAGGTTTTGAAGTTATGCTTCTTTTGCCTTCGTATGCCAGTTGATTCTTGCTCCCATAAATTGTTTGCTCACAAAATCCCTATGCATAGGAAGTGGGTTAGACTTAAATGTGCTTGTCATGAGATTTTTGATGCTCTTTTGCATGTTTCAAATACTATTCCTATGTGAGCATCATTGAAATCATCATGCCTAGCTAAAAGGCATTAAAGAAAAGCGCTTGTTGGGAGAAAACCCAAAGCTTTTACGTTCTGTTTTTGTGTGTTAACATGATTAATCTACTGTAGTAATCATGTTTTTTGTCTTTTATTTCAATAAAGTGCCAAGTAAAGCCTTTGGGATAGTGTGGATACTTGCTTGTTTGATTCTGTGCAAAAATAGAAAGTTTTGCATCCAATATATGAATTATATGATCTTACTGGAGCATAAAAAAATTCTGAAATTAAAAAAAGGTTTATATGCAAATTCCTTGAGTTTTACTAATTTTTCAGATTTTTTAGAGTCAGGTAAGTATGGTGATCATTCAGATCTTTACATATTGTTACAAGTGTTCCTATAGCTTATATTGAGTAATATAAATTGTGGGAATGATGGAATACAATAGGTATCAAGTGGGAATAATTATGAATCTTGTCTTGACATTACCTAAGTGAATGATCTATCTTTATTACACTAACCCTTCTCACAAAGTTCCGTTAAGTTTTGTGTGATTGAAGTTTTCAAGTTTTGGGTGAGATACCGATATGAGGAGAATAAGGAGTGACAAGAACCTAATATTGGGGATTACAAAGGCACCCACAAGTTAATATTCAAGGAAGACTCAAGCGTCTAAGCTTGGGGATGCCCCGGAAGGCATCCCCTGTTTCGTCTTCAACACTATCGGTATATCTCACTTGGAGCTATATTTTTATTCGTCACATAATATGAGTTTTGCTTGGAGTGTAATTTTATTTTATTTTTCTATGTTAGGTGTTATTTATAATCTTGTTTTTCAATAAAAAGTTCCAAGAATTGCCTTTAGGATGCTTGAATTGCATGTTTGATGTGTGCTGTGTAAAAACAGGAACTTCTGCTGTAGTGTTTGAATTTTCATATTTTACTGGAACGTGGAAAGTTTCTGAAATTTTTACAAAGTGTTTTAATATAAATTTTATAGCATGTAATAAATTTTTATCATTTTTTGAGTTACATAAGTACACTGTTTTCATAAATTTCTACAGACTGTTCTGTTTGGACAGATTGCTGTCATAGTTTTGTTATCTACTTATCCTATAGTTTCCATAGCCTATATTCGTAAATATAAATTGTGGAAATGATAGCATACATTACCTAATGTTTGTAAATTATTATTAAACTTGTCTTGGCAGTACATGAAGTGTTGATTTATTCTTATGTGTACGAACCTATCTCACGAGTTCTTTTTGAGTTTTGTGTGGATGAAGTTTTTGAGAATAGGTGAAACCGGGATATGAGATGATTGAACAAGATACAAAAGATCAAGCTTGGGGATTCCCAAGGCACCCCGAGTAAATATTCCAAGAAGTCTCAAGCATCTAAGCTTGGGTAAGCTACGCATGCTATCTCTCTTCATCAACAATTATCGGTTAGCCTATGTTGAGCCTAAATTTTTATTCATTAACATGATGTGTGTTATTCTTGGAATGCTATTTTTATTTTGCTTGATGTTTAAATACAATACTAAGATCTGAAAATCTTTATTTTGAGAGAGAGAGAAAGTCCTCACATAGCTACTTAATTGTTTGACTACTCATTGATCTTCACTTATATGTTTTGGAGTAGTTTTGTCATTTACTCTCGTGCTTCACTTATATCCTATGAGTAAATGGTTGAATGAATTGAATCTAAAATTATGTATGTTTTATATTCTTATCCCATGGGGAGTAATGATTTTACATATAAGAAGTATAAGTGGTAAAATTTATTGAAAGTTAGCAAACACCGCATTGGTCACTTGAACCATTCATGAAAAAAATATTGAAGGAAGAGAGATTTCACATATAAATATACTATCTTGGACATCTTCTATGATTGTGATTACCCATTAATTATTTTCAAACTTGAGAAAATTAGTTGAAGTTGGACAAGGAAGACAATGTAATGAGTTATTCTTGCGTATATTTGCATAGAAGTTATATTGTTATGGATCCTCCAACATGTGGTGCTTGCTTCCACCTCATACTAGCCAAAACTTCTGCACCAAGTAGAAATACTACTTGTGCATCCGAACACCCTTAAACCCAAAGTTGTTCCATATGAGTCCACCATACCTACCTATATGCGGTATTTACCTATCGTTCCAAGTAAATTTGCATGTGCCAAACTCAAAACCTTCAAATAATATCCTGTTTTGTATGCCCGAGTCGCTCATATAATGACTAGGGGCTGTTAGTATCTTCCATGCTAGGTTGGTTATTCTCACAATATGTGTTGATTCAGTATCATTCATGAGAAAGTGGCTGGTAATAGGGATTCCCAGTCCCGAAATCAAAGAAAAAATGGAAATAATTAAACAAAACTCCCCTAGGAATGTTGTCGGTATGGACGGTGCCCGTGGATTCGGCTCGCCGTGGAGTGATATTGATTGGTGGAGGGGGAGTAAAAACTTTACTATTATGTTTGGGAACTGCCTATAATGCATCTAGCATGGAAGATATCAAGATCTCTCGGTTTTTATGGTGATAATGAAAGCATACCACCCAAAATTATTAATCATCTCTGTTTTACAAGCTCGAGCTCTGGCACCTCTGCAAATCAATGATTCCCTCTGCGAAGGGCCTATCTTTTACTTTCATGTATTTACTTTTATGCAAGAGTCAATAGTATTCCTTTTTAGTTGAACCTCAATTATTCTTTAGTTGGCAAGCATCATGTGGTGGGGAAAGATCCAAGCATATATGGACATTCAAATATATTTGATGATGAATTATTATTGTTGACAATTATCTATATGATAAATAAGTTGGGAGGCAAAACTTTAAGCCCCTGTATTTGTTTGTGTTCGACGGATGCCATTTGCTCTAAAAATATGCTTTGAGTGTTAGCAATCATGGAAGACTATATGCTAATTGAGTATGTGGAATTTGCTAAATCAAAGCTGTTACATAGACCCTTCCTGAAAATAAAATGAATTGTAATTGTTTGGTGATTGAAAGCATAGTTTGTTAGTCTATACTTTAACATGTGGATAGCTTGTTATTTCATCATGAGAAGGTTTATGAAATGAGATACTGTTTATGATATATAATGATGGTAGAAAAAGTGTTTGGAATTATCATTGATCAAATTTATGCACTATGCTAGCATTCACACTTCATAAATTACTGTTTTTATCATTTACCTACTCGAGGACGAGTAGGAATTAAGCTTGGGGATGCTGATACGTCTCCAGCGTATCAGTAATTTATGAAGTATTCATGCCATGTTTAAAATAATTCTATATGATTTTGGTTTGATTTTATTAGAACTAACCCGGACTGACGCTGTTTTCAACAGAACTACCATGGTGTCGTTTTTTGTGCAGAAATAAAAGTTCTCCGAATGGGCTGAAAATTTTGTATGATTTTTTTGGACCAAAAGAGACCCCCGAAGCATTGGAGTTGGGTCAGAAGAGCCACGAGGAGGCCACAAGCCTGCTAGGCGCGGCCACCCCTGGCCGCGCCTAGCAGGCTTGTCACCGCCTCGTGGCACCCCTTGACGTGAGACCGATGCCAAAAACTTCTATAAATATAGAAACCTCCGAAAAGAAACCTATATCAAGAGTTCCGCTGCCGCAAGCCTCCAGTGCCATGAAAAACCAATCGGGAGCCCATTCCAGCACCCTGTCAGAGGGGGAAACCATCATCAGAGGCCATCATCATCCTAGCGGTCTCCATGACGAGGAGGGAGTAGTTCACCCTCGTGGCTGAGGGTATGTACTAGTAGCTATGTGTTTGATCTCTTTCTCTCGTGTTCTTGAGATGGCACGATCTTGATGTACCGCGAGCTTTATTGATATAGATGAATCATATGGAGTTTTCCCCTCTCTATCTTCTTGTGATGAATTGACTTTTCCCTTTGAAGTTTTCTTATCGGATTGAGTCTTTAAGGATTTGAGAACACTTGATGTATGTCTTGCGATGGGATATCCGTGGTGAAAATGGGATGTTCTATTGATCCACTTGATGTATGTTTTGGTGATCAACTTGCGAGTTCTGTGACCTTGGGAATCTATGCATAGGGGTTGGCACACGTTTTTGTCTTGACTTTCCGGTAGAAACTTTGGGGCACTCTTTGAAGTTCTTTGTGTTGGATTGAACGTGATGAATCTGAAATTTTGTGATGCATATCATATAATCAAGCCCATGGTACTTGTGGTGACATTGGAGTATCTAGGTGACATTAGGGTTTTGGTTGATGTGTGTCTTAAGGTGTTATCTTAGTACAAACTCTAGGGCTATTCGTGGCACTTATAGGGATAGCTCATAACATTGATCAGAAAAGATAACTTTGAGGTGGTTTCATACCCGACAATAATTTATTAGTTAGCTCTCCGCTATTTGTGACTTTGGAGTGAACTCTTTGTCGCATGAGAGGTACTTACATATGATTCAACTATGTCAATATAGTTGAGAGAAATTGCACTGGTGAAAGTATGGACCCTAGGCCTTGTTTCCAAGCATTTATACAACATTTTTCTCGCTATTTACTATTTTTTACCTTGCTGATTTTATATTTTCGTATTACAAAACTTATATCTACCATCCATATTACACTTGTATCACCATCTCTTCGCCGAAGTAGTCCACCTATACAATTTACCATTGTATTGGGTGTGTTGGGAACACAAGAGACTCTTTGTTATTTGGTTGAAGGGTTGTTTGAGAGAGACCATCTTCATCCTACACCTCCCACGGATTGATAAAGCTTAGGTCATCCACTTGAGGGAAATTGTCGCTGTCCTACAAAACTCTGTGCTTGGAGGCCCAACACGAGTCTACAAGAAGAAGGTTGTGTAGAAGACATCAGGTGTCAACTTATTCAAATCAAGTCTACGATATAAAGAGAAAGGCATAACACTAACACCAGCTCCTAAATCCCATAAAGCAGTTTTAACATAATTCCCTTTGATAGAGCATGGTATAGTTGGTATTCCTGGATCTCCTAATTTATTTGATATTCCACCCTTAAAGTATAATTAGCAAGCATGGTGGAAATCTCAGTTCCCTATATCTTTATTTTATTAGTCACAATATCTTTCCTATACTTAGCATAAGGAGACATTTTCGGAATATCAGTCAAGCCCATACGCAAAAAGACAGGTCTAAGCATTTCAATAAAGCGCTCAAAATCCTCATCATCCTTTTTCTTGGATGTTTTAGGAGTAAATGGCATGGGTTTATGAACCCATGGTTCTCTTTCTTTACTAGGCTTCCTAGCAACAAAATCTCTGTTGTCATATCTTTTATTCTTAGGTTGTGGGTTATCAAGATCAACAACAGGTTCAATCTCCACATCAGTATCATTACTAGGTTGAGCATCAACATGAACATCATCATTAATATCATCACTAGGCTCATGTTCATCACCAGATTGTGTCTTAGCATCAGAAACAGAAATATCATTTGGTGTTTCAGGTGTATCTATAATAGGTTCACTAGCAGCATGCAAAGTTCTATCATCATCCTTTTTCCTCTTATTACCAGAATGACTAGGTGCATCAGTATTACTCCTTTGAGAATCTTGCTCAATTCTCTTAGGATGGCCCTCAGGATACAAAGGTTCCTGGGTCATTCTACCACCTCTAGTCACAACTCTAACAAAATGATCATTGTTCTTACTGTTCATCTCATTAAGCAAATCATTTTGTGCCTTAAGTACTTGTTCTACTTGAGTAGTTACCATGGAAGCATGTTTACTAATAAGCTTAAGATCATTGATAGTTCTACTCATATAATCACCCAAGCGATCAAGCATGTAAGCATTATGTTTCAATTGTCTACTAACATAATCATTAAAATTTTCTTGCTTAATAACAAAGTTATAAAACTCATCCAAGCATTGGCTAGCAGACTTATTATAAGGAATATCACCTCCATCAAATCTACGGAGAGAATTTACCTCTACTACCTATGTCGGGTTATCAAGACCATGAATTTCTTCAATAGGTGGTAGATTCTTAACATCTTCAGCTTTAGTAACCTTTTCTTTCATATATTTATTTGCCTCTTGCATTTCTTCAGGATTGAGACATAGAATACCTCTTTTCTCCGGAGTTGGCTTCGAGGTGGTTCAGGAATAGTCCAATCATTATCATTGCTCAATATATTATTCATATTGGAAAATATGCCCTAGAGGCAATAATAAATTTGTTATTATCATATTTCCCTTCTCATGATAATCGTTTATTATCCATGCTATAATTGTATTGATCAGAAACTCAGATACATGTGTGGATACATAGACAACACCATGTCCCTAGTATGCCTCTAATAGACTAGCTCGTTGATCAAATATGGCTATGGTTTCCTAGTCATGGACATGAGATGTCATTTGATAATAGGATCACATCATTAGGAGAATAATGTGATGGACAAGACCCAAACTACAAACGCAGCATATGATCTTGTCAGTTTATTGTTACTATTTTCTGCATGTCAAGTATCTGTTCCTATGACCATGAGATCATGCAACTCACTGACACTGGAGGAGTACCTTGTGTGTATCAAACATCACAACGTAACTAGGTGACTATAAAGGTGCTCTACAAGTATCTCCGAGGGTATCTGTTGGGTTGGCATGGATCAAGACTGGGATTTGTTACTCCGTGTGACGGAGAGGTATCTCAGGGCCCACTCGGTAATACAACATCACAATAAGCCTTGCAAGCAATGTGACTAAGTGTTAGCCACAGTATCTTGTATTACAGAGCGAGTAAAGAGACTTGCCGGTAACGAGGTTGAATTAGGTATGGAGATACCGACGATCGAATCCCGGGCAAGTAACATACCGAAGAACAAAGGGAACATCATACGGGATTAACTGAATCCTTGACATAGAGGTTCGACCGATAAAGATCTTCGTAGAATATGTAGGAATCAATATGGGCATCCAGGTCCCGCTATTGGTTGTCGACCATTGAGGTGTCTCGGGCATGTCTACATAGTTCTCGAACCCGCAGGGTCTGCACACTTTAGGTTCGGTGATGTTTCGGTAGTATAGAGTTATGCATGGTGGTGACGAAGGTTGTTCGTAGTCCCGAATGAGATTCCGGACATCATGAGGAGCTCCGGAATGGTCCGGAGGTAAAGATTTGTTACTCCGTGTGATGGAGAGGTATCTCAGGGCCCACTCGGTAATACAACATCACAATAAGCCTTGCAAGCAATGTGACTAAGTGTTAGCCACGGTATCTTGTATTACGGAGCGAGTGAAGAGACTTGCCGGTAACGAGGTTGAACTAGGTATGGAGATACCGACGATCGAATCTCGGGCAAGTAACATACCGAAGAACAAAGGGAACATCATACGGGATTAACTGAATGCTTGACATAGAGGTTCGACTGATAAAGATCTTCGTAGACTATGTAGGAATCAATATGGGCATCTAGGTCCCGCTATTGGTTATTGACCATTGAGGTGTCTCGGGCATGTCTACATAGTTCTCGAACCCGCAGGGTCTATACACTTTAGGTTCGGTGATGTTTCGGTAGTATAGAGTTATGCATGGTGGTGACCGAAGGTTGTTCGGAGTCTCGTATGAGATCCCAGACATCACTAGGAGCTCCGGATTGGTCCGGAGGTAAAGATTGATATATAGGAAGTCCTGTTTTGGTCGCCGGAAAAGTTTCGGGCTCATCGGTAGTGTACTGGGAGTGTCGGGAGGGTACCGGGGGACCATCGGGAGGGGTGTCTCGACCCAAGAGGCTACATGGGCTGTAGGAGGAGGTAAACCAGCCCCTGGTGGGCTGGCCGAAGCCTCCTCTAAGGGCCCATGCGGCTGGAGTGGTTTGAGAAGGAAAAAATTCAAAGATGGAGAGGTGGAAAGAGTTTCCAAGTGGAAAGGAGGAATCCTACTCCTAATAGGATTGGAGTAGGACTCCTCCACCTCCAATTTTGAACAAACCTTGAGGGTTTTAGGCTGCCTCCTCCCCTCCCTACCTCCTATATATACTAGAGGATTTAGAGGAAAAAGCTAACCCTAATAGCCACGTGCTACCTCTCCTCTAGATCGCAGTTTCTCCTCTAGACCGGTTTTCAGCGGTGCTTAGGTGAAGCCCTGCTGCAATAGCTCCACCACCATCGCCGCAACGCCATCGTGCTGCTAGATAACTCATCTACCTTTCCGCTCCCTCTTGCTGGATCAATAAGGCGGAGATCGTCATCGAGCTATACATGTGCTGAATGTGGAGGTGTCGTCCGTTCGGCGCTAGATCAGAAGGACCGTGATCAAGATCGCGAGACGGATCGTGATGAGATCGCGGGAAGGATTGTGATGAGTTTGCGGGTTGGATCGTGATTGGATCGCGGGATGGATCGTGATGAGATCGCGGGATGGTCGGCGATTTGGATCACGAAGACGTTCGACTACGCCAACCGCGTTTCTTAACGCTTCTCGCTTAGCGATCTATAAGGGTATGTAGATCCACTCTCCCTCTTGTAGATGCTCATCACCATGGACAGATCTTGCGTGTGCGTAGGAATTTTTTTGTTTCCCATGCAACATTCCCCAACAATTCAATAGTAGTTCATCTTGTTCGACAGTTCATTCCCTGAAAACACAACCAGCACAACTATCTAGGTGGTCCCTAGAAGCATCGGTTAGTTCATTATTAAATATATCAAGTATTTCGTTTTTCTTGGGAGGATGATCACACAAAGCATTAAGTAATTGGATAAGCCTCCCCCAAGCTTGTGGGAGACTCTCTTCTTCAATTTGCACAAAATTAAATATTTCCTACAAGGCAGCTTGTTTCTTATGGGCAGGAAATTACTTTTCAGAGAAGTAATATATCATATCCTTGGGACTACGCACACAACCAGGAGCAAGAGATCAAATTGAACCATATCTTAGCATAACCCTTTAATGAGAAAGGAAACAACTTAAGGATATAGTAATAATGAATTTTTTCCTCATGAGTAAATAGGGTGGCTATATCATTCAGTTTAGTAAGATGCGCCACAACAATTTCAGATTCATAACCATGGAAAGGATCAGATTCAACCAAAGTAATTAACTCGGGATCAATAGAGAATTCATAATCCTTATCAATAACAAAGATAGGTGAAGTAGCAAACTTAGGAGCATATTTCATTCTAGCATTCAAAGATTTTTCTTTCCACTTGCATAGCAACTTCTTAAGATCATCTCTATCCTTACAAGCAAGGAATTCCCTAGTTACCTCTCCTTCCCTAACATAACCCTAGGGTATATCATGCAATTCATATCTAGGAGAGCTAGATCTAGCAGGTGTCTCATAGTGTTCAATTTCAACAATTTCATCAGTTTCAGCATTGACTCTAGCAATTTGTTCATCAAGAAATTCACCCAATGGCACAATATTATGAAGCAAAGTATCATCATAAGAATCATGCGTAGTAGAAGTGACATCATAAATTACTTGCGACATATCAGAATTACTAGTAGGTGGTCATGTCCCAAACTTACTCATAACGGAAGGTGAATCAAGTGAGAGCTAGATGGCAGTTCCTTACCTCCCCTCATAGTAGAGGGATAGATCTTGGTTTTTGGATCTTTCAGATTATTCATAGTGATCAACACATATAAATCCCAAGTGACTCAGAGAATAGAGCTATGCTCCCCGACAACGGTGTCGGAAAAAGGTCTTTATAACCCACAAGTATAGGGGATCGCAACAATTTTTGAGGGTAGAGTATTCAACCCAAATTTATTGATTCGACACAAGGGGAGCCAAAGAATATTCTCGAGTATTCGCAGCTGAGTTGTCAATTCAACCACACCTGAAAGACTTAATATCTGTAGCAAAGTATTCAGTAGCAAAGTAGTATGGAAGTAACGGTAACGATGGCAAAAGTGATAGTAGCAGTTTTGTAGTGATTATAATAGTAGCAACGGAAAAGTAACTTAGCAAAGATAATTATGTGAAAAGCTCGTAGGCAATGGATCAATGATGGTTAATTATGTCGGATGACATTCATCATGCAACAATTATAACATAGGGTGACACAGAACTAGCTTCAATTCATCAATGTAATGTAGGCATGTATTCCATATATAGTCATACATGCTTATGGAAAAGAACTTGCATGACATCTTTTGTCCTACCCTCCCGTGGCAGCGGGGTCCTAATGGATACTAAGGGATACTAAGGCCTCCTTTTAATACAGAACTGGATCAAAGCATTAGAACTTAGTGAATACATGAACTCCTCAAACTACGGTAATCACCGGAAAGAATCCCAGTTATTGTCACCCTGGAGGATGCGGATCATAACTCGTAATAGGTGTCTACAAATTGTAAGATAGGATCAAGAACACATATATATTGATGAAAACATAATAGGTTCATATCTGAAATCATGGCACTCGGGCCCTAGTGACAAGCATTAAGCATAGCAAAGTCATAGCAACATCAATCTCAGAACATAGTGGATACTAGGTATCAAACCCTAACAAACTAACTCGATTACATGATAAATCTCATCCAACCCATCACTGTCCAGCAAGCCTATGATGGGATTACTCACAAACGGCAGAGAGCATCATGGAATTGGTGATGAAGGATCGTTGGTGATACGATGGCGTCGATTACCCCTCTCCGGAGCCCAATCCGGACTCTAGATCTAGCCTCCCGAGGAAGAACAGGAGGTGGCGACGACTTAGTATCGTGAAAGGCGATGAAATCTTCTCCTTGATTTTTTTTGTCCACGAATAAGAATATATAGGGTTGGAACTGAGGTTGGCGGATCCACCAGGGGCCCACAAGCTTGCCAGGCGCGGCCAGGGGGGTGGCCGCGCCTGGTGGGCTTGTCACCTGTGGATGGCCCCCCTCTGGTTGATTCTTTCGCCAATATTTTTTATTAATTCCAAAAATAATCTCCGATAATTTTTCAGATCAATCTGAGAACTTTTATTTCTGCACAAAAATAACACCAAGGCAATTCTGCTGAAAACAACGCCAGTCCGGGTTAGTTCCATTCAAATCATGCAAATTAGAGTCCAAAACAAGGGCAAAAGAGTTTGGAAAAGTGGATATGATGGAGACGTATCAATGGCAATCTTGTGGAGTGTTGTTCTTCCAAGTACCTACAACAGGGTTAAATGCAAGACAAGGGTGTAACGCCCCGGACACACCCACTGGTGGTCGCTACTCCTGGCGGGATCTAGACTGGCCTCACACATCAATACTATACTAGCCTTTTCTGCGCATTTTGTCCTCACTCATGCGCACCCGGGACCAACTTCCTGACCGGTCACCCATGCTAGAACAACTCCAAGCCAAGCACGCTTAACCTGAGAGTTCTGTTCTAATGGGCTCCCGGAAAAGAAGGAATTCATTATTGATATGAGTAGTCTATCATCCATAATATGCCAGGCTATCACATATCAACTTGTAACGCCCCGGACACACCCGCCAGTGGTCGTTACTCCTGGCGGGATCTAGACTGGCCTCACACATCAATACTAGCCTTTTCTGTGCACTTTGTCCTCACTCATGCGCACCCGGGACCAACTTCCCGATCGGTTACCCATCCTAAAACTACTCCAAGCCAAGCACGCTTAACCTGAGAGTTCTGTTCTAATGGGCTCCCGAAAAAGAAGGAATTCCTTATTGATATGAGTAGTCTATCATCCATAATATTCTAGGCTATCACAAAGTGAGCATAAAATTCCAAGATATGATATTCAAGGTAATAATAGCATGGAATAGACAATAAAGCTCATCGCCTTGCAAGCATCCGAGTGAGTTTAGCTCAAGTTTGAAGCATGAATCATGTTCAACTCACTCCTCAAATGACAAAACACTTTTTCATCAAGTGGTTTAGTAAAGATATCAGCCAATTGCTTGTTAGTAGGAACATGCTTAAGATTAATATCTCCTTTGGCAACATGATCATGAATGAAATGATGTCGAACCTGAATATGCTTGGTTCGAGAATGTTGCAGATGATTATGACCAATCTTAATAGCACTCTCATGGTCACAAAGTAATGGCACATTTTTCACATAGATTCCATAATCCTTAAGCGTTTGTGTCATCCATAATAATTGCGCACAACATGATCCAGCGGTGATGTATTCCGCTTCGGCAGTAGATAGAGATACCGAGTTTTGTTTCTTAGAGGACCAAGACACAAGAGATCTACCAAGAAATTGACATGTACCCGAGGTGGAGTTTCTATCAACCTTGTCACCGGCATAGCCCGAGTCGGAGTAGCCAACAAGATTAAAAGAAGATCCCTTGGGATACCAAATGCCAAAGTTTGGTGTATGGATCAAGTATCTCACAGTGCGTTTCACAACCTTAAGATAAGATTCTTTGGGTGCAGCTTGGTATCGGGCACACATGCACACACTAAGCATAATATCGGGACGGGAGGCACATAAATATAGTAATGAACCAATCATTGATTGATAAACCTTTTGATCAACCGGTTCACGCTCCTTAGTAAGATCATCGGGTCCGCTAGTGGGCATGGGAGTTTTCATACCTTTGCACTCTTGAATGTTGAACTTCTTGATCAAGTCCTTGGTGTACTTTGTTTGAGAGATGAAAGCACCTTCTCTCGTTTTCTTGATTTGTGGACCAAGGAAGAATTTCAGCTCACACATCATAGACATCACATACTTGTCTGACATCAACCTTCCAAATTTCTCACTAAATTGTGGGTTAGTAGATCCAAAGATAATAACATCCACATAAATTTGGCACACACATAATTCACCATTAACTCTCTTTGGGAATAAGGTCATGTCAATTTTACCAATTTCAAATCCTTTCAATAAGAAACTTTGTTAGGCATTTATACCAAGCACGAGGAGCTTGCTTAAGGCCATATAAAGATTTGCGAAGTTTGTAAACGTGGTCAGGTTTATTAGGATTTACAAAACCAGGTGGTTGCTTAACATAGACCTCTTCTTCAATCTCACTATTTAAGAATGCACTTTTAACATCCATTTGGTAAAGCGTGATATCATGGTGATTGGCATAAGAAAGAAGAATTCGAATAGCTTCTAGTCTAGCAACGCGGGCGTAGGTCTCACCATAGTCCATACCTTCGACTTGCATATATCCTTGAGCTACTAGGCGAGCCTTGTTGTAAATGAGTTGACCGTCTTCATCTTGCTTGTTCTGAAATACCCATTTCGTGCCAATGATGTTTTGCTCATCCTTGGGCTTCTCAACGAGTTTCCACACTTCGTTCCTCTCGAAGTTGTGAAGCTCTTTATGCATAGCGTTCACCCAATCTGCGTCTTCAAGATCTTGTTCAACCTTCAAGGGTTCAATGCTAGAGATGAAATAATAATGCTCACAAAAGTTAGCCAAGCGAGTTTTAGAGCGAGTGATCCTCCCTGTTTGTATATCACCAAAGATTTGGTTTAGGGGATGGTTCTTGGTCACTTGTGCTCGGACTCAAGGTAGCTTTGGCTTGTTGGTTGGTGGAGCTTCTTCTTATTCATCATCTCCTCCATCTCTGTTGTTTTCGAAGTGGTCGTCTCCTTGAGGTGGTGGTGAAGGAGGTTGTGGTGGATCTTCATGATGTACTTCCTCCTCCTCTTCATCTTATCGTGTACCACTTGTGGATGCTTCCATGTCATTTTGTCGGTAGCCTTGATCCGAAGTAGGAGCTTCCACTTGGGTTGATGAAGTACTTTCATTCACCTCCATGGGACGAATATTGCCAATAGGAAAATCTTGGATAGCTTCCGAAGGATCTTTATCACCTACATCATTTGGCAATTTTTCGACTTGTGAACCATTAGACTCATCAAACTTCACATCTACCTTCTCTTCAACTTTTCGAGTGAAGTTGTTGTAGATACGGTAGGTGTGAGAGTTCGATCCATAACCAAGAAGGAAACCTTCATGAGATTTGGGAGGAAATTTAGCACGTCGATGCTTATCAAGAATGTAACACTTAGAGCCGAATACCCAAAAGTATCCAACTTGGGGTTTGTTACCGGTGAGAAGCTCATATGACGCTTTATCGAGAAGCTTGTGCAAGTAGAGTCGGTTTGTGGTATGACATGATGTTTCCACGGCTTCTGCCCAAAAGTGTCTTGGTGTCTTGCATTTGTCAAGCATCGTCTTGCCATCTCAATGTGGGTTCGGTTCTTTCTCTCAAAAACTGCATTTTGTTGAGGCATGTATGTAGCCGAGAACTCATGTGCAATACCCTTTTCGTCAATAAAGGTATCAACATGGGTGCTCTTGAACCCTGATCTGTTATCGCTTCGAACCATCTTGATCTTCAATTAAAATTGATTTTTATCTTTGCGTGTGAAGTTCTTGAAGATCTTTTGTACCTGCGACTTATCATCAAGAAAGAATACCCACGTAAATCTGAAAAAAATCATAAACTATAACTAGACCATAAGAGTTTCCACCGAGACTCTTGTAAGCATTGGGACCAAAAAGATCCATATGAAGTAACTCGAGTGGTCTCCTAGTGGTCATGATGTTCTTGACCGGATGACTTCCACCTACTTGCTTTCCTGCTTGACAAGTGCTACAAAGTCTATCTTTGTCAAAGATATCATCTTTAACACTAGTAATGTGATCGCCCTTGATAAGCTTATGTAGATTGCACATGCCTATATGTCCTAGTCTTCTATTCCATAGCCAACCTTTAGATGATTTTGCAATGAGACAAGTACGAGGTTGGGCCTTTTTAGTGAAATTGACAATGTATAGATCACCTCTACGAACACCGGTAAAGACAATTTTATGATTATCAAATAAAAACACTTGGCAATATACTTTGGTAAATAGCACACTGAAACCGAAGTCTGCTAGTCTAGATACGGAAAGAAGATTGTAGCCAAGGGATTCAACAAGCATCATATTTTGAATAGAGCTATCATGAGATATGTCCACCTTACCAAGGCCAAGTACCTTACCCTTAGAGTTATCTCCAAAGTTCACGTACCTCCGAGGACCTGGATTAGGCGTGATCTCTTGGAACATGTCTTTATCACCAGTCATGCGATCCGTGCATCCACTGTCGAGAATCCACTCTTTTCCACCGAACATGTAATCCTTGAAGTTTGCCATTAGACTTAGATTATTCATGATCTTTTCATGCTCGATGTCAAACAACTCATCTTCATCATAATAGCCATGTTCTTCATTGTCATCATTTGGTGGAATCTCCTCGTCATAGAAACTAAGAGACTCGTTAGAATCTTAACCATGTCAATGTTCAAATTGATGAATGTGAATGGCTTCAATAATAATGTTGTTGATAGTGGTGACATCTTTAGCACGCATAAGATCACGAAGCTCAAATAGGCATTTATCAAAGTTTGGATCCCTAGGCTTCATTTTGTGAAAAGCAACATTTTTATGAAGAATTTCATCAAGATTACTTAATTAAATATTTGGATATTGTCTCTCCAAATCATTCCACAAAGTATAAGAACATGCAAAGTTCTTCAATTGAGAAAGCACGAATCTTGGTAAGCCTCTAACAATAAGATTGACAGTTCTAAGGTTACCAAGCATGTTATTTTCCTCTTCGTGTGTGGGATGCAATTCATCAATGGGGAGCGCATAGGGTTTTTCAATATATTTTCTCAAATAGAATTTGTCAAATAGATCAATCATAGCATTCTTCCGTCGACTATAGTACTCTCCATCAAGAATGGGCACTCTACAATACAAACTCTCCACACTAGACACATCCATCTTTCTCCACGGTGATGAAACCGAAGCAATGGAGACCAAAGCTCTGATACCAATCGCGGGATCACTAGAAGAGTATGTCTAGAGGGGGGGGGTGAATAGACTACTACCAGGAATTTAAAATCTACACAAGGTGCAAAGTTATGTGTTGGCAGATTTTAGCATATATAGCAAGTCTAGCACACCCTACACATGCAAGTCATCAAGTATAGCAGAGGAATGTAAAGACATTGCACATGAAAGTAAAGAGTAGAGATAGGAAGATCAAACACATGAAGGACACAAAGATTTTTCCCATGGTTCTGATAGGTGGTGCTATCATACATCCACGTTTATGGAGTCTTCAACTCACTAAGAGTAATGGTCACGAGAGTCCATGGAGGGCTCTAACCACGGAGGGTTCCACGAAGAAGCAATCTCCTTGACCTGACAAACTAGCCTTACTCGGGGTAGATTTTCACGAAGTAGGCGATCTCCTTGCCCTGACAAACTTCTTGGTTCACTCCACAACACGAAGTAGGAGGCTCCCAAGCGACACCTAACCAATCTAGGAGGCACCACCCACCAAAAGGTAATAGGCTCAATAATGTCGATGAACTCCTTGCTCTTGTGCTTCAAGATGATAGACTCCTGAACACACAATCATTCTCTCACAGATTTGGCTTTGGTGGAAGAGATTGATTGGGTGGAAATCAACTTGGGGAGGCTAGAGATCAAGATTCATATAGTTGGAATGGAATGGCATGATCTCAACACATGAGTAGGTGGCTCTCTCTCAGAAAATCAGTTGGTATGAGTGGGGATCTGTTCTGAGTGCTTCTCTTTAGAGTAGGTGGTGGTGGAGGGGTATATATAGGCATCTCCAAAAATCCAACCGTTACACCTAATAAGTAAGACTCGGTGACACCGATGTGTTAATCTCGGTAGTATCGAGTTGCCTCAAAGGTAGAAACTTTCGAATCTCGGTGAGACCGATACATAAAACTCGGTTGCACCGATAAGGTGACCAACGTCAAATTGCCAAACTTGGTGACGCCGATTAAACAAACTCAGCTGTACCTATTTTGTGAATTTGCGTAGTAGGAAGTTGGCAACCCAAACTCGGTGGCACTGAAGTAGAATAGGTTGTACCGAATGGCTAGGGTTTGGCTGAGTCTGTTCGAGGCCGAGAATCGGTGTCACCGAGTGGGAAGTGTTGGTTGCACCGATTTTGGATATATTGCTTTGGACAGACTTTTGTGGAAGATCTTGTGGATGTATGTGGTGACTATCACTTGTGCACATATGAGCATTTTGTTCACCAACAGTATCTTACCCCCTTTTAATAGTATTGGCTTTCCTATGGACTCAAAGTGATTTCTCACAAAGTAAAATGTAGATTCCTCTTCCTTGAAGCTTTGCCAATGATATTCCTTATCCTTCTTATTCATGGGGATACTCTCTACATTCCTTTTTTCCAACCCGTCTCTCTCTGTGGACTTTATCTAACATACACTAGATGAACATATTAGTACAAGAGACAATGTATGTTGTCATGAATTATCAAAACCACCAAGGGAGCATATTGTGCTTTCATGCACGCGCTTGCATGAGTAGTCATTTGGTGTGGAAACCGAGGTAGGTCATCCACTTGAAAAACTTTTATAATGGGGACCCCATAAAAATATCAACAAAATATCACACGACAAAGCAACAAGCACAACCAGAACCTCTTCATCATCATCTTCATCCACAAACCCTAGCCGCCGCCATTCTCATCTCCATAGCCATCTCCACCACCATAGTGCTCTCTCATTTAGTTCATACTTGTAATCGTGCATCTCACAAGGCATTCATTGTAAGACATATTGCAATCAATCAATCCCAAGATGTGTTCTTCAGTGATTTATTCTCGTGATCTGATCCCCACGTGTGAGTAGTTCGGTAAGGTATGGAGTGAGGCATGATCCTTGTGACCCCATGTATTTGGGAAGGGATCAATGGATGTATTTGACACAATGTCTCGTATGTGTGAAATAAAATTGTTTCGTGAAGTGTATCTTGTCTTGTCCGTGATCTTCACCCTTGAAGGTTGATGTCTACTACATTTATTCTTTTAGACTGGTGTTGGGCCTCCAAACGCAGGGTTTTGTAGGATAGTAGCAATTTTCCATCAAGTGGGTGACCTAAGATTTATCAAGCTATGGGAGGTGTAGGATGAATATGGTCTCTCTCGAACAACCCTATAATCAAATACAAGAAATCTCTTGTGTCCCCAACACACCCAATACAGTGGCAAATTGTATAGGTGCACTAGTTCAGTGATGAGATGGTAATTCAAGTGTAGTATGGATAGTAGATATAGCTTTTGTAATCTTAATAAATAAAAACAGCGATGCAACAATTGGCAAACAACGAGAAAAAAGGTTTATAATTGCTTGGAAGTAAGGCCTAGGGTTTGTACTTTCACTATTGTGATCCCTCAACAGTGCTAGCGTAATTGAATCATATAACCACCCCTCAACGTGCAATGAAGAATCACTTAGATGTTCCAATTAGTGGAGAACATAAGAAGTTGTTGTAAGCAGCGAACCACCTCAAAGTTATTTTCCGATCAATCTATTGAGTCATCCCCATAGGTGTCACAAATAGCCCTAGAGTTCGTACTAAATGATTATATTTTTAATCAATCTAATGAGCCATCCCCATAGGTGTCACAAAGAGTCCGTACTAAATAACCACAAACAATTTCAGATTCATAACACTAAATCCACACAAAGAACATCAAAGAGTACCACAAGAATTCTATCAGAGAAAGTAGGACGAGAATGTGCATCAACATATGTGCCTAGATCACCGCAATGTCACCACGGTATCCGCAAGTTGATTGCCATAACATACATCAAGTGAATCAATAGAACACTCACTGTCACCACGTGTACCCACATGGCCACATGCAAGACATACCAAGTGCTCTCAAATCCAAAGTATTCAATTCGAGATCTCAAAGGGAAAAGACTTAGTTCATCACATCAAGATAGAGAGGGAAGAACATATGATCCAACTATACTAACAAAGCTCATGATACATCAAGATCAAGCCATATCTAGAACATGAGAGGGAGAGAGAGATTAAACACATAGTTTACTCATACATACCCTCAACCCCTAGGGTGCACTACTCCCCCCTTGTCATGGAGACCGCCAGGATGATGAAGATGGCCTCCGGTGATGATTTTCCCCTCCGCCAGGGTACCAGAAAAGGCTTCGGATGAGATTTCTTCTATACATAGCCTTGGTGTAGCGGAGCCGAACTTCTAGGTTAACTTTTGGAGGTTTCTCAATATATAGGATTTTCTGCATTGGAATCACGCGAAGCGGAGCCACATGGGGCCCACAAGGCAACAAGGCACGACCACCCCCATGGGCGCGCCCTGTTACCTTGTCACCTCCTTGTGGGTCTTCTAGTAGCCCCTTGAAGTTTCACGAGTCTCTTTCCTTCTAGAAAAAATGTCAAAAAGTTTTGTTCAATTCCGAGAGCTTTCATTTTCTACACAAAAACACCACCACGATTATTCTACTAAAAACAACGTCAGTCCAGGATAGTTCCATTTGAATTGCATAAAAGTGCATCAAAAACCAAACAAAATTGTTGTACGCATGGCACAAATACTTCATAAATTATCAATACGTTGGAGACATTTCACAGGTACCTAGGATCATAGAGATTGAGCATCGGTGAGGCTTGGAGCAAGGAGACCGTGAAGTGTTATACCAAACGCCAATGACAGTAAGGTCTAGTAGGGTAACATGGACCATATCTTTGGGGATTAATGAGGTCTAGTCATTAAACACCGAATGCTTTTGTCTGGTATTATTATCTTGATTATCGGGGCAACTCCGCGATATGGATAGGTCCTTTGGTAGGATAGTTGATTCTTCATGAAGGACTTGTGCCGGTCAAGATGTTATTTGGACACAGCCCCACTCCAATATGAAGCAAGCACCTATGGATGGGCGACTTACCAAGCACAAACTAATATCATTTTTTACCCCAATACCAACACATGGTTGTAAGCATTAAGACCTCATCCCCATACCTTCGTTTTATTAAAAGTGTTGAATCACAAATTGCTTGTTGATCTGGTCAAAAGCTGGATTGAGACTTTGGCAAAAGCAAGCTCGATACTGTTTCTTAAAGGGGACCTTCCTCTCGTGGGTTTGATACCCAAGGTAGCCTCTTTTAGGGCTGGATTTCCGAAACATATAAATTCCAGCAAATGACCCTTGTGCTCACCAGCCTAGGATTATTGTTAGCTGGCAGACGCTTCCTTGATACATAAATATCCAAGTAATTACAAAAATTTGTGTACAAGACCATGAAGGTCCTTGGAGTACAACAAAGATTTCTAGTGGTTGATGGCAGAAGCGACTCATGGATCTCTAGCGGCTATGGGACTTCATTCCCATAGGAACATCTAGCCTGGATGACTCCTACCTCACGGGGCTGCTACCCTTGGTGGCTAGGTTGCGGGGTTGTCATCATAGTGCTCCTCTCTAAATACGCGATCTGGCCAAGACAATAGCCTGTGACAAGCCAGTGAGCACGTTTGAATGTACTCGCAAACATCAAGAAAACATACATAATAAAGCAGGTGAATTGCATGCACTAGTATTTGAATGATATTCAATATTCCATAGATTAAATCATGCATGCAAGTATGCACATAATTTATCTACACAGAGAATTCATGGATAATAAGGTAAAGTAAAATAAAAATGAAACATCGGGCGGTAGTTGAGGGAGTCCTGTATTAGGGGGTCCTCGGATAGCCGACCCATTGTATGTGCCGGATTGTATGGGCCAGTCGCCGAACACCAGATGACCTGAAGGCCCAGTTACCATGATGGAAGCTTCGAGGACCATGGCTTGCACTCCACGTCTGATGTAGTGAATAGGCATGTTTATCTCTTCGACATATAACCGACCATGTGTAAACCCTAGGCCTCCTCGACATCTATATAAGCCGGAGGGTTTTAGGGTATAGAGACAGGACAACTCATCTAGGGTTAGACATACGATCTTGAGGTAGATCAACTCTGTAACCTCTTACACCATCAATACAATCAAGAAGGACGTAGGGTATTACCTCCATAGGAGGGCCCAGACCTGGGTAAACTCGTGTCCTCTTCATCTCCTATTATCGTTGATCCTAGTCTCACAGTTCGGGACCCCCTACCCGAGGTCCGCCGGTGTCTACACCGACATTGGTGCTTTCACTGAGAGTTCCTCTGTGAGCGAGATGGGATCAACACCTCGCCTTTTCATCAACGAAGAGGTCCGCACTTTGGACATTTTTGTTCTCGGGCAGATCTTCGCCTTCGGTAGCGTTGTGCTGCATGCTGGTTCCACTGGTTATCTAGGCCGCGTTGAGAGCCTCTCCCCCGATCAGGAAGTTAGATTTGGAAACCTAGAGTTTCTGTCGACTCTCAGGGCGACTTGTCACTAATCGGGCTCACGGCTTCGCTCGTAGCCCCCGAGGACTCTGAGGCCTTAACCTCGAACCCCTCCATCGGACACGCCAATAGGGTCACCCGTGGCAGCAGTCCGATCTCTAACTACCGAACACTCCCTATGGGTGGGCTTCATGGGGGTCGACTCCATGTGTTTTGGACAGCTGGATCCAATCGGGCCCTCAACGGTCAACGAGGCCTTGGAGCAATTCTCATCGTTGAAAATCACTAACAATCCAGCCGGGATCTATGTTCGGCCTGGTTACAGTTCAGTCAGGGATGGATTTTTCGACCCACCCACCACCCACTTGATAGCCACTGTCGAAGACTTAACCAACGTGCTGGACTATGCCTCCGAGGAGGCAGAATACATGGACGAAGAGGACCGTGCTCCCACCCCCGTTAACACCGGGAGTTGGACCGCCACTTCTATGTATGACGTTTACATGGTGGATACTCTTGCCACCAATGGCGACAACACGCCTCACAATGACGGTGAAAAATCGGGCGACACGCCATCAAGACGCCGGAAATCGCATAAGCAGTCCAAAAGCCAAAAGGGAAGATGAACTATTATCAACATGAGGGATGGTAACGCCCCTGCCAATCATGATCATCCTGATGTGCCCGAGCACCCGTTCGAGGGTCCGGATGAATCTACGGACCAAAACGACCCCGATACCGTCAAGGACCCCGAGGGCGACGATTACCTTCCCCCCGTCAAGGAGGAAGACCTACCAGAAGCCGATGACTTGTACATCTCTGATAACCTCGAGGATAAGGAAGAAATTAGGAAGCGGCTCATAGCAACGGCTCGCAGCCTACAGACCAAAGAGCGGCAACTCAAAGCCGAATAGGCCGACCTCACTGATCGATGGACAAAAGTCCTCTCAGCCGAAGATCGATGGACAAAAGTCTTTAATTATTGTATGACCTGCGTGTCAATCATTAAGTGCTATGTAATGCTTTACTTTATCGCTAAACGGTAGCAATAGTAGTACAAGCATGATGGGCGCGTCAACCCCAATGGCGACACGTTGATGGAGATCATGGTGTCGTGTCGGTGACGACGGAGATCATGACGGTGCTTTCAAGATGGAGATCAAAAGCACAAGTTCATGGCCATATCATGTCACTTATGATTTGCATGTGATTTTAATCCTTTTATGCACCTTGTTTTGCTTAGGACGACGGTAGCATTATAAGGTGATCCCTCACTTACTTTCAAGATAAAATTGTGTTATCCCGAGTGTGCACCATTGCGAAAGTTCGTCGTGTTGAGACACCACGTGATGATCGGGTGTGATAGACTCTACGTTCACATACAACGGGTGCAAGCCAGTGTTGCACATGCAGAACACTCGGGTTAAACTTGATGAGCCTAGCATGTACAGACATGGCCTCGGAACACAAGACACCGAAAGGTCGAACATGAGTCATATAGTAGATATGATCAACATGATGATGTTCACCATTGAAACCACCTCAACTCACGTGATGATCGGACTTGAGTTGGTGAATTTGGATCATGTATCACTCGAATGACCGGAGGGATGTCAATTTGAGTGGGAGTTCTTAAGTAATATGATTAATTGAACTCATTATCATGAATATAGTTAGTAGTGTCTTTGCAAATGATGCTGTAGATTACTTGCTCGCGCTGTTGCTCCCTTGAATTTTTATATGTTCCTAGAGAAATAGAGTTAGAAGATGATGGTAGCAATATTGCGGACTGACTCCGTGATATGAGGATTGTCCTCATTGCTGCATAGAAGGCTTCTGTCCTTAATGCACCGCTCGGTGCGCCAACCCCTCTAGCGTGGTTTGTAGATGTTGTGAACATTTGACATGCACGTTGTGATGACTACTTGATAGATTAGTGGGTCATGCATCATGGCTTAGAATTGAGGCTCCGAAACATTTTGAACATCATAGAACATATGAGATGTTCTAAGAGCTGAAATTAGGATCTCAGGCTCGTGCCCATGTTGCGAGATATGAGATCTCCAACAAGATTCTTTGCCTGCAAGATGAAGGAGAATAGTTCAATCGTTGAGCATGTGCTCAGATTGTCTGGGTGCTACAATCGCTTGAATCGAGTGGGAGTTGATATTCCAGATAAGATAGTGATTGATATAGTTCTCCAAGTCACTGTCACTAAGCTACTAGAACTTGGTGATGAACTATAAAACGCCAGGGATAGAAATAATGATCCCTGAGCTGTTCGCGATGTTTGACATCGCGAAGGTAGAAATCAAGAAGGAGCGTCAAGTGTTGATGGTTAGTAAAACCACTAGTTTCGAGAAGAGCAAGGAGGGAAACTTCATGGATGGCAAGTCAGTTGTTGTTCTAGTGAAGCAACCCAAAGTTGAACTCAAACCCAAGACTAAGTGCTTCGATTATGAGGAGAGCGGTCGCTGGAGCGGAACAACCCTAGATACTTGGTCGATAAGAAGGCTGGCAACGTCAACAGAAGTATATTTGATATACGTGTTATTGATGTGTACCTTGCTAGTACTCCTAGTAGTACCTGGGTATTGGATACCGGTTCGGTTGCTAAATGTTAGTAACTCGAAATAAAAGCTATGGAATAAACGAAGAACTAGCTAAGGGTGAGGTGACGATGTGTGTTGGAAGTGTTTCCAAGGTTGATGTGATCGACATCGCACGCTCTCTCTACCTTCGGGATTAGTAACAAACCTAAATAAGTGTTATTTGTTGTTTTGCGTTGAGCATGAACGTGATTAGATCGTGTTTATTGCAACACGGTTATTCATTTAAGTTAGAGAATAATGGTTATTCTGTTTACATGAATAATACCTTCAATGGTCATGCACCCAGTGAGAATGGTTTGTTGAATCTTGATCGTAGTAATACACATGTTCATAACATTGATGCCAAAAGATGCAAAGTTAATAATGATAGTACCACATACTTGTGGCGCTGCCGCTAAATGTCATATTGGTATAAAATGCATGAAGAAATTCCATGCTAATGGATCTTTGGACTCTTTCGATTTCGAATCGGTCGAGACATGCGAACCATGCCTCTTGGTCAAAGATGACTAAGGACCCCGTTTTCTGGTTTGACAGAGCGGGCAAGTGATTTATTGGAAATGATACATGTTGATGTATGCAATCCAATGAGTCTTGTAGCGTGCGGTGGATATCGTTATTTTCTTACCTTCACTAATGATTTGGGTAGATATAGTGTATGTTTACTTAATGAAACACAAGTCTGAATCGTTTGAAAAGTTCAAGCAAATTTAGAGTGAAGTTTAAGATCATCGTGACAAGAAGATAAAAATATCTGCGATATGATCGTGGAGGTGAATATCTGAGTTACGAGTTTGGCATACAACTTTAGACAATATGAAAGTTGTTTCACAACACATGCCACCTGGAACACCATAGTGTGATGGTATGTCCGAACGTCATAGTCGTGCTCTATTGAATATGGTGCATGTTATGATGTCTATTATCGTTTTGCTACTATAACTTTGGGGTTGTGCATTAGATACAACTACATTCACTTTAAATAGGGCACTATCTAAATACGTTGAGATGACACCGTGTGAATTATGGTTTGATAGAAACCTAAGCTATCATTTCTTGATGTTTTAGGCTGCGACGCTTGTGTGGAAAATGTTTTCACCTAATGAGCTCGAACCCAAAGCGGACAAATGCATCTTCCTAGAATACCCTAAGAACAGTTGGGTGGACCTTCTATCTCAGATCCAAGCATAAAGTGTTTGTTGCTAAAACGAGTCCTTTCCCAAGAAAAAGTTTCTCTCGAAAGAATTGAGTGGGAGGAAGATAGAACTTGATGAGGTTGTTAAACCTTTGTTTCAACCAGAGAGTAGCGCAGCGCAGAAAGATGTTTCTGTGGAATCTATGTCAGTTGAAGAGGAAGTAAATGATGATGATCATGAAGCTTCAGATCAAGTTACTATCGAACCTCGTAGGCCGACAAGGATGTGTACTGCTCCTGAGCGGTACGACAACCCTGTCTTGGAGGTCATGTTGTTGGACAACAATGAACCTACGAGCTATGGAGAAGCGATGATGGGCCCGGATTCCGACAAATGGTTAGAGGCCATGAAATCCGAGTAAGGATCCATATATGAAAACCAAGTATAGACTTTGGTAGACTTGCTCGTTGGATGGCAGGTCATTGAGTACAAATGGATCTTTAAAATGAAGACATGCGCTGATGGTGTATGTCACCATTTATAAAGCTCGACTTGTCGCAAAGAAGTTTCCGGCAAGTTCAAGGAGTTGACTGCGATGAGACTTTCTCTCATAGCGATGCTAAATTCTATTAGAATTATGTTAGCAGTTGCTGCATTTTTCAATTATGAAATCTGGCAGATGGATGAAAAAACATCGTTTCCTTTCTTGAGGAAAGGTTGTATGTGATACAACCAGAAGGTTTTGTCAGTCCTAAGGATGCTAAACGGTGTGCAAGCTTCAGTGATCCTTCTGTGAACTGAAGCAAGCATCTCGGAGTTGGAATATACACTTTGATGAGGTGATTAAAGTTTTTGATTCTATACAAAGTTTACGAGAAACTTGTATTTACAATAAAGTGAGTGGGAGCACTGTAGAGTTTCTGATAAGCATATGTGGTTGACATATTGTTGATCGGAAATGATATAGAATTTCTGGAAAGAATAAAGGGTTGTTTGAAAAGAGTTTTTCAAAGGAAGACCTGGATAAAGCTACCTAATTGTTGAGCATCAAGATCTATAGAGATAGATCAATATACTTGATGAGACTTTCAATGAGTACATACCTTGACAAGATTTTGAAAGAGTTCAAAATAGATCAGTCAGAGAAAGAGTTCTTGCCTGATTTGTAAGGTATAAAATTGAGTAAGACTCAATGCCCAGTGACTTCAGAAGATAGAGAAAAGATGAGTGTCATCCCCTATGCTTAAGCCATAGGCTCTATCATGTATGCAATTCTGTGCACAAGACCCGATGTCAGCCTTGCCATAAGTATGGCCGGAAGGTTTCAAAGTGATCCTGGAATGGAGCACTGGACAGCGGTCAAGATTATCGTTAGTAACTAAAATACTAAGGAGATGTTTCTTGATTATGGAGGTGATAAAGAGTTCATCATAAAGAGTCACATCGATGCAAGCTTTAACACCAATCCGGATGACTCGTAGTAGCAATCTGGAGACATATAGTGGAGCAGCCATTTGGAATAGTACCAAGTGGAGTGTGGTAGTAGTGTTTACGGTTTGACATAGAAATTTGCAAAGTACACACGGATTTGAATGTCGTAGACTCGTTGACTATAAGACCTCTCTCACAAGCAAAGCATGATCGAGCCCCAGAACTCATTGGGTGTTAGATTCATAACAATGCAAATCACATGGTGATGTGAACTAGATTATTGACTCTAGTGCAAGTGGGAGACTGTTGGAAATATGCCCTAGAGGCAATAATAAATTAGTTATTATCATATTTCCTTGTTCATGATAATCATTTATTATCCATGCTATAATTGTATTGATCGGAGACTTAGATGCATGTGTGGATACATAGACAAAACCATGTCCCTAGTATGCCTCTAATAGAATAGTTCATTGATCAAAGATGGTTAAGGTTTCCTAGCCATTGACATGAGATGTCATTTGATAATGGGATCACATCATTAGGAGAATGATGGGATGGACAAGACCCAAACTACAAATGTAGCATATGATCATATCAGTATATTGCTACTGTTTTCTGCATGTGAAATATATGTTCCTATGACCATGAGATCATGCAACTCACGGATACCGGAGGAGTGCCTTGTGTGTATAAAACATCGCAACGTAACTAGGTGACTATAAAGGTGCTCTACAAGTATCTCCGAGGGTGTCTGTTGAATTGGCATGGATCAAGACTGGAATTTGTTACACCGTGTGAAGGAGAGGTATCTTAGGGCCCACTCGGTAATACAACATCACAATAAGCCTTGCAAGCAATGTGAATAAGTGTTAGTCGCGGGATCTTGTATTACAGAACAAGTAAAGAGACTAGCCGGTAACGAGGTTGAACTAGGTATGGAGATACCGGTGTTCGAATCTCGGGCAAGTAACATACCGAAGAACAAAGGGAACATCATACGGGATTAACTGAATCCTTGACATAGAGGTATGACTGATAAAGATCTTTGTAGAATATGTAGGACCCAATATGTGCATCCAGGTCCCTCTATTGTTTATTGACCGTAGAGGTGTCTCGGTCATGTCTACATAGTTCTCGAACCCGCAGGGTCTTCACACTTAAGGTTCGGTGACGTTTCGGTAGTATAGAGTTATGCATGGTGGTGACTTAAGGTTGTTCGGAGTCGTGGATGAGATCTCGGACGTCACGAGGAGCTCTGGAATGGTCCGTAGGTAAAGATTGATATATAGGAAGTCCTATTTTGGTCGCCGAAAAAGTTTCGGGCTCATCGGTAGTGCACCGGGAGTGCCGGTAGTGTACCGGGAGACCATCGGGAGGGGTATTTCGACCCAAGAGGCTACATGGGCTGTGGGAGAGTAAATACCATCCCTTTGTGGGATGGTGTAAGTCCCACACAAGGCCCATGCAGCTAGGAAGAAAATCCCAAAGAGAAAACGGTGGAAAAAAAGCAAAAAAGGCAAAAATAAGGAGGAGTCCTAGTCCTACTAGGATTGGAGGAGGAATCCTCCAATCCCACTAGGTTCGTCCAACCCAAGGGCTGCTTCTTTGACAGAGAAGCCTCCTCATCCTCTCCTCCTATATATACTAGAGGATTTTAGGGTTTTGGCACAGAATTTTCAGCCACGTGCTACCCTTTCCTCTAGTGCATAGTTTCTCCTCTAGATCGGTTTTCTGCAGTGCTTAGGCGAAGCCCTACCGGAATAGCTCCACCACCATTGCCTCAGCACCGTCACGCTGGCGGAGAAATCTTCTACCTCTCTAATCCCTCTTGCTGGATCAAGAAGGCGGAGATCGTCATCAAGCCGTATGTGTGCTGAACATGGAGGTGCCGTTCGTTCGACGCTAGATCGGAAGGACCATGATGAGATCGCGGGACGTATCGTGATGAGTTCATGGGACGGATCATGATGAGATCACGGGACAGATCATGATGAGTTCGCGGGACGGATAGTGATTGGATCGCGGGATGGATCGTGATGAGATCGCGGGACGCTCGGCAATTTGGATCGCGAAGACGTTCGACTACACCAACCGCGTTTCTTAACGCTTCCCGCTTAGTGATCTACAAGGGTATGTAGATCCACTCTCCCTCTCATAGATGCTCATCACCATGGATAGATCTTGCATGTGAGTAGGACATTTTTGTTTCCCATGCAACGTTCCCCAACAGCAATGGCATAGATTCTCAATAACTCCGACGGATGAGTCTTGCCGTCATACTTCCCAGTACTTCTGGTTTGAACAAGCGGGAGTTGGGCCACTGGGCTTGTCACAGCTCATGAGTAGACGCTGGACATCCCACCTCGTAATGTAGGATGAGAGGATACCCTGGCGCAGACTTGCCTTCAATGGGCCCCACACGCTTATCAGACTGGAGCGTGCTTCCCGCTGCCGCTTGATTACAGTTCGAGCATCTTCCTTGCCCTGTTCTCGAAGAACTTGATCCTGGTCGTAGCATGTCCGTGGGTCAGACAATGTCATCGAGTAACCATCATAAGCGTTGGTCCGCTGAGTCAGTGACCGGCGTTGTTGCTATGGAGGAGAGTGCACCGAAGTCGCACCGCCTCCGGCCCTCTCACCACTAGGGTGAGCCAACTCAGTGGATCGAAACTTAGCTGCGAGGCTGAGGAGGCTCTGAATGGTGGCTCTCCATTCATCGAGCTTCTCCACAGCTGGAGGGAAGTTTAGGAGTAATTGCGCCCGTGCCATCGCTTCCTCCGACGTGGTCGGCAGTGAACGATGCGAGGAACGCGAGGTGCTCTGACTTCTAACTGTGTTTGAAGGAGCATTGATGTGGTCCCGCGACGGCACGCCACCCCCACTAGTATGCTGTCGAGCATGCTGGTCCCGCACATCGTGGGAACGATGCTCCGGAGCTTTTCCATGGGGACGTTGAGAACTACGGGCGCTATGGCGTGGTTCCTCACGCGCGTCTTGGGAAGGTCGCGGCGTAGGCATTGGCGTTGGTGCCCTGGAAGATATTCTTCCACCCCCGGAGTTCGCCGTACCACCCGCAGGCGGTACCACTCCGTCCTGAGACGCAGGGGCGCGGGGGTTCCCGCCGCCGTCATGGGCGTCTCTGCAGCGAGCGTTGCCGCTTGCTTGGCCTTGATCACCGGAGCGTCTCGGAAGTTGAGAGCCTCTGCCTCCTCCTCCTCCTCCACCCATGTCTACGTCATCTCCTATCTGTGCAGATACAGGGATAATGGACGTGGATGGGCCAACCATCGTCAGGCCCTTCTTCTTGGGGGCCATGGTGATGATGAGTGTGAAGAAACTGGCGTGCTAATCAACAAAACAGGTTTGCAGGACCTATTCCCCCCTACCTGGCGCGCCAGAGATGTCGTGGGGAAGAAGCACCTATGGGATCGAAGGGACCCCTTTCAGTTTGGCGGGGGAGAAGGCTCGCGCAAAGGGCAGGTCTGATGAATAGCACACGGTTTTTTTACCCAGGTTCGGGCCGCAAGGATGCGCAAAACCCTACTCCTGCTTGGTTGTATTGAGAGTGTTCTTAGGGTTCTTGCTACAGGGGCGCTACAAGCAGCTGCCACACGTGTGAGCTAGAAAGTCTCAAGATTCAAAGGTTGAAAAAGCCCTCTACCGTATCGTCCTGGGCCTCCTTTTATACTGAAGGGGATCCCAACAGTGGTGTATAGTGCGTACACGGGGTGTATAGAGCTACAGTGCTATCATACCTAACACTAACGGAGTAGGACATGCACATTTAATGCACCGTCAGGCATCTCTGTCTGTCTGTGGGATGGGACGGGGGCCCATCCTGTCGGCACCGCTTAGCCCTCTCCAACGCCGATGCCACGACACGCATCCTGGCGAATCGACACTTCTGTGCGCTGGTGGGGCCTTGCCGAGGCTTCACCTTGCCGGGGCTTTGCCTTGCCGTGTTTTGCCGGGGCCTTGTCCTTGCTCGATGGTTTGATAGTCTTCCCGGCAAGGTCTTGCCGGGGCCTTGATTTTTCTGTGCTTGTATATGGCAAGCCACTGCTGGGCCTCGTTGCCAGGGTGGCTACCACTACTCGTGCACGAGTAAAGGGGCACGAGAAGCCCAAAACTCTAGTGCACGGACACAAAACTTTGACATTTTTTTATTAGAAACGTTAGTACATAATCATCAAATCTCATCATGTCCTTCCATAACATTATTTCATGATTATAATCTAACATTACCCACTATATTATATCACAATTCTATGTCTCCCAAGTCAATGAGCTTCAACAACAATTCAAACAATAAACACACAAAGCAACTATAACAAAAATCTGTGAAAAACAGGACAATATATGAAGATGCAAATGAATACCATAATTCTCTAACTCAAAACATTTTGAAACATGATGTCGTATAAAATCTGTATAAAAGTACGATGTAAAATTTTGGAAGCTTTTGTCGTTCCAGTAAAATATGAAAAATCAAACACTACAGCCAAAGTTCCTGTTTTTGCACATCGATTATCAAACAAGAAATTTAAACATCCTAAAGGTAATTCTTGGCACATTATTTTCATAATACAATGGATTTGAACAAGGGGATAATTACTTTTGTTGAAAAAAAATTGTAATCAAGATTCACAAAGTTCAAGGCTAGCCCCCAGTTCAACGGTGCTCATCTTTCTCACTTTCACCTTTCTTTTTGAAAACATTTTAGGTTCCCCAATTTATTTTTTATGTTTAATTATTTTAAAAGCACACAACATAAATAAATGACTCTCCAAAACTTCCGGGTTGTCTTCCAGGCAACGCCTTGTTTAAAGCCATTAAGCTAGGCATATAGTGCTCAAGTAATTGATCCACCCGGATCCCAAGGTATATGAAAGCCAATTTTAATTAACAATGATTTTTAACTAAGTAGTGATCACAAAGTTATATATATCATGTTAAAATGAAGCCTAATTCTCTTCCTATGCATTGGCAGGTCATACAAGAAAAATTCATGCACATCAAGTAAAGGCCAATACATAGCATAAGTAGTTTCTTGCAATTTTATAGTATGGGAAACATAGATGGGTGAAGATTTGGTTCCTCTCTCATAATATTGCAAGTATGAGCACAACGCACATGCATATTATATCCATCAAAATCATCATGTGTAGTGGTAAAGCGCAACCCATCAATATAATCCTTAATAAGTGCAAACTTCTCCGATATAGTGTAGTTGGGAGAATTCAAAAAGATAATAGGACTATCATGTGTGGGTGCAATAGCAACAATTTCATGCTTAACATAAGGAACTATAGCAAGTTCATCTCCATAAGCATAATTCATATTGGCATCATGGCCACAAGCATAGCAAGCATCAAGTTCATCAAAAAGGGATATTTCAAACGAATCCAAGGGATCATAGCAATCATCATAGCATTCATCCCTTGGTATGTGTTGGGGATATAACCCCACGGTATGACCCGCCCTAAGGGCTTCGGGTTATGCTTGGCGGCTCGTACACTGGCCCAAGGTGAGCTGGTGGTCCTAAAGCCCAGGAAGCTTGGCGGCTCATAAGATGGGCCGGACAATGGCCCAGAAGACCCGGGTGTGTAAGCCGCCCGGGGACAACTTGGACAAGAAGATAGAGGAAGACTCGGATAGACAATGAGAGTCGGTTACCAATTGTATGACCCGTCGTCTAGACCTCCTATATAAAGGCAGACCTGGGGCGACTTAGAGATCAGGTTGTCGAATACTAGGTCAAGCTTCAGCTCCCTTGTAATCGATACATCAAGCAATACAAATACAAGCAGGACGTAGGCTATTACCTCGGGTTGAGGGGCCGAACCTGGGTAAATCCATGTCTTTCGTCCCCATCAACCCCTTTGAGTCCATCACGTTAGCAATGGCCTTGAACCGAAGTCCGTTTACCCGGGCATCTGTCATGACAAAACCACGACAGTATGTGTGAAGGGTAATTAAATAATGTATGAGTTGAAGAGTTAATCTTGTTAGAAGGTGGAAACGGGTAGCTAGTCCACTCTTCCTCCTTTTGTTCTTCACTCTCCTCCTCATCTTTTTCATCTAATGAGCTCATAGTTTCAACAACTTCTTCTTCGATAGATTCGTGCAAAATATTAATCTCTTCCAAAGCAGCAGACAATCTCTCAATAAATTCAATAATATAAACATTGTATTCATAATTCTCATAGCGATATTTAAGTATGACAAAAATTTCAGACCTATAAACAACATCATCATAGTTATCATACTTATCAAAGAATGATTCAATTTCATAAGCACCCTTAGAAGAAACAAATTCTTCTACTTATTCCACATCATAGTAATCATAAATACCCTTAGCATAATAAGCCAAGGTTTTATTATCATTAAATTAACATTGAAAGGGAAGGTGTAGACACTTAATCTTAGAGCAACAAGTATAATGACATCTCACACATAAATCTCAAGCATACCAACGCAACATCTTAATTTCATCCTTGAAGTGTTTCCATTTTTGAGCCAAGCGATAATCCCTGAAGTACTCACATTGATCCAACGTGTCTCCATTATCTAGTTGAATGGGGATTTCTCAGGATTATCAAAGTAGTATCTAATGATTTTTACATAACAAACATCGAGGGTTTTAGGAGGTTCCCCATCTCCATGAGTAGAAAGTACCACTATTGTTTTTGGTGTTTCGTGTTCCATATCCATAACTAAAGATATACAACAACTAATAACAGAAAATGGCGGGGTCAGTCCCAGGCACGAATAGTGTGCCCGTAGGGGCCGCCACCTCAGGCGATAACCCACCGCCGCCGGCCAAGTTCTTTTGGAGCTGATGGACGAGCTCCGGACCTAATGGCTACTGACGTTACACCGGACAATCAAGCGGTTAGGAACTTGGAGATTGCAGGGATCATGGACCGGATGGCGGAAGAGCAGCAAAGGATGGCTGAGTTAAAAGCCCAGATGGAGCAAGAGGCAGAACGCATCAAGACAGACACTTTCCGTCTTGGACTGGAGCAACAATCGGCAGCCGCGGTTCATCGGATGAGGCATCAATCCCGTCTGCCGGAACGTTATGAGGCAAGAAACCTCTTCAACACGCCAGGGATAGGGCAAACAGCGGATGCACCTGGAAGCTGCCCGGCGGCTCGGCCAGTGACTCAACCGACCCGGCGAAATTAGGCCTCGGCTGCGGCCTTTCCAACACCGGTGGGTCATTATTCTAACCCGACCGAGAATATGGTGGCAGCAGCCACCCGGCTCGAAACAATTCCTATTCCGGATGAGGCACCCTTTGCGGAGGATGTGCGAAATGCCATTGGATACTTGCAGACGACGATGGCCCATCAGGAAAAGTACACCTACAGCTGGAGCCGTGTTCATTCAACCCCACTCCCTAGCTGGAGTTTTAGCCGGCGCTACGACTCGCCGATGGGTTCCAGTAGCAACCGGCATCGAGAGATTCCAACGGGTCATCGACCGGCTGTGGATACACAAGCATTAGGAAATCGTGCAAGAGGCCAGCAAGAGGTGACAGCTTTAGCCGAGGCGGCTCGCCAGGAGCCCGCGCCATCCGTGTCAGTAGGAGTTGGAGGAACCACCAGAGTGGGGGGGTGCCATGTTTATCACCAGCTCTGCGGAGTGAGCGGCTGCCAAAGGATTTCAAATGGCCCCACAAAGTTCCAAATTACACCGTTGATTTACCCCTAGAGGCTTGGGTGGAAAGTTATGAACTAGCCATGGAGATGCTAGACGTTAGTGAGGCGGTTGTGCCAAATACTTGATCATGATGCTTGAAGGCCCGACCCGCACATGGTTAAAGGGATTGCCACCCAATACCATCAACTCATGGGTAGAGCTAAGAGCCAGATTCATTAAGAACTTTCAAGGAACGTGTAAACAGCCCATGACCATCGTGGATCTTGATCATTGTGTTCAACAGGAGAATGAGTCAGCTCATCATTGGGTATGGCGGGTCTCGACCATCATCCACTCTTCGGAGCAGATCACAACGGCTCAGGCAGTACTGATCCTAGAGAAGAACTGCCACTTTGTCCCGCTAAATAAGAAGCTTGGCCGGCTCAAGCGCACATGTCAAGATATGGGAGAGCTCATGACGGCTCTCACGAAATACGCCGACTCTGACAACACAAAGGATCCGGGCTCCGACGAGGAGAAGGCCGGCCAAGGCAAGAAGGGCAATCAGAGCAAGGGTACGGCAAACAATGGTAGCCAAAGCAAACGTAAGAATCCTAAGGCCAGGTCAGAACTGGTGGCCAATGCAAGTACCAATCAGAATCACCCCAAGGGCAACATGAGGTTTAGGCCACCTTTTAATAAGGATAGGCCTGCCTTTAATTTGGAGGAGGCGCTGAAGGGTCCTTGTCCGGATCACGACTAGCCCGATAAGCCGGCGAACCACACATGGGGAGAGTGCCATTTCATGCAGAAACTTAAGAATCACTTTACACACCCCAACAATCAGGATGGTGGCCCGCCGGGCAGCTCTGGATACGGCGGGTCAGGGGCCGGTTTTGGGTCCGGCGGCTCAGGGTCTGGTCACCCAGGTCAAGGTAATCAAGGAGGACACCAGCAGCATTCTGGTAACGACAATCAGGAACAACGTAATCAGTCTGGTTATCAGAGTAACCCGAAGCAGCTCAGCTCCGATCAGTATCATGTTTTCATGACCAGCCTCAACAAAAGGGATCAGAATTTGTGCAAGCGGGCGGTCAATGCGGTTGCACCAGCCCTACCATAGTATTTACGATGGTCCGAGTATGATATAACATGAGCCGGGAGGATCACCCTCCGCGTGTCGGTGACCTAGGGCGGCTGGCTTTGGTTGTGCCCCCCCAAGTGGGAGGGTATATGGTGAATAAAGTGTTAATGGATGGAGGCAGCAGTATTAATATCCTCTACTACGGTACTTTTCGGTGGATGAAATTGGTAGACAAGGATTTAAAACCCTCATCCACCATTTTTCATGGTGTGGTGCCAGGCAAGTCGGCGTATCCGGTGGGCAGGAATTCTTTGGAAGTGGCCTTTGGTGATTAGTATAACTACAGGGTGTAGTCCTTGTGGTTTGAGGTGGTAAAAATCAAGAGTCCTTACCACGCACTGTTTGTACGTCTTGCTTATGCAAAATTCATGGCTAGGCCTTGCTATGTATACCTATAGCTCAAGATGTCCGTCTTAAAAGGTACCATTACTATTCATGGTGACCGAAAGATAGCCATTGAGTGTGAGGAAGGAGATGCGGCTTACGCAGACTCCAGTTGCGCTCAGGAGGAGCTTAAATTTTACAAGGAGAATGTTGACCCGGAGGATATGACCCTGCTGAAAAAGCCTACCACGGAGGTTGAGCCGCCCCTTAAGTTTTCAGCGGATGATACTAAGGCGGTAGATTTCACTCCGGGTGACTCATCCAAACTGTTCATCATTGGAGCTCACATGGATCCCAAATAGGAAAGCGCGCTCATCGAATTCATCCGTGAGAATCGGGACATCTTCGCATGGAAACCTTCTGACATGCCGGGTGTACCGAGAGAGTTCGCTGAGCACAACCTTAATGTGGATCCAAAGTTTAAGCCAATTAAGCAGTTTCTACGGAGGTTTAATGAGGAGAGACGCAAGGCCATTGGGGAAGAAGTTGCCCGGCTCTTGGCAGCGGGTTTCATTGTTGAGGTTTTTCACCCGGAGTGGTTGGCTAACCCGGTGCTGGTGCTCAAGAAGAACGGCACGTGGCATATGTGTGTGGAGTACACGGACCTTAACAAGGCTTGCCCGGCTGATCCGTTTGCCCTCCCTCATATTGATCAAATCATTGATGCTACGATGGGTTGTGAAAGCTTATGTTTCCTGGACGCTTACTCAGGCTATCATCTATGCCTTTCGGGCTCAAGAGTGCCCAGGCGACTTATCAGCAATGTGTGCAGAACTGCCTTCATAGTCAGATTGGCCGCAACGTCCATGCTTAAGTAGATGACATCGTGATCAAATCCAGGAAGAAGGAGACCATTTTGGGCGACTTAAAGGAAACCTTTTATAATCCCCGGGTCTATAAGATGATGCTTAACCCGACTAAATGTGTCTTTGGTGTTCCGGCTGGCAAGCTTCTGGGATTTCTGGTTTCTGAATGTGGCATTGAGGCTAACCCGGATAAAATCAAGGCTATCACTTCTCTGGCAGAGCCGACCTGTATTAACGATGTCCAGCGCTTGGCAGGGCGGATCGCCGCGTTGAGCCGTTTCATAAGCCGCCTTGGAGAGAAGGCTATTCCTTTATATCAGATGATGAAGAAGACGGATAAATTTGTCTAGAGCAAGGCGGTGGCTGAAGCACTTGAGGTGCCCAAAAAACAGCTGACTGAGACGCCGGTGTTGGCTGCTCCGGCTGAGAAAGAACTGTTACTTCTATACATGGCGGCTAATAATCGGGCAGTAAGCGCTGCGATCGTGGTCGAGCGCAAGGAATCTGGAAAGGAGTATCCGGTTCAAAGGCCGGCTTATTATATTAGTGAGGTCCTGACGGAGTCCAAGCAAAGGTATCCGCATTGGCAGAAGCTGGTATATAGGGTTTTCATGGCCAGCCGCAAATTAAAGCACTATTTTTTTGGGGCACCAGATAACCGTGGTTAGTTCTGCTCTGTTGGGGGACATAATCCAGAATAGAGAAGCCACTGGAAGGATTGCTAAGTGGGAATTGGAGTTGGGATCTCTTAATCTAAAATATGTGCCTCGTACGGCCATCAAGTCCCAAGATCTTGTGGATTTTATAAATGATTGGACAGAATGTCAATCCCCTAAGGAAAAGCCGGATGACCCATACTGGACTATACACTTTGATGGATCCAAGTAGCTAGAAGGGTCAGGCATAGGAGTTGTTTTGACGTCTCCTAAAGGTGATAAGTTTTGTTATGTGCTCCGGTTGATGTTCCCGTGCACTAACAATGCATTTGAGTATGAGGCTCTGCTTCATGGGCTTAGATTAGCCAAGGAGATGAATTTAAGCCGGGTAAAGTGTTTGGGCGACTCAGATTTGGTGGCTCAGCAGGTTTCGGGCACTTGGGACTCCAAAGACCCACGGATGGCGGCTTATTGACAGGCGGTTGATATTATTGCCGGCCACTTCAAAGGGTATTAGGTGGATCACATTGATCGTCGCAGGAATGAGGCGGCAGATGCGCTGTCACGGCTAGGCTCCCAACAAAAGCCGGTGCCGCCCAATGTTTTCCTGGACGTCTTACATCATCCGACTGTTAAGTTACCTTCGGAAGAGGATTTGGCTATTCCTGACCCGAAGGGGGAGTTAATGGCGGCTTTGCACGCTATCCCAGATTGGACAGTCCCTTACCTGGCCTATCTGACCCAGGGCGAGTTACCTAATGATGAAGACCTGGCCAGACAGATCACCCGACGCTCTAAATCAATGACGATAGTTAATGGTGAGTTGCACAAATGCAGCGTGACTGGCGTTTTTCAATGCTGTGTCTCACCTGAGGAGGGTCAGGAAATCTTAAATGAAATTCATGCCGGAGATTGTGGACATCATGTCGGTTCGAGGTCGCTGGTAGCCAAGGCCTTCTGGCTCGGGTTCTTCTGGTTGACGGCTCACAAGGATGCAGAAGAGTTGGTTCGCAAATGTGACGGCTGTCAAAAGTTCGGCCGGCATGCTCGTGTTCCGGCTCAAGATTTAAGGATGATACCAATTACATGGCCGTTTGCAGTCTGGGGGCTAGACATGGTAGGACCTTTCAAAAGATCCAAAGATAAGAAAACACACTTCGGTGGCGGTTGATAAATTCACCAAATGGGTGGAGGCAGAGCCGGTTAGCAAGTGTGACGCGGCTATGGTGGTTCAATTTGTTAAGAAGCTGATCTACCATTTTGGTTACCCTCACAGCATTATCACCCACAATGGCACAAATCTATCTAAGGGCACTATGAAAGAGTTCTATGACAAGGAGAACATCCGGCTAGATGTTTCAGCAATTGCGCATCCATAGTCTAATGGTCAGGCGGAGCGTGCTAATCAAGAGATTTTAAGGGGCATCAAGCCACGGCTTATGGTTCCTTTACGACGAACGCTCGGGTGTTGGGTAGAAGAATTGCCTTCTGTCTTATGGAGTGTTAGGACTACCCCCAACAGATCTACAGGCTATACACCTTTCTTTATGGTGTATGGTTCCGAGGCAGTATTGCCGAGTGACATCCGGCATGATTTGCCATGTGTAGCGGCTTTGTTGAGACGGATAATGAGACGGCACATCAAGACGCGTTGGATGCTCTAGAAGAAGCACGGGAGCTGGCGGCTGCCCGATCGGCGATCTATCAGCAAGACCTGCGCCGCTACCACAACCGCAGGATCAAGACCCGGACGTTCTAGGAAGGCGACTTAGTGCTCTAGCTGATTCAAGACCAGACAGGCATGCATAAGTTATCTCCTCCTTGGGAAGGACCTTTTGTGGTCAATAGAAATCTCAACAATGGGTCATACTATCTCGTCGATATCAGGGATGACTCAGAGACTACGGGTCAGGAAACCCGCCGGCTGTGGAACATAGCACATCTACTGCCGTATTACACATGAGGGCATTGAGACTCGCCATTGTACACTATCATTGTACATACCATATATAAATAAAATAAAATCCCCGCAAGACGGGACCTCTTTTGTTACACACATCTTTGTTCATACAAGAAGAGTTCATAAAAATTCCAGTTGATATATCAACTGCGGCGGAGGGCAGCTTCTTACCTTCGGGTATCACTTCTAATGCTTTATCGGGCAGGCTCTATGCCAAAATCTCCGGCTAACATGATTAGCCACGGCGGAGGGTGGCTTCTTACCTTCGGTTATTGCTTCTAATGCTTTATCGGCCAGGCTCTATGCCAAAATCTCCGGCTAACATGATTAGCCGCAGCGGAGGGCGGCTTCTTACCTTCGGGTATCGCTTCTAATGCTTTATCGGCTGGCGTTTACGCCATATTGCTGAAGGGGGCTTCTTATCGACGGGTATCGCTTCTAACACCCTATCGGCCGGCTTCATGCCAAATCGCCGGCTAACATGATTAGCCGCGGTTGTAGGAAGTTTTTTTACCGACGGGTATCTAACCCTAACAACCGGCGGAGGGCGGCTTCTTACCTCCAGTTATAGCTTCTAATGCCTTATCGGCCAGGCTTTATGCCATGCCCGGCCAACCAGATTAGCCATGGTTGCCAAGGGGGCTTCCCACCTCCGGGTGTAGCTTATCTAACCCTAAACAACCGGCGGAGGGCGGCTTCTTACCTCTGGGTATAGCTTCTAATGCCTTATCGACCAAGCTTTATGCCATCCCCGGCTAACCAGATTAGCCATGGTTGCCAAGGGGGCTTCTCACCTCCGGGTGTAGCTTATCTAACCCTAAACAACCAGCGGAGGGCGGCTTCTTACCTCCGGGTATAACTTCTATTGCCTTATCGGCCAGGCTTTATGGCATCCCCGGCTAACCAGATTAGCCATGATTGCCAAGGGGGCTTACCACCTCCGGGTGTAGCTTACCTAATCTTGGCCGCCGATGTCTTCTATGTTGACAAAGAAGCAGAAGTGATCAAAGCATCATACAAAGACAATGCCAGTTGAAGAGCCAGATCATTTTATACAGCGTAATAGAACAAGATTCAGCAGAAGCAAAAGTGACATCTAGTCTATTACATACACTCCCCGAGGAGCCCAAAATTTCGGACAAATCTTTTCAACGCCACATGGCGGGTCATGGAGAGTTCGCTGTTACAAGTTTTTCAAAGTAAGGACTAGCTAGCTGCCGGGTCATCCTGCTCCGGCTCTTCGGTGGCCCCGATCTGGAGATTGTCCAAGTCCCAATTGCAGTTTGTTAGAGCCGCGAAAGAGTCTTCTTCAAAGTAAGGAGACGGGTCAAGGTCAAGAGTGAAGAGGTCCTTACTGCGGGTAGGCGTTAAGTCCTTGCACTCGTAAAGCGGACAACAGATTCTCTTTTGGCCAGGGCCATAAGCCGCCTTGTAGGTCGTTAGATCAGCTTCCTCCGCTAAGACGGAAGCCAACACTCTAGAATCCTTCACGCATCGGCTGTAGTCAGCATCGGTGAACTCAGAGCCGTCATCTTTCTTTGAAGGGAATCCATCCGTCATCTCAGCTGACGTTAGCTCCGGAGAGAAAGCCAAGGCCCGGCTGATGCCCGCAATCGCCCCTTGGCGGGCGGCTGATTTCTTTAACTCGGCAATCTGCTTGGGCATGGTGGACAAGTGCTCCAAGACGCCCTTGAGAGTCGCAGGAATCTTGTCTTTGTATTGCATGGCTTTAATAGTGCACACCGCGCCGCAGTACAGCTGCTCCGTCAAGGTATAGATAGCCTTCAACAGCAATGGGCTGTCAGAAGCCAGTTGCCGGCTCCTAGGGCCTGCATAAGTCGGAAATTTCATGGTGAGTCGCCAGTACAAGTATATTATGACCATTGAAGCACAAGTTATCAGAAACTTACCAAAGAGGGTGGCTGTCATTCTGGTGATAGACGCTTCAAGGCTTGGAGTTCATCTGATATAGCTATGAGTCGATGATCGGCGTGATCCGCCCGCTTGATCAAGGAGGCCTTCTCAGACTCGGCTGACTCTTTAAAGGCGGCGAAGTCGGCCTTGATTGTAGCCAACTCCTCAGAGAGGAGCCGGCACTTCTCGTCTGTGGCACTTCGAGCCGTTTGTTGAGCCGCCAGATTGGTCTTCATATTCGTCAATTGTGACCCGACTTCAGCTAAAGTTTCTCGTGGCATGTCAAAGCATAGCATACGTAGGCAAGTCTCCAAACAGATCACAAGCAATATGTATGACACTTGGGGGCTAATGTCTATTTTCAGACGTTTTGGCACTGAAAGACCCGTCTCAACTTTGGACTAGATTGAGCCTGCCCTTGGGGGCTACGGATTTGGATTTTCTACAAGGAAGATCATGAAAGACCCGGCTCAACTTTGGGCTAGATTGAGCCGGACCTTGGGGGCTAAGGAAGGTTATAATAGGAAAAGGAGTACCTCATATTTTTTCTTCATCAGACTGACCAGTCGAACCTCCAGATCCTGGCTGGTGGAAATCCGGTTCACATAACCGGCGTGAAGCTCTTCGGCTGTCATCTTCTCAAAGGTAGAATATTCAAACTCCAACTTCTTCGAGGCTTCAGCCGGCTGTTTATGCTTGGTCAGCACGTGAGCCGGGGGAGACTGGAAGCCAGAGCTAGTGATCACGACGTCTAGAGTGGCAGCGTTCTTGGTCATCTGGGAAGGACTTGGTGGCTTTGAAGGATCCCTTGGAGGGCTCTCTAGGATGATATCTTCAACAGTCGGCCTAGTAGATGTGGCTGGCGGATCCACATCCGGTCGTGACTCGTCTGGTTATTCATGCTCCGACTCTTGGGCTACAGGGCTAGGGGAGGACTTTTTCGTCTTTCGATGCTTCGCTTGAGCCCTATAGAGCACGAACGTCAGAACCCAAGGATTACAGCCGCCAAAGGGAACAGAAATGCATGGTTGAAGGAAATACTTACAGCGGATTGATCTTACGAGGTGGCAGGGCGGTCGTCGTAGAGTCGCCAGAGGAAGGTGACCTCTGAGAGATAGTTGAGAAAATATAAGACAATATTTAAATGGCAAAGCAAACTAGTCAAACAAGAGATACATACCTCTGTAGGGCGCTTCTTTGGAGCCGGGGAGTTCGGTAAACCGGACACGAGATCCGTAGAGCCGGCACTTCGGGTCTGACGATGATCAGCCTGTTGTTGCTTTTTAAAAGAAATTGAGGGTCAAGATAAGCAAGAGGATGAGAGGGAGGAACTTTTCCCATAACCTACCGCGGCTTCTGGGGGACAAAATATTCTGAGCCGAAAGAAACGTAGATTACCTCAGGGGCGTTGGTGTGGCTGGTCTCCACATCATCTTGTGAGTAAAACAGGTGTTAGTGAAATGAGAAGACAAAGTCTCAGAAAACAGCTAAAATTTTACCTTTGAGCCGGATGATTGTGGCGGGTCAAACCATCCCTCTTGCGGGGCGTCCTTCTTGGGATTCTTAGCCGAGGCCTTCTTCTTGGTCTTCTTCAAGGGAGGGATGTACTCCTTCTTCCAGAAGTCAGAGTCGACCTGAAAGAATAAGCCGGTTAAGGGCAGTAGATCAGCAAGGTACAAGTAAGGTCCAAGAGACGGATGGGAAGAAATCGCCTTACATCTGGGTTCGGATTAAGGGCACTAATGGGGATCAACCCGATAGTACTGTAGGCTCCGGATGTCTCATGAACGAGACTCCTGATAGCAATGGTGATGTCATCTTCTGTCAAGGTTGACCGGCTGAAGTAGAGTGAGCTATCGTATTCGCCCTTGTACTCGCACATAAGGCGGTTTCTGTGGCTTAATGGCATGATCCGCCAAGAAATCCAGCAGCAGATCAGGTCCAGTCCGGTTAAGCCGTTGGCCATGAGGGCCCTAATCTTGGCAAGAGCCGTCTCGTATCTTGCGGACTCTGAAGTTGACAGCCGGCTAGGAAGCTCTGAAGTTGTCTTGAGCTGGGAAGGACGGTAACCCGGCAGTGGACGTTCACCCTCTGGAGAAGTATCTTTGCAATAGAACCACGTTTTATTCCAGTCCTTTGGGTGACTCGGCATCTGCATAGCTGGAAAGGTGATGTCCCGGAGCGTCTAGATAGAAATTCCGCCCAGCTCGAGACTCAGACCAGCCTTCACTTCAGTTTGACGGTTGGCATAGAAGAACTCCCGGAACAGGCCTACCGATGGCTTGGCTTGCAAATAGACATCACACAATACTTGAAAGTTGCAGATGTTTGAGACGGAATTGGGGGCGAGGTCTTGAGGATGGAGTTTGTAAACATGAAGTACATCGCGGAAGAATTTTGAGCCGGGAGACATGAAACCCCGCTCAATATGGTCCGAGAAAACGACCACCTCTCCTTCTTGGGGAACGGGCTTCAGTTCATCACCCGAGACCCGCCAGTGGATGGCATCTTTGGAAGGGAGAGTGCCAGCGTGAACAAAGTCCATCAAAAACTCTTCTGTAACGCACGACCTGACCCAGTTACAGGAGTTCGAGGCACGAGCCATTCTGTCGGATCAAAGATTGTCAAAATTAAAACCCGGTGAGTCAAGAGAAGACTAAAATCTATGGCGACTTACGAGCTTAAATATTCTACGTATAAGATGCTATACTCCGGCTGATGAGAGCCGACACAGTGTAGTGGGTCAACCTAGCAAACGAGGGGGGGGGGATATTTGGCTAAGTCCTGGAAAACAGATTTCACAAAAAACCGCTATATTTATGGATCTACAAAAGCAGGAAAAAGGTTCCTATTTTTAGACCTAGCAAAGAACAGGCGAAGCAGAGGAAAACTGAAACGGTAAGAAGGAGCCACGATGGGCCCGTGCATTGTGCATGACCGCCCCGTGCAGGGCGGCGCGACCGGGATGAGCGTCAAGGGTGCGGCCGACGTCAGAGGACCCCGAGCAACAACGTCGAAAGAACTCGCGGGAAGGTGACGGGCTTTCTACAAACCCTATCGATGCGGTAATGGATCTAAGGAGAAGCACGGGCCTACCGGCGACGGCGTAGTGAAACGCGGATGAAACTCTAGTTCGCACAGGTTGATGCAGCGGCCTGTCGTCGATGAAGCGGAGGCGGCGCTGGAGCTGGAAGTGATGGAAGCGGTTGCGTCAAGAGGAGGAAGATGAGGAAGCGAGCAAGAGAAGTAATAAACCTCCTGGGGCGGTCCTATTTAAAAGGAGAAGGTAGAATGAGCGCAAAAATCCACGCGACGGAAACGTTTCGGCCGAGGCGGATGCCTCGATTTTTGGGATGGTCACTTAATGCGAAGATTTGGTGAGTACATCAGCGAATCATTTCTGCAGGGTCAACGTGACATCATGGCGGGTCATTCCGGGCGACTCGCCAAAATAGCAAGACAAGAGGGTGAAGTGAGCAAGCTCAAATCAACCTGGGGCCTAATGTTGGGGATATAACCCCGCGGTATGACCCGCCCTAAGGGCTCCGGGTTATGCTTGGCGACTCGTACACTGGCCCAAGGTGAGCCGGTGGTCCTAAAGCCCAGGAAGCTTGGCGGCTCATAAGGTGGGCCAAACAGCGACCCAGAAGACCCGGGTGTGTAAGCCTCCCGGGGACAACTTGGACAAGGAGATAAATCGGATAGACAATGAGAGTCGGTTACCAATTGTATGACCCGTGGTCTACACCTCCTATATAAAGGCAGACCCGGGGCGACTTAGAGATCAGATTGTCGAATACTAGGTCAAGCTTCAGCTCCCTTGTAATCGATACATCAAGCAATACAAACACAAGCAGGACGTAGGCTATTACCTTGGGTTGAGGGGCCGAACCTGGGTAAATCCATGTCTTTCGTCCCCATCAACCCCTTTGAGTCCATCACATTAGCAATGGCCTCGAATGAAGTCCGTTTACTCGGGCATCTGTCGTAACAAAACCATGACAGTATGTGCAAAGGGTAATTAAACATTGTATGAGTTGAAGAGTTACTCTTGTTAGAAGGTGGAAACGGGTAGCTAGTCCACTCTTCCTCCTTTTGTTCTTCGCTCTCCTCCTCATCTTTTTCATCTAATGAGCTCATAGTTTCAACAACTTCTTCTTCCATAGATTCGTGCAAAATATTAATATCTTCCAAGGCAGCAGACATACCCTCAATAAATTCAATAATATAAACATTGTATTCATAATTCTCATAGCGATATTTAAGTATGACAAAAATTTCAGACCTATAAACAACATCATCATAGTTATCATACTTTTCAAAGAATGATTCAATTTCATAGGCACCCTTAGAAGCAACAAATTCTTCTACTTATTCCACATCATAGTAATCATAAATACCCTTAGCATAAGAAGCCAAAGGTTTTATATCATTAAATTAACATTGAAAGGGAAGGTGTAGACACTTAATCTTAGAGCAACAAGTATAATGACATCTCACACATAAATCTCAAGCATACCAAAGCAACATCTTAATTTCATCCTTGAAGTGTTTCCATTTTTTAGCCAAGCGATAATCCCTGAAGTACTCACATTGATCGAACGTGTCTCCCATTATCAAGTTGAATGGGGATTTCTCAGGATTATCAAAGTAGTATCTAATGATTTTTACATAACAAACATCGAGGATTTTAGGAGGTTCCCCATCTCCATGAGTAGAAAGTACCACTATTGTTTTTGGTGTTTCGTGTTCCATATCCATAACTAAAGATATACAACAAATAATAACAGAAAAAACAACAACTAATAATAGAAAATAAAAATTACTTAGTGATAAAGCAAACAAGCACACACGAAAATATCAACCACTACACTATTGCTCCCCGACAACGGCGCTAGAAAAAGGTCTTGATAACCCACAAGTGTAGGGATCGTTTGTAGCATTTTTCGATAAGTAAGAGTGTTGAACCCAGTGAGGAGATAAATTTATAATTAATATTTTCTCAAGTTCTATCGACCACCGATACAACTCTAGGCATGCTAATGCTCACTTTACCTAGAACAAGTATGAAACTACTTTGCGGGAATAGAACTATAAGTACTTTGTAGATAGTTTTGCACGGTAATAAAAAACGTGGAAATAAAATTTAGATGTTTTAATAAAATAAAAATAAAGTAAATTGTTTAATAGAAAGCTTTTTGTGTAACACAATAGAAAGATTATCCATAGTCAGTTGAATACAACATGATAGATACTTGTCATATGCAATGAGGGAGAGGCATACGCTGACATACTTTCTCTACTTGGATCATGTGCACTTATGACTGGACCTGTATCAAGCATCCACAACTACTAAAGATCATTAAGGTAAAATGCAACCATAGCATTAAACATCAAGTCCCCTTTACTCCCATACGTAAACAATCCTCTTACTCTGGTGTAAGTTTCTGTCACTCTCGCCACCCACTATAAGCGAATCATGAACATACTGCAAACCCTCCAACGTGAATCCTTCATGTGTACGCCTCCGGGAAGGCACCTTAGGACAACACCATACCAACATACAACTCATATCAATAACATCATACCACAATTAACCCGTAGGACAAAAGAAATCTACTCAAATATCAGATGATAGCCACACATCATTGGATACTAATATATAGCATTAAGCACCAAGTTCAAGTAGAGATTATAGTGGGGAGAAGAGTTTTTTTCATAGAGGGGGAGAAAGTTTGTGGTGATGGCGGCGAAGTTGTTGGTACAAATCATTGTCATGATGGATGTCCCGGCGATGCTCCAGCGCCACCGGGAGAGAGGAGGGAGAGCCCCCTCCTTGTTCTTCTTCCTTGGCCTCCTCCCTAGATGGGAGGAGGGTTTACCCTCTGGTCCATGGCCGCCATGGATCTCAGAGGGCAAGAGCTCCTCTGAGATTGGATATCTCTCTGTTTCTGTTATGTTTTTGTGACTCTTTTCCAACCCCTTCACCATTTTTGAAATATCTGAGACCCGTAACTCCGATCGGGCTGAAATTTTGTGGGGATTTTTATCGTGAAATATCTTTCTTTCGGTGGAAGGAGAGCTGCAACCGACCTAAAGGCTATCCACCAGCCATCAGGGCACGCCCCCAGGCCATGCCTTGTTGGCTTGTGGGCCCCTCGAGCATCGCCTTGCGTTGATTCCGACTCTCAAAATTCACATATATTCAATAAAAATCTCTATAAAATTTTATCGTGTTTGGACTTCGTTTGATATCGAATTTCCACAAAACAAAGAACACACAAAAAACAGGAACTTGCACTAGGAACTTGGTAAGTAAGTTAGTCCCGAAAAATAATATAAAATGTTGCCAAAAGTATATGAAAGTTGTAGAATATTGCTTGAAGCAATCAAAAATTATAGACACAACAAAGACGTATCACTCAGCAACCCACTATAAGCGAGTCATGAACATATTGCAAACCCTCCAGCGAGATTCCTTCACGTGTGCATCACACAGAAGTCACCTTAGGACAACACCATATCAACATACAACTCATATCAAATAACATCATACAACAATTAACCCGTAGGACAAAAGAAATCTACTCAAACATCATAGGGTAGACATATTTCATTGGATAATAATATATAGCATTAAGAACCATGTTCAAGTAGAGACTACAACGGGGATAAGAGGTTTTACACCACTGCATAGAGGGGAAGAGAGTTGGTGATGACGGCAACGAAGTTGTTGGTGTAGATTGCCATCACGATGGTTGCCCCGGCGGCACACCGGTGCCACCGGGAGAGAGGGGGAGAGAGCCCCCTTGTTCTTCTTCCTTGACCTCCTCCCTAGGTGGGAGGAGGGTTTCTCCTCTGGTCGATGGCCGCCATGGCTCCCGAAGGGCAGGATCTCCTCCGAGATTGGATCTCTCTCTTTGTTTCTCTTCGATTTTTGCGAGTGTTTTTTGACCCCTTCACCATTTCTTAAATATCCGGAGATTCGTAACTCCGATCGGGCTGAAATTTTGAGGGGATTTTTATTGCAAAAATATCTTTCTTGCGGAGGAAGGAGGGACTCAACCGACTTAAGGGCTGGCCATAAGCCATCAGGGCGCACCCCCAGGCCACGCCCTGTTAGCTTGTGGGGCTGTCGGGCTTCGTGTTACGTTGATTCCGACTCCCAAAATTCACATATATTCTTGAAATCTCCATAAATTTTAATCGTGTTTGGACTTTGTTTGATATGGAATTTTTGCGAAACAAAAAACACTCACAAAAAAGGAACTGGCATTGGCACTAGGTTAATAGGTTAGTGCTAAAAACAATATAAGTTGGTAAACTATTACGCAAAAAGTATCTTAGTATGATAATATAATAGCATGGAATAATCAGAAATTATAGATACATTGGAGACATGTCAAGCATCCCCAAGCTTAATTCCTTCTCGTCCTTGAGTAGGAAATGTTAAAAGTAGAATTTTTGATGTGACATGCTACCCAATATGTAATATTTTGCATGTATGCTCATTGAGAAATGATGAATTAACACACATTAACATTATAATATTTATAAGCACAAGCAACCAAATCATCTATATTTCAATGTAACAATCCTCAAAGAATGTTTATCCCCATTCATCTTATTATATGATCAAGGCATGGCTTCATCTTCACCACATTAATACAAATTTCAAGCACCAAGGTGCCCAAGTCGGGCAATTGGATCATACATTTTCAATATGCATCAACCTTTTATTCTTTACGCAATACATGAGAATGAACCAAGGACATAACATATGGGTGGAATAGAATATGGTGGTAGATATCAAAAGGGTAAAAAGTGTAGAAGATAGTCTCACATCAACTCGGCGTATCAACGGGCTATGGAGAGGCCCGTCAATAGATATCAATGTGAGGAGTAGGGATTGCCATGCAACGGACGCACTAGAGCTATAAGTGTAGGAAAACTTGACTAAATCTATGTGGGTGTGCATCCAACTTGCTTGCTAATGAAGACCTTGGGCGTTTGAGGAAGCCCGTCATCAGAATATACAAGCGAAGTTCTATAATGAAAAATTCCCACTAGCATACGAAAGTGACAAAACAAGAGACTCCCTATATGAAAAACATGGTGCCACTTTGAGGCACAAGTGTGGTAAAGGATGGTAGCAAAGTCCCTTCTCCATTTTCTCTCATTTATTTATTTATTTCGTTTTTTCATGGTGGGATCTTTTTTCCGCCTCCCCCATTTCTTTTTTTTGTAGTGGGCTCATTGGCATCCCCAATTTTTCATTTTTCGTCTGAAGTCTCATCTCGACTTGTGGGGGAATCATAGTCTCCATCATCCTTTCCTCACCGGGACAATGCTCTAATAATGATGATCATCACACTTTTATTTACTTAGAAGTTGATATGAAAAACTAAACAATATGACTCTATATGAATGCCTCTAGCAGTGTACCGGGATGTGCAATGATCTAGCATAGCGAGGATATAAAAAACGGACAATCCATGTAAATATCATGCTAGCTATCTTACGATCATGCTTAGCAATATGACAATGGAAGTACACGTCATATGAAGTGAAGGTGGAGGTCGCATGGCAATATATCTCGGAATGTCTATGGAAATGCCATGATAGTAGGTATGGTGGCTGTTTTAGGAAGATATAGTGAGGCTTATGTGCAACAGAGCATACCATGTCACGGGGTTTGGATGCACCAGCAAAATTTGCACCGATCCTCGAGGTGACAATGAGCAATGCATGGTACCAAAGAGGCTTGCAAAATATGAGGAGGTGAGACTGCATATGTCCATGGTTTCACATTAGTCATAAAGGACTCATATACGCATTGCAAAGTTTTATTAGTTTTATCTCAAATCAAAGTACTACTCGCATGCCCCGAGGGAGGAGGTTGGGATGAGTTAACCATCACGCACCTCCGATCGGAAACAACACTAGGATTTTAAAGAGGAATAGAAATTCTCACACATCCTCACCATGCCTTTTAAATTTTTAGACAAACAAGAAGTTAACACCTCTTAATACCGACACTTCTACGAATCAACAATGAGGCACTGACACCCTATCACATTACCACATCAATATCATTAACCATATTTTCTTTTTAATGTGCTACATGAAGGTTTTGATTATCACTCCTTGAATACCTATTATTTTTCGACTAGTCTTAAAACTACTACAAATTACCATCACTATTTATTAACTCTCAGAAAAATATAAGTGAACATCAAGAGTTTAATTCTTTCTACAAAAGACGACAGTCTAATAAATATAAGTGAAGCAAAAGAGCATTCTACAACTAACGGTTTTCTATATGTAGAGAAACATGCATCCAACTTCAAATGATATAAGTGAAGCACATGAAGCATTCTATAAAGCCATACTCAAAAGATATAAGTGAATGCAAAGCGAATTGTATAAAACCATGAACTTTCCCAAACCAGCATGGTGCAATGCTAAAATAAAAATAAAAGGCACACACACTCCAAGAATTTACGCATATCATGTGAACAAAACAAAAACCGAAACATACCCATAGTTGTTGAAGAAGAAAGATGGGATACCTTCCGGGGCATCCCCAAGCTTAGACGCTTGAGTCTCCTTGAATAATTACCTAGGGTGCCTCGGGAATCCCCAATCTTGAGGTCTTTCCTCTCCTTATTCTTCTGATATCAATACCTCCTCGCTCTTCAAACCTTCATCCCCAAAAACCTTAAGAGAACTTTCATTAGAAAGGTTAGTACATATAACATCAAATTCCATAATGTCTTGCCATAACATTATTGAATAATTATAATCCAACATTACCCACTATATGATATCACAATTCTATGGCTCCCATGTTAATGGGGCTCAACAAGAATTCAAACATAAGCACACAAAGCAACTATAAAACAATCTGTGAAAAATAGGAAATACTATAAAGATGGAGATGAATACCATACTTCTATAACTTAGTAAATTCTGGAAAATTAGGAAGTGGTAAATATTTTGTATAAAATTACTATGTAAAAAATTCAGAAGTTTTATACGTTCCAGTAAAATATGAAAAATTAAACACTACATCCAAAGTTTCTATTTTTGCATAACACATATCAAACAACGAATTTTAACATTCTAAAGGTAATTTTTGGCAAATTATTTTTATAATACAATGGATTTTTACAAGGGGATAATTATTTTTGTCGAGAAGTTTCTATAATCAATATTCGCAAAGTTTCCGTGGGCATGAACAAAGGTCAAGGCTAGCCCCCACTTCAACGATGCTCATCTTTCTCACTTTCACCTTTCTTTTTGAAAACTGTTTTAAGTTCCCCACTTTATTTTTTTGTTTTGAATTTTTGAAAATAAAAAAACAGAAATAAATGACTCTCTAAGACTTCTGGGTTGTCTCCCTGGCAGCGCTTTCTCTACAACCATTAAGCTAGGCATATAGTACTAAAGTAATTGATCCACCCGGATCCCAAGGTATATCAAAGACAATTTTACATAGCAATGACACGTAATTAAGTAGTGAGCACAAAGTAATATATTTCATGTGACAACAAAATCTAACTCTCTTCTTATGCAATAGCATAACATAAAAGAACAATTCATGAACACAAGGTAAAGGCCAATACATAACATAAGTGGGTTCTTGCAATTTTATCGTGTTGGAAACATATAGTGGTGAAGATTTGGTTCCTCTATCATAATAATTGCAAGTAGGAGCAGAAAATCACATGCATATTATATTCATCAAAATCATCATGTGTAATAGCAAAATGCAACACATCAACATATTCCATAATAAGTGCAAACTTCTCCGATATAGTGTAGTTGGGAGAATTCTACAGTAAAAATTCACTTGGGGTTTTGCAACTTATCTTTTCGTTGTCGTACTCCTTTCGGCAAGATTTTTTGGGACGTCACTCATAGGTAGTATCCATACCACCATTCCCCCTAGCAAAGCTGCAGACGAGGTAACCTTCTGTCCTTTGCCAAGAAGAAAGAAGAGAAAATATGGATATGGAACCATGGCGGTCCGTTAGCTCTTGCCGGGATTAAGTGTAATGCAATATCTCAAACAAACATGCACATAAGTAAACATGAGAATCAATCAATATTTGCGGAGCACTTATCTTTATTCAACTACGCACAGGGTCTGAGCCTGGCTTTGTACCAAGGATTACATGCTTCAGCGGCAAGACTTGTACAAAACTACCAGAGGGGGGCCACCAGGTGGCCACCCTCCACCAGGGCGTGCGAGGCTCCCTAAAAGCGCCCTAGTGGAGGGTGCTCACCCAGGCCCACCTTCAGATCCCATCTTCTCGTATAAATTCCCAAAAAACCTACAAAAATTGGGAGGACGACTTTTGGGACGAAGTGCCGCCCCCTGAAGGCAGAACTTGGGCAAGAGCACTTTTGCCCTCCAGCGGAACTTCCTCCTGGAGGGGGAAATTGAAGGCATCATCATCACCAACAACCCTCTTATCTTGGGGAGGCCATTCTTCATCAACAAATTCAACAACACCATCTCCTCTGAAACCCTAGTTCATCTCTTGTGTTCAATCTTTGTACCAAAACCTCAGATTGGTACCTGTGGGTGACTAGTAATGCTGAGATTACCTTTTGTAGCTCATTGCTATATGGTTTATTTGGTGGAAGATTATATGTTCAGATCAATTATGCTATTCAATGCACCTCTGATCTTGATCATGCATATTATTTGTGAGTAGTTACCTTTGTTCTTGAGGTCACAGGAGAAGTCATGTTGCAATTAATCATGTGAATTTGATATGTGTTCGATATTTTTATGATATTTATGTTGCAATTACTTTAGTGTTGTCATGTGAACGTCGACTACATAACACTTCACCATCCTTGGGCCTAAGGGAATGCATTGTGGAGTAGTTATTAGATGATGGGTTTCTAGAGTGACATAATCTTAAACCCTAGTTTATGCATTACTTCGTAAGGGGCTGATTTGGGTCCACATGTTTAATGACATGGTTAGTCTTTGTGTTAATACTTTTCTCGTAGTCGCGGCTGCTTGCGAGGGGGTTAATTATAAGTAGTTTGTTATTTCAAGTAAGAACATCACCTTAGCACCGGTCAATCCATATATCAAATTATCAAAGTAGCGAACACAAATCAAACCAACATGATGAAAGTGACTAGATGAAATTCCCATGTACCCTCAAGAACACTTTTTGTAGGGCCAAAACAATAGGAGAGTCTCCTACTGCATATATATTAATAAACAACTAAAAGAGTTACATAGTGTTACAAGTGTGTGCACCCTAAACCATTTTGGGTAGGGGTAGAAGGAGTCTAGAGGGGCTAAGGTAAGTCAGTATAGGGGGAGAGGTACAATCACTACAAAGTGATACAAGGGTTTAGTTCAAAGCGTATCTAGCAAGGCGAAGATGGAAGGTTTCAGCTCTGCTGAAGTTCTATAGGTCAGGTTGTAGAAATCAGACTTGAAGCGACTCTTCCAGGATACAAGAGAGGGAGGGATTTTTCTGAAGAAATTATTGTTCCTTTCTTTCCATAGACTCTAGGAGGCAAGCAGAAATGTGTCCATGAAGAGGGTTTGCCCCCATTGTCCCTTGGCGAACGCAATCAGATTGAGTCTATGGTCCGCATTGTTCCATTGCATTCCCAGCTCCCTCCAGTAGAGTTGTCTGAATGAGCATTTGAAGAAGAGGTGTTCTATAGTTTCCTCGATGTGTTGGCCACATAACAGACAATCCAGGTTGTCTCCGATGTTATAGCGTGTTCGTCTGAGCATGTTTCTTGTGTTCAATCTATCAGAAAGCAGGAGCCATCAAAAGACCTTTATTCTGAGAGTACATTTAGATTTCCAAAGCCAGTGGTATTCCTTGTGAGTCTGAATATCTCTGTACTAAAATTCATAGTAGTCTTTTGCTTTGAATGTTGTCGCGCCCCATGTATATGACCAGATGTCTTTGTCTCCCGTGGATAGATCAATGTCTCTAGCGATCTGTTGCATTGCCCTTACCTCCTCATGAACCTATGGAGACAGTGGTAATTGGAAGACAGACTGGAGTTGAGTGGTTTGCAGGAAGTTCCAGACATAGATATCTCCAGTCAGGGCGTATGAGAATGCACGCAGGAAGGCGTTCACCATCGTGTCTTCATGCCACAGGTCTTTCCAGAAAAAAGTTGTGTTCCCATCACAGATTTCTATCTTGCAAATGCCTCTGAAAGTTGGGCTGAGGTGCATGACATCTTTCCACTAGATGGAGCCGCATAGATCATTAGCATGTGGAATTGACTCAATGTAGTAAGTATCCCAGATCAAGTGGACCCACGGGATGTCATGGTGATTATAGAACTTATGCAAAAAAATTAGGAGTAGGGCATCATTTTGTACTTGAAGGTTCAAGATCCCTAGTCCTCCATGCCTCATCAATCGACAAACTAAATCCCATGCAGCCAAGGAGTTACAACGCTCTCCCTGTTCAGTCTTCTTATTCCATAGGCAAAGTCTTCTAATTTTATCCAGCTATGATAGGATTTTCGGATTGATTTTGATTGTGCACATAGCAAACATTGCCAGCGAGGTGATGATGGAATTTAGAAGTGACAGTTTGGCTCTATATGACATCATAGCCATGGTGGATGTAACTCTCCTTTCCATTCTGCACACTAAGGGCATCAAATCTTGCATAGAGGGTTTTGTGGTGCCAAGAGGGATTCCTAAGTATGTGAATGGCATCACCCCCACCGAACAACCAAAGATGTTGGAAAGTTTCCGACATGTTTCCTCCGAAGTGTTGATTGGGATCATTGTGGATTTTTGAAAGTTAATTTTCAAGCCAAGCGATGCAGAATAATCAGCAAGGATCCCTTTCATCACAGCAACCTGAGTGGGGCATGCGGGCATGACAATGATAGTGTCATCCACGTATTGAATCACCGGGTAATCCATGTTTTGGCATGTCTCAATCGGCAGTTGCAGGGAGTTCTTGTTGAAGGCTTCATTAATCACAGCTTGTAGCAGATCTGCCACCAAGAAAAATATTAGGGGTGACAGGGGATCACCCTGTCGGACACCACAGTTACAGTCAAATTGTCGATCCGGAATTCCATTTAGATGGACCGAGGATTTGCCAGAGGAGAAGATTATTTGCATCCATTGTAACCATTTCCCATTAAATCCCATTTGCTTCATAATGTTTAGCATGGCTGCATGATCGATAGTGTCAAAAGCTTTGGCAAAGATCAATTTAAGCAGAATGATCTCCTTTCTAGAAGCTTGGCATTGATGTATGTATTCAAACGCCCATGCTAGACAATCCTGGATTGATCTTTCTTTAATGAAACCATACTGATTGCGGTGTATGAGGTTGAGGATGATTTTTTGCAGCCGGTTGGCAAGGAGCTTTGTGATCACCTTCAGGCAGCAGTTTAGCAGCGTGATAGGTCTGTAGTCATTGATCGAGGTGGGAGCTAGAGTCTTAGGTATAAGAGTGATAAATCCATAGTTTACACTATCCAGTTTCAGATCGCCTTTGTGAAAAGCAGAACACAGGTAATAAAAATCTTCTTTGATTATGGGCCAGCAGGGTTTGAGGAATGTGTCGTTAAACCCATCTCGCCTAGGAGCTCGGTTTCCTGGCATTTCTTTGATAACTTGATCGATTTCTCCCGGTGTGAAAGGTGCAGTGGGCTGATCCTGGTCTACATTGGGTTGAATGAGGGCTGCCAGATCAAAATTCATTTGATTTGGGCTCGATGTTCCCAACCTTTTCTTGAATGCATCAAAAATAATAGGCTCCTTCCTTGCGTGATCTTCAACTAACAGTCCCTCTTCTGAAACTAGACTAGAAATGGAGTTTCTCCTGAATCTCTCTGTAGCTAGAGCTTTGAGAATTTTGGAGTTTTCATCACCGAATTGGATCTATCGAATGGTACATCTCTTCTACCAGTAATATTTCTGGTATTGGAGTAAGCGGATGAGATGCTTTTTGAGGATATTGCAAAATTTTCTCTCCGGCTGAATGAGATGTCTCTTGTTTTCCAATTCATCTAGTTCATAGAAGGTCTTGTTTGTGTTTTCGATGGCCGTGGACAGCCTAGAAATCCTCTTACTCCACCCTCAAGAACACTTTGCTCATCACAAGAGATAGTTTTGTCCTGTCCATTGCAACAAAAGGATTGGGATACCTTGATGCACCTTAACTATTGTTATCGTTACTTGCTCATTACAAATTACTTTGCTATCAAAAAAGTTTTTACTTAAAATTTCAGTGCTTGCAGAAATTACCTTGCTGGAAACCGTTTATCATTTCCTTCTGCTCCTCGTTGGGTTCAAAACTCTTACTTTTCGAAAATACTATGATTGATCCCCATACTTGTTGGTCATCAAGAATCTTTTCTGGCACCGTTGCCAGGGAGTGAAGCACTCTTGGTAAGTGGAAATCGGTAAGGAAAAACTTATATTACATGCGGAAATTTACGGTCACTTGTTACTATGGAAAGCAATCCTTTGAGGAGTTTGTTCGGGGTATCTTCACCTCGACTGGAACCACAATTAGTTTCCATCAACCTACAACACCTACTAAAAACATTGGTTATGAAATTCCTTCGGGTATGTTAGAATAACTGCTAGCTAGTCCTTATGCAAGAGATGGAACTGAACATCCTGATATGCAACTAATACACGTGGAAGAAATTTTTGGACTATTTAAGCTTGCAGGTTTATCCAGAGATGAAGTTAAGAAGAAGGTTTTCCCTTTATCTTTGAAGGGAAATAATTGACATGGTATAGTCTATGTGATGATAATGGATCATGGAACTGGAATCGTTTGAAACTGGAATTCCATCAAAAGTTTTATCCTATGCATCTAGTTCATCATGATCGGAATTATATATATAATTTTTTAGCCTCGTGAAGGTGAAAGTATCGCTCTATCTTGGGGGATGCTTAAGTAAATGTTATATTCATGCCCCAATCATGATATCCCGAGAGAAGTTATTATTCAATTTTTTTATGCTCGGTTTTCTCAATGATCAAACCATGCTTGATACTTCTTGTACCGGTTCTTTTATGAAGAAGACTATTGAATTCAAGTGGGATCTCTTGGAAATAATTAAACAGAACTATGAAGATTGGGAACTCGATGAAGGTAATTATTCAGTATTAAGCTTGAATTTGATTGTGTTAAATATTTTATGAATACCGATGCTTTTCACAAGTTTAGCACTAAATATGGACTTGACTCTAAGATATTAGCCTCCTTTTGTGAATCATTTGCTGTTCATGTTGATGTCCCTAAAGATAAGTGTTTAAAATATCACCCCCTATGAAAGAAGAAATTAAATAACTAGTTACAGCTAAAGAATAAGCTATCATTTACAATGTAGCGACCCGACTCAAAACGAGTCAAGCCTCTGTGTGTTCTGTGCCATCCCTGGATCAGTATGCTGGCACACATAGTACATCAATGTATATATCAAAGTGCAATCACATGTAATTAACATAAAACTGATATATACCTTAAAATCTCAGCGGAAACAGTCAACGGGAGTGGAGTCCCAATAACACCAACGACAGGTTGAGTGCAGACCGTAACCCTGAATCGTACTCTTACCCGTCATAGGGCTTATTTACAACATAAGACGTTGCAGCCGTGTAGGTCAGTACATTGAATGTACCGGCAAGATCACCATAGTAGAACAGAAGATAAAAACTATTCTATATGCAGTAAGGCTTTGTGGCTCTGTGTCTGAGTTTTTGCAGAAAAGCTGGTTTTATTTTGTTTTCCTACAACAAAGGAATATCCGGAGTTTCACTATAGAGTTACCTAACAAGACATGGTTCCGCCAACCGATGTCTTACTGCCCACAAGTATCATAAGTTGCCCACAATTAATTATCAGTCCAGTGTTGAGAGTTCAGAGATAAATCCAAGTCCAGAGGCTCAAATTGTCCGTAACCGGGGACACGGCTAATCGATTAGGTTTAACTCTGCAGAGTGTTGTGTACTTTACCCACAAGATTCGTTCCCTCCTGGTAAGTCCTCGCACTGCCGGGTGTTTGAGAATAGGATGAACGAAACATGGTCTTTCAGAGTGTTTACCTGACTACTGTCAGTGCCCATCCTTTCCTAACGTCGACTACATCTCGTAGCACTGCCTAGCTAGAGTCACAACAAAGATCAACCAAGCCAGAGCCAATAATGACTTGTGGCTACACAGGTAAGCTTCCGGGCATGAAGTATTCATCCGTCTCTTTGAGTCTGGGTGAAGCTTTTCGCAAGATGTCATGGAGCTTCTCCATGCATCCCGACCATCCACTGGTTGCTCCAGGGATGCCCAATCAACCATCCTTCACCTAGTAGTGTGTATTGAAAACTTGTTTCTCGAGTCTTGAAGTCTTGAGGTCTTGAAGATGCAGGACTTGAAGATGCCTTCATGAAGTTGTCGTCTTGACGTAGAGTCCTCCTTCTCACACCACTCACGAAAACACTCATACCAAAACCCGTCTACTTTAGCATAGCAAAAAAATAACTAACGTTCCCAGGGCTTTAGTAACAAGTGGTGGGTTCCTACCTCATGCATTCTACTTGGCTACAAGAATTTTCAATAACACTACTGGAGGGATTTGTTGGAAGATATCACTACATGCAATAAAACATAGGTATGAACAAAATGGTCCAAGTGAACTTGCCTGTACTATTGATGAAGAATAATATCGCTCTTAGAAATAACTTGATAGAACTATTCGTCACTCTCCGATGAAAATCTATATAGTCAAACATTGCATTCATATAAGAAATCATACTAGCAATCAATTCTATCAATCAAAAAGTAACGCAAAACCAAAAGCAACAAGGTTGCGATGAAGGAAATACTTAAGACAAAACTCAAAACAACAAAACTTCATCAACACAACCAAGGGTTGGTTTTCTCTACAAATAAATCCTATTTTCAAAAGTAAAACACAAAAACAAAGTAAAATATAAAAAATATATTACTACCAAAAAGAATTACTTTTGGAGAACAAGTAAAAACTAAGATAAATAACACACTAAACACTATAAGTTTTCTAGCTAATAATCTTAAAAACAAGTAAATAAAATAAAATAGTAGAATAAGAGAAAACAATTTTTTTAAAGCCACTAAGTAAATAGAAAGTAGACTTATAAAACAACTTATAAAACAACTTTCAAAAAGGAAACCAAACTAGCAATTGGAAATCAATTGCAAGTTATAATTAACTAGAATTGATTTTCATGCAATCAACTAATAAAATAATATTTGTTTGAAGGGCTACTGTTATCTAACAGAAAACTAAGTAAATCATGTCAACTAATATAAAAGAAAAAATAAATTAAAACAATTTAAAACAAAAGAAATAAAATAAACCTAAAAGAACTAAAAACAGAATCTGTTTTGTTGAAAATACTAATTTAAAATAATCTAAAAATTCTCAAATTCTACCTACTATTAAATAAAGTCACTAGTGACAAGTAGCAAAAAGAATCAACTTAAAATATATTTTTAAACTCAAGATATTCAGAAAATAAGGTTTGAAACAAATCTGTTTGAAATCAATTTTAAATTATTCAAATTTGGTCAAACTGGATATCTACAGAAACTACATAAAATTTGTGACATAATGCAAAAAGAACTAAATTAAAGCGATTAAAAACTTTAAAGATATGAAGAAAACAAAATCAGAAACTATTCTGTTTTTAAAACAAAAACAGAAAAAGAAAAAAATGTCTCTAATGGACAGGGGGTACACGTGGCAAGCTGTGATTGGCAGGAGTGTGTGCGTGTTCTATCGATTCTTGCGGACGACCGATAACTAAAAGAAAATGGTTCGTCTATTAAAATAAAAATACGCGATCTAATCCTGACCGTTGGAATGAGATCGAACGGAGGAGGAGGAAAGGAGAAGCTCACCGGTGTGGGGGTGGTCTCCAACGAAGCGCCGGCGATGTCCGACGGCGGCGAGGTCGATGGAGATGGCGTTCCGGTGGTCCTAAGGCCTTGATGATGGCACAGGTCGATGCAGGCGAGGACGGTGAGCACGACGGTGGTCCTCGCGTCGTCGCGGGTGGTCAGAGGCGTCGGCGACGAGCTCCGGGGCGGCGATGGCGTTCGGTTGGTCTACGGGGAGGTCGCTCCGACGGCTTTGGAGCACGGGCTAGTGCACGGGGAGCTGCGCACGAGCGAGGCAGAGCGGATGGGGGTGGTAGCGGTGGCTTGGGAGGTCGGGAGCGAGCAGGGTGGGGCAATGGCGAGGCGGCGGCGCTCGGGCTCCGGTGAGCGATTTGGGGTGGTGAGAGGCGTCGGGCAGAGGGGGAAATGGGGGAAACAGGTTGAGGGGAAGGGCAGGGTTTTATAGGTGGCCTCGGGGCATCGGGGAATGGCAGGAGGAGGGAGATCCGGCATGGTGGTCGCCGGCGAGGTAAGGGGAGCGAGAGGGGGAGGTGATGACCGCGGTGATGGTGCGAGCGGTCGGTGGGGCCAGGGTGTCAGAGAGAGAGAGGGACAGGGCGCGGCATCGGTGGCCGATGCGGAGGGATTTCGGGAGGGGGTTATGGGCAGGTGGGCCGGTGGACTTTCCTAATTATAACATTTTTCTTTTTATTAATTTCCAGAGCATTGAAATCTCATTTATGGCCATCAATATATTTCCAACAAATAAAGATATAAATATATATCAAATTGATCAGGGAAATAAATGCTATTAAATGAACATTTTTCCTTTGTCAAAATGAATACTTTAAAAAAATTATTGTCACAAAATGCCTAAATTGGTTTTAATTCTTTTGTAATAAATTTTCAAATAACCCCTTGGGTTTTTTTTGATTCAAAAACTTCACAAAATACCCCCTGGTTGGGAGTGTCACATTACTCCTCTCAAATTTTGTCAAGGGGTTTGAATTCTTTCAAACTTTGAATTGGAAATTCAAATATGAAAAGAACTCCATTTCAGGAATTTTCCAATAGTTTTCAAATTCACTTTCCAAATATTTTTATATTGAAGAAGTCATGTCATCTTCTCTCACTGATTTGAGAAGTATTAAATTTGAAATCAAACACAAAGGGGAAAATCATTTTATTCCCTCTCATTCAAAAGTTTTTTTTCAAAAGTTTCAAATTTCACTCAATTTCAATCACTCAAGCAAACAAACATTTCATTCTAATATTTATTATAACATTCCAAAATTTGGATGTTACATACAATGTTGATCCAGTTGTGCCTACTACTTACATTGAGAAACCACCTTTCCCTGTTAGGATAAAGGAACATGCTAAGGTATCAACTGTGGTTCGCAAAAGTAATATTAGAGCACCTAAGCCCTATGAACAAATTAAGGTAGAACCTAGTATTTCTATGGTTGAAGATCCCTTGGTAGAAAATACTTATGGGCATGTGATTTACATCTGTAACGAACCTACTAGAATTGCTAAACCCGATGAAAAAGACAAACATAGACCCGTAGTTTGCTTGCCTGTTGTCTCGGTCAAAATAGGAGATCATTGTTACCATGGCTTATGTCATTTGGGTGCTAGCGTGAGTGTTATTCCTTTTACTTTATATCAAGAAATTATGAATGGCATAGCACCTTCTGAAATAAAAGATATTGATGTTACTATTAAACTTGCTAATAGAGACACCATCACACCACTTGGGATTGTTAGAGATGTTGAAGTCTTGTGTGGGAAAATAAAATATCCTACTGATTTCTAGTTCTTGGTTTCCCACAAGATGACTTTTGTCCCATTATGTTTGGTAGACCTTTCTTGAACACTATTAATGCTAAGATAGATTGTAAAAAAGAAACTGTTAGTATTGAGTTTAGCGATGTGTCTCATGAGTTTAATTTTTCCAAGTTTAGTATACAACCCCGTGATAGAGAATTAACTAGTAAGGATGAAATAATTGGTCTTGCTTCTATTGCCGTTCCTCCTACTAATCCACTAGAACTGTATTTTCTAGACCATGAAAATGATATGCACTTGCATGAAAGAAATGAAATAGATAAAATTTTCATTGAACAACAACCTCTACTGAAACACAATTTGCCTATTGCAACTCTTGGAGGTCCTCCTCCACCTAAAGGAGATCCTGTGTTTGAACTTAAACAATTGCCCCACACTCTGAAATATCCTTATCTTGATGAGAAAAATATATATCATGTTATTATTAGTGCTAACCTTTCAGAACATGAAGACGAAAGATTATTGAAAATTCCGTGGAAGCACTGGGCTGCTATTGGATATACCCTTGATGATCTTAAGGGCATTAGTCCCACTCTATGTCAGCAAAATATTAATATGGAACCTGATGCTAAACCCGTTGTTGATCACAAATGACGATTGAATCCCAACATGAAAGAAGTGGTAAGAACTGAAATATTAAAGCTTCTAGAAGCAAGTATAATATATCCTATAGCGAATAGTAGATGGGTGAGTCCTGTTCATTATGTCCCTAAGAAAGGAGGTATTATTGTTGTTCCTAATGATAAAAATGACCTTATTCCATAGAGAATTGTTACTGGATATAGGATGGTAATTGATTTTAGAAAATTAAATAAAGCTACTAGAAAATATCATTACCCCTTGCCTTTTATTGATCAAATGCTTGAAAGATTATCTAAGCAAACACACTTTTGTTTCTTGGATGGATATTCTGGTTTCTCTCAAATACCCGTGTCACAATTTGATCAAGGGAAAACTACTTTACCTATCCTTTTGGAACTTATGCTTATAGACGTATGCCTTTTGGTTTATGCAATGCACCTACTACCTTTCAAAGATGTATGACTGCTATATTCTCTGATTTTTGTGAAAAGATTGTGGAGGTTTTCATTGATGATTTCTCCATTTATGGAACTTCTTTTGATGATTTCTTAAGCAACCTTGATCATGTTTTGCAGATATGTGAACACACTAATCTTTTCTTGAATTGGGAGAAGTGCCACTTTATGGTTAATGAAGGTATTGTCTTGGGGCATAAAATCTCCGAACGAGGTATTGAGGTGGATCAAGCAAAAGTTGATGCAACTGAGAAAATGCCATGTCCTAAAGATATCAAAGGTATTCAAAGTTTCCTTGGTCACACTGGTTTCTATAGGAGGTTTGTTAAAGACTTCTCAAAATTTTCTAGGCCTCTTACTAATCTTTTACAAAAGGATATTCCCTTTGGTTTTGATGATGATTGCATAGAAGCCTTTGAAACACAAAAGAAAGCCTTAACCATTGCACCTATTGTTCAACCACCTGACTGGAACTTGCCTTTTGAAATTATGTGTGATGCTAGTGATTATGTTGTTGGTGCTATTCTAGGACAAAGAGTTGATAAGAAATTAAATATTATCTATTATGCTAGCAAAACTCTAGACAGTGCCCAAAGAAATTATGCTACTATTGAAAAATAATTTTTAGCCGTCGTGTTTGCTTGTGATAAATTCAGATATTACATTGTTGATTCCAAAGTTATAGTTCACACTGATCATGCTGCTATAAAAATCTTATGGAAAAGAAAGTGCTAAACCTAGACTCAATAGGTGGGTTCTCTTGCTTCAGGAGTTTGATTTATATATTGTTGATAGGAAGGGAGCTGAGAACCCCGTAGGTGATAACTTGTCTATGTTAGAAAATATTCTTGATGACCCACTACCTATTGAAGACAATTTCCCTGATGAACAACTACCTGCAATAAATGTTTCTCAAAACACTCCATGGTATGCTGATTATGCAAATTACAGTGTTGCTAAATATATTCCACCTAGTTTCACATACCAACAAAAGAAAATAAATTCTTCTATGATTTAATGCATTACTTTTTGGATGACCCACATCTTTATAAATAAGGAGTCGATGGTATTATTAGATGTTGTGTACCTGAGCATGAACAAGAACAAATCCAACGGAAATGTCATTCCGAAGCTTATGGAGGACATCATGCTAGAGATAGAAGTGCTCATAAGATATTACAATCTGGTTTTTATTGGCCTACACTCTTCAAGGATGCCCGTAAGTTTCTCTCGTCTTTTGATGAATGTCAGAGAATTGTTAATATCGGTAAGCGTCAGGAAATGCCTATGAATTATTCACGTGTTGTTGAACTATTTGATGTTTGGGGTTTTGATTATATGGGACCTTTTCCTTCCTCTAATGGGTACACTCATATTTCGGTTGTTGTTGATTATGTCACTAAGTGGATAGAATCTATTCCAACTAGTAGTGTTGATCATCACACTTCCGTTAAATGCTTAAAGAAGTTATTTTCCCAAGGTTTGGAGTCCCTAGGTATCTAATGACTGATGGTGGTTCACACTTTATTCATTGTGCTTTCAGTAAAATGCTTGCTAAATATGATGTTAACCATAAAATTACATCACCCTATCATCCTGAATCTAGTGATCAAATTGAACTTAGCAATAGAGAAATAAAATTAATATTACAAAGACTGCCGATAGGTCCTGAAAGAATTGGTCTAAGAAATTAGATGATGCAATTTGGGCTTATAGAACTGCTTATAAAAACACTATGGGTATGTCTCCATACAAAATGGTATATGTGAAAGCTTGGTGTTTACCTCTAGAGTTAGAACATAAAGCATTTTGGGCAATTAAAGAACTAAATTATGACTTCAAAGTTGTCGATGAAAATAGGTTATTTGATATTAGCTCATTAGATGAATGGAGAACCCAAGCTTATGAAAATTCCAACTTATTCAAATAAAAAGTTAAAAGATGGCATGACAACAGAATCCAAAAGTGAGAATTCAAGGTTGGAGAATATGTTCTTTTGTGCAATTCTCGTTTTAGATTTTTTGCAGGAAAACTTCTCTCCAAATGGGACGGACCCTATGTTATCGAAGAGGTTTATCACTCTGGAGCTATTAAGATTAATAATGCCGAAGGTACTAACCCAACGGTGGTCAGTGGACAAAGAATTAAACATTATATCTCAGGTATGCCTATTAATGTTGAAAGCAATGTTATCCAAACCATGACACCGGAGGAACACATAAAATAAACCTTCTGTAACACTCTAGAATCGTGCAAATTAAGAGGTACGTGATATGATAAGTAAACGGTCTCCGAAAAATCCGCAAAAATATTTTTTATCATTTTTTAAATATTTAAGAATTTTAGAAAATAAAAAATAAACATAAAGGCAACCGAGGAGGGCACGGTCCACCAGGGCGTGGTTGCCATCCCTGGTGCGCCCTGGTGGAGGGTGCCCACCTCGAGAATCTTCCCGGGTCCGTTGTCCTTTCATTTTCTTGGTTTCCAAGATTAAAAATTCTCCATATATACCCCCGATTGTTTTGACCACTGCATCGCGAGATTTTCCTCTATTCTTGTTTCATGTTGTTTTCCTAGAAGATATGTCAAGCCAAGCATCATGTCTTCTTCCTCTCCCAATAACATAGAAGAGGATGCTTGGTTGATGAAGATGGAGCTGAAAAGAGAAGATCCAAAAGAATCCAATAAGGAGGACAAGGGGAAGGAAGCTATGCAAGATCAAGCGCAAGAAGGAGGGCATCTCACGGGCATGGTGGAAGAGGAAGAAGATATCCTTCGGCCTTACTATCCTCATCTAACCCTCTTGAAATTGAGCTTTCAGGGCTTTCGAGGAGGTTCGTGTTTAGAATAAATTCCTCACTCGTGAAAATATTCTGCTTGAGGAGCATATCACCACCCTCAGGAGCGTCATCCACAAATTGAAGTATTTATTGGAGCTGAGGTGTGACGCCTCATCACCACCACCTTCATTATCATCACCACCAAAGGAGACTTGAATACACAGGTATGGGCACTCCCCTTGGCTTGAGCCAAGCTTGGGGGAGGTGCCCGAGTATCATTTCACCATCCATTTTTACCTTTGCTTTTTTATTTTTGATCATTAGCCTTTTCATGATTTAGTTGAATAAAAGTTTAGTATGATCTATTTTTGAGTGCTAGTTTCGTGATCTATCTATCTATGTAATCGAGCAAGAGTTATATAATAAACTTTAGTTTGAGCTTTTGCCCCTTTACTTTCTTGTTGCAATTATGATAAAAGAAAATGAATGAGAAAAGATCATATGCTAATCTTGTGGTGAGTAATGACATCACAGTAAAGAAATGTATAAGTGGTAAAATTTATTGGAGATTGGCAAACATAGCATTAGTCAGTGATGCAATTCATGAAAGAATAAATTAGGGAAGAGAATATTCACATGCAAATATACTATCATGGACATCTTTTATAATTGTGATTCCCCATTAAATATTATATGCCAAAATTATTGACGTTGGACAAGGAAGACAACATAATGATTTATGCTTGTTCATATTCACACAGAAGTTATCTTGTCATAGATCCTTCAACATGTGGTGCTTGCGCAATATCTTTGCTAGCCAAAAACTCCGCACTAAGTAGAGATAATACTAGTGCATCCAAAAGCCCCAAACCCAAACTCATGTTTGAGAGTCCACCATACCTACCTATGGATTGAATAAGATCCTTCAAGTAAGTTGTCATCAGTGCATCAAGGCAATAAATATTGCTTCTAAAAGTGTTGTATCAATTAGTGTAAGAGAAGATAGAGTGTTGCACGAACTTGTGATGGCAAAGAAATAAAAGCGACGGACTGCATAATAAAGATTGCTATCACAAGAGGCAATGCAACATGACGTTCTTTTGTGCTATGGGATTTGGCATACAAACTAAAAAGCGCATGACAACCTCTGCTTCCCTCTACGAAGGGCCTATCCTTTACTTTTAAGTATTTACTTTTATGCAAGAGTCAAAGTATTGTTCTCTATACCTTTTTATTTTTCTCCTTTGGCAAGAATCATGTGGTTAGGAAAGATCTAGGGACATATATCCAATTGGATATGAGTGAGCATGAGATATTATCGGTGACATCACCCTTGAGGTGAATACGTTGGGAGGCAACTATAAGCCCCTATCTTTCTATGTGTCTAGTTGAAACTTTTTGCTCATGGGTATGCTGTGAGTGTTAGCAATCATAGAAGACTAAATGATGGTTGAGTATGTGTACTTGCCAAAAGGCTCCTACATGAGACCCTTCCTAAAAACATGATGAATTTTAGTTGCAAAGTTGACTGAGAACATAGTTTGTTGGTTTCCAATAAGGTGTATGCTTTATACTTCCACGTTGTGATGAATTGTTACTTGCTCATAAGAAGTTATACGATGTTGTTATAAATAAAATTTTTATGTTAGTTTTTGTTGCTGTTATAATAATAAGCATGATGCTACTATGTACGTATTTTGTTTTTATCGACACCTCTCTCTCAAACCATGTGGGCATGTTCTTCGATATCGGCTTTCGCTTGAGGACAATCGAGGTCTAAAGTTGGGGGAGTTGAGACGTCCATTTTACATCATGTTTTACTACTATTATATATAAAGTTTTTATGCATAATAATGCTTTGGGGAGTAGTTCTAATGCATCTTCTCTCACAACTTGCAAGGTTTACAACAAGAGGGAGAGTGCCGGCAACTGGAATTCAGCACATGAAGAAGGCACGTCAGATAACCTATTATGCACATCCCCAATGAAGCTGAAACTTTATGGAGATTTTTTATGCAATAAATAAAAAATATTGAAGCTGAAAACTACCGGAGGGGGCCCACCAGGTGGCCACCCTCCACCAGGGTGCGCTAGGCCCCCTAATCATGCCTTGGTGGAGGGTGTTCACCAGGCCCACTTGCGGAGCCCATCTTCTGGTGTAAATTCCCAGAAAACCTAAAAAAACCGGGAGGGGTACTTTCGGGATGAAGCGCCGCCGCCTTGAGGCAGAACTTGGGCAGGAGCACTTTTGCCCTCCAGCGGAGCGATTTTGTCGGGGGAACTTCCCTCCTAGAGGGGGGAATCGAAGCCGTTGTCATGACCAACAACCCTCTAATCTTGGGGAGGACTTTATTCATCAACATATTCAAAACACCATTTTCTCTTAAACCCTAGTTCATCTCTTGTGTTCAATTTGTGTACCGGAACCTCAGATTGGTACCTGTGGGTGACTAGTAGTGTTGATTACCTTCTGTAGTTGATTGCTATATGGTTTATTTGGTGGAAGATTATATGTTCAGATCAATTATGCTATTTAACACACCTATGATCTTGAGCATTCATATTATTTGTGAGTAGTTACCTTTGTTCTTGAGGTCACGGGAGAAGTCATGTTGCAAGTAATCATGTGAATTTGTTATGTGTTCAATATTTTGATGATATGTATGTTGTGATTCCCTTAGTGGTGTCATGTGAACATCGACTACATGACACTTCACCATCCTTGGGCCTAAGGGAATGCATTGTGGAGTAGTTATTAGATGATAGGTTGCTAGAGTGATAGAATCTTAAACCCTAGTTTATGCGCTACTTCGTAAGGGGCAGAATTGGGTCCACATGTTTAATGCTATAGTTAGACTTTGTCTTAATACTTTTCTCATAGTTGCGGATGCTTGTGAGTGGGTTAATGATAAGTAGGTTGTTAGTTCAAGTAATAACAGAAACTTAGCACCGGTCCATCCACATATCAAATTATCAAAGTAGCAAACACTAATCAAACAACCATGATGAATTCCCATGTACCCTCACGAACACTTTGCTCATCATAAGAGTTAGTTTTGGCTTGTCCTTTGCCACAAAAGGATTGGGATACCTTTCTGCACCTTACCTATTGTTACCGTTACTTTCTCTTTACAAATTACCTCACTATCAAAACACTTGCTACTTCTAATTTCAGTGCTTGCAAAAATTACCTTGCTGAAAACGGCTTATAATTTCCTTCTGATCCTTGTTGGGTTCGACACTCTTACTTATCGAAAAGACTACGATTGATCCCCTATACTTGTGGGTCACCAAGACTATTTTGTGGCGCCTTTGCCAGGGAGTGAAGCGCTCTTGGTAAGTGGAAATTGGTAAGGAAAAACTTATACTATGTGCTGAAATTTACTGTCACTTGTTACTATGGAAAGCAATCCTTTGAGGGGTTTGTTCGGGGTATCTTCACCTCGACTGGAACCACAATTTGTTGCCCCTCAACCTACAACACCTACTGAAAATATTTGTTATGAAATTCCTTCAGGTATGTTAGAACAACTCCTAGCTAGTCCTTACGCAGGAGATCGAACTAAACATCCTGATATGCACCTAATACCAGTGGAAGAAATTTGTGGACTATTTAAAGTTGCAGGTTTATCCAAAGATCAAGTTGAGAAGACGGTTTTCCCTTTATCTTTGAAGGGAAAAACATTGACATGGTATAGGCTATCTGATGATATTGGATCATGGAACTGGAATCGTTTGAAATTGGAACTCCATCAAAAGTTTTATCCTATGCATCTAGTTCATCGTGATCAGAATTATATATATAAATTTTTTCCTTGTGAAGGAGAAAGTATCGCTCTAGCTTGGGGGAGGCTTAAGTCAATGTTATATTCATTCCCCAATGATGATATCCCGAGAGAAGTTATCATTCAAATTTTTTATGCTCGGCTTTCTCATAATGATCAAACCATGCTCGATGCTTCTCTTACTGGTTCTTTTATGAAGAAGACTATTGAATTCAAGTGGGAACTCTTGGAAAGAATTAAATGCAACTCTGAAGATTGGGAACTTTAGAAGGTAGTGAGTCAGGTATGAAGCTTGAATCTAATTGTCTTAAATTTTTTATAAATACCGATGCTTCTCTGAGATTGATTATGTAATCAAGTTATTTTTATAGGGCTTGATCCCTAGTATCCACTATGTTCTGAGATTGATGTTGCTATGCTTAATGGTTGTCACTAGGGCCCGAGTGCCATGATTTCAGATCTGAACGTATTATGTTTCACAAGTATAAGATTGATTTGGATCCTATCTTGCAAGTTGTATGCACCTATTACGTGTTAAAATCCGCATACCCCAAGGTGATAATAATTGGGATCCTTTTCGGTGATTCCCGTAGTTTGAGTAGTTCATGTATTCACCATGTGTGAATGCTTTGTTCTAGTTCTCTATTAAAGGGAGGCCTTAATATCCATTACTTTCCTTATGGACCCCGCTGCCACGGGAGGTGATACGTCTCCAATGCATCTACTTTTCCAAACACTTTTGCTCTAGTTTTGGACTCTAATTTGCATGATTTGAATGAAACTAACCCGGACTGATGCTATTTTCAACAAAAATATCTTGGAATTATTTTTGTGCAAAAATAAAAGTTCTCGGAATTGGACAGAACTTTTTGTGAATTATTTTTGGAATATATAATGAATTATGGAGCGAACAACTACCAGCGGAGGCTGCTAGTGGGCCACAAGCCAACAGGGCACCCCAGGCCACCCATGATGGCTTGTGGGGCCCACATGGCTCCCTCAACCCTAATTCCAGTCATATAAAATTATATATTCGAATAAAAAACAAGAGAAAATTGTTCATCACGTTTCACGAGACGGAGCCCGCCACCTCCTGTTCTTCCTCGAGAGGGCTGTTTGGAGCCTGTTTTGGGCTCGGAGAGGGAAATCATCACCGTCATCGCCACCAACCCTTCTTCATCACCACCATCATGATGCTCACCACTGGGAGTGAGTAATTCCTTTGTAGGCTTGCTAGACTGTGGTGGGATTGGATGAGATTGATCATGTAATAGAGTGAAGTTTCATAGGGCTTGATCCCTAGTATCTACTTTGTTCTGAGATAGATGTTGTTATGACTTTGCTATGCTTAATGGTTGTCACTAGGTCCTGAGTGTCATGATTTCAGATCTGAACATATTATGTTTTCACGAATATAAGATTGATTTGGATCATATTTTGCAAGTTGTATGTACCTATTACGTTTCTTGATCTGCATACCCCAACATGACAATAATTGGGATTCTTTTCGGTGATTGTCGTAGTTTGAGGAGTTCATGTATTCACCATGTGTTAATGCTTTGTTCCGGTTCTCTATTAAAAGGAGGCCCTAATATCCCTTAGTTTCCAATGGGACCCCGCTGCCACAAGAGGGTAAGGCAAACGATGTCATGCAAGTTCTTATCGCAAGCATGTGTGACTATATATGGAATACATGCCTACATTATATTGATGAATAGGAGCTAGTTCTGTGTCTCCCTGGTGTGTAATTTTTGCATGATTGATGTCATCTAAATCATTATCCATCACTAATCCATGTGTCTACACTTCACATATACTAAATCTTGCTAAGTTACTATTGCTATTGTAATTGTCGCACTTGCTACTCAATTGCAGTTGTTGCTACTCATACTAAAATTGCTACTATGACTATTATTGTAACTCCTACTATTTACCTGTTGGGGAATGTTGCATGGGAAACAAAAACTTTCTGACGCTTCACCAAGATCAATCTAGGATATGAGCATCTACGAGAGGAGAGGTCGGATCCACATACCCTTGTAGATCGCTAAGCGGAAGCGTTAAGAAATGCGGTTAATGTAGTCAAACGTCTTCGCGATCCAAATCGCAAGCCGTCCCGTGACCCTATCACGATCTAGTGCCGAACGGATGGCACCTCCGCGTTCAACACACATACAACTTGATGATGTCCTCGCCTTCTTGATCCAGCAAGAGGGGCGAAGTAGCAGATGAGTGCCGACAGCACGACGAAGTGGTCACGGTGGTGGTGAAGAACAATCTCCGCACAACTTTGCCAAGCACAACGGAAACTATGACGGAGGATAAATGAGAGGGGTGGGGTTGCTGGCACATGGCTTGGGGAAATCTTGATGTGTTCCGAGAGCTAGCCCTGCCCCTCTATTTATATGTTGAGCCTTGGGGTCGAAAGTTGGAGAACGAGCCTCCTCAAAGTCAGTTTCGCACGCAAGGCAAGAGTCCTCCTCAGACTCCAGGACCAGACGCCAGCGTCCTTGGCGTCTGGCCCCTTGCCTACGCAAAACTCCCTTTTGCACCTTCCTAAAGCCTCGTGGGCTTTACCCCTTGGCCCAAATAAAGTGTTCTTGTACCCGAACATTTCGAGAAACATCTGAAACCCCTTCCGGTGAATTTCGGAACCCTTCCAGAGACCAAACACTATTATCCCATATATAAATCTTTACCTCTAGACTATTCCGGAGGACCTCTTCATGTCTGGTATCTCATCCGAGATTCCGAACAACTTTCGGTCACCAACATAATAACTCAACTATACTTATATCGTCACGAAACATTAAGTCTGTAGACCCTGCGGGTTCGCAAACTATGCAGACATGACCGAGACACGTCTAAGGCCAATAACCAATAGCAGGACCTAGATGCCCATATTGGTTCCTACATATTCTATGAAGATCTTTATCGGTTGAACCTCCATGTCAAGGATTCGGTTAATCCCGTATCTTGTTCCCTTTGTTCTTTGGTATGTTACTTTCCCGAGATTCGATCGTTGGTATCTCTATACCTAGTTCAATATCGTTACCGGCAAGTCACTTTACTCATTCCGTAATACAAGATCCCCTGGCTAACTCTTTAGTCAGCTTGCTTGCAAGGCTCATTGTGATGTTGAATTACCGAGTGGGCCCTGAGATACCGCTCCGTCACACGGAGCAACAAATCCCAGTCTTGATCCATGCCAACCCAATAGACATCCTCGGAGATACCTATAGAGCACCTTTGTAGTCACCCAGTTATGTTAGGATGTTTGATACACACAAGGTACTCCTCCGGTGTCAGTGAGTTGAATGATCTCATGGTCATAGGAACAAATACTTGACATGTAGAAAACTATAGCAATAAACTGACACAATCATATGCTATGTTCATAGTTTGGGTCTTGTCCATCACATCATTATCCTAATGATGTGATCCCATTATCAAATGACATCTCATGTATATGGCTAGGAAACATGGACCATCTTTGATCAACGAGCTAGTCTATTAGAGGCATACAAGGGACACTTTGTTTGTGTATGTATCCACACATCTATCTGAGTTTCCAATCAATACAGTAATAGCATGGATAATAAACAATTATCATGAACAAGGAAATATGATAATAAGTAATTTATTATTGCCTCTAGGGCATATTTCCAACAGTCTCCCACTTGCACTATAGTCAATAATCTAGTTCACATCACCATGTGATTTACACCCAATGAGTTCTGGGGTTTGATCATGTTTTGCTTGTGAGAGAGGTTTTAGTCAACGGGTCTGCAACATTCGGATCCGTGTGTACTTTGCAAATCTATATGTCATATTGTAGATGCCGCTACCATGCTCCACCTGGAGCTATTCCAAATGACCGCTCCACTATATGTATCTAGACTACTACTCAGAGTCATCCGGATTGGTGTCAAAGCTTGCATCTACGTAACCCTTTACGACGAACTCTTTTATCACCGCTGTAATCGAGAAACATTTCCTTAGTCCTCTAGTTACTAAGGATAATTTTGACCGCTGTCCAGTGATCCACTCCTGGACCACTCTTGTACCCCTTGACAGACTCATGGCAAGGCACACACTGAGTGTGGTACAGAGCATGGCATACTATATAGAGCCTATGGATAAGGCATAGGGGATGACCTTCGTCCTTTCTCTTTCTTCTCACATGGTCGAGCTTATAGTCTCACTCAACTTCACAGCTTACAAATCATGCTAGAACTCCTTCTTGGACTGATCCATTTTTAACTCTTTCAAAATCTTGTCAAGCTATGTGCTCATTGAAAAATCTTATCAGGAGTCTTGATCTATCTCTATAGATCTTGATGCCCAATATTCAAGTAGCTTATCAAGGTCTTCCTTTGAAAAACTCCTTTCAAACAACCCTTTATGCTTTCTAGCAATTCTACATCATTTTTGGTCAACAATATGTCAGCCACATATACTTATCAGAAATTATATAGTGCTCCCACTCACTTTCTTGTAAATACAAGTTTCTCGTAAACTTTGTATAAACCCAAAACTTTCATCACCTCATCAAGGCGTATATTCCAACTCCGAGATGCTTGCTCCAGCCCATAGAAGGATTGCCTGAGCTTGCATACCTTTTATCATCCTTAGGACTGACAAACCTCCCGGTTGTATCACATACAAGCTTTCCTCAAGGAAACCGTTAAGGAAACGATGTTTTGACATCAATCTGCTAGATTTCATAATCGAAAAATGCAGCAACTGCTAACGTAATTCCAACATACTTTAGCATCGCTACGGGAGAGAAAGTCTCATCATAGTAAACTCCTTGAACTTGTCGGAAACTTCTTTGCGACAAGTCGTGCTTTATAAATGGTGACATTTACCATGATTGTCTGTCTTCTTCTTTAAAGGTCCATTTGTACTCAACGGCCTGCCGTTCAACGGGCAAGTCTACCAAGGTCCATAGTCGGTTCTCATACATGGATCCTTCTTCATAGCCATTTGTTGGAATTCGGGCCCACCATCGCTTCTTCATAGCCCGAAGGTTCATAGTTGTCTAACAACATGACCTCCAAGATAGGATTGACGTACCACTCAGGGGAAGTACGAGTCCTTGTCGACCTACGAGGTTTGGTAGTAACTTGATCTGAAGCTTCGTGATCATCATTTCCTTCCTCTTCATTTGGTGTCAGTGTCGCAGAAACATCTTTCTGCGTTGTGCTACTATCCAACTAAAATGACGGTTGAACAACCTCATCAAGTTGTACTTTCCTCCCACTCAATTCTTTTGAGAGAAACTCTTTCTCAAGAAAGGACCCATTTTAGCAACAAACGCTTTGCCCTCAGATCCGAGATAGAAGGTATACCCAACTATTTCCTTACGGTATCCTATGAAGATGCACTTTTGGGTTCAAGCTTATCATACATAAGTGTCACATTCCCAAACTCTGAGAAATGACAGCTTGGGTTTCTGCCAAACCAAAATTCATACGGTGTCATCTCAACGGACTTTAGATGGTGCCCTATTTAAAGTGAATGTAGTTGTCTCTAATGCATAACCCCAAAACTATAGTGGCAAAACGATAAGAGACATCATAGTACGCACCATATCCAATAAAGCACGACTACGGCGTTTGGACACACCATCACACTATGGTGTTCTAGGTGGCATGAGTTGTGAAACAACTTCCACATTCTCTTAAATCGCATACCAAACTTGTAACTCAGATATTTACCTCCATGATCATATCATAGACATTTTATCTTCTTGTCACGATGCTCTCAAATTTTACTCTGAATATGCTTGAACTTTTCAGACATTTCAGACTTGTGTTTCATTAAGTAAATATACATATCTACTCAAATCATCAGTGAAGGTACGAAAATAACAATATCCACCGCACGATTCAAAATTGAGTGAGTCAAAAGATCCATCAGCATGGAGTTTCTTAATGTGCTTTACACCAATATGACATTTAGTGGCAGTGCCACAAGTATGTGGTACTATCATTATTAACTTTGCATCTTTTGACATCAATATTATGAACATGTGTATCACTACGATCGAGATTCAATAAACCATTCACATTGGGTGCATGACCATTGAAGGTATTATTCATGTAAATAGAGTAACCATTATTCCGTGACTTAAATGAATAATCGTATTGCAATAAACACGATCTAATCATGTTTATGCTCTACGCAAACACCAAATAACATTTATTCAGGTATAACACTAATTCCGAAGGTAGAGGGAGTTGTCGGTGTCAAAACCGGCGGATTTCGGGTAGGGGTTCCCGAGCTGTGAGACTAGAACCAATGGTAACAAGAGACGAAGGGGACAGAGATTTACCTAGGTTTGGGCCCTCCTATGGAGGTAATACCCTACATCCTGCTTGATTGTATTGATGATATGGGGGGTTACAGAGTTGATCTACCTCAAGATCGAATAGCTAACCCTAGATGAGTAGTCCTCTCCCTACAACCTAAAACCCTCCGGCTTATATAGACACCGGGGGTACCTAGGGTTTACACATGGTCGGTTACATGCCGAAGGGTTAAACATGCCAATCTTTAGCTGACAATCTTGGAGAACACGTCATGCCTTCTCGAAGCCTCCACCCTAGCAACAGGGCCTTCGATTACCCAATGGTCACAATGCAGACCATACAGTCCGGCCCGTGTGTCGGTGTAGAAACCGGTGGATCTCGGGTAGGGGGTCCTGAACTGTGAGACTAGGATCGACGGTAACAAGAGACGAAGGGGACATGAGTTTACCCAGGTTCCGGCCCTCCAATGGAGGTAATACCCTACGTCCTGCTTGATTGTATTGATGGTGTAAGAGGTTACAGAGTTGATCTACCTCGAGATCGTATGTCTAACCCTAGATGAGTGGGCCTATCTCTATACTCTAAAACCCTCCAGCCTATATAGATGCAGAGGAGGCCTAGGGTTTACACATGGTCGGTTATATGCCGAAGAGATAAACATGCCTATTTACTACATCAGTCGTGGAGCGCAAGCCATGGTCCTCGAAGCTTCCATCCTGGTAACTGGGCCTTCAGGTCATCTAGTGTTCGGCGAGTGGCCCATACAGTCTGGACCATACAACAGGTCGGCTATCCGAGGACCCCTAATACAGAACTCCCTTAGTAACCCCCGAACTTGCCTCCAACGCCAAGAGTCTTCAGCTCTAATTGCTTCGTGAGCAGAGTCTTCGGCTTGCAAGGTGAGTTCCTTCTGCCGAACCACAGTTCGACCTCTGATGTCAAATAATTCTTCCGCATTATGGCACGTTCGAACTCTATGAGATAATTTGGCTTCTGAAGGCCAAGCGTCGGGAAAAAGGTAATGTTTCCCGACAATGTTTTTGGCGAAAGTTCACAGCCCATCACGCCCGATAGGCCAGTGCCAGGTACTCGATGCGTGGCTCGAGACCATTCAGTCCACACGATCTATCCACACGGATCGTGTCCCGTTTTATACAGGATGTAGTTAATTATACGCTCACAATGGCTCGCGCATCTCGGGAAGTGGAAAGAATCACGGCATGGCAAGGGGAGCCCAAATCGACAAACCTCATAAAAGGAGAAAGAAAACCCTAGGGGCCTGTCATGCTCTCCATTCGACATCTCCGTCTCCTCTTCCCTTGCGCCCCCAGAGCATAGATCTAGGTCTCTTGCATCCCCGCCTCCGAGCTCAGCAATGGCGGGCTCCAATGGCTAGTGGGAAGTTTACACAGTCAGCAACCAAGACATCCTCGACCTCAAGAAGGCCGGCTATCTCCCCGCCGATATCACTCATCGCGCGGCAAAGAAAGGACAAGCAATTCCCACCCCTAAGACTGGCAAGCGGGTGGTGTTCATCCCCCACTTCTTCAGGGGGTTAAGATTTCTGCTCCACCCCTTCGTTAGGGGCCTCATGTTCTTCTACTACCTTGAGTTCCACAACCTTCCGCCGAACTCCATCATGCATCTCTCTGCTTTCATCCTCCTCTATGAGGCGTTCCTGCAGGTCGAGCCACACTTCGGGCTCTGGCTACAGATTTTCAATATCAAGCCGAAGTGTGTCGACGGCAAGCACGCCGACTACGGTGGCGCCGTCATCGGCAAACTCATGCGCATCGACTGGACGGTGGGCACCCTCATCGACACCATCAAGGGGTGGTAGAAGGAGTGGTTCTACATCACAGAGCCACTAGAATAAGGTCTGGACCCTGCCGCCACATTCAGATCCGGTCCCCTGACCCGGCTAGCATCATGGATCGAAAAGGGCCTCGAGTGGGGGTCAAGCAAGGAGGTGGCCAATCTTCAAAAGCGGATTCGTTCCTTGATCGAGGACGACACCAAGTTGGCCGATGTGGTTCAAGTGATGTTTCGAAGAGGCCTCCTGCCCTGCCAGTGCCGAGACATGACACTATGTGCTTGGAAACTCGACGTCGAGGCCATAGTCTGGAAATTCTTCTGCACTACGCGGGAGAAGCTGCGGAAGGCGTTCTTCAAATCGATGAAGAGCTGGCCAGCCGAGGGGAAAGACAAGGGCCTCCATGCCGCCAAGTCGGACTCCGAGGTATGCCACATCCGAGCTTATTCGGTTTTATTACTTAGAAGGTCCATAACCCTCTATCCAACATGTCTATGCAGAAATGGCTGAAGAAAGCAACCAACATCTGCAGTCTGACTCATCAGCCCAAAGACGAGAGGGCCGGGCTGTTGGCCAAGATGCTCGTGGAGAAGCCTTACAAGCCTCCCGTGAAGAAGGAGACGAAGAAGAAACAAGGTCAGGATGGTATCCACATTAGGGATCAGCCTGATGCTGCTTCCGAACACACACCCGCTTCCTCTAATCAGGAGGAGGCCGAAGAGGAAGACGAAGAGGAGGAGGAGGATGATGAGGAGGAGGAGGTCGAGAGCAAGGGGGGAGGCAATCTTCCCCGTGCCAAGAGGAGAGCGGCGACCTCGGACGCCCCAGGGAAGGCAGCCTCTCCTGCCCCAAAGAGGCCGCGACTAGTGCGGATGGTCCTGTCCAACAAAAGTTCAGACTGGAGCTCCGCGTCCGAAGATGCCGAGGAGGTTCCCCGAAGGAGCCTCAGGGTCAAGCCCCCTCCATCCATGTTAGGATCCAAAAACCCTTCTTTATGTTGCCAGGAGGCTCGGAGTTTGCTAATACGCAGGCTGTTGGTTCAACAGCCCTCCACGTGTCATCCCCACCGTGGTTATATCGGATGGGGAGACCCCACCTGCCGAACTGGCAGAGAGCGGGGATGCCTCGCAGCCCCCACTCCTGGCGCTACAAAGGACGCCATGGAGGTGTCGTCCCAGCACACTCCAATGGAGGTGGACACAAGGGGCACGGAGGATACCCTCATGGACGAAGCTAATGCTTCGTCCATCGAATAAAATGGGATGATCCCCTGCCCGGACACCAAGGAGATCGAACAAGTGGGTAATCATCCCCCTCCGAGAACATCTCCGGAGCGCATGGTGCCTCCAGAGGCATCGGTCCAAAGCCCGGTGGGTGATCGGGAAAACCGTTCATCCTCGGCACCGCCGACCAACGACTGGTCGACCATGGGGGAGGCTCTATCAAGTGCCTCCATCCCTGAGGTGCACTGCACCCTTATGGGTGTAGTATTACAAAGCGTCCAGTCCGTGGACAACGGACTGAAGGAGGCCTTCAAAGGTCTCCTTGCAGGCTTTCAAGTAAGTTGCCCATTGTTTTTGTTGAGATTTCATTTAGTCGTATTCTCGACATGGCAGCCCCCAAGCCCTAGGTGAGTTGAACAAACTCGCCTAGGGGTCATCTATAGTTCGGGAAGAAGTATCGAGCTGATATTTGTATTATATGTGTGATGCAGGTCTCGTCATCGGTGGTGACCAAAAACAGCACCGAACTGAACAAGCTGAATCAGAAGCTCCAGCGCGTCGAGGATGAGGTGGAAGCCATCAACAAGATGTTCGACGAGGCACATGGTAAGTTTGATTTGAATTTTACTATTCCCCTAAATTCTGTCAATGCAGATTTCATTTATATAAGGTTTTAATCGTGTTGCAGCCTCGTCGAAAGAGATCAAAAATCTCAAGGCCGAGCTTCAACATGCCAAAGATGAAGCGGCCGTGGAGAAGGTGGCGGCCAAAGAGGCGGCCATCGCTCTCTCCGCCCTACGAGCCAGGCTCGTGTGGCAGAGATATAGGATGAGCTTATGGACGCTAGCGATAAGTGCGAGTCCTTGGAGCAAAATAACAAGGCGGTCTTGGCCGAACTGTCCTCCCTGAGGTTCGATCTCCAGAAGGAGCGGATGGATAGACGGTTCTTCAAGGAACAGATTCGACAGGCTAAGGAGATAGACGATGGTAAGCCATACTCCCTAAAGTGCATATTTGGGAACAACAAATTCCAATTGCTGACCCGGGTGTGGCGATACTCAGGCGCGACCGCCGATCTCCAGAAGAGCGTTGTAGACCCGGGTGTGGCGATACTCAGGCGCGACACGCGGGGAGAGGAAGACGAAGCTCGGATGTTCTGGGCGTAGTTCGGAGCCCCCAAGCATCCTCCTCTTCTGGCGGAGCAGCTGGAACAACTGATGGAGATGCACCGGATGGCGGAGCCAGCCATCAAGGACCTATGCAGCCGCCATTGGCCCGATGAGCAACTCCCAAGAAGCTACTTCGGCCTGGTGCAATGGCCGATTGATGCTGTGCCTCGCCTTGACGCTGTTCAACGTTCCTCCTGCATTGAAAGAGTCCGGATGGCCATTGACAAGGCCAAAGTGCACTAGCCGGGCCTCAATCCGATGAAGGTCGCCACCAACCACCGCCACCCGGAAATTTGCACTGACGCCCCGAGTTGTACTTCGATGGAGTCATGGAAAGTGCGCGGGTGATTGCGTCGCAGGTTTGGGCGACAATTTTTTTGAATGAAATTGTAATGTGTCCGAAGACTTGCGATAAGTTTTAATGATAATAGTATCTGCTCTTATATACTTTTGCCTTCCTTTATAACTCCTGTGTGGTTGCTTAATACTGAAAGATGCGAGTCATCAGATTCAGCCCCCATGTAGATACTACATGGGGTGTCTATGCCAAAGCACTATGTTCCTTAGCCGTATTAACAGAACCTGAAGGTGGTTTGAGTGCGGCTGACTAGGCAATTGGACTATTATGCTTTATTTATTTTACTTAACCAAAGGGGCGCGAAAAGGACTGCATGAGGCGTACTATTAGCCATCGGGGTTTTTGCGATGTTTGGACAAGCCGAGGCCAAAGCCGACATCGTAGTGTTTGCTCAAAGGGAAAATTCTTCGTATAACACAGAATAACCACTTACGAAGGTTGAAGTGTAATACTTCTAACTTGGGATTCATAGATCGGCTCATGCATACTATGACAGTCCGCTATCAGCTTTCTCCCTTGAGGCGCTTGACCGTACTATCTGGAAGCACAATCGCAAGGGTGCTCCCTTTGCCCTTTTAGCTGAACAAGCAGAAAATGAAGGGGCAAGCAAAGGATCCGGGCAACCCAAATGACTAAAGACACAATTCGGAACTGATGCACATACAGCGAATGCCAAGACACTGAGCACCCAATGGTTAAGGCGGTTTGAGTTTGAAGACAAGCCCCCGGTCTAATAGCCGGTGACTTCAAGCCATACCGAACAGATTCACGAGAAGAGGGAGGGAAAAATTGGTATGTGCCAAAAACAAAACAATTGAGGCGTACATGCGCCAAGCAACTTCAGATTTCCTCAACCAGCTCTTATAACTCGGATTGCCGAAGCAACTATTTATAGGTATGCGAAAAAAGAGAAAATAGAAAGGCCTAAAGGAGCAGTTGTACCAGGGGTCTTCAATTGTTGACTAAACATCTTCGTTATACCCTGTCGCTTGGTGACTCTTGCCTTTGGATATACCTTGATAGGTGATAGTGTTCGACGAACGGACCTTGCAAACTAGGTCTTGAGAAGTCGCCGATTATTTAGATGGGCTTTACGCCGTAGGTAGGCTCTTTTAGGACCGCATGCATTTGGTCCGAAGACATGTTGATGGTTACAGTTCCGAGCAACCGAACATCCATTGGAAGTTCCCCATCGCTACCCATGGAATCTTAAGTGCGAAGTTGTGCCTCTTCGACACATGCTTTGCTGGTCCTGAGGTTGTACGGCGGGGGCCAGTCCCTATTGAGGGGAGGCAGGAGGGTTAGAGTTTTCGGTCTGAATCCGAACTTGCTTCCTAGCCTTTTGTACCTTTACAGCGAATGCCGAAGCTTGTCGATCGTCTTTATAGTTCAATTCGGACGCCAGCGCCAATGCATGTTCCTCTGTTCTAAGGGACCACTCTGTACTGCCATTGACAGTAATGACCCCCTTGGGGCCCGACATCTTGAGCTTGAGGTATGCGTAATGCGGGACTACGTTGAATCGAGCAAACGCGGTCTGACCGAGCAGCGTGTGATAGCCGCTGCAGAAGGGCACAATGTCGAAGATCAAGTCTTTGCTACGGAAGTTACAGGGCGAGCCAAACACGACTTCCACGGTTACAAAGCCTATGAATTGGGCCTCGACTCCTGAGATCACTCCTTTGAAGGTAGTTCTACTAGGCTTGATCCTTGACGGATGTATACCCATCTTTTTCACCGTGTCTGAGTAAATCAGATTGAGGCTACTTCCTTCGTCCATTAGGACTTTGGTGAGGTGATACCCATCTATAATAGGGTCTAGGACGAGGGCAGCCGAGCCCCCATGACAGGTACGGGTCGGATGGTCACGTCTGTCGAAGGTGATCGGGTAAGCCGACCATGGGTTATATTTCTGAGCTATGGGCTCCACGACGTAGACCTCCCGAAGGGTCCGCTTCCTCTCTTTCTTAGGTACGTGGGTGGCGTATATCATATTCACCAATTTGACTTCGGGAGGGAATTTCTTCTGAACGCCACCTATTGGACCCCAAGGCTCTTCTTCGTCCTTGTTGCGCGAGCTCTTGCCCTGGTCTTCGGGTTGTATTTTGGCGGCCTGTTTAAACACCCAATAATTGCGGTGTGTGTGATTGGCTGGCTTCTCAGGTGTTCTATGGATTTGGCAAGTCTTGTCCATGATCTTTTGAGCTAAGTGGGTCCTTCACGATTGCCTTTAGGGGGCTTCTTCCGCTGTCCGGGTTAGGAGTTGCGGAATCCGGCGTTGACCGCCATGTCGTCGGTGTCGTTACCATGATGTCGATGCTTGTTCTTATTACATTTCGGCTTTGAGTTGCCATCCTGGGCTTCAGGTGCCATAGGATCTTCAAAATTGTGGCCGCGTCTTGCCAGCCAGTTATCTTCGCTCGAGCAAAAGCGGGTCATGAGGGAGGTAAGGGTGGACATAGTCCGAGGTTTGTCCTAGCCTAGCTGGCAGGCCAGCCATTCGTCCTGAATATTGTGCCGGAAAGAGGCGATAGCCTCGGCATCTGGACAGTCGACAATTTGGTTCTTCTTAGTCAAGAACTGATTCCAGAATTGTCGGGCAGACTCGCCGGGCTTCTGGACGATGTTGCTGAGGTCGGAAGAGTCCGACAGGCGAACATAGGTCCCCTAGAAGTTAGAGCAAAACATGTCTGCCAAGTCTTCCCAGCATCCTATGGAGTTTTCAGGGAGGTTGTTTAACCAATGCCGAGATGGCCCCTTAAGTTTAAGAGGTAAGTATTTGATGGCATGGAGATCATCTCCGTGTGCCATATGGATATGGAGGAGGAAGTCCTCGATCTAAACAGTTGGGTGAGTGGTCCCGTCATACTGTTCTATATTGACGGGTTTAAACCCTTCGGGGAACTGATGCTGCATTACCTCATCCGTGAAGCACAATGGGTGAGCGGCGCCCCTCACCCGGGCTATGTCTCGCCTGTAGTCGGCGTGTGTATGGAGCCGGCTATACTTCTGGGATCTGTGATTTTGGTTGAACCATGGTCTATACTCTCCTCGTCTATCCAGTGAGTAATCCTTGGATCCATAAATGGATCTAGTACGGCCTCCTTTGTGATCTAGGTCATCGCGTAGGTCGAACCTGTCATTGGTTTCAAATGTCTCCTTACCCCGTCTTCGGGGCATCATTGGTATGTAACCGGTGTCGTTGGCCGCTCTATCACGCCCACGAGGAGGGCGGTCCGGCTTGTCGTATGTGGTATGATGTGGAGACGGAGTGTCCGTGAGCTCATCGTCGAATTGTGGCAGCGACCGCCTTCGAGGGTAGCTTTTGGGCTGGTTTGACAAACCAGTGCCGTATGTTTCTTAGGGTAAGAGGACTTTCATCCATCAATCAGTGAGGTCGGCCTGTTCGGCTTTGAGTTGCCACTCTTTGGCCTTCAGGCTGCAAGCCGTTGCTATGAGCCGCTACCTAATTTCTTCCTGATCCTCAAGGTTATCAGGGATGTACAACTCATCAGCTTGTGGTAGGTCTTCCCCCTCGATGGGGGGAAGGTAATCGTCGCCCTTGGGTTCCTTGACGGTATCGGGGTCGTTTTGGTCCGCAGGTTCATCCGGACCCTCGAACGGGTGCTCGGGCACATCGAGATGCTCATGATCGGCAAGGGCATTACCATCCCTACTGTTAATAATAGTTCATCTTCCCTTTTTGCTTTTGGTCCGCTTATGTGATTTCTGGCGTCTTGATGGCGCGTCACCCGATTTGTCACCGTCGTTGTGAGGCGTGTTGTCGCCGTTGGTGGTAGGAGTATCCACCATGTAAACGTCGTACGTAGAAGTGGCGGTCCAACTCCCGGTGTTAACGGGTTTGGGAGCACGGTCCTCTTCGTCCATGTATTCTTCCTTCTCGGAGGCATAGTCTAGAATGTTGGTTTAGTCTTCGACAGTGGCTATCAAGTGGGTGGTGGGTGTGTCGAAAAATCTGTCCCTGCCTGAACTATAATTGGGCCGGACATAGATCGGGGCTGGATTGTCAGTGATTTTCAACGATGAGAATTGCTCCAAGGACTCGTCAACCGCTGATGGCCCGATTAGATCCAGCTGTCCAGAACGCGTGGAGTTGACCCCCATGAAGCCCACCCCTTGGGAGTGTTCGGTAGGAACACATGTCCGGTCAAGCGTCTTGATGGCCAGGCCGGGGTTTGAGATCAGATTGCCACCACGGGTGACCCTATTGGCGTGTCTGACAGAGGGGTTCGAGGTTAAGGCCTCAGAGACCTCGGGGGCTACGAGTGAAGCCGTGAGACCGATTTGTGACAATTCGCCCTGAGAGTCGACAGAAAACTCTAGGTTTCCAAATCTAACTTCCTGATCGAGGGTGAGGCTCTCAACGCGGCCTAGATGAACGGTGGAACCAGCATGCAGCACAACGTTGCCGAAGGCAAAGATCCGCCCGGGGACGAAAACTTCCAAACTGCGGACCTCTTCATTGATGAAAAGGCGAGGTGTCGATCTCACAGAGGAACTCTCAATGAAAGCGCCAATGTCGGTGTAGAAACCGGCAGATCTCGGTTAGGGGGTCCTGAACTGTGAGACTAGGATCAACGGTAACAGGAGACAAAGGGGACACGAGTTTCCCAGGTTCGGGCCCTCCTATGGATGTACTACCCTACCTCCTACTTGATTGTATTGATGGTGTAAGAGGTTATAGAGTTGATATACCTCGAGATCGTATGTCTAACCCTAGATGAGTTGTCCTATCTCTATACCCTAAAGCCGTCCGACTTATATAGATGCCGAGGAGGCCTAGGGTTTACACATGGTCGGTTATATGCCGAAGAGATAAACATGCCTATTTACTACATAAGACGTGGAGCGCAAGCCATGGTCATCGACGCTTCCATCTTGGTAACTGGGCCTTTAGGTCATTTGGTGTTCTGCGAGTGGCCCATATAGTCCAGCCCATACAACAGGTCGGCTATCCGAGGATCCCCTAATACAGGACTCCCTCACAGTGGGAATCAGGTCGGCTGCCCGAGGACCCCTGAATCCAGGACTCCCTCAGTAGCCCTCGGACTAATCTTCAACACCGATGTATATCAGGATGCTCTTCATAATCTTCGGCTTACAAGGCGAGTCCCGTATCCCTTTTTATTTGGCAACCGACCAGTGATCGTTGAAATCCCAAGCGTCACGGGCTCTTTAGGTCCATTTTAATAACCGCCAGCATTCCTCGATTCTAGCGTATTGTGGGGAGGCGAGCGGTTCAACAACTTTTTACAGCACCTCCCTTTCGTAACGGAGGTTACATTCATTTAAGTAAATAGGATCACGGTTTACACCACATCCTCCTCCTTCTCCCCAATGGAAAAACTCCTAGCGGAAAATCCACGAGAAACATGGCAAGCGCCCCCAGCTCTTCCATGCGCCCCTATGACTCACGTCTCGGGGATTGGACCAGCTGCTCCGTATCACTTCTACGTCTGCGCAATTTGGAGACCTAGGGGTATCTCCCTCTTTCGGATCTGGCAGTGACCCGCGTAGGGTTAACTGCCTACCTCTTGTGGCTCCTCGGGTATGCTTCGTGCCCTGCCTCTTGTGGGGCCTCAGGTTCCCATCCACCCGTTCCTGAGGGGATTGTTGGAATTCTATGGGATCCAACTTACCCCGGGGTCAATCATGCTCATCTCGGGCTTTGTAGCCCTCTACGAGATGTTCCTGGCCTGCGAGGCGCATTTTAAGCTATGGAGGAAGTGCTTCTGTCTTGTCCCTCAAACTCGGGACAAGGCAATCTTGGAGGTCCACTGAGCCGAAGTATGCCACATAGCGGGAACGAGGTATCCGGTGGGTACGCTGAAGGAATCCGAAGAGTGGACTCCGAAGGTGAAGACGTCCCCCAGTTCGAGCCAGCTCAGAGAGGCTTGCCCAAATACTCTGACGCCCCTTTGAAGAAAAGTTACAACTGGCGGCCACAGAGTTCGTCCCAAGAGGACAGCATTGAAGTACAACATTTGGCGGCCCAGGTGAGGATGCTTACTGATAACCCACAAGTATAGGGGATCGTAGCCGTTTTCAAGGGTAGAGTATTCAACCCAAATTTATTGATTCGACACAATGGGAGCCAAAGAATATTCTCTAGTATTCATAGCTGAGGTGTCAATTCAACCACACCTATAAGACTTAATATCTACAGCAAAGTATTCAGTAGAAAACTAGTATGGTAGTAACGGTAACGGTAGCAAAAGCAACAATAGCAGTTTTATAGTGATTGTAATAGTAGCAACAGAGAAGTAACTTAGCAAAAATCAATATGTGGAAAGCTCGTAGGCAATGGATCAATGATGGATAATTACGCTGGATGGCATTCATCATGCAACAGTTATAACATAGGGTGACATAGAACTATCTCCAATTCATCAATGTAATGTAGGCATGTATTCCGCATATAGTCATATGTGCTTATGGAAAAGACCTTGCATGACATCTTTTGTCCTACCCTCCCATGGCAGCAGGGTCCTAATCGAATCTAAGGGATATTAAGGCCCCCATTTAATAGAGAACCAGACCAAAGCATTAGAACTTAGTGAATACATGAACTCCTCAAACTACGGTAATCACCGGAAATAATCCAAGTTATTGTCACCCTGGAGGATGCGGATCATAACTTGTAATAGGTGTCTACAACTTGCAAGATAGTCTCAAGAACACATATATATTCATGAAAACATAATAGGTTCAGATCTGAAATCATTACACTCGGGCCCTAGTTACAAGCATTAAGCATAGCAAAGTCATAGCATCATCAATCTGAGAACATAGTGGATACTAGGGATCAAACCCTAACAAAACTAACTTGATACATGATAAATATCATCCAACCCATCACTATCCAGCAAGCCTATGATGGGATTACTAATGAACGACGAAGAGCATCATGGAATTGGTGATGAAGGATGGTTGGTGATGACGATGGCATCGATTTCCCCTCTTCGGAGCCCAAAACGGACTCCAGATCTGGTCTCCTGAGGAAGAGCGGGAGGTGGCGGCGGCTCCGTATCGTGGAACGTGATGAACTCTTCTATCTGATTTTTTCACCGCGAATAGGGTTATATGGAGATGGAGAAGAGGTCGGAGGATCCACGAGGGCCCCAAAAGCCTGCTAGGCGCGGCTAGGGGGTGGGCGCGCCTAGCAGGCTTGTGGCCAGCACGTGGCCCCCTCTGGTTTATTCTTGCACCAATAGTTTTTATTAAATCCAAAAGTATTCTCCATAACTTTTCAGGACGATCTGAGAACTTTTATTTCTTCACAAAAATAACATCAAGGCAATTTTTTACTGAAAACAGCATCAGTCCAGGTTAGTTCCATTCAAATCATGAAAATTATAGTCCAAAACAAGGGCAAAATAGTTTGGAAAAGTGGATACGATGGAGACGTATCAACTCCCCCAATCTTAACCCATTGCTTGCCCTCAAGAAATTCAGTTGATAAACTGAAAGTGATAAAGAAAAACTTTTACAAACTATGTTTGATCTTGTTGTTGTAAATACGTCCAACTGATGTTCAGATTTTCAGCAAAGATCATGGACTAGCCACGTTAACAATAACATTTAGGTCTCACATTTACTCATATTAATGACACAATCAACTAGCGAGCAATAATAATAACTATGAGATGACAATTTTTTTTCAAAACAATCATGATACAATAGGATGAAATGGTATCTCGCTAGCCCTTTCTGAGACCGCAAAACATAAATGCAGAGCACCTCTAAAGAACAAGGATTGACTAGACATTGTAATTCATGGTGAAAGAGATCCAGTCATGCTCATACTCAATATCAATTAATAGCAAAGCATACAAATGACAGTGGTTCTCTCTAACTGGTGCCTTTTATAAGAAGATGATTACTCGACAATAAAGTAAATGGAAAGGCCCTTCGCAGAGGGAAGGATTGATTTGCAGAGGTGCGAGAGCTTGAGTTTTTAAAATAGAGATAAGTAATTTTTTTGTGGTATGCTTTCATTGCTCACATAACGACCAAGAGGTTTTCAACATCTTCCATGCTAGATACATTATAGGTGGTTTCCAAACAGAATGTTAAAGTTTTTACTCCCCCTCCACCAATCAGTCACACTCCACGGCGAGCCGAATCCACAGGTACCGTCCATACAAACACATTTCTAGGGGAGTTTTGTTTAATTATATTTTGCTTTTATTTAGAGCATGGAACCGGGAATCCCGATTACCAGCTACTTTCTCGTGAATGATAGTGAATCAACACATATCGTGAGAATAACCCGTCTAGCATGAAAGATACTAACAGCGCCCTGTCGCCACATGAGCGATTTAGGCATACAAAACATAATGTTTATTTGAAGGTTTACAGTTTGGCACATGTAAATTTACTTGGAACGGCAAGTAAATACCGCATATAGGTAGGTATGGTGGACTCATATGGAACAACTTTGGGTTTGAGGGATTGGATGCACAAGCAGTATTCCTGCTTAGTACAAGTGAAGGCTAGCAAAAGACTGGGGAGCGACCAACTAGAGAGCGAAACAATCCTGAACATGCTTTGAGATTAACCAACATTGAATGCAAGCATGAGTAGGATATAAATTACTATCAACATTAATATCGTGGAGGCTATGTTGATTTTGTTTCAACTACATGCATGAACATGTGCCAAGTCGAGCCACTTGAATCGTTTAGAGTAGGATACCATCCCATCATACTACATCACAACCATTTTAATATGCATGTTGGCACCCAAAACAAACCATTATCCACTCTTAGCTAATTAAGCATGGCATGAATAACTATAATCTCTAATTGTCAGTGCAAATATGTTTCACCCATGATGAACTGAATTCGAAATGATGAGCTAATCATATTTACAAAAGCAAGACAGGTCAAGTTCATACCAGCTTTTCTCCATCTCAATCTTTTCATTGAATATTGTCATTATTGCCTCTCACATGCACGATGGAACATTGTGGATAATAATAAGAGTGCACGTGTAATGGACTAAGCTAGAATCTGCAAACAATAATTCAAAGGAGAAGACAAGGTAGTATGGGCTCTCTAATAGGTAAACAATAATGCAAATGAGAGCCACTCAACATTTTCATTCTTGTCTTATCCTTATGACCCAAAGAAAATAAATTCGAAACAAGAACGAGAAAAACTATTTATACGGGAAAGATCCCAACAAGCAAAAGAAGAACGAAAAAACTTTTTGGGTTTTTATTTTAATGCTACTACTAAGCAACTAGAAAATAAAGTGAGAACTATTTTTTTGTATTTTCTCAAAGTTAATTAAACATACAAGAAAAAAAAGTAAAACAAGAAAATAAACTACCATGGATGGTACAATGAAAGAGTTTGAACACCGACTACTAAGATGAGTGTGTGAACATGAATGCAAAGTCGGTGAGAAATACAGTCTCCCCCAAGCTTAGGATTTTGGCCTAAGTTGGTCTATTACCATGGCTGGAAAGAGTTCCCTCCCGGATACTCAAGAGCATCCTCATAGTTCCATTGGTTGTCAAACTCTTGCGGTTCCCATTGAAAGACTAGCTCAGGGTACGGATCAATGGCTGGTGTCGGCTCTGGAGCGGGGGTTGCGTTAGACCCCAATATCTGTAGATGTCTCCGGGCATAATGGTGTACCCGCCTGAGCGAATATCGAACAAAGAAGAAGCATGCAGAGTAATAAATTCACAAGTACCCTAGATAAAAACTAAATTGTAAAGCAACCTCCTATCATCATTTTTCTTAATAACATCATGAGCTACCATATGGTCATAATCTAAAAACTTCACGGGTAACAACCTCTCATCTTTCTCGTTAAGCCTAATGGGTATCTCAAAATGTTTGGCTAAACAAGATGCATAGATACCTCTGAATATGGGCCCCTTCAAACGGTTGGTGTTCAACCGTTGGGTCACCATAGCGCCCAAAGTAAAGGTTCTATTAGCAAATAAAGCATGGCGCAAAATGGCGAGGTCAGGGGCACTAAGACTTGCACTCTCCCAGCGACCAACTAACCATCTTCCCGCAAATAATGAATAATAGAGTAGCACAGGAAAATGTAAACTGGGTGCTCTTGTCTTTGACGCACCTCTCTCTTCCCCAATAGTGACTGCGTTAATAAAATCTTCCATGTCTTGAGGACGTGGTTCCCTGATGCTGCCCTCATAGGGTATTTTGCAAACTTTGCAAAAATCATAAAGGTTAATTTTCTTTGGCACATCATATAAGTGAAATTGTACTGTAGCATGGTCTTCCCTAGAATGCAAGTGGATTTTTTTCACAAAGGTATTCATGAGCAAGAGGTACTGGTCACACTTATCATTGAGGAAGTCGGTGATGCCTGCGTTCTCGGCCAAATAATATGTAACATCCCAAAATTTCATTTTGGAATGTTATGATATATAGCTATGCATCATCATCATATTGTTTAAATGAATATAATGGTTGAAGTGTTTCTTTTGAATTTCTGAAATGTCACTTTCATCTTTCCCTTTTTCTTGTTTCACCTATTTGAAAATCTCTGGAAAAGTTCAAAGGAAGAGGGGAGTAACATGACACTCCACACCAAGGACATCTTGGTGAAATACTTGAACAATAAAACCAGGGGGGTCTTTTGAAAAATATTTGCAAAAGGTTTTAAAACCAAATAGGCATTTTCTGATTTTTTTTTTTAAATTATTCAAATGACAGAGGAAAAATGTTCATTGAATAGCATTAATTCTCCTGATCATTTTGATATATATATTTCCTATATTTGGAAATGTTTGGAATGCTTTTAAATGAGTTTTACTGCTCTGGATATTAAAAAGGAAACAATTTAATTTGAAAACGGGCCGGCCCACAGCAGTTATTTCCCGAAACCGCTCCGAGCCGACCGACCGACGCGCTGATGCCGCCCTCCCTCTCTCTGACGACCTGGCCCCACCGCTCGATTCCGAAGACGCCACGGTCGCCTTCTTCCTCGCGCGCGCGCCACCGTCGCCGGAGATCCCTCTCCCGGATCTCCCTCCTCTTTCCTTCCCCGACCACCGCTCTGGCCCTATAAGTAGCCCCGACCCTCCGCCTCTCATTCCACCCCGAGCCCCCACTCTACCTCGACAGAGCGCTGCCCACGCCCTCGCCGGAGTTCGGATCCCCACCGAAGCTCTCGGAGCTCGTGCGCGTTGCCTTTGTCGACCCCACTCCCCTCCGACCCCACCAGAGCACGCCGGAGACCCACCGCCGTCGTTTGCACCGCTCGAACGCCATCCCCAACCACCAGAGCGCCTTCCCCGACGACCTCGCCGCCTCGGCCTCGCCGGAGAACCCCCTCGATGGCGACCCCTCTCTCTATGAGCCCCTCTCCCCCTCCCTGTCCGTTCGATCGTAGATCAACGCATAGGATTATATCGTTTTAAAACCCGAACCGGTGCTTACTAAGCTTCGGTCACCCACCCGTAAACGCCCGCACGCATACCCTCTCGACCAACCATGACTCGCCACGTAGCCCCTGTCCGATGAGTTTTCTTTTTTTCTTTTTCTGATTCTGTTTTAGAAAACAGAATGTTTTCAAATCTTGTTTTTATCATATCTTTTAAACTATTTAAAATTTTTAGTTGATTCTTTTTGCATTAGTTCACATATTTGATGCAGTTTATGTCAGTATGCTTAGTTTTCAAATTTGACCTTTAAATTTTGAATCTAATCAAATTTGTTCAAATTACTAAAATCTGTATAACTATAGTTTACAAATATAATTTTGAGTGAATCTTTTTGCCACTGTTTGGTATTAGTTAAATCTATAATTCCACATGATTTGAGTAATTTTTGAATAAATTTAGTTACTGTTTTTAACAAAAAACAAAATCTGTTTAGTTCCTAATGTAATTTAGTTTTCCTAATTTTAATTTAATTTGAACCTGAATTAGTTTAACTTTGTTAATAGTTTTCATTAGTTTCTGTTGTTTCAAACATTTAGGTAACATTACTTGCTAATAGTTTAAAACGATTGTTTAGTTTTATACCATGTTGTTATAGGAATCTTTATATCTTTTTCATTAGGTATAGTTTTATAAAACAATTTAGTTTTACTTTCACAAACTATTTAGATGATTGAGATAGATTTCTAATAAATAATTTTAGTAATTCAATTCTGTTAAGTAATATCATGATAATAATATTAGTGATAATAATATCATTGTTTTGGTTTCCTATTCCAAAGTTATAGGAACATTCTAGTTATTTTCATTTTAGTAGTGTTTCTTTACACAAAAGTTTTAGTGAACTTGATTCTGTTTACAAAAAAATGATTTTCTTTAATATTCCTTTTTCTACTAGCTATTGCTTGGTTGTTTGTCTTAAAGTAGTATTTGTAAAAGTTTTTGACACTACAAATTTTTGTGAGTCAAAATATTCTTTTATTTTGATTTCTTTCTCTTGATTGATACTATTGTATGGTTTTAGTATTGTTTGTTTACCCTTGCTGAATTGTGTAAATTGTTTTGTAATTATGCTTATGGTGTGCTATTGTTTGATTCGTTAGATCATCTGGAGTGCGAAGCTTGTTATCTAGAGTCACTTGATTTCGAGGATCGTCATCAAGGCAAGTCACTTTGATCATGTATACCTATGTTTTATTGCATTAGTTCTTCCATCACCCCAATTTCATGCAAAGTAGGTAAACTGGAAACTTGGTTACTTGTTGTAGTATCATGTGGTAGGTACCCCTCAACCCTTTGTCACAATTGCCCCGGGAAATGTTGTTTTACATTTTGCTATGCTATTAGTAGACGGGGTTGGTTGTGTGATTCATGAGAGTTGTGAGTTAATAATTTCAAGACCTACATGATGATCAAGTCTTCAAGACTTCAAGTTTTCAACTTACCTCTCGGTGGATGATGGTTGAACGGTGCCCTGGAGAAACCAGTGGTTAGCCTAGATGATGCTGGAGATGTGCCAGTATTCATGTGGAAAGGTCCACCCAGGCACAAAGAGATGGATGGATGATTCAAGACCCAAGGCTTACCTGTACAGCCACAAGTCATTATGGGCTCTGGCTTGGTTGGATATCGTGGTGACCCTGGATAGGCGGTGCTACGAGATGTAGAAGAACGGTAGGAAAGGATGGGCACCGACAGAGTCGCAAGGAAACCCTTTGGAAACCATGTTTTGGTCATTCGTTTCTCAAACACCCTGAAGTGCGAGAAATCAAACGGAGGCGACCAAATCTTGTGGGGGAACGTGTGCAAAACTTTACAGAGTACCCAAAACTAATCAATTAGCCGTGTCCACGGTCATGGACAGTTTGAGCCAAAGGAACTGAAACTATCTGGAACTCTCAACACAATTAATTTGATGTGGGTTATTAATGACAACTTGGGTATGAGAATTGGTTTGTGGAACCATCTCATTAATCAACCAACATTGTAGTAATTATGCCTTTGCCCTCTCTTGTTGTAGGAAAAATTGGATTTATGCAAAAACTTACTACCCCACCTACCATATTTGCATATAGACTAGATGATTACTTTACCCCCTCTCTTGTGACTTTGCCGGCATATTCAATATGCTGACCTATACGGCTGCAACGAATCATGTTGCAGAGTACTTTTCCGACCAGGAGAGAGGATACGCTCTACGCTCGGTGAGATGCCCTTGGAGTCCGATGGACTCATCTACCTTCGATGCTTCCACAAGTTTATGGTTTAGTTTATCTCATGAGTTGGCCTTCAGCCACTTTATTGTAATCATTATTGTAATAAAGGACTTGATATGAGATTTCGATTAATTTATGCTGTGTGATTTCCCTTTGATATATACATTGATGCACCGTGTGAGTACCAGCATGATCTTGGGATGGTACAGAAACACCGGAGATTCGACCTTTCAGGTCGGGTCGTTACATAATAGAAATCTTCATAAATTCTGGCCGCCCTCAAGAATGTGTCACACGACCATTCACATGGTCGAACTTCTGTGGCGCGAGGAAGATTATACGTGGGTTTTTCCCTCATTTCATGTTCATCTTCCTTAGAACTCTGGCTTGAAGAGACTCTTAATAATCTCCTCAGAATTTCTTTCTCTGAAAATTTCTGAAATTTTTAGTGACTCAAAATAAAGGTGCACAAAACTCAACAAAAACTCATAGCAACTACTCCAACAAAAGCCTAGAGGCTATATCATGCATCAAAACTACTTGGGACCATATAAATTTGACATGCAAGCTCAAGAATAAGGTCACCACAACAGCAAAAAATTGCAATATATAAAGCACTAGATCAAAAACTAATTGGACCGTTGGAGTAGTCACATACCGAAGAGCAATCTCCCAAAACAGTTTTGCGAATAAATCTTTGCACAAGGAGATCGAAAATGGTAGCAAAATGAGCTAGAACACGGGTTTGAGCAATGGTGGGATTTTTCTGGAGGAAGATGAAGTGGATGGGTGCTGCAATAAGTGGAGGGGGGCCATGTGGGACCCACAAGCCTGCTGGACGCGACCAGGGGGGTAGCCGTGCCTTGTGGGCTTGTGGCCCACTGGTGCAACCCCTGTAGTGTGCTTAGTGCCAGATATTTTTAAATATTCCAGAAAAAATCATACTCCATTCTCAGGACATTTGAAGAACTTTTATTTTCAGGTCACTTTTTATTGCACAGGAAACTCAGAAAACAGAAAAATAAATAGAATTCTTACTTAATTTAATCTAACTAACAGAAAATAAAAGTTGGGTATAGGGAGTTGTGCTTTCTAAATTCATCCATCTCATGCTCATCAAAAGGAATCCATCAATAAGGTTGATCAAGTATTATTCACAAACTTTTTTTGAATAACATGAAACCGAAGAATTTTCGAATAAAACTAAGTTACCTCAATGGGGATATGTATATCCCCAACAATAAGTATATCATATTTCTTCTTGACAGTAGGAGGAGGAAACTCAAAGTCTCCAATAATAATCGTTGGAATTTTTTCAATAGAGTTGATACTTTGAACTTGAGGTTGTTTCTTGGGAGAGTGTACCGTATGCTCATTGCCATTAATATGAAGAGTGACATTGCCCTTATTGCATTCAATAACAGCCCCTGCAGTATTCAAAAAGGGTCTACCAAGGATGATCGACATACTGTCGTCCTCGGGAATATGAAGAATAACAAAGCACGTTAAGATAGTAGCATTTGCAAATACGATAGGTACATCCTCACAAATACCGATAGGTAGAGAAGTTGATTTATCAGCCATTTGCAAAGATATTTCAGTAGGTGTCAACTTATTCAAATCAAGGCTACGATATAAATATAAAGGCATAACACTAAAACCAGCTCCCAAATCACATAAAGCAGTTTTAACAAAATTCCCTTTTATAGAGCATGGTATAGTTGGTATTCCTGAATCTCGTAATTTCTTTGATACTCCACCCTTAAAAGTATAATTAGCAAGCATGGTGGAAATTTCAGCATCTCTTATCTTACTTTTATTAGTCACAATATCTTTCATATACTTTGCATAAGGAGACATTTTCAGAATATCGGTCAAGCGCATACACAAAAACATAGGTCTAAGCATTTCAACAAAGCGCTCAAAATCCTCATCATCCTTTTTCTTGGATTGTTTAGGAGGAAAAGGCATGGGTTTTTAAACCCATGGTTCTCTTTCTTTACCGTGCTTCCTAGCAATAAAATCTCTTTTGTCATGTCTTTTATTCTTAGGATGTGAGTTATCAAGATCAACAACAGGTTCAATCTCCACATCATTATGATTTCTAGGTTGAGCATCAATATGAACATCATCATTAATATTATCACTAGGCTCATGTACATCACCAGATTGTGTCTCAGCATCAGAAATAGAAATATCATTTGGGTTTTTAGGTGTAACAATAACAGGTTCACTAGCAACATGCAAAGTTCTATCATCATCCTTATTCCTCCTATTATTGGAACGACTAAGTGCATCCGTATTACTCCTTTGAGAATATTGCTCAATTCTCTTAGGGTGGCCCTCAAGATACAAAGGTTCCCGAGTCATTCTTCCACCTCTAGTCACAACTTTAAGAGAATGATCATTGTTCTTACTATTCATCTCATTAAGAAAATCATTCTGTGCCTGAAGTACTTGTTCTACTTGAGTAGTTACCATGGAAGCACGTTTCCTAATTAGTTTAAGATCATTGATAGTTCTACTCATATAATCCCCTAAGCAATCAATCATGAAAGCATTATGTTTCAATTATCTACTAACATAAGGATTAAAATTTTCTTGCTTAACAACAAAATTATCAAATTCATCCAAGCATTGGCTAGCAGACTTATTATAAGGAATATCGGTTTCATCAAATCTACAAAGAGAATTCACCTGTACTACCTGTGTCGGGTTATCAAGGCCATGTATTCCTTCAATAGGTGGTAGATTCTTGACATCTTTAGCTTTAATACCTTTTTCTTTCATAGATTTCTTTCCCTCTTGCATATCTTCAGGACTGAGAAATAGAATACCTCTTTTCTTTGGAGTTGGCTTCGGAGGTTGTTCGGGAATAGTCCAATCATTATCATTGCTCAATATATTATTCAATAGTATTTCAGCTTGTTCAATTGTTCGTTCCTTGAAAACACAACCAACACAACTATCTAGGTGGTCCCTAGAAGCATCGGTTAGTGCATTATAAAAGATATCAAGTATTTTATTTTTCTTGAGAGGATGATTAGGCAAAGCATTAAGTAATTGGAGAAGCCTCCCCTAAGCTTGTGGGAGACTCTCTTCTTCAATTTGCACAAAGTCAAATATTTCCGGCAAGGCAGCTTGTTTCTTATAGGTAGGAAAATATTTTTCAGAGAAGTGATATATCATATCCTGGGGGCTATGCACACAACCAGGAGCAAGAGAACTAAACCATATCTTATCATCACCCTTCAGCGAGAAAGGAAACAACTTAAGGATATAATAGTAATGATTTTTTTCCTCATGAGTAAATAGGGTGGCTATATCATTCAGTTTAGTAAGATGCGCCACAACAGTTTCAGATTCATAACCGTGGAAAAGATCAGATTCAACCAAGGTAATTAACTCAGGTTCAACAGAGAATTCATAATCCTTATCAGTAACACAGATTGGTGAAGTAGCAAACTTAGGATCATATTTCATTCTAGCATTCAAAGATTTTTCTTTCCACTTGCATAATAATTTCTTAAGATCATCTCTATCATTACAAGTAAGAAAGTCCCTAGCTACCTCTCCTTCCATAACATAACCCTCAAGAATACCAGGCAAATCATATCTAGGAGAGATAGGTCTAGCAGGTGTCTCAAAGTGTCCAGTTTCAATAATTTCATCAGTTCCATAAGTATGATAATTTTTAGCATTGACTCTAGCAATTTGTTCATCAAGAAATCCACCAAGTGGCACAGTATTATCAAGCAAAGTATCATCATAAGCATCATGCATAGCGGAAGTGGCATCATCAATTACTTGCGACATATTAGAATTACTAGCAGGTGGTGGTGTTGCAAACTTACTCATAACAGAAGGTGAATCAAGTGCAGAGCTAGATGGCAGTTCCTTACCTCACCTCCTAGTAGAGGGATAGATCTTGGTTTTTGGATATTTAAAATTATTCATAGTGACCAACAAATATTAATCCCAAGTTACTCAGAGAATAGAGCTATGCTCTCCGGCAACGGCGCCAGAAAAAGGTCATGATAACCCACAAGTATCGGGGATCACAACAGTTTTCGAGGGTAGAGTATTCAACCCAAATTTATAGATTCGACACAAGGGGGGCCAAAGAATATTCTCGAGTATTCGCAGCTGAGTTGTCAATTCAAACACACCTGTAAGACTTAATATCTGTAGCAAAGTATTCAACAGCAAAGTAGTGTGGAAGTAACGGTAATGGTAGCAAAAGTAATAGTAGCAGTTTTTGTTTTATAGTGATTGTAACAGTAGCAGTGGAGAAGTAACCTAGCAAAGATCAATATGTGGAAAGCTCGTAGGCAATGGATCAATGATGGATAATTACGCTGGATGGCATTCATCATGCAACAGTTATAACATAGGGTGACACAGAACTAGCTCCAATTCATCAATGTAATGTAGGCATGTATTCCATATGTAGTCATGTGTGCTTATGGAAAAGAACTTGCATGCCATCTTTTGTCCTACCCTCCCATGGCAGTGGGGTCCTAATGGAAACTAAGGGATATTAAGGCCTCCTTTTAATAGAGAACTGGACCAAAGCATTAGCACTTAGTGAATACATGAACTCCTCAAACTACGGTAATCATCGGAAATAATCCCAGTTATTGTCACCCTGGGGGATGCGGATCATAACTTGTAATAGGTGTCTACAACTTGCAAGATAGGATCAAGAACACATATATATTCATGAAAACATAATAGGTTCATATCTGAAATCATGTCACTCGGGCCCTAGTGACAAGCATTAAGCATAGCAAAGTCAAAGCAACATCGATCTCAGAACATAGTGGATACTAGGGATCAAACCCTAAATAAACTAACTCTATTACATGGTAAATATCATCCAAACCATCACCATCCAGCAAGCCTACGATGGGATTACTCATGAACATCAGAGGGCATCATGTAGTTGGCAATGAAGGATGGTTGGTGATGACGATGGCGTCGATTTCCCCTCTCCGGAGCCCAAAACAGACTCCAGATCTGGTCTCCCGCGGAAGAACAGGAGGTGGTGGTGGCTCCTTATCATGAAATGCGATGAAATCTTCTCTCTTATTTTTGTCTCTGCGAAATAGGGTTATATGGAGCTGGAGAGGAGGCCAGAGGAGCCATGAGGGTCCCATAAGCCTGCTAGGCGTGCTAGGGGGTGGCCACAACTAGCAGGCTTGTGGCCTGCAGGTGGCCCCCTCTAATTGATTCTTGTGCCGGTATTTTTTATTAAATCCAAAAATATTCTTCGTAAATTTTTAGGATGATCTAAGAACTTTTATTGTTGCACTAAAATGACACCAAGGCAATTCTGCTGAAAACATCATTAGTTCGGGTTAGTTCATTCAAATCATGCAAATTAGAGTCCAAAACAAGGGCAAAAGAGTTTGGAAAAGTGGATACGATGGAGACGTATCACTTACCCACCACAACCTGACCATGCTCGGCCTCATGGCCGTCGCCATCACATGATGCGTACAACCCCTCCAATAGAGGATACATCCCTTGTGGCGTTACAATGGTAAAAGCGACACCACTCGCTCCTGGAGACTGGGACCCACCAATCAGACGGCGCTGGCCGCTGCCCTTATCGACCTATATAAGGGAGAGCAAGAAGATTTCATTCATCGGGTACCCAAGGAAGGGTACTCAAGCCAAAATCCCATTGAACGGGTGAGCTTTTATCCTCTGCGAACATAGCTGGGAGCTTCCATTCCTTTCTTCATTTGACCGAAGCCTTTTAATATCACGTAAATAGGAATGGAGGAGCTTCATCGAGGCAATCGACTGTCCGGCTCCCCAGCCCGAAAACTATGTGCATGATGATGACCCGGGTTTGCACGAAGACCCGAATCTTCTAATTGAAGTTGAAGACGGAGTCTTCTATCATGAGAGCCTCGACCAATCTCAGGTGGCTAGTAGGAAGAAGAAAAGCTCTTCACGCAAGAGGCAAGCATCCAACGGCTCCCCGAACGCACCGGCTTCTACTCCCAAGCGCCGTCGATTTGCATGCCATGCGCCGACGACCGAAGCAGCACCTGGATCGGAAGCCAATAGGGGCACAACCGATAGGCCGGCCGCGAGGATGAATTCACCTACTCACTCAACCCAAAGGTATTTTGTCCGGCTGTTTGCTTACTTCCACAAATAATGGAACCTTATGACAATTTCATCGAAACACATAGGCAAAAGGCCCAGGCTTCCCCTGTCGAAGAGGTCCCCAAGGTGTTCGGCAATGCTCAAAATTCCAGAGCTACGTCTCATGCCGACCCTGCTGCCGAGGTCCCTATAGCCAATCCGACTCCCGCTGATTTCAGTGATGGCGTGTCTATCACTAAATCAGAGGTAGGAAGCGCTCTGAATCATCAGCGAAGACAAGAGGCCCTACATCACCCGGTGTTTTCCGAACAAGAGTTCAGTGCCCTATGCACGACGGACGCGCACATGGGCACAGCCCGAGCTGGGTTTGGCGAGGCCCTGAAGATGATATCGGCCAATTTGCAGGTAAGTAAACAGCTTGAAAGAGTCCGGACACTCGTGTGAACCCAGTAGCCCCCGAGCCTTAAATTGGTTCGGAACAACCGAATTAAGGGTCTTTATGTTGTGCTACTAATGCAGGCTTCGAAACAACATAACATGCAACTGGCCAAGGAGCTAAAGGAGAGCCAATCACGAGTTCAATCTGTGAAGGCGGAGCTAGAGAAAGTAAAGAGCTTCACCCGAGAGACCCATGGTGAGTATTCCCGTGCTGCTAATTTCTACTAAATGTCCATGTTGACGCAAGGATTCTATTTAGCAGCCGAACCCGTAGGGCATATGCAAAAAGAGCTAGATGAAGCCCGAGAAGCTCAACGGTACGCCGAGTCTAAACACGAGGCTGGGTGTGGTGTTATGAACCGTCTCTAGGCGGAGAAGAAAAAACAGGCCAAAGAAACTAAGAATTTAAAGGCTCAATTGGCCCAGGCCCAAGAAGAAAATCAGAAACTTCAGAGGGGCATGTTCGGTAAGTGTGATTCGAATATTAGTAAGTACTTCGTATAAAGGAAGTATAGTAAGCATGTCTTTCCCTCATGTATACATCTTTTGTCTTGGCATCCTGAAGAAGAGATCGGATCCTATCGGTGGAACTTGCTGAAGGATTTGTACGCCCTCCATGAGTCTGCTCGGAAAGAAATGAAAGGCATGGTAAAGGCGCTATCGCCTGCCAAACAGCCATCGGAAGGAATGTCCAAACTAAACGATCGATTCAAGGGAGTTCTAAGAAGGTTCGAGCTGTGGAAGACATCGGCCTGCTGAGAGGGAGCACGGGTGGCATGGGCAATGATCAAGACCCGCTACACCAGACTTGATCCCGAGCATATGGCTCAGGTTGGTCCCGTGGGATTGGATGGACGAGAAGTGCCACTCCACCTGGTGTATGACCAGGTGATGTGTGCCGCCCGCCTTTCACAGGAAGACTGCTCCCTAGATACCATAATTGATAATTTAGATCGGCAGTCGAATATCTAATTTTGTATACTTTTGTATGAACAATATGTTTTGTAAACTTTGTCTTAACTGTCCATCGGCTTCTCCCTCCCATGCGAAGAACGCGGGAGTGTTCCTCGCAATTTGTTATTTGAAAGGAGCGATTGTATTCGGGGAACCAGGCAATCCGACCATTTGGTGCGAACAGACAGAAAGCACACAGAGAGATATGTTATATTACTGCTTAGCATAAGAAACATCTTCCAAGGAAAATAGTACCTATATTGATACCTTTCTTCGGGCCCCTACGAAGAACATGGGAAAAAGTCTGCACACTGCTAGTGTGCGGCTAAGTGTGTTTTTTTGAAGGGAAAACGAACCCAAATAATGGTGATAACGACCATAGCCATATAAATGCTTCCATCACGGCCGACCAATTGTCTACGTAAGATAGCTAGCTTTTAGCTTGACCCGTCTAAGATACATATCCGGATGACCCGGTCATAACAATCGTAGAGGTGCTCCCTTTACCCTCTAGCCGAACAATCGGGAATGTAGAGGGAAACACAGGAGCGAGGCAACCCAGCTTGGCAAAGTCTTAGTTCGAATGGATGCATATGATGGTTTGAGAGTGAAAAAGGAAACGTGTTCACGATAACTGTAAAGAAATGCTTATAATGTAAAAGTGATGGCTTCGATAAGAAGCCCCCAGGTGTTGTGTTCGGATTTAACACATAATGGGGTAAGCCGATAACCTTAGTACAAGATCGGTTGAACCAAACATGGAAGGGAAAAAATAAAAATTTAATCCTATCAAACAACATAGTGGGAGGGGAAAGAAAAAATAGAAGATAAAGGAACAAAATGGAAAAAGCAGAAGTATTTAGACGACACCGGTTTATCCGTAGAAGCACCGAAGATGAGTTGCGTTCCAAACGTTCGGTTCAAGGCGGTTATTTGATGGGTTCAGAAGATGGTAGGCTCCTCCCATGAGTACTTTGTCGATTATGAAGGGCCCCTCCCATTTGGGGTTGAGCTTATGCTTCTGCTTCTCCAGAAATTGTAAGACCAGTTCGCCGATGTTGTATGCTTTTGCCCTGACCTCCCGACCCTGGTAACATTGGGCTTGCTATTGGTAAAAAGTAGAGCAAGCCCGAGCTATATCGCGCTCTCCTTCTAAGGCGTCCATGTCGTCTTGCCGATCTAATTCGGCTTACTTTTCCTCGTACATGCGCACCCTTGGTGCGTCGTCAATAATGTCGCAAGGGAGGACTGCCTCTGCCCTATAGACCATGAAGAATGGTGTATATCCTGTTGATCTGTTCCGGGTGGTGCACATGCCCCATAAAACGGAGTCAAGCTCCTCCACCCAATGGCAGTCGGACTCCTGAAGATATCGGACCAAACGCGGCTTAATGCCGCTCATAATGAGACCGTTTGCTTGCTCGACTTGTCCATTGGTCTGCAGATGACAGACTGACGCGTAATCAAGTTTTGTGCCCATTTTTGCAGACCAGTCCTTGACCTCTTGGGCCGTGAAGTTGGATCCATTATCCATTATTATACTATGTGGGATACTGTAATGGTGTACCACACCCGATATAAAGTCAATCACTGGTATGAACTTGGCCGATTTGATGGGCTTTGCCTCTATCCATTTGGTGAACTTGTGGACCATGACCAGTAGGTATTTATTCTTCTTGGTCCCCCCTTTAAGGGGTCCGACCATGTCCAGCCCCCAAACCACGAAAGGCCAGGTGATCGGAATAGTCCAAAGAGCTATTGGGGGCATGTGAATTTGATTTGCGAAGAGTTGACATTCCACGTAATGTTTAACAAGCGACTGGGCGTCCATCCGGGCTGTAGGCCAAAAGAAACTAGCTCAAAAGGCCTTGCTAACTAAGGCTCTTGGCGCGACATGGTGGCCGCCCATGCCTGCATGGACTTCGTCTAGGTTCTCCCATCCTTCTTCCTCAAATATGCACCTCTGTAGTATTCCAGTGATACTTTTCTTGTATAAGTCGCCCTCGTGTACTTTGTAGGCTTTGGATCGCCGAGCTATGCGTCGTGCCTCTGTCTCGTCATCAAGGAGTTCCTTGTGAAGAAGGTAGGTGAGAAAGGGCTATGTCCATGGCACGATTACCGCCATTATCTCATGATATGAAGATGTCTCGTCCATTACGGAGTCGCTGATGATTTGATCATCTGGTTCGTTCATAGGGGGAGCAACCTCATCTGTCGTACTTAGATCGGCGCCCTTGTCATCGTCCTACCACACGACGGATGGCTTAAAGCACCATTTTGGGAAGGTGTTTCTCGAGGCAGGGTTGTGTTTGGCTCCGATACGAGCCAGTATGTCGGTAGCTTGGTTGTTGTCACAAGTGACGTGGTGAAATTCCAAACCCTCAAACCGCGCAGATATCTTTAGTATGGCGTTTCTATATGCTGCCATCTTCGGGTTTTTGACATCGAATTCACTGTTAATTTGGGAGATGGCCAAGTTGGAGTCTCCCCGTACCTCTAGCTGCCGTATGCCCATTGACACCACCATCTGAAGACCATGTAGGTGAGCTTCATATTCGGCTGTGTTGTTAGAGTCAGCATACATGATCTGCAACATGTATCGCACATTGTTGCCCGTGGGGGATGTGAGGATAACTCTGGCCCCCAGTCCGGCCAAGGTTTTAGATCCATCGAAGTACATTGTCCAATGGAAGTATGCACTGTATTGCTTGGGGATCTCGGCCTCTGTCCATTCATCCAGGAAGTCTACCAATACCTGGGATTTTATGGCACGACATGGCTTATAGGTTATTTCAAAAGGAAGGAGCTCAATGGCCCACTTGGCTATGCGGCCGGTGGCGTCCCTGTTCTTGATTATATCATTCAATGGTACTTCGGATGCCACCGCTACCACACACTCTTGGAAATAATGTCTGAGTTTCCTTGATGCCATAAACACTGTGTAGGCTATCTTTTGGTAGTGCGGGTATCTGGACCCATAATGGAGTATAGTCTGGAACTTTGTGAAGGCGTCACGTCCCAATAAAGCATGGTAGCCACTTGGGAAGGGGAAGATGTGGAAGACACTTTCTTTGGATTAGTAGTTTCGGGTGCACCGAACACCACGTCCAAGACGATACGTCCGGAACAACACGCCTCTTTCCGTGGAATAATTCCCCCGAAAGTTGTATTGCTATGTTTGATGCGAGATCAGTCGAACTGCATTTTTTCTTGGGCGCCTTCATATATTAGGTTTAAAACATTGCAGCCATCCATTAGCACCTTATGAAGCCTGTAACCATCAATGATTGGGTTCAAGACTAATGCAGTCGGTGAATGTGTGGAAAGAATGGTCGGCTGGTCGATATCTCCGAAGGTAATCAGTATGTCTGCCCATGCACTAGTTGCTGCCACATGGTAGACATGTTCGAGTTCTTAGATACGTCTCCAATGTATCTATAATTTATGAAGTATTCATGCCATTTTTACAATAATTCTATATGATTTTGGTATGATTTTATTAGAACTAACCTGGACTGACGCTGTTTTTAGCAGAACTACCATGGTGTTGTTTTCTGTGCAGAAATAAAAGTTCTCGAAATGGGCTGAAAATTTAGTATGATTTTTTCTGGACCAAAAGAGATCCCCGAAGCATTGGATCTGGGCCAGAAGATCCACGAGGAGGCGACAAGCCTGCTAGGAGCGAGCACCCCCTAGCCCGCTAACGGCAGACTTGTCACCGCCTCGTGGAACCTCTTGACGTGAGATCGACGCCAAAAATTCCGATAATTATAGAAACCTCCGAACACAAACCTAGATCAGGAGTTCCGCCGCACCACACCTCCAGAGCCACGAAAAACCAATCTTGGCCCTCTCTGGCACCCTGCTGGAGGGGGTCACCATCACCGGAGGCCATCTTCATCGTCCCGGAGGGGCCATCAACACCATGGAGGCCAAGGACCAGAGGGATAACCTCTCCCCACAGAGGGGGAGACGGTGGAGGAGGAAGCAGAAGGGGGAGACCCTCTCTCCCTCTCTCCCGGTGGTGCCGGAGTGCCATCGAGGGAACCATCTCCATAGTGATTGTCTTCATCAACATCACCATCCTCATCTCCTTTTAGCGGTCCACTCTCCCGCACCCCGCTGTAATCCCCTACTTGAACATGGTGCGTTATGCCAGATATTATGATCCAATGATGTGTTGCCATCCTATGATGTTTTGTGTAGATTTATTTTGTCCCTTCGGTTGATTGATGATTTAGATTGGTTTGAGTTGTATGTTTTTTTGGCCTTCCATGCCACGCACACGTGAAGGATTCCTGCTGTAGGGTGATGCAATACGTTCATGATTCGCTTATAGTGGGTTGCTTGAGTGATAGAAGCATAAACCCGAGTAAGGGGGTTGTTGCATATGGGATAAAGGGAACTTGATGATTTAATGCTATGGTTGGCTTTTACCTTCATGATCTTTAGTAGTTGCGGATGCTTGCTACAGTTCCAATCATAAGTGCATATGATCCAAGTAGAGAAAGTATGTTAGCTTATGCCTCCCCCTCATATAAAATTGCAATAGTAATTTCCGATCTTGTTAACAATTGCCTAGGATAATTCCGCACACCGACCCATTATTATTACACACTCGCTACTTGTAATATATTGTAATATTATGATAACAACACCTATTTTTATATTCTAGTTCTCCGATTTCATGCAAAGCTATCCTCTTCATACCCACAACGTAGTTTTACTTCTTGTTTCTAGATGGAAGCAAACATTCAGTGTATGTAGAGTTGTATCGGTGGCAGATAGGACTTGAGAGAATATTGATCTTACCTTTAGCTCCTTGTGGGTTCTACACTCCATACTTATCACTTCCACCTTCGAAAATTGCTATGATCATTCCTTGCACTTGGCGATTATCAAGCTCTTTTCTGGAGCCGTTGCCTGGGAGCAATAGCGTGGGGTTGATATTCTCGTGTGTGCTTGTTTACTTTCTTCACTATATAGATTTTGTTTTCCATTTTTCCTTTCTTTAGTTTTGGGGAAACAAACAAAAAAAATGAAAAAAATGAAAATACAAAAAGAGTTACTTGCCCCTATGGCTAAGAAGTTTTTCAAAAAGAGAAGTGATTCGAAGGTTGTGCATTGGAGAAGTGAGGGTCGACCTTGAACACTTGTGTTCATGCTCATAGAAACAATGTAGAAATTTTCATGGAAGCTTCTGAAAAATAATTATCCCCTTGTATATATACATTGAATTATAAAAATAATGTGCCAAGATTTGCTTTTAGGATGAGTAGATTGCTTGTTTGGTGTGTGCTGTGCAAAAACAGAAACTTTGGCTGTAGTGCGTGAATTTACATTTTTTACTGGAATGTCAAAATTTTATGAATTTTTTACACAATAATTCTATGAAATTTTTTAATTTATTCTAAATTTTTAGATTTTTTGAGTTACATAAGTATACGAAGTTTCCATATTACTACAGACTGTCCTGTTTTTGACAGATTCTGTTTTCTATGCATTGATCTATTATTTTGATGAATCTATGGGTTGTATGAGGGGTATGAACCATGGTGAAGTTGGACTACAGTATATATAATGCTAATATGAATTTGGAATGAGTTCATAATAGTATTTAAATTAGTATTTTGCTTTATTATACTAACGGATCACGAGGGTTTTGTTAAGTTTTGTGTGAATGAAGTGTTCGAAGATCAAGGAGGTATCGATATAAGAAGAATACTAAGAGATAAGAGTTCAAGCTGGGGGATGCCCAAGGCACCCCAAGTAAATATTCCAATTAGACTCAAGCATCTAAGCTTGGGGATGCCCCGAACGGTGTCTCATCTTTATTGTTCAACAATTATCGGTATACCTTGGTTTTTGTTTTGTTCACATGATATGTGTCTTTAGTGTTTTTCTTTTCCTTTATGCACCCTTCGAGTAGGAGTTATTCCTTCATTGATTTGTAGAATGCTTCGTGCTCTTCACTTAAATATTTTGATTATGCCTTTATAGAATGCTCTTTGTGCTTCACTTAATTCTTTTGATTATGGCTTTATAGAATGCTTCGTATGCTTCACTTATATATTTTGAGCTTGGATATTGGTTAATCTATATTAATTGTAGAATTATCTATGAACTTCACTTATATATTTTAGAGTATGAATAAAACGATCATCGGAATTCGGCTTGGAAGAGTATCATTGAAATATCATGCCTAGCTAAAAAGGCATTAAAGAAAGGCGCTTGTTGGGAGAGAACCCAACACTTTTACTTTCTGTTTTGATGTATTCAGTTGATTAAGATACTGTAGTAATCATGTTTTGTGCCTTTTATTTCAATAAAGTGCCAAGTAAAGCCTTTGGGATAGTGTGGATACTTGCTTGTTTGATTCTGTGCAAAAACAGAAAGTTTTGCGTCCACTATATAAATTATCTGATTTTACTGGAGCATCAAACAATTCTGAAATTTTGAAACAACATTTATGTGCAAATTAATTGAGCTTTCCTAATGTTTCAGAATTTTTAGAGTCAGGTAAGTTTGGTGATCATTTTGATCTTTACAGATTGTTCTGTTTTTGATAGATTCTGTTTTGCATGCATAGTTTGCTTGTTTCAAGTGTTCCTATAGATTATATTGATTAATATAAATTGTGGAAATGATGAAATACAGTAGGTACCATGTTGTAATAATTATGAATCTTGTCTTAACTGTACCTAAGTGAATGATCTACCTTTATTACACTAACCCTTCTCACAAAGTTCCATTAAGTTTTGTGTGATTGAAGTTTTCAAGTTTTGGGTGAGACACCGATATGAGCAGAACAAGGAGTGACTAGAACCTAAGATTGGGAATTCCCAAGTCACACCCAAGGTAATATCCAAGGAAGACCCAAGCGTCTAAGCCTGGGGATGCCACGGAAGGCTTCCCCTCTTTTGTCTTCAACCCTATCGGTATATCTTACATGGAGCTATATTTTTATTCGTCACATCAGCTGAGTTTTGCTTGGAGCATAATTTTATTTTGTTTTCCTATGTTAGGTGTTATTTATAATCTTTTTTTCAATAAAAAGTTCCAAGAATTGCCTTAGGATGCTAGCTTTGCATGTTTAATGTGTTGTGTGTAAAAACACAAAATTTTGCTGTAGTCTTTGAATTTTCCTATTTTACTGGAACGCATAAAGTTTCTGAAATTTTTACCAAATGTTTTAATATAAATTCCTTAGTATGTGCTAAATTTTCATTTTTAAGAGTTATATAGGTACACTGGTTTAATAAATTACGACAGACTATTCGATTTAGATAGATAGCTGTCATAGTTTTGTTATCTACTTATCCTATAGTTACCATAGCCTATATTGGTAGATATAAATTGTGGAAATGATTGTATACAGTACCTAATGTTTGAAAATTATTTTGAAACTTGTCCTGGAAGTACATGAAGTTTTGATTTGTTCTTATGCGTACTAATCTATCTCTCGAGTTCTTTTTGAGTTTTGTGTGGATGAAGTTTTTGAAAATAGGTGAAACCGGGATATGAGAGGATTGAACAAGATACAAAAGCTAAATATTGGGGATTCCCAAGGCACCCCAAGAAAATATTTCAAGAACTCTCAAGTATCTAATCTTGGGGATGTTACGCATCCCACCTCTCTTCATCAACAATTATCGGTTAGCCTATGTGGAGCCTAAATTTTTATTCGTTCACATGATGCATGTTATTCTTGGAGTGCATTTATTATTTGATTTTGATGTTTGAATAAAATCATTGGATCTAGAATTCTTACATGAGAGAGTCCTATCATAGTTATTTACTATGCATTGATCTTCACCTATACCTTTTTGGAGTAGTTTTTCATTCACTCTCGTGCTTCACTTATATCCTATGAGTAAATGGTTGAATGAATTGAATATCCTAATATGAAATAAAAAATGCTTCATATACTTATCCCATGGGGAGTAATGTCTTCACACATAATAAGTAAAGGTGGTGAAATTTATTGAAAGTTAGCAAACACCGCGTTGCTCACTTGAACCATTCATGAAAGAATATTGAAGGACGAGATATTTTACATATAAATATAATATCTTGGAAATCTTCTATGATTGTGATTACTCGTTAATTATTTTAAAACTTGATCAAATTAGTTGAAGTTGGACAAGGAATACAACGTAATGAGTTATGCTTGGGGTGTATTTGAATAGAAGTTATATTGTTATGGATCCTCCAACATGTGGTGCTTGCTTCCACCTCATATTAGCCAAAACTTCCACACAAAGTAGAAATACTACTTGTCCATCCAAACACCCTTAAACTGAAAGTTGTTCCATATGAGTCCACCATACCTACCTATATGCGATATTTACCTGTTGTTCCAAGTAAATTTGCATGTGCCAAACTCTAAACCTTCAAATAATATTTTGTTTTGTATCTTCCATGCTAGGTGGGTTATTCTCACGATATATGTTGATTCACTATCATTCACGAGAAAGTGGCTGGTAATAGGGATTCCCAGTCCCGAAATCAAAGAAAAAATGCAAATAATTAAACAAAACTCCCCAGGAATGTTGTTGTTATGGACGGTACCCGTGGATTCGGCTCCTCGTGGAGTGTGATTGATTGGTGGAGGGGGGGGTAAAAACTTTACCATTCTGCTTAGGAACCGCATATAATGTATCTAGTATGGAAGATACCGAGATCTCTTAGTTGTTATGGTGACAATGAAAGCATACCGCCCAAAATTATTATTCATCGCTGTTTTAAAAGCTCGAGCTTTGGCACCTCTGCAAATCAATGCTTCCCTCTACGAAGGGCATATCTTTTACTTTCTAGTACTTACCTTTATGCAAGAGTCATGGTGATCTTCACCACTTCCTATATTTCGCCGTTTTCTCTTGTCAAGCTTCATGTGTTGGGGAAACATCCAAGCATATATGGCCATTCAAATATATTTGATTATGAATTATTATTGTTGACAATTATCTATATGGTAAATAATTTGGGAGGCGAAACTTTCAGCCCCTATGTTTCTCTCTATTCGACGGATGTCATTTGCTCTAGAAATATCCTTTGAGTGTTAGCAATCATGGAAGACTATATGATAATTGAGTATGTGTTATTTGCTAAATCAAAGCTCTTACATAGACCGTTCCTGAAAATAAGATGAATTGCAATTGTTTGGTGACTGAAAGCATAGTTTGTTTGTCTATACTTTAACATGTGGATAGCTTGTTATCTTATCATGACAAGTTTTAGGAGATGAGATACTGTTTATGATATATAGTGATGCTAGAAAAAGTGTTTCGAACTATCATTGATCAAACTTGTGCACTTGCTAGCATTCACACTTCATAAATTATTTCTTGTATCATTTATCTTCTCGAGGACGAGCAGGAATTAAGCTTGGGGATGCTGATACGTCTCCAATGTATCTATAATTTATGAAGTATTCATGCCATGTTTATAATAGTTCTATATGATTTTGGTATGATTTTATTAGAACTAACCCAGATTGACGGTGTTTTCATCAGAACTACCATGGTGTCTTTTTTTGTACAGAAATAAAAGTTCTTAGAATGGGCTAAAAATTCAGTATGATTTTGTCTGGACCAAAAGAGACCCCCAAAGCATTGGAGCAGGTACAGAAGTGCCACGAGGAGGCAACAAGCCTGCTAGGCGCGGCCACCCCCTAGCCCGCTAGCAGCAGGCTTGTCATTGCCTCGTGGCACCTCTTGACGTAAGATCGACGCCAAAAATTCCTATAAATATAGAAACCTCCAAAAAAGAAACCTAGATCAGGAGTTCCGCTGCCACACACCTCTAGAGCCACAAAAAACAAATCTTGGCCCTCTCCGACAACCTACCGGAGGGGGTCACCATCATCGGAGGCTGTCTTCATCGTCCCGGAGGGGCCATCAACACCATGGAGGCCAAGGAGCAGAGGGAGAACCTCTCCCCACAGACGGGGGGAGGCCATGGAGGAGGAAGCACAAGGGGGAGACCCTCTTCCCCTCTCTCCCGGTGGTGCCGGAGTGCCACAAGGGGAACCATTGCTGCGGTGATCGGCTTCATCAACATCACCTTGTTCATCACCATCCTCATCTCCTTTTAGCGGTGCACTCTCCTGCACCCCGCTGTAATCCCCTACTTGAACATGGTGCTTTATGCCACATATTATGATCTAATGTTGTGTTGCCATCCTATGATGTTTTGAGTAGATTTCTTTTGTCCTTTGGGTTGATTGCTGATTTAGATTGGTTTGAGTTGTATGTTTATTTTGGTGCTGTCCTATGGTGCCTTCCGTGTCGTGCACACGTGAAGGATTCCCACTGTAGGGTGTTGCAATATGTTCATGATTCGCTTATAGTGGGTTGCTTGAGTGACAGAATCATAAAACCGAGTAAGGGGGTTGTTGAGTATGGGATAAAGGTGTAGGATCGTTAGAAGAGTGTCTAGAGGGGGGGGGGTGAATAGACTACTAGCTTGAATTTAAAACCTAACCTTTTTCCAAGTTAATTGGTTGGCAGATTTAACTATTTTAGCAAGTCTAATAGCCTTACACATGCATGTCTACAAGTATGGCAGTGGAAAGTAAAGACATTGCATATGAAGTAAAGAGATGGGATAGGAAGATCAAACGCAATAGGAGACGCAAAGATTTTTCCCGTGGTTCTGATAGGTGGTGCTATCGTACATCCACATTTATGGAGTCTTCAACCCATGGAGGGTAACGGTCGCGAGAGTTCATGGAGGACTCCATCCATAAGGGTCCACGAAGTAGCAACCTTGACTATTCCATACGGCTTCCGTCCATGAAGGACTAGTCTCACTATGGGTAGATCTTCATGAAGTAGGCAATCTCCTTGCCCTTAAAAACTTCTTGGTTCACTCCACAACACGATGTGTGAGGCTCCCAAGTGACACCTAACCAATCTAGGAGGCACCACCCTCCAAAAGGTAATAGGCTCAGTAATGACGATGAACTCCTTGCTCTTGTGCTTCAAGATGATAGACTCCTCAACACACAATCACTCTCTCATAGATTTGGCTTGGTATAAGAGATGGGATTGGTTGAAAGCAACTTGGGGAGGCTAGAAATCAAGATCCATATGGTTGGAGTGGAAGATCTTGATCTCAACACAAGGGTAGGTGGTTCTCTCTCAAAAAATCTGATAGGATAGGTATGGAATAGTTCTGAGTGCTTCTCTTTCGAGTAGGTGGTGGTAAAGGGGTATATATAGGTGTCGGGGATATACCCCGCAGTATGACCCGGCCTGGCGACTCACAGGAGACCCCATAAAGACATGACATCTTATTAATGACCCGACAAGCGGGTCGCAGGATGACCAAGCCCAAGACCCGGCGGGTGAGCCGGTGCCTGGCGGCTCACAAGAGAAGGCCCGAAGAGAAAAGGATTCCCTTAAAGGAAATAAGACCCAGAGTAGGATTCGTGAGAGGCTAGTCCTAATCCTACTCCTAGGAGGACTTTATTTGTAAGCCTAACCTCTCCACCTATATAAGGAGGGGTAGAGCACCCCTAGAGGGAGAAGATTGATAAGTCCACAAGTTTAGACAACACAAGAGATTAGAGATAGATAGATTAGAGGCTCTCATGATTAGAGGTAGCAATTAGCACCCTTGTAACTGAGAGATCTTCATCATCATCAATATCAAACAAGCAGGACGTAGGCTTTTACCTCCATCGGAGGGGCCGAACCTGGGTAAACTCTGTGTATCTCGATTCCGATCAACCCCTTCAAGCCGCCACATAGTTGCGTCTTTGCCCCAAACCTAAGTCCGTTCACCCAGACATCTGCCGTGATAAATCCACGACAGTTGGTGCCCACCATGGGGCTGCACACGATGGTATTGTGTTCTTGGAGAGGAAGGTTTTTCAGGGATCGAGAAGTTCACAATTAATCAGACGGGGAAGAACCGACATGGAATAAACTTGGACAGAGCCGAGAAATTAAGGTTTTGTCGGTTGAGTCGCTGCTGCTGCAAATCGAAGATGTGCTTGATGTTGGTCAGCTACTAGTACTTCCAAACCGTGGAGCATTCATCGGTGTAGCCGCTGTTATTCCACATCATCACGCAAAGGACCAACAGGATCTACACTTCTCACATGGGTTGACTGCTAATTAGTTCTTTGATTATCTACCTTCGTCTGCACTACGTACACAAGAGCAACTTGGCGTTGGGGAGATCCATTAAGGACACTGCCACCTGAATTCAAGAGACCGCGTCAGAATACTATGTGATGAAGCATCACGGGACAAAACAAAGAAGAAAGAGAGGACAAGGCTGCTGCGGATTCGGTCTTCACCGTGCCGTGACGCCGTGGCCCGTTTGACCTTGACTCCGGCTTGTCCCCGTGCTCCAGCTGAGCCCGGACTCCTATGCCACGTCTATTGCACGGCACGACCCTGACCCGGAGGTTGACATGGATGCAGACTCGGACGTCGCCAGCACACCGTCCGCACCGCCGCAAAGTTTGACCTGTCGCCGTCCTTGGCCATTGTCTTGTCACGCCAGCGCACCATGGTTGTCCTATGCTCAATCCGCTTCGTTGCTCCTTCCGCGCCTCATCAAGCTGCTGAGCCGGCCTCGCCATCGCCCTCAAGCCGCCGTGTTTCGTGACCTCACCTAACTCTGCCCCGTCACGCCCACTACGTCGCGTCGCCGCACGCCTCCTCGCCGTCGTCGTGGCTCGTTTCGGGTCATGATCACCCTGCACCACTGCTCCTGCCGGCTGTCTCCTTGTGCCATGATTTCGGTTAGCCGCCACCCAGCGCTAGGCCCGCCAGCTCTCCCGTGCTTGACCGCGCCTACCTTCACCTTGCCTCAGCCGCCATGGCCTCTACCCGATGCGACCGGCTCTGCCTTGCTTGTTGTCCTGCGGCCTTAGCACCCACGCGCGCACTTTTCTGCATTCCCACGCCGCAAAACACGCCGCACCGTAGCTCCTCCTAGTGAGCTGCCGCGTGCTGCAGCTCCACATCGACCGGAATGGTCCCCAGCTCCACCCTGCTACGCGTCTGCCTCTGATTCACCTCCGTGCTCATGTCAGCGTCGCCCAACTCAGACGCCTCCGAGCCGGCCTCAGACGCCTCACATATGAGCCGCCTCGCCTCCACTCGTACCACACCTGCATCACTCCGGCGAGCCGTCCCGCACCGTAGCTCCTGCTGCCCACTCGCTGCGCCGCCCCCTGGCTGGCTCCATTCTACCCTAGCCACGTCCGTGTCGCCCCACTCTATCTCCCCTATGGGCATGCCTATGCGCAAGCCCTCTGCCATGGGCAGGAGCGGCAGTTCTGCCCACACCATGGTCCCTCACCGCCTTAAGTTGCCCTGCTGGACTTCTTTGACGCAACGCCGCCACCGCTGAGACGGCCCAGTCTAGCACCGTGCCGAGCTGCCGTGGCCGAATCGCCACCTCCGCTATGGTTTCGAGAGTGACTCAGCTAGTCATCGGGATGGATCAGGTAAAACGCATCAGGACAATTATCCATTATAGCCGCTGTGCCATGCCGCGGATACGGAGCTTCTGTCAGCATCATCATGCACCAGCGTCCGCACCTGCTCAATGGACGCGCGCACGAGCCGCCGCTCCTTTGGTCCGGTCTACATCAACATGCGGTCGACTCATCCATCCGTGCCCGCGGCCGACTCATCCGTCAGGCGCTACAACTGATTCAATCCGTCCGTACCGGCTTACAACGCCGTGGCTGTCTCTCAACATCCGTGACGGCACCGGCTTACAATTCCGCAGCCGTCTCTCGCGACCATCCTATCTCTTGCGGTCGCGCCGGCTTACAAACGCCACAGACGTCTCTTGCACACCGGCTTACAATGCCACGGTTGTCTCTCGTGACTGCACCGGCTTACAAAGCCGCATCCATCTCTCGCGACCACACCGTCTTCAAACACCGCCGCTGATTTCTACATCTACATCAACACCCCAGGGGCCGCATGCACTAGTACAAGCACCCAATGGATGGTTCTGAATCGCCGCCTTGTGATGCAATCTATAACATATCAGTGCAGGGCTCGTCTATATGAGCCGCCCAATGGATGCACGCAAGATGCCACCCATAGTTTGATCTACATCAATATATCGGTGCAATGCTCATCGATATGAGCCGCCTGACGGACAGGCGCACAAGTCGCCGCCACTACAATTTGGTTCACTTCAACAAACATCCGGGACGAACTATCGACTGGATCATTGAAACAAATCATGCGGGATCATCTATAACCCGCCACGACCAACCTCAACTTTCAATGGAGATTCTCAAGCCGCCTCTTCGAGTCAACTTAAGACTCGGGGGCTACAGACATGGCGAGCCACATTTGGTCGTTTTCAACGAGAACCCCGGGTCTTTGCAAGAGAAAATCCTATCCTGGGGGTTATTACATTACTGAAGGAAGATTAAAAGTTGCCCAAGAGGACGAACCGCCGTGATGCACCATTCAAACATAGGTGCCCGGTTTATTGGATCATCGCTTGGAGCTTCTGCCGTTTCTTTATACAAGATGGCGGTTTACAAGATAGCGAGTGACAAGAAGAGTTCAAAAATACTCCGGTTGATGTATCAACTGAGATCGGCGAACGACGGCTTCTTACCTTTGGGTACATCTTCTAACGCCTATTAGCCAGGCGTTATGCCACAAGAATCCGGCTCAGGAAAATGAGCCGCGGCGAGGGCGGTTTCCTACCTTTAGCCGGTACAGCTTCTAACGCCTATCCGCCGGCGCTTTGCGTCGCAATTTCTGAAAAGGGGGCTTCTTACTGACGGGTACCGCTTCTAACACCCAATCGGCTGGCTTCATGCCAAATTTCCGGCTAACATGTTTAGTCGCGGTTGTAAAGGGTTTTGACCAACGGGTATCTAACACCTAACAACCGGCGAACGACGGCTTCTTACCTTCGGGTGTAGCTTCTAACGCCTATTAGCCAGGCGTTATGCCACAAAAATCCGGCTCAGGAAAACGAGTCGCAGCGAACAGCGGATCCTACCTCCGGGTACAGCTTCTAACGTCTATTAGCCAGGCGTTATGCCACAAAAATCCGGCTCAGGAAAATGAGCCGCGGCGAATGGCGGCTTCCTACCTCCGGGTACAGCTTCTAACGTCTATTAGCCAGGCGTTATGCCACAAAAATCCGGCTCAGGAAAATGAGCCACGGCGAACGGCGGTTTCCTACCTTCCGATACAACTTCTAACTCCTATCCGCCGGCTTTATGCCAAAAAATGTGGACAAGTTAACATTACATCATACATTGCATCTTGCATCATACATGGCATCATACATTGCATCATATATTTCATCATATTCACATGTCATGTCGGCTTATCAAGCCGGGTCAGAGCCAGATTATGAAAGAAGGAGCAATGTTATGAAAGATATAACATCTCCGGGTTGTGCTTTTTCAAGCCACCCTTACAGCAACACAGAACATATTCTGTCATGTTTTTGCAGGTCTTGTTTATTAAAGATGAGTCGTCGTTATATTGGAAAGTTGATTATTCTTGAAGAACCGCCCTATCAGATATAATGTCGTGTCATCTAATTGGCTGGTCCTCGGATTTCTTCAATTATGCTCTGTAGTAATCTACAACACTCATGGATTTCTCCAATATATATTTGCTGGGTTGCACCGCAACCATGAGCAGGGATTTCATGTCAGAGACAAAAGAATCATTTCAGGATATTCATTCCAGGTTATATTACAACCACGGTTAAGGATTCATCCAACAAATTGTGGTGAGTCATATTATTCTTACATAGTCCCAAGTCGCCGTAGGAGATGACCCGACACTTGGGGGCTAGACTATTCAAAGCCAGTTTATATCAATTATGCAAGTCCCATGTCGCTGCAAGCATGCACCATGACACTTGGGGGCTAATGCAAGCCGGTTTTCAAATCATTACATCATCAGCAAGACCATGTTATCTCAAGGAGATGAGCCGACTTTTCTATATTTTTCTAAAGTCCCAGCCCAGTAATTCTTAATGACCCGACACTTGGGGACTACACCGCTCAAATCAATTTTTCAAAGTCCCAAGTTGCTGCACGCATGCGACCCGACACTTGGGGGCTACAATATTCAGCAGTTTAAAACATAATAGGAGGTACAAATTGAAGACCCAACACATCACATTCTGATGAGCCGGCCCTTGGGGGATACACTCGCCAAAGCTTTATAAGGTGTAAGGTAATTATAAGTCCCAGGTTGCTGCAGGCAGGACAACCCGGCACTTGGGGGCTACACAGTCCAATATATTATTGCAAAGCACCAAGTATATTATGATATTATTGCAAAGCACCAAGTCATCATGGATAATCTCGGAGCTTGGGGGCTACAGGTAATATGGACATATCAAAAACTTTGAGGAGAATTCTTAGTATATTAATTATGGTGTTAAGTTGTTAGACCCGGCATCGCCAATGATAATGACCCCGCATCATCAATGATTATGACCCGACAGAGATGACCCGCCCAGAGTATTGGAAGCCGACTCAATGGCATATGGGTGTTCTATTCACAAATATTTTTCAAAGGACATTGACAAGCAAGATGACTATCAAGACAACTCATTCATATGCACAAAAGACCCAGATTTCTGAGAAGCCATTTTATAAGCCAGCCAAAGGAGCAAGCCGGCCACTTAACATATTTGTTACTCTTATTCAGGAGATTACCATGAATAAATTCAAGCTAACCTGGGGGCTAATGTTGGGGATATACCCCGCGGTATGACCCGGCCTGGCGACTCACAGGAGACCCCATAAAGACATGACATCTTATTAATGACCCAGCAGGCGGGTCGTAGGATGACCAAGCCCAAGACCCGACGGGTGAGCCGGCGCTTGGCGGCTCACAAGAGAAGGCCCTAAGAGAGAAGGATTCACTTAAAGGAAATAAGACTCGGAGTAGGATTCGTGAGAGGCTAGTCCTAATCCTACTCCTGGTAGGACTCTATTTGTAAGCCTACCCTCTCTACCTATATAAGGAGGGGTAGAGCACCCCTAGAGGGAGAATATTGATAAGTCCACAAGTTTAGACAATACAAGAGATTAGAGATAGATAGATTAGAGGCTCTCGTGATTAGAGGTAGCAATTAGCACCCTTGTAACCGAGAGATCTTCATCATCATCAATATCAGACAAGAAGGACGTAGGCTTTTACCTCCATCGGAGGGGCCACACCTGGGTAAACTCTGTGTCTCTCGATTCCGATCAACCCCTTCAAGCCGCCACATAGTTGCGTCTTTGCCCCGAACCTAAGTCCGTTCACCCGAACATCTGCCGTGATAAATCCACGACAATAGGCATCCCCAAAAAAATCCAACCATTACACACAAAATGACCAACTCAGTGACACCGATGTGTTAATCTCGGTGGTACCGAAGTGACCAAAAGGTGGCAACTTTTGAATCTCGATGAGACCGGTATAGGAATCTCGGTTGCACCAACAAGGTGACCAACGGTCAGAATTGCCAAACTCAATGATGCCGATTCAAATTTCTCAGATGGATCAAAAATGTGAAATTGTGTAACAGAAAGTTGGCAGCCCAACTCGATGGCACCGAAATCATTGTCGGCTGCACCAAAGGGTTAGGGTTTGGCTGAGTCTGTCTAGGGTTTGGAATCGGTGGCACCGGGATAGGAATGTTGGTTGCATCAATTTTGCATGTTTGGCTAGAGACATACTTTGGTGGGAGAGGTTGTGGATGTCTTTGGTGACTATAACTTGTGCACGTATGAGCATTTTCTTCACCAACAAAACCTTACCTCCTTTTGATGGACCAACTCTCCATGGACTATTATCTGAAATACACTAGATAGACGTGTTAGTCCAAGAGACAATGTATGTTGTCATGAAATATCAAAACCATCAAGGGAGCATGTTGTGCTTTCAGTCTCCCCATTTTTGGTAATTGATGACAACATACAATCAAAGCTTCAAATAAATATATGCATGGATGCAATGAAGACTTTGAGAAACACATGACCTAGATTTGTTCCCCCTAAAAGTGTGCAGTCCTTTAAAGGATAGTTTCTTTGGAATGCATGGACACACATATAGATGAAGGGATATATGAAGTCATGTGTATCTTGGCTATATGCATCAATATATATGAATGAAATTTATATCCTTGATCAAGACATCACTCTTGCAAACAAGATCTGCAAGAAGCAAGAGATCATATTAACCAAGGATATGATGCATATACTTACCTTGAGTTCTTGAGCATTCTAGTAGTAGAGACACACTTGAGAAAACAATGTTAGGAAACACAAGAGTATTCTACTAAACAAAAGCAATAGAACTCGAATGATACAAAGATACGGAGAGCATATAAAATATGATAATCCTTAAGATTGATATGTCTCCTCCTTTAGCATTAATCTTTTATAGCTTTTCTCCCCTTAGATATGAAAGTGGTATTACATCCTCTCCCCCTGAATCTCAGCATGTAGATATTGGGATTGGATAGGGTCAGAAAAGGTGATCCTTTGTTCACTTTAAACTTTTCTCCAAAAATAGTTTCTCCCCTACATTGTTATTCTCCCCTTGTTTATATACGTGTGAAGTTTTGATATTTTTCTCTCCCCCTAAATCATATCTCCCCCTTTGTATAAGCATGTAACTCTCCCTTTAGAATAAAGCTTTGATATTCTCCCCTTTGGCGTAAAATACCAAAAAGGTTAAAATTAGGAGTAGTGACAAGGATCATTGACAAGGAAGGGATCCTCGAGAACAAGGGCCATTGAAAGTAGGATTCATGAAAAAGAACTAAGGTAATCATTGAATGTATTTTCTCTCCCTTTTGCAAAATTTTAGTTTTCTTCTCCTTGGAGCTAGGGATCCTTGAATAAAGAATTTCTCCCCCTAAGTGTTGTTTGTTCTTCTCCCCCTAATGTTTTTTAAAAATAAAGGGGTCATCGAAGGAACAAGAATGTCACAAGAACATATACAAATAAACAATATTAAAGAAACACAGATTTCGAAAGCAAAGAAAATCGGTGACTCTAGGATAAATAAATCGATGGTACCGAGATTGTGTAGTGCAGCTCATCTGCAATTTCAGTAGAGCCGAGTTATTTATATCAGCGGCTCCGAATGAGAGACAAAGTTTCTGTTTTTACAGACACAAAAGAAATAGTTTCAAAAGGAAAATGCGAAATTATTACAAAGGACATCAAATAGATAAGATTTGAGTGATTACGAGAGATCCTGCAAATAGAGAGCAAACCAAACAAGATTCTTAACTAAATGATGGGCGGTAACTAGGTCACCTATATTAGAGTATATTGACTTAGGAGTCAAGAAAGAATACTTGATCATAGGTCATACTATACATTAAGCTCGAAATGGGGTTACTATGTTTCTATTAAGCATTTTGATGTCTTCATATCACTTGATTTACTTTAGCCCATGACTTGGAGTAAAGCCTTTTCAACGATAAGACTACATACCTTTGAGTGATGTTGATGACGTTGCTCGTAGGTGAACTTGTTGAGGATGCTCGAGGTTGATGAAGATCATCTTGAATTTGGAGCAATCCTTATCTTTCTAGTACACTAGTAACCTACAAAGGTTAGTCATGCAAGGAAGAACAACGGATATATCCAATTGACATGATACTACTTAAGATTTTGCAACTAAGATCAAGTATATGTCAAGGAAATGTTTTTGTTGTCTTCTTCCTTCCATCATCAAGAGGGGTTCTGGATACTTGGTAATGACAAGATTTCTTATGATTGGAGTTGATGGCAATATTGTGGAATGAAGTTCCTCCAAGTACCTACAAAAAGATAGATGAAATACAAGGGAGCATAGGATTCCATGGCATACGATAACGAGTTACGGGGACATGGAAATAACAAGAAAGCTCATGCCCTTGCTTGCAGCCGAGTGAGTCCAGCTCATGTTTGAAGCATCAATGATGTTCAACTCACTCCTCGAATGACAAAACATTGTATCATCAAGTGGCTTGGTGAAGATATCAGCCAATTGCTTGTTAGTGTGAACATGCTTAAGATTGATATCTCCTTTGGCAATATGATCACGAAAGAAATGATGTCGAACTTGAATTTGCTTAGTTTGAGAATGTTGCACAGGATTATGTCCAATTTTAATAGCACTTTCATTTTCAAAAATTAATGGAACATTTTTAACATAAATTCCATAATCCTTAAGCATTTTTGTCATCCATAGTAATTGCGCACAACAGGATCCAGCAGCAATATACCCAGCTTCGGTAGTAGATAGAGATACCAAGTTTTGTTTCTTGGAGGACCAAGACACAAGCAATCTACCTAAAAATTGACAAGTACCCGGGGTGGATTTTCTATCAACCTTGTCACCGGCATAGTCCGAATCTGAATAGCCAACAATATTAAAAGAAGATCCCTTGGGATACAACATGCCAAAGTTTGGTGTTTGTATCAAGTATCTCACAATATGTTTCACAGCCAAACGATGACACTCTTTAGGTGCAGCTTGATATCTAGCACACATGCAAACACTATGCATAATATCGGGACGAGATGCACATAGATATAGCAAGGAACCAATCATAGATCGATAAACCTTTTGATCAACTGGTCCATCCTCCCTGGTAAGGTCAACATGTCCACTAGTGGGCATAGGAGTTTTCATACCTTTGCAACACTACATGTTGAACTTCTTGATCATGTCCTTGGTATACTTAGTTTGATAGATGAAGGTTCCTTCTCTTGATTGCTTTATTTGCAATCCAAGAAAGAATTTCAGCTCACACATCATACACACTTCATACTTCTCACACATCAACCTTCCAAATCTTTCACTAAATTGAGGGTTAGTGGAACCAAAGATAATATTATCCACATAGATTTGGCACACAAATAATTCTCCATTAACTATCTTAGTGAACAAGGTTGCATCAATTTTACCAATTTCAAAACCCTTTTCAATGAGAAACTTTGTTAAACATTTATATCAAGCACGAGGGGCTTGCTTAAGACCATAAAGAGCTTTACGAAACTTGTAAACATGATTAAGTTTCGTAGGATTCACAAAACCAGGTGGTTTCTTAACACAAACCTCTTCTTCAATTTCACCATTTAAAAATGCACTTTTGATGTCCATTTGATAAAGCGTGATATCATGGTGATTAGCATAAGCAAGAAGAATACGAATAGCTTCAAGTCAAGCGACGGGGGCATAAGTCTTACCATAGTCCATACATTCGACTTCCATATATCCTTGGGCTACGAGACGAGCCTTGTTGCGCACGACTTGACCATCTTCGTCGTGTTTGTTTCGAAACACCCATTTGGTTCCGATGATGTTGTGCTCATCTTCGGGCTTCTCCACGAGTGTCCACACTTCATTCCTTTCGAAGTTGTGAAGCTCTTCATGCATAGCGTTCACCCAATCCACATCTTCAAGGGCTTGTTCTACCTTCAAAGGCTCAATGCTAGATATGAAGGAATAATGCTCACAAAAGTTAGCTAGATGGGTTTTAGAGCGAGTGATTCTCCCTAATTGTATATCACCAAAGATTTGGTTTAGGGGATGGTTCTTGGTCACTTGAGCTCGAACTCGGGTCAGGTTCCGATTGTTGGATGGTGGAGCTTCTTCTTCATCATCATCATTTCCTTCATCTTCGTTGTTGTTGAAGGTGTCGTTCCCTTGAGGTGGTGGTGAAGGTGGTTGTGGTTGATCTTCACGATGCACTTCCTCCTCTTCATCATCTCGTCATGTACCGCTCGTGGATGCCTCCATGTCATGTTGAGGTTCACCTTGACGCAAAGTAGGGGCTTCCACTTGAGTTGATGAAGTACTTTCCTTTACCTCCATGGGACGAATCTTGCCAATGGGTAGATCTAGAATAGCTTCCAAAGGATCCTTATCACCTGAATCATTTGGCAATTGTTCGACTTGCGAACCATTAGATTCATCAAACTTCACATCTATCGTCTCTTCAACTTATCGAGTGAAGTTGTTGTAGACACGGTAAGTGTGAGAGTTCGATCCGTAGCCAAGTAGGAATCATTCATGAGATTTAGGAGCAAATTTAGTACGACGATGCTTATCAAGAATGTAGCACTTTGAGCCAAATACTCAAAAGTATCCGACTTGGGGTTTGTTACCGGTGAGTAGATCGTATGCCATTTTACTGAGAAGCTTGTGCAAGTAAAGTCGGTTTGTGGCACGACATGTTGTTTCAACGGCTTCTGCCCAAAAGTGTCTTGGCGTCTTGTATTCGTCAAGCATCGTTCGTGCCATCTCAATGAGCGTCCGGTTCTTCCTCTCAACAACTCCATTTTGTTGAGGTGTGTACGTAGCCGAGAACACTTGTGAGACACCTTCTTTGTCAAGAAAGGTATCCACATGGGTGTTCTTGAACTCCGATCCGTTATCGCTCTGAACCTTCTTGATCTTCACTTCAAACTGATTTTGCACTTTGCGAGCGAAGTTCTTGAAGATCTTTTGAACCTGCGTCTTATCATCAAGAAAGAATACCCATGTAAATTTGGAAAAATCATCAGCTATAACTAGACCATAGGAATTTCCACCGAGACTCTTATAAGCATTGGGACCAAAAAAATCCATGTGAAGTAACTCGAGTGGTCTCCTAGTAGTCACTATTGGAAATATGCCCTAGATGTAATAATAAATTGGTTATTATAATATTTCCTTGCTCATGATAATCATTTATTATCCATGCTAGAATTCTATTGATCGGAAACTCAGATACATGTGTGGATACATAGACAACACCATGTCCCTAGTATGCGTCTAGTGAACTAGCTCGTTGATCAAATATGGTTAAGGTTTCCTAGCCATGGACATGAGATGTCATTTGATAACGGGATCACATCATTAGGAGAATGATGTGATGGACAAGACCCAAACTACAAACATAGCATATGACCGTGTCAGTTTATTGCTACTGTTTTCTGCATGTCAAGTATTTGTTCCTATAACCATGAGATCATGCAACTCACTGACACCGGAGGGGTGCCTTGTGTGTATCAAACGTTGAAACGTAACTGAGTGACTATAAAGGTACTCTACAGGTATCTCCGAGGGTGTCTGTTGGGTTGGCATGGATCAAGACCGGGATTTGTTACTCCTTGTGACAGAGAGGTATCTCAGGACCCACTTGGTAATACAACATCACAATAAGCCTTGCAAGCAATGTGACTAAGTGTTAGCCATGGGATCTTGTATCATGGAAACGAGTAAAGAGACTTGCCAGTAACGAGGTTGAACTAGGTATGGAGATACCGACGATCGAATCTCTGGCAAGTAACATGCCGAAGAACAAAGGGAACAGCATACGGGATTAATTGAATCCTTGGCATAGAGGTTCGACCGATAAAGATCTTCGTAGAATATGTAGGAACCAATATGGGCATCCAGGTGTCGCTATTAGTTATTGACCATAGAGGTGTCTCGGTCATGTCTACATAGTTCTCAAGCCCGCAGGGTCTCCACACTTAAGGTTCGGTGACGTTTCGGTAGTATAGAGTTATGTATGGTGGTGACCGAAGGTTGTTCAGAGTCCCGGATGAGATCCCAGATGTCACGAGGACCTCTGGAATGGTCCGGAGGTAAATTTTGATATATAGGAATTCCTGTTTTGGTCACCGAAAAAGTTTCGGGCTCATCGGTAGTGTACCGGGAGTGCCGGGAGGGTACCGGGGGACCATCAGGAGGGGTGTCTCGACTCAAGAGGCTACATGGGCTGCGGGAGGAGGTAAATCAGCCCTTGGTGGGCTTGCCGAAGCCTCCTCTAAGGGCCCATGCAGCTGGAGTGATTTGAGATGGAAAAAATCCAAAGGTGGAGAGGTGGAAAGAGTTTCCAAGTGGAAAGGAGGAATCCTACTCCTAATAGGATTCGAGTAGGACTCCTCCACCTCCAATTTAGACCAAACCTTGAGGGTTTGAGACTGCCTCCTCCCCTCCCTCCCTCCTATATATACTGGAGGATTTAGAGGGAAAAGCAAACCCTAATAGCCACGTGCTACCTCTCCTCTAGATCGCAGTTCCTCCTCTAGATCAGTTTTTACCGGTGCTTAGGCGAAGCCCTCCTAGAATAGGTCCACCATCATCACCGCAACGCCGTCGTGCTGCTGGAGAACTTATCTACCTCTCCTCTCCCTCTTGCTGGATCAAGAAGGCGGAGATCGTCATTGAGTTGTACGTGTGCTGAACGCGGAGGTGCCGTCCGTTCGGCGCTAAATCGGAAGGACCGTGATCAAGATCACGAGACGATTCGTGATTAGATCGCGGGATGGATCGTGATGAGATCACGAGATGGATTGTGATTGGATCGCGTGATGGATCATGATGGGATCGCGGGACGCTCGGCGATTTGGATCACGAAGACATTCGACTACATCAACCGCGTTTCTTAACGCTTCCCACTTAGCGATCTACAAGGGTATGTAGATCTACTCTCCCTATCATAGATGCTCATCACCATGGATAGATCTTGCGTGTGCGTAGGAATTTTTTTGTTTCCCATGCAACGTTCCCCAACAGTGGTATCAGAGCTAGGTCTATGTGTAGATGAGATCTCGAGTAGAACACAAAGAGTTTGTGGGCGTTGATGCTTAGATTGCTTCCTCCCTTGGTCGTGTTTTGGTTCAGCGGTATTGTGGGATGAAGCGTACCGGACAAACCTTACTCGTACGCTTATGAGAGACCGGTTCCATCGACTTACGTGTAACTTTGTTACACAAAGATGGCTGGCGGGTGTCTGTTTCTCCTACTTTAGTTGGTTCAGATTCGACTAAGGCGGTCCTTGAGAAGGTTGAAAAGCAAGTTATGTATCACCGTTGTGGTTTATACATAGGTGAGAATTGTTCTTGCTAGATACCTGATGAGGATATGTACCTAGGGTAGGGTCCTAGGCAAGGCCCGCATACCCTACCTAAGGACACCACATGGGAGGACTTGAAGATCAAGCATGAACTTCCGAGTGGGTCCCTGGAGACGTTCAAAGTCACTCGACAGTAGTCCACTCGGAAGTTCCCGCTCTCACTCGGCAGTCGCGTGTCACTTGATGGACCTCGTTTCACTCGACGCCAGAAGACCAGGAGCCATCATCAAGAGCCCAACGGGCAGACGCTGGCTTAATGGCCCTTAATAGCTTTTACTATGTATGTTACCTGTAACGGCAGACTTTACACCCCATGACCAGACCCATTGATGCGGGGCCATTATGAGGGGCAGCGAACTCTATATAAGCCGCCCCTCCCCTCCTGCACAAGGGTTAAGAAAACTATTGTAATCTCTACATTCCACTCGACATAAAGCTCCCGAGCACTGAGACGTAGGGCTATTACCTCCACGAGAGGGGCCTGAACTCATACAACTGTGTGTACACCCTCGCTGTAGCTAGGACTCTGCCCTCTCCATTCATACCCCTACCATCTACTTTCATGCTCGTTCCCACGACAGTTGGCGACCACCATGGGGCAGGCATCTAAGCGACTTCCGACGAGGTTGTGTTTTTCATCTTTCAACATGTCTTTCGGTGGTGTTTTTGCTCTGGGCCACGAGATCCGTTTCGGAGCGCTTACTTTCATCGCTGACGATTTGGCATGGCTTCAGAAGGCACCTCTTGATGTCAAGGCGCTCCCAGTTCGCCGGGCCGCACATTTCCACGCGAGTCCGTGCGGCGTGTTGATGCGTCAGTCGTCGACCCCTTACGCATCGGCTCCTCTCGCCGTTCGTGGCCGCAAGCGGTCCAGCCGCTCATGACTCCAGCGGTGGGTCAAACACGCAACGGCGCGTCAAGCTTTTTCCCAGGTTGCAGCACTCGAACCTGCCGAGTCCCTTCATGGCGTGTTCGAGTCGGATTCCGATCCGTCCGACGTGCCTTCCAAGTGCGAGAGTTGTGATCCCGCAGTGGAGGTCTTGGTGGCGGGATCGCATCAGAGCCCACGGCCTGGTTTTGGTCATGGCGAGCACGAGGTTGGTGGCCCGTCTAACGTACAATAGCGTCACGACGAGAAGGTCCTTCATACCCCAATCGTCGGTGCGACCACCGAGGCCTGGGCTTTGGAGGACGCACACGTTCGTCTGGAAGAGCTCCAGGCAGAGATTGACGAGCGCGCCCGTCTGCGCCCACCACGCCCCAGTCGACGTTAGCGATAGCAGTTCCCGACTAGATCTCACGATGACGTCGAGGTATACCAAACTCCCATGCTTCATGTTGTTGCTTCTGCTAGGATAGCAGATTCCGTTCAGCCTTCCCGGTCACAGGATGGTCGAGGGCTGTTGCAGATCAGAGCACTGTTAGATGCAGCACAACGCTAGAATTCAGCAGTTTCACAGTCTCGTCACAAGATACACAACAATTCACCCAAGGCAGAGACCGTTCCGTCAGCACATAGTCCTGGGTCGCCCTTGCGTTGTTGAGGCAACGGTTCTCGTGAAGGGCAAGACAGATATTAGCACCACCACGAAGACCACCATCGAGTGCCCACTCCTCCGCGGAGTGGTCCGTACGCGCCCCGGTGCTAGGACAACAGGCACTCCTTCAGTGACGAGCGGGACGCGGACTTTGATGCCCGCGCGTACCTACTTCAGAAGCGGATCAACAAGAGGAGAGCCTATAGAGAAGGGAACGACAAAGATGTCCCGAGTGTTAGCTCAGCTGTAGTGTCTGGTCCAAAGTGTTTTAGCAGAGCTATACGCTTTGTGTAGATTCCCCCCAACTTTAGAATGGCGGCGGGGATCGGAAAGTTTTTGGGTGAAACAATACCAGAGACTTGGCTTGATGATTACCGAGTGGCTGTGCAGATTGGCGGCGGGAATGACAATGTCGCAATGAAGCACCTGCCTCTTATGTTGGATGGGCCAGCTCGATCTTGCTTGAATCGTTTGGCTCCTTCCAGCATTCATTGTTGGGAAGATCTTGCCCGAGTGTTTGTCTGGACCTTTGAGGGCACTTGCAAGCGCCCCGTAGGTCTGGTCGACTTACAGCACTGCGTCCAGAAGCCCAGCGAAACCTTAAGAGACTATATTCTGCGATGGTCCACCCTGCATCATATGGTGGAAATTGTGTCGGAACACCAGGCTGTTTGCGCCTTCAAGGCCGGTGTGAGATACAAACAGCTGTATTTGAAGTTCGGGCGCATTGGTGACATTTCACTCGGCAAGATGATGGAAATTGCCACTCGCAATGCAAATGGTGAGGAAGAAGACCGCCTCCATAGCGGCAAAGGAAAAGCAGTTGCCAATGAGTCTGGCGGTGGTAACAATAGGAAACAAAAGCGGAAGGCTGGAGACCCAGTTCCGGCAGAGGCCACAACACTGGCGACTCAGTCGAAAAACAAGGGCAAGGCCAAAGCTCAGTATGCCCCCAAGAAGGGGAAGGGTCAGCCAGGAACCGATATCTTGGATCAGTCGTGTGTGATTCAGACGAAGAAAGATGCAGAAGGCAACCTGATTTTGCCCAAGCACACCACTCGACAGTGTCGGACCCTCATCCAACAGTTCAAGGGAGACCAGTCGAGTGGGAAATCTCTTGAAAAAGAAGATACAGACAAAGAGAAGGAAACATTCCCGGATGTCACTGCTACCCTGGTGATCTTTGTTGACGTCGAGAGCAAGAGTCGTCTGAAAGTCATAAATAGAGAGATCAATATGGCTGTGCCAGACACCCCCAGCTACCTCAAATGGTCTCAGTATGCTGTCACATTCGACCAGACTGATCATCCTGCACGTGTGGCCACACCCGATCGACAGGCTCTGGTGGTTGATCCGGTGGTGCAGGGGACTCGGCTCAGAAAGGTCCTCATGGGCGGTGGCAGCGGCCTGAACATTCTGTATGCGGATACCCTGAAGGGAATGGGCATTCCTATGTCCCATCTCAGCGAAAGCAGCATGCATTTACATGGGGTCATCCCAGGAAAGAAGGCCAAGTCACTCGGCTAGATATCAGTGGATGTGGCATTCGGAGATACCAAAAATTTGCGAAAAGAAAAGTTGACGTTTGAAGTCGTGGATTTCAAGAGTGCCTACCATGCCATTTTGGGTCGACCCTCTTATGCACGTTTCATGGCCCGACCATGTTACGTGTATCTCAAGCTTAAAATGTTGGGCCCTAGGGGTGTGATCACGATCACTGGCAATCGACAGCTGGCCGAAGAGTGTCTCCAGCAAGGGTCCAAGATCGCTGATCAACAGATGGCCATGGTCGAGCTGGAGGAGTACAAGAAAACCAGTGATCCTGCTGATTTTCTCCGCGCAAAAAAGCCAGCTTCCGAGTCGGCATTTCAGTCAGCAGGTGAAGTGAAGAAGGTGCACATCCACCCGACGGATCCAACAGCTGCCCCGACGAGTATCTTAACAACACTCTATAACAAATATGAAGCCGAGCTCATCCAGTTCCTTCGTGAGAACTGGGATATCTTTGCATGGAAGACTGCTGACATGCCAGGAATTCCCAGGGAGCTGGCTGAGCACCTTCTGCGAGTGGATCTGTAGGCCAAGCCCGTTAGGGAGCATTTGCGCCGATCCGCGGTTGAGAAGCGCAAGGCAATCGGAGAAGAAGTGGCCCATCTTTTGCAAGCCAAGTTCATTCGGGAGATTTACCACTCCGAGTGGCTCTCGAATTTTGTGATGGTGCCCAAGAAAGATAAGTCGTTGCGCATGTGCATTGACTTCAAAGATCTTAATAAGGTGTGTCCGGAAGACCATTTTCTGCTCCGCTGCATAGATCAGATTGTTGACTCGACAGCGGGGTGCGAGCGTTTATCATTTTTGGATGCCTATTCTGGGTACCATCAGATCCGTCTGTTTGGCCCAGATGAAATAAAAACAGCCTTCATCACCCCGTTTGGGTGTTTCTGCTACATCACCATGCCTTTTGGTCTCCAGAATGCCGGCGCTACTTTTATGCGCATGATTCAGAAATGTTTACTCGACTAGATCCCTCAGAATGTCGAGGCATACATGGACGATATAGTGGTCAAGTCCCACAAAGGTTCCGACCTGCTAGCTGACTTGGCTGAGACATTCGCCAATCTGAGGCGATTCGACATAAAACTGAATCCGGCCAAATGTACCTTCGGTGTCCCTGGTGGCAAATTACTCAGTTTTCTCGTTTCCGAACGAGGAATTGATGTCAATCCCGAGAAGATCAGCGCCATTAACCGTATGAAGGCTCCCGTGCGAGTGCATGATGTTCAGAAATTCACATGTTGCTTGGCAGCATTGAGTCGATTCATTTCTCGTCTTGGTGAGAAGGCTCTGCCCTTGTATCAGTTGATGAAGAAATCAGACACATTCGACTGGACTCCTAAAGCCGAAGCAGCATTTGTTGAGCTCAAAGCCCTGTTGTCCACCTAGCCGGTGCTTGCCGCTCCTGCCAGCAAAGAGCCTTTGCTCCTGTACATCGCGGCCACAAATCAGGTTGTCAGTACAGTGCTGACTGTCGAGTGAGAAGAGGAAGGCAAAGCCTATAAGGTTCATTGGCCAGCCTATTATGTCTCGGAAGTTTTGTCCCCCTCAAAGTAGAGATATCCTCATTATTAGAAGCTGGTGTACGGTATTTACTTATCATCGAAGAAGGTGGCACATTATTTCCAAGACCATTCGATCTCAGTCGTCAGTGATGCACCTTTATCAGAGATTTTCAATAATCGCGATGCATCAGGTCGAGTGGCTAAATGGGCAATTGAGCTGGGGCACTTCGACATCAGATTCAAAGCCAAGAAGGCAATCAAGTCCCAAGCATTGGTAGATTTCATGGCCGAGTGGATCGAACAACAACAACCTATCCAAGTTCACTTGGCGCATTGGATAATGTTCTTCGATGGCTCCAAAATGTTGAATGGATCAGGTGCTGGCGTTGTGCTAATATCCCCCAGAGGCGACAAGCTCAGCTATATCTTGCAAATTCACTTGAATTCCTCCAACAATGAAGCAGAGTATGAAGCACTTTTGTACGGGTTGCGCATGGCTATTTCGCTCGGCGTCAAGCGCTTGATGGTTTATGGCAACTCAGATTTGGTGGTGAATCAAGTGATGAAAGAGTGGGATGTTAGAAACCCTGCTATGACTGGATACTGCAATGCAGTCCAGAAGCTGGAGAAGAAATTTGAAGGTCTGGAACTTCACCATGTTCCTCGACTGAAAAATCAGGCAGCTGATGAGCTATCCAAGATTGGTTCGACTCGATGGCCTGTCCCCAGCGGAGTGTTCCTGGAGCATTTGCACACTCCTTAGATTCAAGAGAATCCCTTCACTGAAGAGCCCCCGCAAACCTTAAGCTCCTCTGACTCGACTGAAGTCGATGTTGCTGCTGTGATTGACCTGCTCATGGAGGTGCTAGTTATCATTCCCGACTAGACTGTACTGTACATAGCCTATATCCTTAGACAGGAGCTTCCTGAAGATGAAGCAGAGGCTCAACAGATTGTGTGCAGGTCCAAAGCTTTCACTGTGATGGGTGATCTTCTTTTCATAGAAAGTGTGTCAGGTGTCACCCAGCGCTGCATTTCGCATGAGGAAAGTCGAATGATTCTAGATGAAATCCACTCGGGAACTTGCGGACACCATGCTTCTTCAAGGGCGATCGTCGCTAAAGCATACCGAGCGGGGTTTTATTGGCCACGAGCTAATGAAATGGCTAAGGACATTGTTGATCATTGCGAAGGCTGTCAGTTCTATGCAAACCTGTCACACAAGCCAGCGTCTGCTCTGAAGACAATTCCACTCGCCTGGCCGTTTGCGGTTTGGGGGCTCGACATGGTTGGTCCTTTCCGACCCGGAAAAGGAGGATTCACACACCTGTTGGTAGCAGTCGACAAGTTCACCAAGTGGATCAAAGCCAAGCCCATCAAGAAGCTGAATTCCCGCATGGCAGTCACGTTCATGACAGAGATCATTATCCGGTTTGGCATTCCCCACAGTATCATCATGGACAATGGCACTAAATTTGACTCGGAAGAATTCAGGAGATTCTGTAACTCCCAAGGCACCCGAGTGGATTATGCTTCCGTTGCATATCCTCAAACCACTTGGATACTTCGAGTGACGAGCAATCCTCGCACTCGGGTACTTAGCTGCAAAACATGTTTCGCCTAAGTTAAAAACCCTGTCGGGTGGATAGCAGTCCATTCACTCGACGGCCTATTCGCGAATCCATCTTCGCTTAGGTTCAAAAAAAAATAACTCGTCGAGACCATGGTAATCCATACACTCGACAGCTTAGATGCGAATCGACATTCGCCTAAGTTCAAAATATTCTGAGTGATGAGCGATCCTCACGCTCGGGGGCTTAGCTGCGAATACATTTCGCCTAAGTTAATAAATTCATCGAGACGATGGTAATCCATTCACTCGACAGCTTAAATGCGAATCGACATTTGCCTAAGTTCAAAATATTCCGAGTGATGAGCGATCCTCATGCTCGGGGGCTTAGCTGCGAATACATTTCGCCTAAGTTAAAAAATTCGTCGAGACGATGGTAATCCATTCACTCGACATCTTAGATGCAAATCGACATTAGCCTAAGTTCAAAATATTCCGAGTGATGAGCGATCCTCATGCTCGGGGGCTTAGCTGTGAATACATTTCGCCTCAGTTAAAAAATTCGTCAAGACAATGGTAATCCATTCATTCGACAACTTAGATGCGAATCGACATTCACCTAAGTGCAAAATATTCCGAGTGATGAGCGATCCTCACGCTCGGGGGCTTAGCTGCGAATACATTTCGCCTAAATTAAAAAACCTCATCGAGGTGATGGTAATCCATCCACTCGACAGCTTAGATGCGAATCGACATTCGCCTAAGTTCAAAATACTCCGAGTGATGAGCGATCCTCATGCTTGGGGGCTTAGCTGCGAATACATTTTGCCTAAGCAAAAAACAAAAGCAGTCAAACAGATGATTGAGAGCCAAAACGCGAGCAAAATCCAAAGGATAAAACCGCGGATAAACTTGTGTGCAGAAGCAAATGAGCTCAGGCCTAACGCCTGAATAAAGTTTTAAGGGATACAGTTTCACTCGGCATACCGAGGGAAATTTAATTGTTTTTTCCAAAGACTCAAGTTTCTAGGCAGGCGACGGACTGGCGGGCTCGACAAAAGTATCCAGGTCGATGTTGTCGGCGATTCTGGTGGCCGCCTCGATGAAGGTTTCCATGAAGTCCTCGAACTGGAGTTTCTTCGTGTTTACCACTTGGAGCTCCTTCAGCTTATCCTCCCTCACGTCCCTACAATGGACCCTGACCAGAGACAACGCCATGTCAGCCCTGCAACAAGCAACAGATTTTTCCCAAGCTTGCACTTGACTGGGAAGTTCGTTCAGGCGTGCCATCATGGAGTTGAGGTCGAGCTGAAGAGTGTCCTCAGGACAAAGCTCCTTGTCGATCCTTTCCATGACAGATTTCAGTCGTGCGATATAGGCCTGGGCACCCTGGAGCCGAAAATTAAGCTGCGGCATGTTCATCGCCACCGCATCAGCAACTGGCGACTTGGTGGGGTCAAGCATGGGCTCAATCTCCTCTGTTTCCTTTTCAAAGTCCTGGCAGAATTCTGATGGAAGAAGGGGAATCGGTGAGCTGCAACTCTCAAAAATTTATTGCAAATGTCAGTCGACAAGAAATACTCACCATCGAGCAGAAGATACATCTTCCTCGAGAATTCGCCCAGATGCCTCTCCGGGCCATTGATCCTCTTGGTTAGTTGTTCGGCCCTCTTGACAAGATCCGCACGCTCCTGCTTCAGCTTGGTGTTCTCTTCTTCCAGCTTCTGGACGGCAGTCAACTTCTGCTCTGTAGCTTCAGTTTTGTCCTTGGCGACTTTTTGGGCGTCAGCAAGTGCTTTGTCCTTCTCCTCCAGTGCCCTCTTCATGGAATCTAAAGAAACAACATTGTTGAGTCGCGCTTGGAGTCGACGGTTTTCATTGCGCACGTCTATTCGAGCGAGAGCACTCGGTTCAAAACATGAAAAGGGGAAGATGGGAATGCTGACATTCGGCACTTATTACCTCCCAGAGACTTCAGCTCAGCGCATGCTCGTTCCAGGGCGTTGTTGGCAACCGCCAAGTCCACCTACAATTGGTTCGTCTCCTCTTCCATCTCCTTGTACCGCGTCCCATGTTCGCAAGCCGTCTGGAACCAACAAAAGACAGGAGTTCAGTCAGCAAAGAGTTCTTGGACAGTCGACTGAGTTATTAAGACCGGCGAATGCCCATGTTGGAAGAATTCAAAAAGTAAGTCCACTCAACACACCTAGTGGCTCTGGCGTTCCGCATGTAGTAAACAAATTCAAACAAAAAGCTATCTCTATTAAGACCCTTGCCGATGCAAGCAATCGACAATGGTCTCGGGGACTACACCCAGTGGGTGCGCTAAGAGCGCCCGCACTGAGACGGTTAACTCTCGATCCATCGAGTAACTCGTCAGAAAAAAAACACTCGACAAGGTCAACTATGTCGTGACACTCAACCCGTCGAGTGACGCACCCACCCTACTCTATGGAGTGCAGCCTATCCTGATGCAGTGTCATATCATGGTTTGTAATTAATATCCATGAAACCTGCAAGGAAGATGCGGAATGGTGTGATTCAAGGCAAAGTGTATCCAGTATACAATAGACTCTAAGACTCCTGCCGATGCAAGCAATCGACAGCGGTCTCGGGGACTACACCCAGTGGGTGCGCTAAGAGCGCCCCCACTGAGACAGTTAACTCTCGACCTGTCGAGTAACTCGTCAGAAAAAAAACACTCGACAAGGTCGGCCCTGTCATGACACTCAACCCGTTGAGCGACACACCTCCCCCACTCTACGAAGTGCAGTCGATCCCTATGCAGCGTCATATAATGGTTTCATAATGATATCCATGAAACTTGCAAGGTATCTATGGAGTGGTGTGATTCGAAGACAAAGTGTATCCTGTATACAATAGACTCAAAGACCCCTGTCGATGCAAGCAATCGACAATGGTCTCGGGGACTACACCCAGTGGGTGCGCTAAGAGCACCCCCACTAAGGTTAACTCTCGATTCGTCGAGTAACTCGTCAGAAAACACACTCGACATGTCGAACGACAACAGTACTGCGTGTAGTACCAATCCTAGTCCTACTCGACTACGATCCGATCTATTCGACTGGAGGAAGTTCAAACATTCTACGGCAATCACCCAGTGGGTGTTTGGCAGCCAAGAAAAGACAATAATTCAATTGACAATGGACTTACAATCAAACTTACTCGGACATTGGTGCGGAGGGCTGCGCTGACGTCAAAAGCCAGTTTGCTAGCCTCGTACGCCTCCTTGGTCCTCAGCATGAGCTGCTCCGCCTGGATCATGGCTTCCTTCGCAGCTCCGGTTTGGTCTTCCGGGGTGCGATGCAGAGGGAAAGTCGTCACAGGTGGGGTCGGCGCAGTCGCTGGAGCAGCTGGAGTAGCCTGAAGAGGTCCGGTCGGAGCCGACATCACGATGGTAGAGACGGTTGGAGGAGCATGCGGCAGAGGCGCCTCAGACTCAACCCTGGGTTGCATCGAGTCACCTCTCCTCTAGGAAGACTCCGCAGTTGAGCGCTGAGGTGCTTGGGACGATGACGCCCTTCGGGTGCGAGCGCGCAAAGTGTCCAGCAGGCCCTCATCATCCTCCACTTGAATGACCTCTGCAACAATCGACAACATCAACATCTACATGTGTCGAATCCTATTCGAAAAAACTAACAACTTTCCTACCTCTATGAGAAGGGGCAGCGTCAGCGGTATCAACATCCATTACGTCCTCTTCATCTCGACGAGGCAAGGTCACAGATGTTGTAGCTCTGATGGATTAGACAGCTTTCACTCAGATATAACTCAAGACTTCAGTCGACAGAACAATTCGGAAATGAACACTTACGTGGAGACGATAGGTACGACCACCCTCATATGGGGCAGTGCTTTGCGAGGCTTGGAGGTGGCTTGCTTGGGCTGCTTGGCCAATCTTTTGTTCGACTCGACAGTTGAGGGGTGGCTCCATTTTGGGTTCTTCTCGCTTGGGCCCGGGGCCTTGTTGTTAGCAGCTGCCGGGTCATGGAGGGCCTTACTGCGGCCTTTGCGACAAGGGGGTGACTCGACTCCTTCCTCTTTGCCGGAATCTTCATATTCATCCTCAAAGTCGGAAAGTCCGTCGCTGTCCACTCTGCCACCCTCGCTCACCATGCCGTCATGCACATAGTTCCCATTGGGAACGGGCGAGTGCATGTTCGTCCATTCTTGCATAATTCAAACAAGAGAGTCAGACCACAAGTCAATACATCACTCGATAGTATAAATGTATCAGTCGACATTACACATCTCACCAGGTTCTTCGGTGGGTTTTCAGCCGAGTAAGGCTGGATCCTCTTGGCTTCCGAGGGGTTGTCACAAGCCCCCGTGATGCTCCAAAGCCACCGCTCGACAGTCTCTTGTGTAACTTCTTCTAGATGCATCCTGGTCGAGTCCCTCGGACCTGAGTAGTGCCACATGGTGTGGTCTCTGGCCTGGAGTGGCTGTATATGTCGACCAAGGAATGTTTCAAGCAGATCCATGCCTGTCACCCCGCCCCGGATCAGTTGAACCACGACCTCGACTAGGATACCTACTTGGACATGCTCCTCGTCAGTCACCTTCAGGGACTTGGGGGCAGCGGGTCGGTTAGGTGAAAACGGAGGAAGACCAGTCGACATGTTGGGCGGCGCTACATCTTTGCAGTAGAACCAGGTCGACTGCCAGCCTCGGACAGACTCGGGAAGCGTAATGGCAGGAAAGGAACTATGTTGCTTTTTTTGGACCCCTACGCACGACATACCCGATATGCATAGATACAACCATGGCATCACAACATAACCATACAACAACATGACTTTTATTTATGAGGCTCAGACGAGCCTTGCATAATATGTTCTTACAGATAGGGGTCACATGACCCGGCACTCAAGTCATACAAACATAGTCATACAAGCCAGCGGAAACTTAAGCTGTCTGAGTACAGACGGCAAAATATAAAATAGAGGCACACGGCCTGACTATCTACAGCCCAGCACACGGGCAAGACCGTAGCTGGGACACCAGTTATTCGGCATCGTCAACGTCTAGATAAAACCCACCTGATGGTTCCTGGTTTTCTTTTGCAACATTAAGTAAGCAAGGATGAGTACAATCGTACTCAGCAAGTCTTTAAAACAGACCTAGTCTATTTATGCTCATGTATCAAAAAAGGGGTGGTGGAGTTTATGCAGAAAGCCAGCTTTGACTCATGGCTAACCTACACTACTCAGTTTTAAACTCTTTGTTACAATTTTAGTTATCGCACACGAGTCCACTACCTCCATCACAATACACTACCATGGATTCACCTTCCCCTTCCGGAAGTGTGCCATCCACGGTACTCACACTTGCCTTGAGATTTTTAGAAGTCTCCATTTGATTATCTATGAACAGCATAAGTTCTCCAAGTAGTCCATATCCGAGGACATGGCTATTCTAATAGTTTCATAACCCTGCACGGGTGTACTTCATCACACACGCTCTCGCCACTTATCGCTGTGTGCTTATAAAACCATGCACCTCGGCAACCTTCAAGCGGATGCCCAGCGAGGGAGTCGGCCACGACCGTCAATCACATAAGACCTCTAGTCCAGGCTACCGCCTATTTGAGACTGACCCGCATGGAAGTCCGGCCGAAGTTTCCGCTACGGTCCCAAACGATGTGCGCAGGGTTCCCAAGCCCACTATTCGGGTGACCCTTGGTACACCATGCCACTGCCTACCGTGTCGTAACCCACCCCGAGGGTCAGCGCTACGCATGGCCTCCAACATGCTATAAACACCAGAAACTACTTGCAATACCTGGACCAAAGACTAAGCGACTGATGAGTCGAGAGGGTCAGTTAAGTATCCCAACGTGTGGTAGTATCTAGTCTTGGATCACAAACACGGAACCCAGTTCCTAAGAACGGTCCCAATGAGACAACCCACTATGTACTCCTACATAGCCTCTCATCGCTACCTTTACCAAATCATATTCATTATAAGCTCATCACATCGGACAACACTCTTTCACTCAGTTCATCACCCAGATGAATCCGACTTGACACAACTCTAAGCATAGCAAGCATAGCAAGCATAGCAAGAAAAGTAAGCTAAGAACATCATGGCACAAGCATCTACCAGGTATGCTAGGTTGCAAGGTTTAGGTATTTAATGTGACAAGATCAGGTCATGCATAAGAATAGGATCATCTACCGTGTATAACTGACATGTGATTGTTTGTCCTAATGAAATAATTGAGAGCAAGAGCGAGAGAGTGGGATGTTATCGGAATGATCAATGAGGTTGCTTGCCTTGCTGGGTTGCAGAGGAGTTCTCTCCTTCGTCGAGGTACGGAGGGGTATCTTCCGGATTAGGGCCTACCGCAACGCAAATAAAAGCATTCAATACAAGCAGATGCAACAATATGATGCACGATCATGGCATAGTAGTATGCATAAGTGAGCTAATGTCACTAGTGATCATATCAATTTGAAATGTATTTGAATATAGGTTCAAAGTTGTTCTCATTTCAAATTCTATATATTGACCTAATGCTAAAATGTCCATGTTTACCTATTTAGGTTGCTCTATCATGCATGAGAATAACACCATTGGATTCATTGGATTTTTTGATAATTTTTCATATATAAATTATTTTCATCTGACTTACAGATTAATTTATATGATTTTTCAAAGTTTTTAGGTATTTCTGGAAATATTTATAATCAGAAAATAGATTTACTACGTCAGCCATGCGTCAGCATGACATCAGCCTGGTCAACTGACCACTCTGGGTCAAACCTGACATGGGGGCCCCACTGATCAGTGTCATGGGGGCTAATCCTACGCTGACCAGGGTTTGACCCAGCTCTGGGGCCCACTGTCAGTGGCTGGGCTAAGCTAATCAAGGTGATTAGCGACTAAGTGGCCGGCCACATCGGCACTGGTTGGAGGGTGGTCGCCGGCGACCATCCGACGCGGCGAAGGCTCACCGGAAGCCACTGGAGGGGTCGGATCGACGCGGGGAAGGCGCTGGAACAAAGCCCGTGCTCGACCGCGTCGATTGGGCTGGTCAGGGGGGACCGGCGATCACCGGAGGTTCGCCGGGGAGTACTTCCACAGCAGTGCCCGATCGGCCACTACGGCGAGGAGTGCCAGGGAGCACAGGGAAGCTAGGGAAGAGAGGGAGGAGGACGGGGTGCTCACTGGGAGGTTGCAGGGGGGCTCGGAAGGCTCGGGGACGACCGGACGGCTCCAAATGACGGCGAGGACCGACGGCGACCGGCGGAGGGGATTCGGCAATGACGGCGAAGCAGAGGGCTCCTGGCTCGATTCCTCCGTCGAGGGGCTTCAGGGGCTCAGGGCGGAGCTGCTGGTTGGGTCAGGGGGGCTCGGGGGTGGCTAGAACGGCGGCACGACGGCGAGGAGCTGCGCGGCCATGGCGGGTCCGAGGGGGAGAAAGCGCGAGAGAGGGAGAGAGGTCGCGGGAGGGAGAGAGGAGAAGGGCACGACGGCGAGGTGCTGGCGCGCCTTGGGGCCTCCAGGCGGGCGACCAGGCAGGGAGGAGGTGGAGGCCTCGCCGTGCCCTCCTTTGCCTCTGCCTACTGGCAGAGGTAGGAGACGACTAGCACATGGGCCAGATGGGCTGCCCAGTGCCAGGCCTCCGGCCTCCTCTCTCTCTTTTTTTATTTCTATTTTCTGTTTTCTAACATTTGTTTGATTTTCTTTGCAGGTCCAAATACCCCTTCAATAATCCTAAAACTTTTTTTATAACTTCAAGTTTCAATATTTCAAACTTGTATCAAAAGTTTCAGATTATTTTGAAAGCAGTGATAATGATAATATTTTTATTTTTTATTTTCAGAGACTTAATTCAATAATTTAAAATATTTCAAATGTTCAAATAATTGGAATGGTCCCTGGTATATCCATGCCCTTAATTATCAGACATAGGGAACATTTTTGATGGGCATTTTGGATTTGTTGAAATTTCATTTGTTAGGAATTCCTTTAATTCATAAAATGCTTAGGGTTTCTTTCTTTCTCCCCATTTCATATTGATGCAATGATGATGATGATGATGCAAACACAATGCTAGCCTAGACACTTGCTAGGGTTGTGACAACTCACCCCCACTCAAAAGAATCTCGTCCCGAGATTTTGAGGTCGTCGGGAAGAGCGCGGGGTACTCTAGTCGAAGACGATCTTCTCTTTCCCATGTCGCCTCCTTTTCAGAATGGTGCGACCACTGAACCTTAAGAAACTTGATGTTCCGACGCCGAGTAGTACGCTCAGCTTGATCAAGAATACGAACAGGGTATTCTCGATATGTAAGGTTATCTTGGAGATCAAGCGTTTCGTGGTCCACTTCGCGGACAGGGTCCGAAAAGCAACGCCTGAGTTGTGAGACGTGGAAGACATCATGAACCTTGGAAAGATGAGTCGGAAGTTCCAATTGGTAGGCAACCTCTCCTTGTTTAGCAAGAATGCGAAAAGGTCCAATGTAACGAGGAGCCAACTTGCCTTTGATACCGAACCGATGGGTACCCTTCAGAGGTGTAACCGAAGGTAAGCCTTCTCGTCAACTTCATAGGTCACGGACTTATGATGACGGTCATATTGACTCTTTTGACGGGATTGGGCTGTTTTCAACTTTTCACAAATAACGCGAACTTGCTCCTCTACATCCTGGATCATATCCGGACCAAAGAGTTGCCTCTCTCCGGTTTCTGACCAGTTAAGAGGTGTTCGGCATTTTCGTCCATAGAGAACTTCAAAAGGGGCTTTGCCCAAGCTTGATTGATAACTGTTGTTATATGCGAATTCAGGGAACGGAAGGCAGTTCTCCCAATTCATACCAAAGGATATAACACAAGCTCGGAGCATGTCTTCAAGAATTTGATTGACTCGCTCAACTTGACCACTTGATTGAGGGTCGAAAGCAGTGCTAAAGGATAGATGAGTCCCCATAGCGGTTTGAAAACTTTCCCAAAAACGAGAAGTAAAGATACTTCCGCGGTCTGAGTTAATCTCCAAAGGAACACCATGAAGAGAAACTGTTCGAGAAACATATAACTCCGCTAGCTGACTAGCAGTAATGCTTTCACGAACAGGAAAAAAATGAGCCACTTTGGAGAGGCGATCAATGACTACGAATATAGCATTGTTCCCTCTCTTGGTCCTGGGAAAACCGGTGATGAAATCCATACCGACCTTATCCCATTTCCATTCAGGAATAGCTAAAGGTTGAAGGGTGCCAGCAGGCCTTTGATGTTCTGCTTTCACACGACAACAAACGTCACAATTAGCAACATACTGAGCAATTTCTCTCTTCATCCTAGTCCACCAGAACCTCTGGCGTAGGTCCTGATACATTTTGGTACTACCCGGACGAATTGTGAGAGGAGAATCATGAGCCTCCTTAAGAATCAGCTGTCTTAGACGGGTGCTCTTGGGAACCACCAACTGATTCTGAAAGAACACCACACCTCCATCATCCTTAGAGAAATCCTTAGCGTTTCCGCTAACGATATTTTCCTTAATCCGAGATATCCCTTTGTCATATCTCTGGACAGCTACTATTTGATCCTTAAGAGTAGGTTTCACCACCAAGTTGGATAGGAATCCTTGAGGAACAAAGTGAAGATTTAACTTCCTGAATTCCTCATGGAGAAGCGGTTGACCTTGTTGTAACATCAAATTGTTACAATAAGACTTACGACTTAGTGCATCAGCCATGACATTGGATTTTCCCGGGGTGTAAGTTATCCCTAAGTCGTAATCTGTAATCAACTCTACCCACCGTCTTTGCCTGAGATTCAAATCCGGCTGGGTGAAAATATATTTCAGACTTTGGTGATCAGTGTATATCTCGCAACGATTACCCAGAAGGTAATGTCGCCATGTCTTTAGTGCATGGACTACAGCTGCAAGCTCAAGATCATGTGTTGGATAATTATCCTCATGTGGACGCAACTGTCGAGATGTGTAGGCAATCACATGACGATCTTGCATGAGAATGCAACCTAATCCTTGTCGCGAGGCGTCGCAATAGATAATAAAGTCCTTAGAAAAATCTGGTGGCACCAGAACGGGAGCAGAGGTCAGTCGTCTTTTCAACTCCTGAAAACTATGCTCGCATTGTGGTGTCCACTCGAACTTCTTATCTTTCTTGAGGAGTTCAGTCAGAGGTTTCACAACCTTGGAGATGTTTTCAACAAAGCGGCAACAATAGCTCGCTAAGCCAAGGAAACTCCGAACTTGCTTAACCGATTCAGGTTGAGTCCAATCAAGGACAGCCTGAACTCTCTCGGGGTTGACAGCAATACCTTTGCCAGAGATCACGTGGCCCAGATAGGTCACTTCCGGCAACCAGAATTCACACTTGGAGAATTTGGCATATAGACGATGCTCTCGAAGCTTCATCAATACCAGCCTTAGATGCTCGGCATGTTCTTGTTCGTTCTTCGAATAGATGAGTATATCGTCGAGGTAAACCACGACGAATTTATCCAAATAATCCATGAAGATCGAATTCATCAGACGAGAGAAAGTGGCTGGAGCATTGGTTAAACCGAAGGACATGACGGTGTACTCGTATTGGCCATAACGAGTGACAAAAGCCGTTTTTGGAATGTCCCCATTTCTAATTCTGATTTGATGGTATCCCAACCTCAAATCCATTTTGGAGAAGACAGAGGATCCAACGAGTTGATCATACAAATCGTTGATCCTGGGAAGTGGATACTTGTTCTTGATAGTGACCAAATTCACTGGTCGGTAATCCACAACCATCCGATCTGATCCATCCTTCTTGTTAACGAAGAGGACGGGGCAAGCCCAAGGAGAAGAGCTAGGATGAATGAAACCTTTCTTCAAAGCTTCATCGAGTTGGGTTTTTAGCTCGGCTAGTTCTAAGGGTGCCATCTTATAGGGTCTTCTGGCTATTGGGACTGTCCCTGGGATAAGTTCTATCACGAACTCAACATCTCTGACAGGTGGAATACCTGTAAATTCTTCTGGAAAGACATCCGGAAAATCACGGACTACCGGAATATCTTCTAGCTCAGGGAGAGGGCTAGCATTTAAGGAATAGAGTTGGCGCTTGGGTGTTCGAGTAGAGACATTAACTATCTCTCCCGAGGGATGTGTAAGTTGAACATTCCTAGAATGAGTATCAATCTTGGCATAGTGGGCTTTCATCCAATCCATACCTAGAATGATATTGATGTCCGAAGACTTAAGAGCTATCAAGGATGCTAGGAATACTAGTCTATCCACCAGAATTTCATTGTCATGGCTCACTCTAGAAGTTTGACATTTGGATCCAGGAGTCTGAACTACTAAAGGAGTGGGCATGTCACAGAAGGACATGTTATGTAGTTGTGCATAACCTTCTGAGATGAATGAATGAGATGCCCCAGTATCAAATAGAACAGATGTTGGATGGCTATTAACAAGAAGCGTACCTAGAATGACATCAGGGTTTTCAAGAGCTTCTTCAACAGACAAATAATTAACTCGCCCACGGGCAGGAGTTGGCTTCACATAGAAGGCTTTCCCTGGTTTTCCGCGCCTAGCGGGCTTGGCATTATTCTGGGGACATTCACGAGAATAATGTCCCGGTTCTCCACACTTGTAGCATATCACTGTAGCACAAGGTGCAACATTTGTAGGCGGTCCTCCAAATGGTCTGGGTCGAGGGTTGGACTGAACTGGACGAGGTGCCTGGAAGGATGGCCTCGTAGTGTACCTTGCCGGCATAGCTGCATTGGGTACCCATATTCGGCGCTTGTTGGGTCCTGAACCCGATGCAGGGTTGAAGTCACGGTTATGCTTCCTCGAAGCCTCGTAGTCAGTTTGTCCGGACTCAGCATTGATGGCCTTATTGACGAGAGCCTGGAAGGTCGTGCACTCATGCAAGCGAAGATCTCGGCGAAGCTCAACATTAAGTCCCTTGCGGAACCTAGCCTGCTTCTTGGCATCAGTTGAGACTTCCTCTGGAGCATAGCAAGCAAGGTTTCCAAACTCGCGACTGTATGCATCCACTGACAATCTACCCTGTGCGAAGGCACATAATTCCTCTCTCTTTCAATCCATCAGCCCTTCCGGGATGTGATGGAGACGAAATGCGGCGCTGAACTCTGCCCATGTTGGTGCAGGTCCCTGGGGACGCATAGCCTCATAGCTTTCCCACCACAGGTTGGCAGGTCCCTCCAGAAAGTATGTCGCAAAGGTCACCTGAAACATTTGCAGCTCGAATCTTGCGTGACATACTGGTCAGCCAATCATCCGCATGAGGGGATCGATCGAGTGATGGTACTTAGGCGGACACAGTTTAATGAAGTCACCAAGTGACACTCCATCATGATGATCATTGTGGGGAGCATGAGCTGTGTTCTGTTCAATTCTCTCTAACAGTCTGTTGGTCTCCCTCTTATTCCGTTCAGCTTCTAGTATCACCTCCGCCAGAGATGGTGCATGTGGCAGCTCTTCTTGCCTTGGCTGGCTACTCTCACCTTGCTCATGAGCATGCACGGGGTTATTCCTGGTTGACACCATCCTGAGGAAAACAATCCATAGCTTAGACATGGGGAACAACAACTCTAAGACATGAATTAAGGAATGCACTGATCAACATGGCATGTAGGATAACACCAATCAACATGGTAAAGCAACTACCATATGAACATTAGGTTTCATACACCCATGGCTTATTTCAGTACAAGCCCAAGCTAAAAACAACTACAGAGAGATGACACCACTCATCGGAGGCATTACAAGAATCCTATACATTATCTATCTACACCTCCAAAACTCAACTCTCGACCTTGATCATATCCCACAAGACACACAGGATTGTGGCGATACGTCTACTACCATACTAGATCTAACATCCACGCACTCAAACGTCACCGTAGAATGCCTCGTATAGGTTACCCCCGTGACCTGGGAGCTGAACCTGAGGATCTGGAAACACTCTAGCCTGGGATCCCTGGAAACCATAAGGACACGGGTGTGGCCTTGGTCCCCTTGTCGGCGGCAACAGTGGTCCTCGAAGAGGGGTGATGCCTCCAACATCAGGCCAGTCTACGTGTGCTGGCAAATGAGTCCGCGCTGGAGTCAGCATCTCCATATCTCCATAACCTGTCTGCACGACAGGTGCCAACTGCGTCAAGGCTGTACAAAGACGGGCACGGGTAGCATAGAGCTCCATGCGAAGGGCACGTGCATCACGATCCCTGTTCTCCAATATCTGAGCGGTCACCTGCAATCTAGGGTCTTCATGAGGATGATCAAAGTAGGCTGCACCGAGATATCCATCCTCTCCTCCAATGGAAGCAGGAACATAGCAGAACTCCGTGTTCTGTAGCAGACCATGGTGAAACCTCATGATAGTCAGCATGGTGTAGGCGGCTTCCTGAACTGCCATATCTATGGTAACTCCCAATCCATGAGTCCAGTGAAGCGGCTCTGCAGCTCCAGGATAGGAAGGATATATCCTAACAGTACACAGATACTGACTCTGGTTGAAATCTCGATACTGCTCCTCCACTGTGTACTCTGGGTACCAGTGATATCCATCCTCCATCATCACTCTAACCAACATGGCCGTGTGACCCGGCACATCGATGCACCTGGTCAGACGGACCACCTGACGGAAAGGACGAGAGGGCATCTGAAACAGAGAATGATGCAAAGACATTAGATCCTAGCAGAAATTGGACAACATAACGGCTGTAATTGCTCAAATTTTTTTTGAGACAATTAAAAATATATTGGAAAGGCATAACCACTCGACTATCTAGACTCAAATCTCTTCTCCATCTGTTTGTCACACCAACAATCACTAAAATAACTGCACTTATTCACAAGCAAGCTAGCTATTGGTCCATGGCTAGTAACTCGTCATCCTAAGCAATAGATGAGGATCCTAGTTCCTATCCCCGTAGAAAAGATGAGAATGACCCAGCATAGAATAACTTGGGAAGAGGAGTAAAAAGAGCCTTACGTTCCCTTCCACAATCAATTCCCCTACTTATCTATAGTGTTTCTAGACTCAACTTCGGCCGGTTTGGCTTGGTAGTCCTACAGTCAGTCAGGCTCTGATACCAGCGCTGTCGGGACCCCGATCCTAGGTTATATGATTCCATACTGTAACAATCCACATCACTTTGCGGCCTCACGCACGGTACTCCATGGCTGCCACCTTACCTTGGCCGGGACCGTTTGCGTCTTTTGGCTCACGTACTGGAAACCACACAACAAAGAACCCGGGCCGACATGACTAGTCATAGAACCCAAGTAGCACATCCGTACGGAAACAGGCATACATAACCCAACAATGCAGGTGTCGGTCTCAAGCATGTGTAGACGAGTCATAGCAAGCTACAAGGACTCCATTACGTCGCGAGACACGGATGTCATCACTGCACGTAGACGAGTCGTAGCAGGCTACGGTGACTCCATTACACTGCGAGACATTTCCCCGAAGGGACAGACACAACAGCAAAGAAGGATACATGCCGGTCAATCAATGTGTTCGGAGCAGTAGCAAGCTAGCATGGCTCTGTGGAAGCACAAAGAGGCAGTTTCCCGTAAAGAGTACTACTAAAGGCACACGACTAGGTGTCGGATCCCATACATACCGTTGCACGTCACACGTACGCACGACATGCCCGATATGCATAGATACAACTATGGCATCACAACATAACCATACAACAACATGACTTTTATTTATGAGGCTCAGACGAGCCTTGCATAATATGTTCTTACAGATAGGGGTCACATGACCCGGCACTCAAGTCATACAAACATAGTCATACAAGCCAGCGGAAACTTAAGCTGTCTGAGTACAGACGGCAAAATATAAAATAGAGGCACACGACCTGACTATCTACAGCCCACCACACGGGCAAGATCGTAGCTGGAACACCAGTTATTCGGCATCGTCAACGTCTAGATAAAACCCACCTGATGGTTCCTGGTTTTCTTCTGCAACATTAATTAAGCAAGGATGAGTACAATCGTACTCAACAAGTCTTTAAAACAGACCTAGTCTATTTATGCTCATGTATCAACAAAGGGGTGGTGGAGTTTATGCAGAAAGCCAGCTTTGACTCATGGCTAACCTACACTACTCAGTTTTAAACTCTTTGTTACAATTTTAGTTATCCCACACGAGTCCACTACCTCCATCACAATACACTACCATGGATTCACCTTCCCCTTCTGGAAGTGTGCCATCCACGGTACTCACACTTGTCTTGAGATTTTTAGAAGTCTCCATTTGATTATCTATGAATAGCATAAGTTCTCCAAGTAGTCCATATCCGAGGACGCGGCTATTCTAATAGTTTCATAACCCTGCAGGGGTGTACTTCATCACACACGCTCTCGCCACAGATCGCTGTGTGCTTATAAAACCATGCACCTCGGCAACCTTCAAGCGGATGCCTAGCGAGGGAGTCGGCCACGACCGTCAATCACATAAGACCTCTAGTCCAGGCTACCGCCTATTTGAGACTGACCCGCACGGAAGTCCGGCCGAAGTTTCCGCTATGGTCCCAAACGATGTGCGCAGGGTTCCCAAGCCCACCATTCGGGTGACCCTTGGTACACCGTGCCCCTGCCTACCGCGTCGTAACCCACCCCGAGGGTCAGCGCTACGGACGGCCTCCAGCATGCTATAAACACCAGAAACTACTTGCAATACCTGGACCAAAGACTAAGCGACTGATGAGTCGAGAGGGTCAGTTAAGTATCCCAACTTGTGGTAGTATCTAGTCTTGGATCACAAACACAGAACCCAGTTCCTAAGAACGGTCCCAATGAGACAACCCACTATGTACTCCTACATAGCCTCTCATCGCTACCTTTACCAAATCGTATTCATTATAAGCTCATCACATCGGACAACACTCTTTCACTCAGTTCATCACCCAGATGAATCCGACATGGCATAACTCTAAGCATAGGAAGCATAGCAGGAAAAGTAAGCTAAGCACATCATGGCACAAGCATCTACCAGGTATGCTAGGTTGCAAGGTTTAGGTATTTAATGTGACAAGATCAGGTCATGCATAAGAATAGGATCATCTACCGTGTATAACTGACATGTGATTGTTTGTCCTAATGAAATAAATGAGAGCAAGAGAGAGAGAGTGGGATGTTATCGGAATGATCAATGAGGTTGCTTGCCTTGCTGGGTTGCAGAGGAGTTCTCTCCTTCGTCGAGGTACGGAGGGGTATCTTCCGGATTAGGGCCTACCGCAACGCAAATAAAAGCATTCAATACAAGCAGATGCAACAATATGATGCACGATCATGGCATAGTAGTATGCATAAGTGAGCTAATGTAACTAGTGATCATATCAATTTGAAATGTATTTGAATATAGGTTCAAAGTTGTTCTCATTTCAAATTCTATATATTGACCTAATGCTAAAATGTCCATGTTTACCTATTTAGGTTGCTCTATCATGCATGATAATAACACCATTGGATTCATTGGATTTTTTTGATAATTTTTCATATATAAATTATTTTCATCTGACTTACAGATTAATTTATATGATTTTTCAAAGTTTTTAGGTATTTCTGGAAATATTTATAATCAGAAAATAGATTTACTACGTCAGCCATGCGTCAGCATGACATCAGCCTGGTCAACCGACCACTCTGGGTCAAACCTGACATGGGGGCCCCACTGATCAGTGTCACGGGGGCTAATCCCACGCTGACCAGGGTTTGACCCAGCTCTGGGGCCCACTGTCAGTGGCTGGGCTAAGCTAATCAAGGTGATTAGCGACTAAGTGGCCGGCACGTCGGCACTGGCTGGAGGGTGGTCGCCGGCGACCATCCGACGCGGCGGAGGCTCACCGGAAGCCACTGGAGGGGTCGGATCGACGTGGGGAAGGCGCTGGAACAAAGCCCGTGCTCGACCGCGTCGATTGGGCTGGTCAGGGGGGACCGGCGATCACCGGAGGTTCGCCGGGGAGTACTTCCATAGTAGTGCCCGATCGGCCACTACGGCGAGGAGCGCCAGGGAGCACATGGAAGCTAGGGAAGAGAGGGAGGAGGACGGGGTGCTCACTAGGAGGTTGCAGGGGGGCTCGGAAGGCTCGGGGACGACCGGACGGCTCTAAACGACGGCGAGGACCGACGGCGACCGGCGGAGGGGATTCAGCGATGACGGCGAAGCAGAGGGCTCCCGGCTTGATTCCTCCGTCGAGGGGCTTCAGGGGCTCAGGGCGGAGCTGCTGGTTGGGTCAGGGGGGCTCGGGGGTGGCTAGAACGGCGGCACGACGGCGAGGAGCTGCGCGGCCATGGCGGGTCCGAGGGGGAGAAAGCGCGAGAGAGGGAGAGAGCTCGCGGGAGGGAGAGAGGAGAAGGGCACGACGGCGAGGTGCTGGCGCGCCCTGGGGCCTCCAGGCGGGCGACCAGGCAGGGAGGAGGTGGAGGCCTCGCCGTGCCCTCCTTTGCCTCTGCCTACTGGCAGAGGTAGGAGACGACTGGCACATGGACCAGATGGGCTGCCCAGTGCCAGGCCTCAGGCCTCCTCTCTCTTTTATTTTTTTATTTCTGTTTTCTGTTTTCTAACATTTGTTTGATTTTCTTTGCAGGTCCAAATACCCCTTCAATAATCCTAAAACTTTTTTTATAACTTCAAGTTTGAATATTTCAAACTTGTATCAAAAGTTTCAGATTATTTTGAAAGCAGTGATAGTGATAATATTTTTATTTTTCATTTTCAGAGACTTAATTCAATAATTTAAAATATTTCAAATGTTCAAATAATTGGAATGGTCCCTAGTATATCCATGCCCTTAATTATCAGACATAGGGAACATTCTTGATGGGCATTTTGGATTTGTTGAAATTTCATTTGTTTGGAATTCCTTTAATTCATAAAATGCTTAGGGTTTCTTTCTTTCTCCCCATTTCATATTGATGCAATGATGATGATGATGATGATGCAAACACAATGCTAGCCTAGACACTTTCTAGGGTTGTGACAACTACGTACGTTACCTGTAACGGCAGACTTTACACCCCACGACCAGACCCATTGATGCGGGGCCATTATGAGGGGCAGCGAACTCTATATAAGCCGCCCCTCCCCTCCTGCACAAGGGTTAAGAAAACTATTGTAATCTCTACATTCCACTCGACATAAAGCTCCCGAGCACTAAGACGTAGGGCTGCTACCTCCACGAGAGGGGCCTGAACTCATACAACTATGTGTACACCCTCGCCGTAGCTAGGACTCTGCCATCTCCATTCGTACCCCTACCATCTACTGTCAGGCTCGTTCCCACGACAATACTCGTAGCAGCCACGTAAAACATGCAACAACAATTAGAGGACATCTAACTTGTTTTTGCAGGGTATGTTGTGATGTGATATGGCCAATTACATGATGAGATATATGTGATGTATGAGATGATCATGTGTTGTATAGAATATCACGACTTGCATGTCGATGAGTACGGCAACCGGAAGGAGCCATAGGGTTGTCTTTAATTATTGTATGACCTATGTGTCAATCATTAAGCGCTATGTAATGCTTTACTTTATCGCTAAACGGTAGCAATAGTACTAGAAGCATGGTGGGCGCGACAACCCCGATGGCGACACGTTGATGGAGATCAAGATGATGGAGATCATGGTGTCATGTCGGTGACGATGGAGATCATGCCGGTGCTTTCAAGATGGAGATCAAAAGCACAAGTTCATGGCCATAACATGTCACTTATGATTTGCATGTGATGTTAATCCTTTTATGCACCTTGTTTTGCTTCGGACGACGGTAGCATTATAAGGTGATCCCTCACTAAAATTTGAAGATCAATTGTGTTCTCCCCGAGTGTGCACCATTGCGAAAGTTCGTCATGTCGAGACACCATGTGATGATCGGGTGTGATAGACTCTACGTTCACATACAATGGGTGCAAGCTAGTGTTGCATATGCAGAACACTCGGGTTAAACTAGACGAGCCTAGCATGTACAAACATGGGCTCGGAACACAAGAGACCAAAAGGTTGAAAAGCAATTTATGTATCACCGTTGTGGTTTTGCGTAGGTGAGAATTGTTCTTGCTAGATACCCATAGCAGCCACGTAAAACTTGCAACAACAATTAGAGGACGTCTAACTTGTTTTTGTAGGGTATGTTGTGATGTGATATGGCCAATTACATGATGAGATATATGTCATGTATGAGATGATCATGTGTTGTATAGAATATCACGACTTGCATGTCGATGAGTACGGCAACCGGCAGGAGCCATAGGGTTGTCTTTAATTTTTGTATGACCTGCGTGTCAATCATTAAGCTCTATGTAATGCTTTACTTTATCGCTAAACGGTAGCTATAGTAGTATGAGCATGGTGGGCGTGACAACCCCAATGGAGACACAATGATGGAGATCATGATGATGGAGATCATGGTGTTATGCCGGTGACGATGGAGATCAGGCCAATGCTTTAAGGATGGAGATCAAAAGCACAAGTTCATGGCCATATCATGTCACTTATGATTTGCATGTGATGTTAATCCTATTATGCACCTTGTTTTGCTTAGGACGACGGTAGCATTATAAGGTGATCCCTCAGTAAAATTTGAAGATCAATTGTGTTCTCCCCGAGTGTGCACCATTGCGAAATTTCGTCGTGTCGAGACACCATGTGATGATCGGGTGTGATAGACTCTACGTTCACATAAAACGGGTGCAAGCCAGTGTTGCATATGCAGAACACTCGGGTTAAACTTGATGAGCCTAGCATGTACAAACATGGGCTCGGAACACAAGAGACCAAAAGGTCAAACATGTCATATAGTAGATATGATCAACATGAAGATGTTCACCATGGAAACCACCTCAACTCATGTGATTATCGGACTTGAGTTGGTGAATTTGGAAGACGTATCACTCGAATGATCGGAGGGATGTCAATTTGAGTGGGAGTTCTTAGATAATTTGATTAATTGAACTCATTATCATGAACATAGTCAGTAGTGTCTTTGCAAATTATGTTGTAGATTACTTGCTCACGCTGTAGCTCCCTTGTATTTTTGTATGTTCCTAGAGAAATAGAGTTGAAAGATGATGGTAGCAATATTGCGGACTGGGTCTGTGATCTGAGGATTGTCCTCATTACTACACAAAAGGCTTATGTCCTTAATGCACCGCTTGATGCGCCAACCCTCTAGCGTCGTCTGTAGATGTTGTGAACATCTGATAGGCACGTTCTCATGACTACTTGATAGTTTAGTGCGTCATGCATTATGGCTTAGAATTGAGGCTCTGAAGCGTTTTGAACGTCATGGAACATATGAGATGTTCTAAGAGCTGAAATTAGGTTCTCAGGCTCGTGCCCTTGTTGTGAGGTATGAGATCTCTAACAAGATTCTTTGCCTGCAAGATGAAAGAGAATAAGTCAATCGTTGAGCATGTGCTCAGATTGTCTGGGTGCTACAATCGCTTGAATCGAGTGGGAGTTGATCTTCCAGATAAGATAGTGATTGATATAGTTCTCCAAGTAACTATCACTAAGCTACTAGAACTTGGTGATGAACTATAAAATGCTAGGGATAGAAATAATGATCCCTGAGCTGTTCGCGATGTTTGACACCGCGAAGGTAGAAACTAGGAAGGAGCGTCAAGTGTTGATGGTTAGTAAAACCACTAGTTTCGAGAAGGGCAAGGGCAAGGAGGGAAACTTCATGGATGGCAAGTCAGTTGCTCCTCCAATGAAGAAACCCAAAGTTGAACCCAAACCTGAGACTAAGTGCTTATATTATGAGGACAACGGTTGCTGAAGCGGAACAACCGTAGATACTTGGTAGATAAGAAGGCTGGCAATATCAACATAAGTATATTCGATGTACGTGTTATTAATGTGTACCTTGCTAGTACTCCTAGTAGCATGTAGGTATTGGATACCAGTTCGGTTGCTAAATGTTAGTAACTCGGAATAAAAGCTACGGAATAAATGGAGCACTGTCTAAGGGTGAGGTGACGATGTGTGTTGGAAATGTTTCCAAGGTAGATGTGATCAACATCGCACGCTCTATCTACCTTCGAGATTAGCGACAAACCTAAATAAATGTTATTTGATGTTTTGCGTTGAGCATGAACGTGATTAGATCGTGTTTAGTGCAACATGGTTATTCATTTAAGTTAGAGAATAATGGTTATTCTGTTTACATGAGTAATACCTTTGATGGTCATGCACTCAGTGAGAATGGTTTTTTGAATCTTGATCGTAGTAATACACATGTTCATAACATTGATGCCAAAAGATACAAAGTTAGTAATGATAGTACCACATACTTGTGGCACTGCCGCTAAATGTCATATTGGTATAAATCGCATGAAGAAACTCCATGCTGATGGATCTTTGGACTCATTAGATTTTGAATCGGTTGGGACATGCGAACCATGCCTCACGGGCAAGATGACTAAGGACCCCGTTTTCGGTTTAATGGAGCGGGCAAGTGATTTATTGGAAATAATACATGTTGATGTATCCAATCCAATGAGTCTTGTAGCGTGTGGTGTATATCGTTATTTTCTTACCTTCACTGATGATTTGATTAGATATAGTGTATATTTACTTAATGAAACACAAGTCTGAATTTTTGAAAAGTTCAAGCAAATTCAGAGTGAAGTTTAAGATCATCATGACAAGAAGATAAAAATGTCTGCGATGTGATCGTGAAGGTGAATGTCTGAGTTACGAGTTTGGCATACAACTTTAGACGATGTGAAAGTTGTTTCACAACTCATGCCGCCTGGAACACCATAGTGTGATGGTGTGTCCGAACATCGTAGTCATGCTCTATTGGATATGGTATGAACTATGATGTCTCTTATCGATTTGCCACTATAGTTTTGGGGTTATGCATTAGAGACAACAACATTCACTTTAAACAGGGCACCATCTAAATCCGTTGAGATGACACCATGTGAATTATGGTTTGATAGAAACTTAAGCTATCATTTCTTAATGTTTGGGGCTGTGACACTTGTGTGGAAAAATGTTTTCACCTAATGAGCTCGAACCCAAAGCGAACAAATGCATCTTCATAGAATACCCTAAGAACAGTTGGGTGAACCTTCTATCTCAGATCCAAGCATAAAATGGTTGTTGCTAAAACTGGGTCCTTTCTTGAGGAAAAGTTTCTCTCGAAAGAATTGAGTGGGAGGAAGATAGAACTTGATGAGGTTGCTAAACCTTTGTTTCAACGAGAGAGTAGCGCAGTGCAGGAAGATGTTTCTGTGAAGCCTATGTTAGTTGAAGAGGAAGTTAATGATGATGATCATGAAGCTTCAGATCAAGTTACTATCAAACCTCGTAGGTCGACAAGGACATGTACTGCTCCTGAGTGGTACGACAACCCTGTCATAGAGGTCATGTTGTTGGATAAAGATGAACCTACGAGCTATGGAGAAGCAAGGATGGGCCCAGATTCCGACAAATGGTTAGAGGCCATGTAATCCGAGAAAGGATCCATGTATGAAAACCAAGTATAGACTTTGGTAGACTTACTCGTTGGATGACAGGTCGTTAAGTAAAAATGGACCTTTAAGATGAAGACAGACGTTGATGGTAAATGTCACCATTTATAAAGCTCGACTTGTTGCAAAGTAGTTTACGACAAGTTCAAGGAGTTGACTGCGATGAGACTTTCTCACTCGTAGCGATGCTAAAGTCCGTTGGAATTATGTTAGCAGTTGCTGCATTTTTCAATTATGAAATCTGGCAGATGGATGTCAAAACATCATTTCCTTAACGGTTTACTTGAGGAAAGGTTGTATATGATACAACTACAAGGTTTTGTCAGTCCTAAGGATGCTAAAAGGTGAGCAAGCTTCAGTGATCCTTCTATGGACTGAAGCAAACATCTTGGAGTTGGAATATACACTTTGATGAGGTGATCAAATTTTTGAGTCTATACAAAGTTTATGAGAAACTTGTATTTACAATAAAGTGAGTTGGAGCACTATAGAGTTTCTGATTAGCATATGTGGTTGACATATTGTTGATCGAAAATGATGTAGAATTTCTGGAAAGCATAAAGGGTTGTTTGAAAGGAGTTTTTCAAAGGAAGACCTGGATAAAGCTACCTAATTGTTGAGCATCAAGATCTATAGAGATAGATCAAGATGCTTGATGAGACTTTGAATGAGTACATACCTTGACAAGATTTTGAAAGAGTTCAAAATGGATCAGTCAGAGAGAAGTGTTCTCGCCTACTTTGTAAGGTGTGAAGTTGAGTGAGACTCAAAGCTTGACCACGGAAAAATAAAGGGAAAGGACAAATGTCGTCCCCTATGCCTTAGCCATTGGCTCTGTATAGTATGCCGTGCTATGTACCGCACCTGTGTGTGTCTTGCCATGAGTCCGTCAAGGGGTACAAGAGTGATCCAGGAGTGGATCACTAGACGACGGTCAAGATCATCCTTAGTAACTAAATGACTAAGGAAATGTTTCTCGATTATGAAGGTGATAAAGAGTTCGTCGTAAAGAGTTACGTCAACGCAAGCTTTAACACAATTCCGAATGACTCTTAGTAGCAATTCGGATACATATAGTGGAGAAGCCATTTGGAATAGCTCCAAGTGGAGTGTGGTAGCAGTATTTACAGTTTGACATAGAGATTTGCAAAGTACACATGGATCTGAATGTCGCAGACCCGTTGACTAAAAGACCTCTCTCACATGCAAGGCATGATCGAGCCCCAGAATTCATTGGGTGTTAGATTCATAACAATGCGAATCACATGGTGATGTGAACTAGATTATTGACTCTAGTGCAAGTGGGAGACTGTTGGAAATATGCCCTAGAGGCAATAATAAATTGGTTATTATCATATTTTCTTGCTCATGATAATCGTTTATTATCCATGCTAGAATTGTATTGATCAGAAACTCAGATACATGTGTGGATACATAGACAACACCATGTCCCTAGTATGCCTCTAGTGAACTAGCTCGTTGACCAAAGATGGTTAAGGTTTCCTAGCCATGGACATGAGATGTCATTTGATAACGGGATCACATCATTAGGAGAATGATGTTATGGACAAGACCCAAACTAGAAACGTAGCATATGATCGTGTCAGTTTATTGCTACTGTTTTCTGCATGTCAAGTATTTGTTCCTATAACCATGAGATCATGCAACTCGCTAACACTGGAGGAGTGCCTTGTGTGTATCAAACGTCGCAACGTAACTGGGTGACTATAAAGGTACTCTACAGGTATCTCCAAGGGTGTCTGTTGGGTTGGCATGGGTCAAGACTGGGATTTGTTACTCCGTGTGACGGAGAGGTATCTTAGGGCCCACTCGATAATACAACATCACAATAAGCCTTGCAAGAAATGTGACTAAGTGTTAGCCACGGGATCTTGTATTACCGAAATGAGTAAAGAGACTTGATGGTAATGAGGTTGAACTAGGTATGGAGATACCGACGATCGAATATCGGGAAAGTAACATACCGAAGAACAAAGGGAACAACATACGGGATTAATTGAATCCTTGACATAGAGGTTCGACCGATAAAGATCTTCATAGAATATGTAGGAACCAATATGGGCATCCAGGTCCTGCTATTGGTTATTGACCATAGAGGTGTGTCGATCATGTCTACATAGTTCTTGAACCCGCAGGGTCTGCACACTTAAGGTTCGGTGACGTTTCGATAGTATATAGTTATGTATGGTGGTGACCGACGATTGTCCGGAATCCCGGATGAGATCCTGGACATCATGAGGAGCTCCGAAATGGTTCGGAGGTAAAGATTGATATATAGGAAGTCCTGCTTTGGTCACCTGAAAAGTTTCGGCCTCATCGGTAGTGTACCGGGAGTGCCGGGAGGGTACCGGGGGACCATTGGGAGGGGTGTCTCAACCCAAGAGGCTGCATGGGATGTGGGAGGAGGTTAACCAGCCCCTGGTGGTCTGGCCAAAGCCTCCTCTAAGGGCCCATGTGGCTGGAGTGGTTTGATAAGGAAAAAATCCAAAGGTGGAGAGGTGGAAAGAGTTTCCAAGTGGAAAGGAGGAATCCTACTCCTAATAGGATTGGAGTTGGACTCCTCCACCTCCAATTTCGACCAAACCTTGAGGGTTTGAGGCTGCCTCCTCCACTCCCTCCCTCCTATATATACTAGATGATTTAGAGGGAAAAGCTAACCCTAATAGCCACGTGCTACCTCTCCTCTAGATCGCAGTTTCTCCTATAGATCGGTTTTCAGCGGTGCTTAGGCGAATCCCTACTGGAATAGCTCCACCATCATCACCGCAACGCCATTGCGCTGCTGGAGAACTCATCTACCTCTCCTCTCCCTATTGTTGGATCAAGAAGGCGGAGATCGTCATCGAGCTGTACGTGTGCTGAACGTGGAGGTGCCATCCGTTCGGTGCTAGATCGGAAGGACCGTGATCAAGATCGCGAGACGATTCATGATTAGATCATGGGATGGATCGTGATGAGATCGCGGGACGGGTCGTGATTGGATCGCGAGATGGATCGTGATGGGATTGCGGGATGCTCGGCGATTTGGATCACGAAGACATTCGACTACATCAACCGCATTTCTTAATGCTTCCCACTTAGCAATCTACAAGGGTATGTAGATCCACTCTCCCTCTCGTAGATGCTCATCACCATGGATAGATCTTGCGTGTGCGTAGGAATTTTTTGTTTCCCATGCAACGTTCCCCAACAGTCATGATATTCTTAATAGGATGACTTCCACCTACTTGCTTTCCAGCTTGACAAGCACTACAAAGTATCTTTGTGAAAGCTAACATCTTTAACACCAAGTATATGATCACCTTTGATAAGTTTGTCTAAATTACGCATGCCAACATGTCCTAGTCTTCTATGCCAAAGCCATCCTTTGGAAGATTTTGCAATAATACAAGTATGAGGTTTGGATCTCTTAGTGAAATCAACAACATATAGATCACCTCTACGAAAACTGGTAAAGACCATTTTATGATTATCTTGATGAAACACTTGGCAATCTACTTTCGTGAATAACACATTGAAACTAAAGTCGGCAAGTCTAGATATGAAAAGAAGATTGTATCCAAGAGATTCAACAAGCATAACATTTTGAATAGAGCTATCATGGGATATGGCCACCTTACCAAGGCCAAGTACCTTACCCTTAGAGTTGTCTCCAAAGGTCACGTACCTTCGAGGACCTTGATTAGGCATGATCTCTTGGAACATGTCTTTATCACCAGTCATACAATCCGTACATCCACTATTGAGAATCCACTATTTTCCTCTGGACTAGTAATCCTTAAAGTTTGCCATTAGACTCAGATTCTTCACAATCTTCTCATGCTCGATGTCGAACAACTCATCTTCTCCAAGATAGTCGTGTTCCACATTGTCATCATCAAGTGGGAAATCCTCATCATAAAGAACAAGTGATTCGTTAGGATAGTGATCATGACAATGGTCAAGTTTATGAATGCGAAGGGCTTCAAATATTATGTTGTTGATAGTGGTGACATCTCCTTTAGCACACATAAGATCACAGAGCTCAAATAGACATTTAGCAAAGTTAGGATCACTAGGCTTCATTTTGTGAAAAGCAACAATTTTATGAAGAATTTCATCAAGATTTCCTAATTAAAGATTTGGATATCATTTCTCTAAGTCAGACCACAAGGTATAGGCACATGCAAAGTTCTTCAATTGAGAAAGCACGAATCTTGGTAAACCTCTAACAATAAGATTGACAGTTCTTAGGTTACCAAGCATGTTAATTTCCTCTTCGTGTGTGGGATGCAATTCATCAATGGGGAGCACATAGGGTTTTTCAATATATTTTGTCAAAGGGAATTTATCAAATAGATCAATCATGGCATTCTTCCATTGACTATAGTACTCTCCATCAAGAATGGGCACTCTACAACTCAAACTCTCTATTCTAGACACATCCAACTTCCTCCATGGTGATTAAACCGAAGCAATGGAGACCAAAGCTCTGATACCACTTGTAGGATCGTTAGAAGAGTGTCTAGAGGGGGGTGAATAGACTACTAGCAGGAATTTAAAACCTAACCTTTTTCCAAGTTAATTAGTTGGCAGATTTTAACTATTTTAGCAAGTCTAGCAAGTCTAATAGCCCTACACATGCATGTCTATAAGTATGGCAGCGGAAAGTAAAGACATTGCATATGAAGTAATGAGATGGGATAAGAAGATAAAATGCAATAGGAGACGCAAAGATTTTTCTCGTGGTTCTGATAGGTGGTGCTATCATACATCCACGTTTATGGAGTCTTCAACCCACGGAGGGTAACGATCGCGGGAGTCCACGGAGGGCTCCACCCATAAGAGCCCACGAAGTAGCAACCTTGTATATTCCATAGGGCTTCCGTCCATGAAGGACTAGCCTCACTATGGGTAGATCTTCACAAAGTAGGTGATCTCCTTGCCCTTACAAACTTCTTGGTTCGCTCCACAACACAAAGTAGGAGGCTCCCAAGTGAAACTTAACCAATCTAGGAGGCACCACCCTCCAAAAGGTAATAGGCTCGATAATGATGATGAACTCCTTGCTCTTGTGCTTCGAGATGATAGACTCCTCAACACACAATCACTGTCTCACAGATTTGGCTTGGTAGAAGAGATGGGATTGGTGGAAAGCAACTTGGGGAGGCTAGAAATCAAGATCCATATGGTTGGAGTAGAAGATCTTGATCTCAACACAAGTGTAGGTGGTTCTCTCTCAGAAAATCCGATAGGATAGGTATGGAATAGTTCTGAGTGCTTCTCTTTCGAGTGGGTGGTGGTGAAGGGGTATATATAGGCATCCCCGGAAATCCAACCGTTACACACAAAATGACCAACTCGGTGACACTGATGTGTTAATCTCGGTGGTACCGAAGTGGCTAAAAGGTGGCAACTTTTGAATCTCGATGAGACCGGTATAGGAACCTCGGTTGCACCGACAAGGTGACCAACGGTCAGAATTGCCAAACTCGGTGACACCGATTCAACATTCTAGGATGGAGCGAAAATGTGAAATTGCGTAACAAAAAGTTGGCAGCCCAACGTGGTGGCACCGAAAGCAGTGTCGGCTGCACCGAAGGGTTAGGGTTTGGCTGAGTCTGTCTAGGGTTTGGAATCGATGGCACCAGGATAGGAATGTTGGTTGCACCGATTTTGAATGTTTGGCTAAAGACAAACTTTGGTGGGAGAGTTTGTGGATGTTTTGGTGACTATCAATTGTGCATGTATGAGCATTTTGTTCACCAACAAAACCTTACCCATTTTAATAGTATTGGCTTTCCTATGAACTCAAAGTGATTTCTCACAAATGTAAAATGTAGAGTCCTCTTGCTTGAAGCTTGCCCAACCTATTTCCTTGCATCTCGGGGTGATTCCATAATCTCCACAATCCTTTTGCTAGACCAAATCTCCATGGACTATTATCTGAAATACACTAGATAAAGGTGTTAGTCCAAGAGACAATGTATGTTTTCATGAATTATCAAAAGCACCAAGGGAGCATGTTGTGCTTTCAAAAGGGGACTTGATGCTTTAATGCTATGGTTGGGTTTTACTTTAGTGATCTTTAGTTGTTGCAGATGCTTGCTAGAGTTCCAATCATAAGTGAATATGATCCAAGTAGAGAAAGTATGTTAGCTTATGCCTCTCCCTCATATAAAATTGCACTAATGATTTCCGATCTTGTTAACAATTGCCTAGGAGAATTCCGCACACCGACCCATCATTATTCTACACTCGCTATTTGTAATATATTGTAATATTATGATAACAACACCTATTTTTATATTCTACTTCTCCGATTTCATGCAAAGCTATCCTGTTCATACCCACAACATAGTTTTAATTCTCGCTTCTAGATGGAAGGAAACGTTCGGTGTACGTAGAATCGTATCGGTGGCAGATTGGACTTGAGAGAATATTGATATTAACTTTAGCTCTTTGTGGGTTAGACACTCCATACTTATCACTTCCACCTTTGGAAATTGCTATGATGATTCCTTGCACTTGGGGATTATCATTCTCTAAGAGCTCTATTCCTCCTGTTCTTCGAGGGGAACGTTTTGTAGACCTTCAGAACTTCGGTGTTGTATTCGGCTTATGATGAATAGCGCCTGGTCGGTGGAAGTGTCTCAAGGATGGCCTTGCTGCTCTTTGCGACCTACCTGACGACCTAGCAAGCTCTAAGGCTGTGAGTCAGGCTCGTGTTTAGCAGGACAGAATGTATGGGGCAAGGTTTATCCAATAGTCCATCAAGGATAGTACTGACCCTTGAAAGGGACTTTCTTTTTTTGGCGGGTCAGAATCTGACTGGCCACTTTGGAGGTATCCTCTTTTCCGATCTCCACTAGGGTGTTCGGGGAAAGTTGGTTCCAAAAATAATTGCTTGGATAGCCAGGCGCTTTCCATGGCATAGTATTTTTGTACCAAATTGGATAGCTCGGAAAAGTCGAATGTGTCGGCGAGCCAGGGCGTTATGAATCCCTTCATCGTGGCAATTTGTAGTGAAGGTTGCCATGATCTCTTGATCACTATGACCTTTTTCTCTGCTTCTAGAGAGTAGGAGTCTGGCCCAAAAGTGATGGATTGACTCTCTTGGTAATTGTTTAGTGTCACGAAAGACCGAAGACTCGGGCTTTGGTGTGATAATAGAATCATCGTCTTGGCTGGCCGATGGGAAAAAATCCGACTCCACGCCACACTGAGTGTTCTGAATCAAGGACTTTGATTTGTGAGATAAATCTTGGATGACGGTCTAGTATTAGGATAAATTCCGGCATTGGAATCGCCAATGAAGTCTTGGCGATCAGAGATCGAGGTATAGACAGTTTTCAACTCCGGTTGTTAGGATGAGTCTTTAACCAAACACTCGATGGTAGCGACGAGGAGGGTGATCAGGGGAGAATGAATCTCCCTATGGTCGGGCCTAATCCCGAGCCAGTCATAGACTATAACATCCCAAATTTTGGAATGTTATAACTAATATTAGAATGAATGCTTGCTTGCTTGAGTGATTGAAATTGAATGAAATTTGAAACTTTTGAATGAGAGGGAATAAAATGACTTTCCCATTTTCTTTTGAATTCAACTTCTTACTTTTAAAATCAGTGAGGGAAGATGACATGACTTCTTGAACATGAAAAGATTTGGAAAGGGAATTTGAAAACCATTTGAAAATTTCTCATATGGAGTTTTACCTTCCATATTTGAATTCCCTATTTGAATTTGTAAGCATTCAAACCCCTTGAAAGGTTTTTGAGAGGAGTAATATGACACTCCAAACCAGGGGTATTTTTGTGAAGCTTTTGAACAATATAACCCAAGGGGTTATTTGAAAATATTTGCAAAAATAAATAAAGCCATTTAGGCATTTTCTGAAAATAATTTTGTTAAAGGTATTTAATTTGGCTAAAGAAAAATGTTCATTAAATGGAATTTATTTCCCTGATCATTTTGGTATATAAAACTTTATTTGTTGGACACATTGTGAATGTCTTAATGTTGTTTTTAATGCCCTGTATATTAATAAAGGGAATAGTTAACGCATATTAAAGCCCATGGCCCACCTGCCTCTAATCTCTCTCCCGAAATTCCTCCGCAACGGTCACCGCCGTGCTGATCTCTCTCTCTCTCTGACCACGCGACCCCACCGACCGATCCCCAAACCTCGCGGTCACCTCCCTCCTCTCACTCCCCAAACCACGCCGGCGAGATCACCGCGCCGGATCCGCCTCCCCTTCCATTCCCCAACCACCCGAGGCCCTATAAAAGCCCCCGGTACTCTCCTCTACCCATTCCCCCACTTTCCCCCTCTGCCCGAAGCCTCTCGCTACCGTATTAGCTCGCCGGAGCCCGACCGCCGCCGCCGCGCCATTTCCATCGTGTCGCTCCACCTCGACCTCCCCGAGCCTTTCCGAGCCCACCATCCACCTCCCCACAGCCTTGCGCACCTCCCTGTGTCCTTGCCCGAGCCCCACACCCACCGGTGCATCGTCCCCGTTGACACCCGAACGTCGCCGCCGCCTCGGAGCTCTTCACCGACGCCCTCGACCAACCGCGATGACGCCAGGACCACCACCCGACTCGCCATCCTCGTCCGCATCCCCTGGAGCCCTCGCCATCGCCGGAGGACCACCGGCGACGCCTCCCCGTCGACCTCGCCGCTTCGGCCTTGCCAGAACCTCGCTGGAGTTGACCTCCCGCCGCGGTGAGCTTCCCCCTCGGTCCGATCTCATTTGAACGGCCACGATTAGAACCCCCATACCCTTTCGGTTTATTTAAAATGAACCGGCCAGTTTTCTTTTAGTTAATTTTAGCCGAAACGTTTTCTGTTAAGTGTCGGTCGTCCACTCGAATCATTAGAACATGCTCCCTCCATAGCCTATCAGAACCTGCCACGTTACCCTGTCCGTTAGTTTAGTTTTTTTTCTTCTTTTTTTTCTTTTTGTTTTAGAAAACAGAATAGGTTCTGTTTTTATTTTTGTTATATCTTTTCGGTTTTTAAGTGTTTCTTTTTGCATTAGTTCACAAATTTGCTCTAGTTTCTGTAGATATCAAGTTTGACCAAATTTGAATAATTTAAAATTGATTTAAAACAGCTTTGATTCAAATATTATTTTCTAGATATCTTGAGTTTGAAAATATATTTTGATTTGATTCTTTTTGCTACTTGTCACTAGGGACCTTAGTTATTAGTAGGTAGAGTTTGGAAATTTTTAGAATATTTTATAGTAGTCTTTTAAAGCAAAACAGATTCTGTTTAGTTCTATTAGGTCTATTTATATTCCCTTTTGTTTTAAATTATTTTATTTTATATTAGTGATAGACTTTTATAAAGTTTTCTGTCAAATAATAGAAGCCCTTCAACACAAATAATATTTTATTAGTTGGTTGCATGAAAATCAATTCCAGTTCAACTATAACTTGCAATTGGATTTTCATTGCTATGTTGATCTTCTATTTGAAAATAGTTCCACAAATTGTTTTATAAGTTTGATTTTCTGTTAATCTAAGTTTAGACCAGAAACAATTTGTACTATAGTTGAGATTGTTTGTGGTTTAAGCCAAGGATGACCTTATAAAAGAAGAATCTTTATAAAAGCTTTTCAATTAGTTCACTTTGCAAAATGAAGACTTATGAGAAAATACTTTCTATTAATTATTTGCTTTAAAATTTGTTTTTCTTTTATTTATTAACTTACTGTTTTTCTTGATGATATGTTCAAGTAGTTAAAAACTTAAGTTGCTAGAGTATTGTTTTCTTAGTCCCTAGTTGTTCTTCAAAAGTAATTCCTTTTTTTGCTAAGTAAAATATTACTAAACTACTTTTGATTATACTTTACTTTGTTTTGAGTTTTTACTTTTGAAAATAGGATGTAGTTGTAGAGAAGACCAACTTTGGTGGTGTTGATGAAGTTTTGTTGATTTTTACTTTTGTCTTATGTATTTCCTTCATCACCACATTAGTTGTGTTGATGTAGTTTTGTCTTAAGTATTTCCTTCATCACCACCATGCTGCTTTTGGTTTTGTGTTGCCTTTTTTATTGATTAGTATTGCCTGCTAGTATGATTGCTTATAAGAATGAAATGTTTGATTGTATAGATTTTCATCGGAGAGTGACGAATAGTCTATCAGTTATCTCTGAGAGCGATATTATTTCTTCATCAACAGTACAGGCAAGTCATTGACCATGTACACCTATGTTTTATTGCATTATTTATTCCATCACCCCAATTGCATGCAAATTAGGTAAATGGGAAACTTGGTTACTTGTTGTAGTATCATGTGGTAGGTACCCCTCAACCCTTTGACACATTGACCCCGGGAAACGTTGTTTTACATTTTGCTATGCTAATAGTAGACGGGGTTGGTTGTGTGATTCATGAGAGTTGTGAGTTAATAATTTCAAGACCTACATGATGATCAAGTCTTAAAGACTCCAAGTTTTCAACTTACTTCTGGGTGGATGATGGTTGAACGGCGCCTTGGAGAAACCAGTGGTTAGACTAGATGATGCTGGAGAAGTGCCAGTATTCATGCGGAAAGGTCCACCCAGGCACAAAGAGATGGATGGATGCTTCAAGACCCAAGGCTTACCTGCACAGCCACAAGCCATTATGGGCTCTGGCTTGGTTGGATATTGTTGTGACCCTAGACAGGCGGTGCTACGAGATGTAGAAGAACAGTAGGAAAGGATGGGCACCGACAGAGTCTCGGGGAAACCCTTTAGAAGACCATGTTTTGGTCATCCGTTTCTCAAACACCATGAAGTGCGAGAAATCCAACGGAGGCGATCAAATCTTGTGGGGAACGTGTGCAAAACCCTGCAGTGTACTCAAACCTAATCGATTAGCCGTGTCCACGGTCATGGACAACTTGAGCCAAAGGAACTGAAACTATCTGGAACTCTCAACACAATAAATTACATTGATGTGGGTATTTTAATGACAACTTGGGTATGAGAATTAGTTGGTGGAACCATCTCATTAATCAACCAACATTGTAGTAATTATGCTTTTACCCTCTCTTGTTGTAGGAAAAATTTGGCTTTATGCAAAACCCACTACCCCAGTTGCCATATATGCATGTAGAATAGATGATTACTTCACCCCCTTCTTTTGTGACTTGCCGGCATATTCAAAATGCTGACCTACACGGCTGCAATGTCTTATGTTGCAGATAAGCTCTACGACGGGTAAGAGTACGATTCAGGGTTACGGTCTACACTCAACCTGCCGTTGGTGTTATTGGGACTCCACCCCCGTTGACTGTTTCCGCTGAGATTTTAAGGTATATATCAGTTTTACGTTAATTACATGTGATTGCACTTTTATATATACATTGATGTACTGTGTGTGCCAGCATACTGATCCAGTGATGGCACAGAACACACAGACGCTTGACTCATTTTGAGTCGGGTCGCTACAGAAATGGTATCAGAGCACATGTTGACTGTAGGACGTGACCCTAGAAACTGGAAAGCCCTTAGGAAATGATTTCTTGAAAAAAAAACTTTGTTTTCAAAAGACCCTTTACTTCTCATCTTATTTGAGCTTTATCAAATGATCTCTCTTACCTCAAACAGTTAGAAAATACCCTTTCCCCTTGACCCCACTAAGGATCAACTGAGACCACTTCGGGAAGGACAAGATATCAAAACAACTGATGGTCACTTCAAAGTAAAGAAGATTTCACCCTGCATTAGAAGAGTTGAAGCTACACTACTTGAAGACTGCGAAGACCCGAAGAAATTGAAGACCATGAAGAATTTCCAAGATATTATGCCCTAGAAGACCAAACCCCTGTTGTATACTTACGTTAGATATGATGATTTGTGAGCTGTCATTTGTGTGTAATTTTTGACAGCCACAACTAAAATCTATTTTCAAAACCATTGTTTGTATTGTGTGTATCCCCTCCTTTCTCTCTCTTACCCATCTCATCCCAAAACCTTGAACCCAATAGATGCTGAATGAAGCTGGACTCGTGTATTCCGGATCGATGACCCGGTTAGAGACAGAAGATGGATTCAGAACATGGAGGATCATCTAAGGAGTAACCATGTTGCCAGAAAAGAGATGGTCCAGTATGCTTTTTGGTACTTTGCAGAAGGTGCTGCAAATTGGTGGAAGATGCATGAAGATATCCATGATAGGCAAGCATCAAACACTTGGGAAGAATTCAAGATAACTCTGCAAGGATCACATGTGGTTACCAACACCCAGAAGCCCCGTGGCAAAGATGTGAAGAAGATTTGTGCATGCAGGATATGTGGAGAGATAGGACACACCCAGGAAGAACACAAGGAAGGATGCCCTCATTGTGAAGAAAATCACCGAGCTGAGGAATGCCCAATTGGGCAGGTGACATGTTTCTTGTGCGAAGGAACTACGCATTACCCGGCTCAATGCCAAATGTACCCCAAGGTACAAGAAGTCATCAAGCAGCAGAAGGAAGCCATGAAGGAAGCCTTCAGAGATAATTTAGGAGAACTTGTGATGAAGAAAGATGTTGAAGACCCTAATGGAGAAGGCTTAACCAGATTTTACTCCAATGCCTGCTATTCATGTGGAGAAGAAGGACATTTCTCACAGGACTGTACGAAAGAAAGAAAAGAGTATCTGGGAAACTTCCTGACAGAAGAAGTGGAGTTTGATCCATAGGAAATTGAAAGTTTGATCGGAACAAAGGAGCCCAAGAAGAGAAACCGAAGACGTTCTCAGAACAACCCAATTTCTGCAAAGAAGGATCTGAGTCAAATCATGTGTTTCCGGTGCAAGAAGACAGGACATTACTCCTATACCTGCCCAGAGAAGAAGGCTAAACATGAGTAGTTTGAGTTTTGAATTTTTGGAAGTAATAAGTGTAATAGCTAGCACTCTTATCATTTTGAAGTTATGTAATGGAAGTCTCAGAGTTTGTAATAAATTCATGAGATCAATGGAATTTATGGTGTCATAATTCATCTATGTTGAACTATACGAGTTGTTACTCTATCAACAAAGATCTCTGACCAATTTCGAGGATATGAGAAAATATGATCTATGCAAGCATGAGTACATTTCATTTTAAGTGTGGTAGCAACCACTGGGACAAAAGAATGAAGAGAATACCATTCATATTAAGGAGTTTGGATAACTAAAATACAGGTGAAGAGAATGTGGAACCATATCCAACTATGTGGATGACAACACCCGAAATAAAATACCTTGGATTTTGAATATGATGAACCAAAACTGTTATTGGTAAACAGACCAATGGAATGGAAAAACATATTCAAGGAATAGAACGTGTATCAAGGATGGATCTCATGGTTTCATGAATGTTGCCCAAAGATCATGAAGCAAGAAGTTGTGATTGGATCAGCAAACGTTTCCTTAGGAGTATCCGAAATCCTGAGAGTTGTGAAGAAACAATAGGTGTTTTTGTTCAGCTTGTAGAATCAAAGGATTTATCCGAACCTCGTTCGTTGACAAGAGAAATTTTTGCAATGCTTGTGGGGAAGCCCAAGTGTTAGAATACGAGATTCACTAAACTTTATACAAGGTAATGATTTCAGTGCGACATGGCTTGGCCACCATGACGACTTACTCTTATCATTTCTCTTGCTATTCGGAATGGTAAATCTGAGTGACTTACCCATAGTAAAGAGACGGCGTTCTTTTGAAGCTTTTGTTTAAGCCTTAGAATGGTATGATGTAAAACCCTTGTACATGGCAGTCGTTGTCATACGTAGGAATTTATGGTGAGGAATGAAGCCAAGACCTATTTCATTGCCGGATAACCACAAATGGTAGACCACCACGAGATCTTCGATAAGTTAGAATGAACGCGAGACTTATCAGTTAAGAAGACCCAGTATCGGAGAAAATACCTTTTGTTATGAGGTCACAAGATTTTTTGATTTAATGGAAGAGCCTCATCGAAGGAGCCATCGTGAAGTATGTGAAGAGACAGATGCACCCAGAGGACTTCCATGATTTTGAGGAACCAGTAACTCTCATTTTAAGTGTGGTAGACCCCCCACCTTCCAGGACAATGGATTTGCTAGAAGACCCCAAACCCTAACCTTTTCTTTCTAGCCTCTTCGATCTCGAGGACGAGATTCATTTTAAGTGTGGTAGGTTTGTAACATCCTAAATTTTTGAATGTTATAATTAATATTAGAATGAATGCTTGTTTGCTTGAGTGATTGAAATTGAGTGAATTTTGAAACTTTTGAATGAGAGGGAATAAAATGACTTTCCCATTTTCTTTTGAATTCAACTTCTTACTTTTCAAATCAGTGAGGGAAGATGACATGACTTCTTCAACATGAAAAGATTTGGAAAGGGAATTTGAAAACCATTTGAAAATTTCTCATATGGAGTTTCACCTTCCATATTTGAATTCCCTATTTGAATTTGTAAGCATTCAAACCCCTTGACAAGTTTTTGAGAGGAGTAATATGACACTCCAAACCAGGGGTATTTTTGTGAAGCTTTTGAACCATAAAACCCAAGGGGTTATTTGAAAAATATTTGCAAAAATAAATAAAGCCATTTAGGCATTTTCTGAAAATAATTTTTTAAAGAATTTAATTTGGCTGTGGAAAAATGTTCATTAAATGGTATTTATTTCCCTGATCATTTTGGTATATAAAACTTTATTTGTTGGACATATTTTGAATGTTTTAATGTTGTTTTTAATGCCCTGTATATTAATAAAGGGAATAGTTAACGCATATTAAAGCCCACGGCCCACCTGCCTCTAATCTCTATCCCGAAATTCCTCCGCAATGGTCACCGCCGCGCTGATCTCTCTCTCTCTCTGACCACGCGACCCCACCGACCAATCCCCAAACCTCGCGGTCACCTCCCTCCTCTCACTCCCCAAACCATGACGGCGATATCACCGCGCCGGATCCGCCTCCCCTTCCATTCCCCGACAACCTCGAGGCCCTATAAAAGCCTCCGGTCCTCTCCTCTACCCATTCCCCCACTTTCCCCCTCTGCCCGAAGCCTCTCCCTGCCGTATTAGCTCGCCAGAGCCCGAGCGCCGCCGCCGCGCCATTTCCATCGTGTCGCTCCACCTCGACCTCCCCGAGCCTTTCCGAGGCCACCATCCACCTCCCCACGGCCTTGCGCACCTCCCTGTGTCCTCGCCCGAGCCCCACACCCACCGGTGCACCGTCCCCGTTGACACCCGAACGTCGCCACCGCCTCGAAGCTCGTCGCCGACGCCCCCGACCAACCGCGACGACGCCAGGACCGCCACCCGACTCGTCGTCCTCGTCCGCATCGCCTGGAGCCCTCGCACTCGTCGGAGGACCACCGGAGACGCCTCCCCATCAACCTCGCTGCTTCGGCCTTGCCGGAACCTCGCTGGAGTTGACCTCCCGCCGCGGTGAGCTTGCCCCTCCGTCCGATCTCATTTGAACGGCCACGATTAGAACCCCCATACCCTTTCGGTTTATTTAAAATGAATCGGCCGGTTTTCTTTTAGTTAATTTTAGCCGAAACGTTTTCCATTAAGTGTCGGTCGTCCGCTCGAATCATTAGAACACGCTCCCACCGTAGCCTATCAGAACCTGCCACGTCACCCTGTCCGTTAGTTTAGTTTTTTTTTCTTTTTTCTGTTTTTGTTTTAGAAAACATAATAGGTTCTGTTTTTATTTTTGTTATATCTTTTATGTTTTTAAGTGTTTCTTTTTGCATTAGTTCACAAATTTGTTCTAGTTTCTGTAGATATCAAGTTTGACCAAATTTGAATAATTTAAAATTCATTTAAAACAGATTTGATTCCAATCTTATGTTCTGGATATCTTGAGTTTAAAAATATATTTTGAGTTGATTCGTTTTGCTACTTGTCACTAGTGACCTTAGTTATCAGTACGTAGAGTGTGGAATTTTTAGAATATTTTATAGTAGTCTTTTAAAGCAAAACAGATTCTGTTTAATTCTATTAGGTCTATTTATATTCCCTTTTGTTTTAAATTATTTTAAATTATTTTCTTTTATATTAGTGATAGACTTTTATAAAGTTTTCTGTCAAATAATAGAAGCCCTTCAACACAAATAATATTTAATTAGTTGGTTGCATGAAAACCAATTCCAGTTCAACTATAACTTGCAATTGGATTTTCATTGCTATGTTGATCTTCTATTTGAAAATAGTTCCACAAATTGTTTTATAAGTTTGATTTTCTGTTAATCTAAGTTTAGACCAGAAACAATATGTACTATAGTTGAGATTGTTTGTGGTTTTAAGCCAAGGATTACCTTATCAAAAGAAGAATCTTTATAAAAGCTTTTCAATTAGTTCACTTTGCAAAATGAAGACTTATGAGAAAATACTTTCTGTTAATTATTTGCTTTAAAATTTGTTTTTCTTTTATTTATTAAATTAGTGTTTTTCTTGATGATATGTTCAAGTAGTTAAAAACTTAAGTTGCTAGAGTATTGTTTTCTTAGTCCCTAGTTGTTCTTCAAAAGTAATTCCTTTTTTTGCTAAGTAAAATATTTACTAAACTACTTTTGATTATATTTTACTTTGTTTTGAGTTTTTACTTTTGAAAATAGGATGTTGTTGTAGAGAAGACCAACTTTGGTGGTGTTGATGAAGTTTTGTTGATTTTTACTTTTGTCTTAAGTATTTCCTTCATCACCACATTAGTTGGGTTGATGTAGTTTTGTCATTTGAGTTTTGTCTTAAGTATTTCCTTCATCACCACCATGTTGCTTTTGGTTTTGTGTTGCCTTTTTGATTGATTAGTATTGACTGCTAGTATGATTTCTTATAAGAATGCAATGTTTGATTGTATAGGTTTTCATCGGAGAGTGACGAATAGTCTATCAGTTATCTCTGAGAGCGATATTATTTCTTCATCAACAGTACAGGCAAGTCATTGACCATGTACACCTATGTTTTATTGCATTATTTCTTCCATCACCCCAATTGCATGCAAATTAGGTAAATTAGAAACTTGGTTACTTGTTGTAGTATCATGTGGTAGGTACCCCTCAACCCTCTGACACATTGACCCCGGGAAACGTTGTTTTACATTTTGCTATGCTAATAGTAGACGGGGTTGGTTGTGTGATTCATGAGAGTTGTGAGTTAATAATTTCAAGACCTACATGATGATCAAGTCTTCAAGACTCCAAGTTTTCAACTTACCTCTGGTTGGATGATGGTTGAACGGTGACCTGGAGAAACCAGTGGTTAGCCTAGATGATGCTGGAGAAGTGCCAGCATTCATGCGGAAAGGTCCACCCAGGCACAAAGAGATGGATGGATGCTTCAAGACCCAAGGCTTACCTACACAGCCACAAGCCATTATGGGCTCTGGCTTGGTTGGATATCGTGGTGACCCTGGACAGGCGGTGCTACGAGATGTAGAAGAACGGTAGGAAAGGATGGGCACCGACAGAGTCTCGGGGAAACCCTTTAGAAGACCATGTTTTGGTCATCCGTTTCTCAAACACCATGAAGTGTGAGAAATCCAACGGAGGCGATCAAATCTTGTGGGGAACGTGTGCAAAACTCTGCAGAGTACTCAAACCTAATCGATTAGCCGTGTCCACGGTCATGGACAACTTGAGCCAAAGGAACTGAAACTATCTGGAACTCTCAACACAATAAATTACATTGATGTGGGTATTTTAATGACAACTTGGGTATGAGAATTAGTTGGTGGAACCATATCATTAATCAACCAACATTGTAGTAATTATGCTTTTACCCTCTCTTGTTGTAGGAAATTTTTGGCTTTATGCAAAACCCACTACCCCACTTGCCATATATGCAGGTAGAATAGATGATTACTTTACACCCCTCTCTTTTGTGATTTGCCGGCACATTCAAAATCCTGACCTACACGGCTGCAACGCCTTATGTTGCAGATAAGCTCTACGACGGGTAAGAGTACGATTCAGGGTTACGGTCTACACTCAACCTACCGTTGGTGTTATTGGGACTCCACTCCCGTTGACTTTTTCCGCTGAGATTTTAAGGTATATACCAGTTTTACGTTAATTACATGTGATTGCTCTTTGATATATACATTGATGTACCGTGTGTGCCAGCATACTGATCCAGGGATGGCATAGAACACACAGAGGCTTGACTCATTTTGAGTCGGGTCGCTACATAGACCAGAATTTGGTCATCCGCCATACACATGGCTTCGGCCCGATCGAACAACTCGTTTAAAAACGAGGCAATGGTAGGATGCGTGTCGCTAAGACGAGTGGAGTCAATGTGCGGCATGATGGTTCCAGAGATGCACAAAGGCGGCTCCGTGTTTCGTGTGGCCATGGTAGATCTGGTCATATCGGTTGGGTTGGGCGTTCTAGATCGCCCAGAGGTGACGACCCCGTTGGGAGTGGAGCCCAATGTCTTCAGCGTCGAAGCGTTAAGACTTACGGGCTCCTCCTTGAGGGTCAAAGGTTCCGTAAGTATGAATAATCCCTGTGAATCGGTACAAACTCTAAGGTTCCGAATCTGATTCCATGATCGGGGGAGGGGGAGTTTCTGATCTGGCCAATAGGGCTGATCGGGCTAGCATGTGACAGGATGTTGCCGCCTGCTAGAGTCTGCTCGGGGGTGAGGGTTCCTCGGATGCAGATCTCATTGTTCATGATAAGGTGAGCCATCGATTCCTTGGGCGCTCACAACTGAACTCTCAATGAAAGCACCAATGTCGGTGTCAAAACCTGAGGATCTCGGGTAGGGGGTCCTGAGCTGTGAGACTAGAACTAATGGTAACAGGAGACGAAGGGGACACAGATCCTCCTATGGAGGTAATACCCTAAGTCCTGCTTGATTGTATTGATGATATGGGGGGTTACAGAGTTGATCTTCCTCGAGATCGAATAGCTAACCCTAGATGAGTTTTCCTCTCCCTACAACCTAAAACCCTCCCACTTATATAGACACCCGGGTACCTAGGGTTTACACATGGTCGGTTACATGCCGAAGAGATAAACACGCCTATCTACAACTGAAAATCTTGGAGAACACGTCACGCCTTCTCGAAGCCTCCACCCTAGCAACGGGGCCTTCAATCACCCAATGGTCACTATGCGGCCCATACAATCCGGCCCGTGGGAAACATGTCGGCTGCCTGAGGACCCCTAAACCTAGGACTCCCTCAGGAGCGTGCGATGGTGATCACATTAACCTTGGAAACACTTCCAACACACATCGTTACCTCACCCTTAGCTAGGCTCCGTTTATTCCGTAGCTTTTATTTCGAGTTACTAGCATTGGCAACTGAACTGGTATCTAATACCTAGGTGCTACTAGGAGTACTAGTAAGGGACACATCAATACCACGTATATCAAATATACTTCTGTTGATGTTGCCAGCCTTCTTATCTACCAAGTATCTAGGGTTGTTCTACTTCAGCGACCGTTCTCCTCATAATAGAAGCACTTAGTCTCGGGCTTGGGTTCACCTTTGGGTTGCTTCACTGGAGCAGCAACTGACTTGCCATCCATGAATTTTCCCTCCTAGCCCTTACCCTTCTTGAAACTAGTGGTTTCACTAACCATCACCACTTGATGCTCCTTCTTGATTTCTACCATCGCGGTGTCAAACATCACGAATAGCTCAAGGATCATCTTTTCCAACCCTGGCATATTTATAGTTCATCACGAAGCTCTAGTAGCTTTGCGGCAGTGACTTGGAGAACTATATCAATCACTATCTTATTTGGAAGATTAACTCCCACTAGATTCAAGAGATTGTAGCACCTAGACTATGTGAGCACACGCTCATTGATTGAGCTATTCTCCTTCCTCTTTGCAGGCAAAGAATCTTGTTGGAGGTCTCATACCTCTCAACATGGGCATGAGCCTGAAATCCAATTTCAGCTCTTGAACATCACATATGCTTCGTGATGTTCAAAACGTATTTGGAGCCTGAATTCTAAGCCGTAATGCATGACACACTGAAATGTCAAGTAGTCATCAGGACATGCCTGTTAGATGTTCACAACATCCACAGCCGCCGCTTGTGGGGTGGCGCATAGAGTGGTGCATTAAGGACATAAGCCTTCTGTGCAAGAACTGAGGAAAATCCTGTGATCACGGACCTGTTGACACCTGATTTTGGCACGGTGCAAAATGCAGTAAAGATGGACTCAAACGAAAAGGTTTTTTCTACAAGAACGTTCAGATTGCCGAATGAAACAACCTTAATGTCTAGGCCATCGCCATTTGGCATCATTTCAAGGGCCAAATTACACTTGGATTGTCATGTAGATGTTCTGAGTGCTTTTTGGTCGATTACGCCTCCAAGACAACCTCGAATAAAGGAATGTTCTACATGGATTGTCTTCGCCTCGTCGAGCTGATCGGTTTTGATATATAAATCATCTCAATCTGAGGTCGTATGTAAAAGTTAGAGCGACCAGAGTGCAGCCCTACCATAAAGCAAAATGTGGCACAGGAGATCAGACACATGTCTGATGGGTCGCGCGAGTCATTAGGCCCTCAAGATCTCCTCAGATGGAAAACTTACAACATGGAAAAGTTTCGTGTCGTCGAGATGATGGATTTTGATATATAATTCTTCTCAATCCAAGGTCGTATGCGACCTAGAGAGGCAAAACAAAATCGGTCTGGAGTATCACTCGGGACTTCCAAGGGAAAGTTTGTTGGCCGAGTGAAAAGCTTGTCGTACGGCCGAGTGAAAGTTTGCCAGCTGAGTGAAAAGTCTTCCATCTGGCTGAGTGAAACGTTTGTTGTCTGGTGGAGTGAAAAATTTTCCATCCGGCCGAGTGAAAATTGTCATCCGAGTGAAAAGTATCGGTCGAGTGAAAGTGTCGGCCGAGTGAAATCGCCGTCCGAGTGAAAAATACCGTCCGAGTGAAAGTGTCGGTCAAGTGAAAGTTCAACATGAAAGCTGTTCGTAACATCGAAATGGTCAACTTTGCTTTTAAGGTTATTATCATCTGAGATAGTATGCGGCCTGCAGAGAAGCTACAACAGTCGGATAGTCCAGTATGCTACATGACCGAGCCCGATTCAAAGTTAAACATGACCTCGTGGAGTATTCAAGATGGCTTTATTTGGGAAAGTGATCAACATATGGATTGTTGGCCTCGTCGAGGCACCCAAAATTGGTGTTTGGACTGTCTTCATCGGAGGTCAGATGCAGATTCCACGGCCCATGCAAGGAACAAGACAAAAGATTGGGCCAGATTTGGGCTGAATCCTAGTGGGACTAGAACTAGGACTCTAGGACGTGAATTGATGTAATTTTATTGTAAGGAAATCTTAGATGAATCCTTTGCTCGTACGGGAAGCCCAGCCACCTCTTATATATGTTGGGGGTGATGGCCGATTGAACAACACACAATCGAACAAACACATCTATTACTTTTTCATGTTCATCTACCCCTACCCTTGTATCTTTCTTCTCGTTCTTCGTTCGTTCCTATTCTTGGAGGGCAGCGATGCACGAGGCCCTAGGGTGATCAGGTCGACTTAGGGCAGCCTATAGATGCCGTGCGCCCTGACGGGGTCCCTCCCGGGCGTGTGGGGTTTCGGGTTTACAAAAGCGCCCGCCGGATTGCTTGCGTACCGCGCTTCTAAACGGGTCTCCTTCGACGTGAGCTGCGGTGCATCACCATTGGCGTTGGAGGTATACAATGACATGTTTGTGTGAGAACACACATTTTGGTGACTCCGCTGGGGAAGAAGCTTTGAATGGTATCCGGCCAGTTCTTGCTACGAGGAGAGCGTCATCAAGCGGCTGCAATCTACACGGTAACATGTATCATAAATCTGCTTATGTAGATGCAAATAGCCATTATATTGCTGTCACTAGATCCTCTGATGGGCATACCATGTCGGCTAGCCCTAACGATCAAAGGCCGACTAAGTATCCTATTGGAGAAGCTTGGGAATTACCTAATTGTGACATGTAACTTATAGATCCAAACTTTCGTGCATCAACAACTCCCTTCAATATGACGGTGAACAACACGATGAGTTCGAGTTCAATATAAGACACCTCATGCACAGGAGGGTGTTTCACAGTTTTGTCCATCGGCAGCCGGCTTGCAATATGCGGGTTCATCCCCAAACATGCCGATGGATGGGGGAATCAGCCATGCTTCCATTAGCTATTTGGCCGGTTATCCTCATTCATCATATAACACACCTCGTGAGGTTAATTGTTCAGCAGCATATGCAAATAAAAATAGTCATGACTTGACTCACCTTCATGGTTATTGCCGAGTGAGTGGAGATTCTATAGGAGCATCTATGTCTAATATTGCAAAAGATGAGGTGGCTCTGGTTTCTTTAAAAAGTTTAGCCCAGAATAAGCAGATTACTGCTCTTTGCCTTGAGCAACATGATAAGGGTTTGGTACCTGATTATGAGGCGATATGAGCTAAGGTTTTGAAAGAAGACAATGTGTTGCCAATTGACCAAATTGGCAAGAGGAAATATGGTTCAACAACAGTGCATACGTCTTCACCTATCATTGCAGCGTGTCATACACCCCCTATACAATTACAAAATTTCGGCAACATCAGTTCATTGCCGAAAGATCCTAAAAGCATTGGGGGGCAAGACAATCCAACCAGGGCCTAATTTAAAGAAAAATATATGGCCCCAATGGACAAGGTCAATCCAAAGCTCACAGGGAATTGCGTCAACAAGTTTACCACACCGACTCTTGAGGAGTTACCAGCAGAATATTGACAGGCTTATGAAGCACTCAAGAAGAAGCGTGAGGAGGAAGATTTTCAAGAATACGTGAAGTCCCTTCCTTTATGCAGCAACCATGTTGGTCCCTCAATGATGTTGAGGCAAGATAAAACAGAAGCTTTGCAATCCAAACAACAAAAAATGATTCACTCAGTTAATACGGTTGATTAGGTAGAAACTGAGTCAAATATGACTAAATCGTCTATAGCTGAGTCAAACGGTTCCTTTAAAGCCAAGATAATGATGGATTCAGTTGAAACCGGATTGAGCACCAAGACGGCCAAGGTCGAGTGCATAGAGTCAATATCGAGTGCATCGAGCCAACTGAGTGCATCGAGCCAGTTAAGGCCGAGTGCATCAAGTCAGCCGAGTGCATTGAGTCATTCGAGTGCATCACCGTCTAATGTCTAGTGCATCGAGCCAGTTATTACAGAGTGTACCAAAATAGATGATGCAAGCTTCACCGAGCAAAGGAATTACAAAAGCAGCAAATTGGCCGTGCTCGATTTTTCCGGATGTGAGGGAGCTTACATGCTGCCCTATGATTTTCGTGCTAAAGAAATTGATGAGCATGAAGAACAAAGTAATATGGCCGAATACAGTTTGATTAATGATGAACATCAAGAACAAGAACATGTTGCTAAGCAAAGTTCAGCTGACCAAGAGCGTCTGAGTGGAATCCACTTGGATAGTCCGAGTGAAATTAACACGGGAAATCCAAGTGATGATGCATGAGATCTAGAAGAAGAGGAAGGGGCATTGGAGAATTATTTAGAAGTGGAGCAAGATATTGTTCCAGTTATGCAACCATCTTCTCCTCCCAACGTCTTCACAAAGGTTCGCCTAGATGACAGTTTACTCAATTTTCGATTCGGTCCAAATCATATTGCTGATCCACCTATTAGCCAGATTCTAATTAATTTTGAAAGACCAATCGAGATGAGTAATCTGTTTGTTTGGAATAATCTTGTCACTATTCATGCTGATCAACACATGGCACCATTCACAGAAGCTAATAGTGACGACTTATCACAACCAAAGTTGTTCACGTCATGTCATCTAAACTTTATATTCATATGGACAACTTTGTTTGTTTTATGCCTAGCTAACATTTGGTATCAGATTTGACATATATTCTGTAATTATTTTGGTTGCAGAAACATAAAGCCAGGTCCAAAGTCCTCCGAAATAGCCAATTCAAGAGCATCGGGAAAGGAGGACGAAAATCAATGCATAGCCGAGTCAGATGACGTTAAGTTGGCACCACTCTTTTGTTTTGTTTCAGAGCCTGTATCATAATATCAGTTAATGGATGAGCAGTATACCTTCAGTCCGAGCATATGTGATCACATCAGCGGTGCATCACCGACTAATCCTATTATTATAATTGATCACGATGCCGAGGTGTCAAAACTAGAGCAAGTGCAATGTTTGTTTGAACAGAATGTCAAAGACAACAATGTGATTCATCAATCCACACAATCGGCCAACAAAGGACGATTGGAGCTCGTTGAGGCACAAGCATACAGATTGGTTTTGATGGTGATCAAGTGTTGACTTAGCTACCTCAAGCTGGCTCATCCAAAGACGGACAAGTATACGCTAATGATGATGGGATCAAATCTTCAAGTGAGGTAATTATTCAAAAATGCATCAGCAATAATATTGAAGAGAGGAATTCCATCAAAGTTACAACTGGCACATCTAGCACTGGGGGGTAACAAGAAAATTCAAAGACCGATGCACTCAAAACCAAAGAAAGCAAAGGCCGTGGTAAGCACAAAGGTAAAAAGCCGAAAGTCACTTTCGCGCAGTTATTGGAAAAATATCAGAAGATAAGTGACGCGAAGAGTGCTTATTGGCTGAGTGAAACAAAGGCATCGAAGTCACCCCCAAGGAATAAATCTGAATACTGGGATTGGCGGAGGAAGAAGTTGACTCCATATCCTCCTTTTGGGCCACCAATGCCGATGTCATACAGACCTCCTCATGCCGACTATTATTCATATCAATCATGGGACATGTATAAATCGAGGGATCACCGTCCATCATATTCTGAACCACCTCATCAAAATTATGCAGCTCCGAGAGGATCATTGTTTGTTCAACAACCACATGTTAAAGACTGACTCAACCAAAAAGAATCCGTCCAGAGCTTGGCAAAAAAGATGGACGTGGTCAAGCAAATTTACCAAGTTTAAAAGGATAGCCGCAAGTGTGCTCCTTTAGATCCAACTCCGGACAACAAAAAGCCAGCTGAGTCTACGTTGGCTACTAAAGACAAGGAGAAGAAGCGTGTAACTTTCAAGGATCCAATTGCTGAATTTCAACAGGCCAAGTTGAAGGTTCCCAAAGCCAAGAAAAACTTGCCAGTGCATAAAACAAAGCCACCACCGAGATGCCCACTCGGCTTATCATATTCGCAAGAGAAGAAGTTGAAGCGGCTTAGGGCCTATGAGCTAGAGAAGAGGAACATGGCATGGGTCCCCAAAGGAAGCTGTCAAGGCAAGAATGATGTGACAACTCTCGTTACAGGAGTAAGGGAGGACAAGCATGAAGCCGGTAGGCATAAACAACAATTTTCATGTCACAATTAGAGACTCCAGACAGTGCATCATCCATGTTCTTCAACCGTCCCTTCAGAGTTTGTGCCCAACAATTTACCGCCAGCTAAAATTTCTGATTTATTTCGGCTGTTCACACTTCGGTGGGTAGGTTCCCCAGATCCTTTGAGATGAGGACACATGGCCGATATTTATTTATCGTTGTGAGATTTCGTCATGTTGGTACAACAAGAATTAGGCTACCATCTCAGCAGAATTCGAGTGGATCATCATTTAGGTAATATTGCCAAGGTTCGAATCGCGTGAAATACAGTCGGTATGTCCGATTGAAAATCTTTGTGATGACCCGACTGGTCCTAAAGCATCAAGTTGCGATCCGAGTGATTTCAAATCCATGTGGATCGCCACTCGGGTAATATCGATAAAACTGAAGATGGACCTATCAGAACTGTTCAAATAACTTCAGATGGAGTTGATCCAACAAGAAGCATGTTTTCTCATGTCTGAACAGTCTGATGCATGGTTAGGGAATTCACATACGGCCGACTTATTTATTCACTCGGCTCATGAGGAAAATATGGCTGACTCATCTTTGAATTGGCCAGGAAAACTACATGTGACTGATTCCTTAGTCGGTTCAGCCAGTAATGAAGGATCTAGTGCTATTCAGGAAGCTAACTGGAAGAAATCCGAGTGTTAATCATTTGTAGGATCAGAGTGAAGCAAGATTGTTCGGCACATGGCTTAGTATACAGTTTGATCTTTGATGATTTGTGTTGCCGAATAGTTGACGGTATTCCTTTGAGGTGCATGGTCATAATCGTTCGACAGCCAGAATGGTGTATCGTCGAACGGTTCTAATATCCCCAAGGAGTGCCTGAGCATGTGTCCGATAATAATTGTCGTCCTTAGCATGCAAACCGATGGAGTGTTGACATCGTCCTTAGAACAAACGTGGTGGAAATTATTTTTCGGCATGCTTCGCCGAAAAACAGGGGGGTATGTGTTGACACCTGATTTTGGCACGGTGCAAAATGCTGTAAAGATGGACTCAAACGAAAAGGTTTTTTCTACAAGAATGTTTATATTGCCGAATGAAACAACCATGATGTTTAGGCCATCACCATTCGGCATCACTTCAAGGGCCAAATTACACTTGGATTGGCATGTAGATATTCTAAGTGCTTTTTGGTCGATTACGCCTCCAAGACAACCTCGAATAAAGGAATGTTCAACATGAATTTTCTTCGTCTCGTCGAGCTGATCGGTTTTGATATATAAAGCATCTCAATCTCAGGTCGTATGCAAAAGATAGAGCGACCAGAGTGCAGCCCTACCACAAAGCAAAATGTGGCGCAGAAGATCATACATGTGTCTGATGGGTCACGCGAGTCATTCGGCCCTCTAGACGTCCTCGGACGGAAAAACATACAACATGGAAAAGTTTCGCGTCGTCAAGGCGATGGATTTTGATATATAGGTATTCTCAATCCAAGGTCGTATGCAACCTAGAGAGGTAAAACAAAATCGGCCTAGAGTATCACTCGGGACTTCCGAGTGAAAGTTTGTTGGCCGAGTGAAAAGCTTGCCGTACGGCCGAGTGAAAGTTTGCCGGCTGAGTGAAAAGTCTGCCATCCAGCCGAGTGAAACATTTGCCATCTAGTTGAGTGAAAAGTTTTCCGTCCGGCCGAGTGAAAATTGCCATCCGAGTGAAAAGTATTGGTCGAGTGAAAGTGTCGGCCGAGTGAAATCGCCGTCCGAGTGAAAAATGTCGTCCGAGTGAAAGTGTCGGTCGAGTAAAAGTTCAAAATGACCTCGGATGGAAAAGTGTTCAACACTAAATTTGTTCGTAACATCGAAACGGTCAACTTTTGTTTTAAGGTCATTATCATCTGAGATAGTATGCGGCCTGCAGAGAAGCTACAACACTCAGACAGTCCAGTCTGCTACGTGACCGAGTCCGATTCAAAGTTAAAGATGACCTCGTGGAGTATTCAAGATGGCTTTATTTGGGAAAGTGATCAACATATGGATTGTTGGCCTCGTCGGGGCACACAAAATTGATATTTGGACCATCTTCATCCGAGATCATATGTAGATTCCACGGCCCACGCAAGGAGCAAGACACAAGATATGGCCAGATTTGGGCTGAATCCGAGTGGGACTAGAACTAGGACTCTAGGACGTAAATTGATGTAATTTTCTTGTAAGGAAAGCCTAGATGAATCGTTTGCTTGTACGGGAAGTCCAGCCGCCTCTTATATATGTTGAGGGTCATGGCCGATTGAACAACACACAATCGAAAAAACACATCTACTACTTTTTCGTGTTCATCTACCCCCTACCCTTGTATCTTTCTTCTCGTTCTTCGTTCGTTCTTCTTATTGGAGAGAAGCGATGCATGAGGCCCTAGGGTGATCAGGTCGACCTAGGGCATCCCATAGCCGTCGCGTGCCCTGACGGGGTCCCTCCCAGACGTGTGGGGTTTCGGGTCTACAAAAGCGCCCGCCGGATTGCTTGTGTACCGCGCTTCCGGACGGGTCTCCTTTGACGTGAGCTGCGGTGCATCACCCTTGGCGTTGGAGGTACACGGTGATGTGTTCGTGTGCGAACCGGACCTAATCTGTATAATTGCTACCATCATCTTTCAACTCTATTTTCTCTAGGAATGTATCAATAACACAGGGGAGCTACAACGCGAGCTATTGATCTACAACATAATTTTGCAAAGACAACTTAGACTATGTTCATGATAATGATTTCAATTAATGATATTACTAAAGAAATCCAACTCAAATCAACATCCCTCGGGTTGTCTAAGTGTGACATGATCCAAATCCACCAACCCAAGTAGTATCATCACGTGACATGAGGTGGTTTCAATGGTGAACATCCCCATGTTGATTATATCTACTATATGACTCATGTTTGACCTTTCGGTCTCTTGTGTTCTGAGGCCATGTATGTTCATGCTAGGCTCATCAGTTTAACCTGAGTGTTCCGCATGTGCAACACTGGCTAGCACCCGTTGTATGTGAACGTAGAGTCTATCACAGCAGATCATCACGTGGTGCTTCGAAATGACAAACTTTCGCAACGGTGCACACTCGGGGAGAACACAATTTTATCTTGAAATTTTAGTGAGAAATCACCTTATAATTCTACCATCATCCTAAGAAAAATAAGATGCATAAAAGTATTAACATCACATGCAAATCATAAGTGACATGATATGGCCATGAACTTGTGCCTTTGATCTCCATCTCCAAAACACCGGCATGATCTCCATCGTCACTGGCATAACACCATGATCTCCATCATTGTGTCGCCATTGGGGTTGTTGCGCCTACCATAATTCTACTACTATTGCTACTGCTTAGCGATAAAGTAAAGCATTACATAGCGCTCAATGATTGACACGCAAGTCATACAATAATTTGAAGACAACCCTATGGCTCCTGTCGGTTGCCTTATGCATCGACATGCAAGTCGATATGAACTATTAAAAACATAATCATCTCATACATCAAATATATCTGATCATGTCTTCGGCCATATCATATCACAACATACCCTACAAAAACAAGTTAGACGTCTTCTAATTGTTGTTGCATGTTTTACTTGGCTGCTATGGGTATATAGCAAGAACGATTCTTACCTACACAAAACCACAACGGTGATACAAATAGCTATTCAACCTTCTCAACATCTGCCTTTGTCGAATACGACCCAACTAAGGTGGGAGATACAAACACCCGCCAACCATCTTTATGCAACAAAGTCACATGTCATTCGATGGAACCGATCTCTCGTACATGGACGAGTAAGGTTGGCCCGGGCCGCTTCATCCCATAATACCGTTGAATCAACAAAAGACCAAGGGAGGAACCAACCTGAATATCAACGCCCACAAACTCCTTTGTGTTCTACATGTGATCTCATCTATGCATAGACCTAGCTCACGATGCCACTATCGGGGAACATTGCATGGGAAACAAAAAAATTCCTACGCTTCACCAAGATCAATCTAGGATATGAGCATCTATGCGAGGAGATATCGGATCCACATACCCTTGTAGATCCCTAAGTGCAATCGTTAAGAAACACAGTTGATGCAATCGAACGTCTTCGCGATCCAAATCGCAAGTTGTCCCGCGATCCAATCACGATCTAGCGCCAAACGGACGGCACCTCCGCATTCAACACACGTACAGCTTGATGACGTCCTTGCCTTCTTGATCCAGCAAGAGGGGCAAAGTAGCAGATGAGTTCCGCCAGCACGACTTCATGGTGACGGTGGTGGTGAAGAACAATCTCCGCAGGGGTTCGCCAAGCATAGTGGAAACTATGATGGAGGATAAACTAGAGGGGCGGGGTTGCCGACACACGGCTTGGGGAAATCTTGATTTGTTCCGGGTGCTAGTCCTGCCCCTCTATTTATATGTTGAGCCCTAGAGTCAAAACTTGGGGAAAGGTCCTCCTCAAAGACGGTTTGGCACGCAAGGCAAGAGTCCCACTCGGACTCCAGGACCATACGCCAAGGCCCCTTGCCTCTGCAAAACTCCTTTTTGCACCTTCCTAAAGCCTCGTGGGCTTTACCCCTTGGCCCCAATAAAGCGTTCTTGTACCCGAACATTTCGGGAAACATCTGAAACCCCTCCCGGTGAATTCCAAAACCCTTCCGAACACCAAACACTATTATACCATATATCAATCTTTACCTCTAGACTATTCTGGAGCACCTTGTCATGTCCGGTATCTCATCCGGGACTCCGAACAACTTCCGGTCACCAACATAATAACTCAACTATACTTATATCGTCACAAAACGTTAAGTGTGTAGACCCTACGGGATCGAGAACAATGCAGACATGACCGAGACACGTCTACGGACAATAACCAATAGTGGGACCTGGATGCCCATATTGTTTCCTACATATTCTAAAAAGATATTTAAAGGTTGAACCTATATGTCAAGGATTCGGCTAATCCCGTATGTTGTTCACTTTGTTCTCTGGTATGTTACGTGCCCGAGATTCGACCGTCGGTATCTCTATACCTAGTTCAATCTCGTTATCAGCAAGTCTCTTTACTCGTTCCGTAATACAAGATCCCGTGGCTAAATCTTTAGTCACTTTGCTTGCAAGGCTCATTGTGATGTTGTATTACAGAGTGGGCCCTGATACGTTTTTGATGTATCTATAATTTTTGATTGTTCCATGTTATTATGTTATCTTTTTTGGATGTTTTATATGCAGTACTATGCTATTTTATATTATTTTTTGGTCTAACCTATTAATCTAGAGCCTAGTGCCAGTTTCTATTTTTTCCTTGTTTTTGAATATTGCAGATAAGGAAAATTAAATGGAGTCCAAACTGAATAAAATCTTCGGAATAATTTTTCTTGGACCACAAGCAACCCAGAAGACTTGGAGATGAAGTCGGGAGAGCCGTCGCGTGGCCAAAAGCCACAGGGGCGCGTCTAGGGGGTAGGGCGCCCCCTGGCTTGTGGGCCCACGACAGCTCCATTAACCGTATTTCTCGGCCTATAAATTCACAAATATTCCCTATATAACAAAGGGAGCCAGAAAACACTTTTCTACTGTTAGGAGCCTCGGTTCCCGTGAGATCCAATCTTGGAGCCTTTTCCGGTAATCTGCCGGGGGGATTTGATCACGGAGGGCATCTACATCAACTCCAATGCCCCTCCGATGATGCATGAGTAGTTGACCACAGACCTTCGGGTCCACAGCTTGTAGCTAGATGGCATCTTCACTCTCTTTGCTCTTGAATACCATGTTCTTCATGATCTTCATGGAGATCTGTCCGTTGTAATACTCTTTTGCGATGTATTTGTCGAGATCCGATGAATAGTGGGTTTATGTTGAGATTATCTATGAATATTATTTGAGTCTTTTCTGAATTCTTGTATCCATGATTTCATATCTTTGCAAGTCTCTTCGAGTTATTGGTTTGGTTTGGCCAACTAGATTGGTAATTCTTGCAATGGGAGAAGTGCTTAGTTTTGGGTTCAATCTTGCAGTGTCCTCACCCAGTGACATAGTAGGGGTAGCAAGGAATGTATTGTATTGTTGCCATCAAGGATAAAAAGATGGGCTTTTCACCATATTGCTTGAGTTTATCCCTCCTCATCATGTCATCTTACCTAATGCATTACTCTGTTCTTCATGAACTTTATACTCTAGATGTAGGCAGGAGTCGATCGATGTGTGGAGTAATAGTAGTAGATGCAGAATCGTTTTGGTCTACTTGACATAGACATGATTCCTATATGCATAATCATAGCCTTTGATATCTCCATAATTATTCGCTTTTCTATCAATTGCTCGACAGTAATTTGTTCACCCACCGTAATACTTGCCATCATGAGAGAAGCCTCTAGTGAAACCTATGGTTCCCCGGGTTTACTTTCCGTAATATATTTTCAGATATATAAACCAAAAATACCAAAAATACTATGATGCAATTTATTTACATTTTACTTTCCGCTCTCTTTTACATCTATCTCTATCGGATCTAATCCTTGCAAATAACCGTGAAGGGATTGACAACCCCTTTATAGAGTTGGGTGCAAGAGTTTGATTGTTTGTGTAGGTGCATCCATTTGTAACTTGATTATTCCTCCTACTAGATTGATACCTTGGTTCTCAACAACTGAGGGAAATACTTATCTACTTTGCTGCATCATCCTTTCCTCTTCAAGGGAAAACCAATGCAAGCTCAAGAGGTAGCAAGAAGAATTTCTGGCACCGTTGCCGGGGAGGAAACATAGCAAGTCAAGACCAGATCTACATCAAGCCTACCAAGTAGCCATCACAAACTAATCTCTTGCATTTACATTATTTTCCATTTTCCTCTCATTTTCCTCTCCCCCACTTCTAAAACTATTTTCAGAAAATACCAAAAAGATTTGCCTTTTTGATCCCCCTTCTTTCGTTTGTCTTTTGTTTTCTTGTGTGCTTGACTGCTTGCTTCGCCACGATGTCTGAAAATACCAAGTTGTTAAAATTTTCCAATACTAATAATAATGATTTTATTAGTACTCCGATTGCTCCCGCCACTAGTGCGGAATCTTATGAAATTAATGCTGCTTTGCTAAATCTTGTTATGAAAGAACAATTTTCCGGCCTTGGTAATAAAGATGACTCATCCATCTATATACTTTCGTTGAGGTGTGTGATATGCAAAATAAGAAAGATGTGGATAATGATATTGTTAAATTGAATCTATTCCCATTCTCACTATGAGATCATGCTAATACTTGGTTTTCATATTTGCCTAAAAATAGTATTGATTCATGGAATAAGTGTAAAGATGCTTTTATTTCCAAGTAGTTTCCGCCTGCTAAGATCATATCCCTTAGGAACGATATAATGAATTTTAAGCAACTTGATCATGATCATGCTGCACAATCTTGGGAGAGGATGAAATTAATGATTAGAAATTGCCCCGCGCATGGTTTGAGTTTATGGATGATTATACAATTTTTCTTATGCTGGATTGAATATTGCTTCTAGGATTCTCTTAGATTTTTCCGTGGGTGGTACTTTTATGGAAATCGCATTAGGAGAAGCTACTAAACTCCTAGATAATATTATGGCAAATTACTATCAATGGCATACCGAAAGATCTTCTACTAGTAAAAAGGTGCATGCTACTGAAGAGATCAATATTATGAGTGAAAAGATGGATAAATTGATGAAATTGTTTGCTAGTAAGAGTGATCCTATTGATCCTTATGATATGCCTTTGCCTTCTTTGATTGGAAATAATAATGAATCTATGGATGTGAACTTTGTTGGTAGGAACAATTTTGGTAATAATGTATATAGAGGTAATTTCAATGCTAGGCCGTTTCCTAGTAATTCCTCTAATAATTATGGTAATTCCTACAGCAATTCTTATGGAAATTATAATAATATGCCATCTGATCTTGAGAATAATATTAAAGAATTTATTAGTTCACAGAAGGGTTTCAATGCTATGATTGAAGAAAATTTGCACAAGATTGATGATTTCGCTAGGAACTTTGATAGAGTTTCTCTTGAGATTTATTCTTTGAAAATTATATCTATTCCACCCAAGCATGGTCTTAATGAGTCCTTAAAATCTATGAGAATTTATATATATGAGTGTAAGGAAATAACCGCTACATTACGTTCTAAGCGTGAATGGCTTGAAAAAGTGTGTTCTCGTGATAATATTGATGAAGATCTTAAAGTGATTGATGTGAATCCTATTGAATCTTTGTTTTCTAATGTAAATCTTGATAAATATGGGATTGGATATGAGTCAACTTTAGTTAAAAGACGTCCCAATGATCCATAATTTATAAATCTTAATGCTAAGAATTATAAAAGTGGGATTGAAGAGGTCAAAACTTTAAATATTAATGAAACCACTCTTTTGGATTTCAAGGACTTTAATTATGAAAGTTTCTATTTGATTGATTGTATTTCCTTGTTGCAATCCATGTTGAATTCTCCTCATGCTTATAATCAAAACAAAGCTTTTACTAAACATATTGTTGATGCTATGGTGAAATCTTTTGAAGAAAAACTTGAGTTGTAAGTTTCTATACCTAGAGAAGATTTATGATGAGTGACAACCTACTATTAAGATTAAAATTAAATATTATGAGTGCCATGCTTTGTGTGATTTCGGTGCTAGCGTTTCCACGATTCCAAAAACTCTATGTGATGTGCTAGGTTTCCGTGAAGTTGATGATTGTTCCCTAAATTTGCATCTTCTAGATTCCACTATAAAGAAACCTATGGGAAGGATTAATGATGTTCTTATTGTTATAGGAATTTTGTGCCCATATATTTCATTGTTCTCAATATAGATTGCAATCCTACATGTCCTATTATTCTTGGTAGACCTTTCCTTAGAACGATTGGTGCAATTATTGATACGAAGGAAGGAAATATTAGATTCCAATTCCCATTAAGGAAAGGCATGGAACACTTTCTCAGAAATAAAATAAAATTACCTTATGAATATATTATGAGAGCTACTTATGGATTGCATACCAAAGATGACAATACCTAGATCTATTGCGTTTTGCCTAGCTAGGGGCGTTAAACAATAGCGCTTGTTGGGAGGCAACCCAATTTTATTTTGCTTTAGATTTTTTGTTTATGTTTTTGTGTGTTTTGAAAATTATTAATTATTTAATAGTTGTTTTTTCTTGTTTAAATTAGTGTTTGAGCCAAGTAAGACCTTTGGGATGGTCTACAGTGTTTGCAATGTGATTTTGTTGAAAAATAGAAACTTTTGTTCTCAGTCCAGAAATTTTGTAAATTCACTAGAACGTACTTTTGATCTAAATTTTTTAAAGACGATTTATATACAAATTTTCCTGATTTTCCTAATTTTTCAGAATTTTTAGAGTTTCATAGGTATTCGAAGTCTACAGATTGCTACAGACTGTTCTGTTTTTGACAGATTCTGTTTTCTTTGTGTTGTTTGCTTATTTTGATGTATCTATGGGTTGTATCGGGGGGTATGAACCATGGAGAAGTTATAATACAGTAGGTATTCAACAAATATAAATAAAGAATGAGTTCACAATAGTACCTAAGTGGTGATTGTTTCTTATACTAATGGATCTAATGAGTTTTCTGTTGAGTTTTGTGTTGTGAAGTTTTATAGTTTTGGGTGAAGATTTGATGGACTATGAAATAAAGAGTGGCAAGATCATAAGCTTGTGTATGTCCATGGCACACAAATACATATTCAAGTATACCAAAAAGCCTAAGCTTGGGGATGCCATGGAAGGCATCCCCTCTTTCGTCTTCTATCCATCGATAAATTTAATTGAGGCTATATTTTTATTCACCACATGATATGTGTTTTGCTTGGAGCGTCTTGTATGATATGAGTCTTTTCTTTTTACTTTGCCACAATAATCCTTGCTGCACACGTATTTTTGAAAGGGACACGCTGAATCATGAATTTATTAGAATACTCTATGTGCTTCACTTATATCTTAGGCAATTTTGCTCTAGTGCTTCACTTATATCTTTTTAGAGCATGGTGGTGTTATATTTTATATTGTTGAAATCTCGTACCTCAATTATATTATTTTGAAAGTTTCTTAAAAACATCATGGTAATTTTTTTAGATTATGATTTTAGTCCTAATATAATGGGCATGCAAGAGGGATATAATAAAAACTTTCATATTAAGTGCATGAAATACTATGAGAAGTTTGATTCCTTACATATAGTTTTGATATAATAGAGATGGTAATATGAGAGTCATGCTAGTGAGTAGTTGTGAATTGGAAGAGATAATTGTGTTGAAGTTTGTGATTCCCGTAGCATGCACGTATGGTGGATCGTTATGTAACAAAGTTGGAGCATGATTTGTTTAATGATTGTCAACATTTGTGTGAGAGTCGGGAGCGCGCGATGGTTAATTACTACCAACCTCTCCCCTAGGAGCATGCTTCTAGTACTTTGTTTGGTAACTAATAGACTTTTGCAATGAGTATGTGAGTTCTTTATGACTAATGTTGAATCCATGGATTATACGCACTCTCACCCTTCCACCTTTGCTAGCCTCTCTAGTACCACGCAACTTTCGCCGATACATCAAAACCACCTTCCACAAAATAGCCACCATATATTTTCCTAAAAACAGCCACCATACCTACCTATTATGGCATTTCCATAGCCATTCCGAGATATATTGCCATGCAACTTCCATCATTCTGTTTTTCATGACATGCACCATCACTTTCATCCTGCATATAGAGTCATATTTTGTTCTAGGTATCGATTTGTAATTTTGTTTTTGAGTTGTAAGTAAATAAAAGTGTGATGATTTTCATTATTGGAGCATTGTCCCGTGTGAGAAAAGGATGATGGAAGTCATGACTCCCTCACAAGTTGGGATGAGTATTCGGACTTTACAAAAAATAAAAGAGGCCAGTAAATCCCAAATAAATAAATAAAAAGAGGCCAAAGATGCCCACCAAAAAAGAAAAAAAGAAGAAAAAAATGAGAGAAAGAGAGAAGGGACAATTGCTACTATGTTTTTCCACACTTGTGCTTCACAGTAGCACCATGATCTTCATGATAGAGAGTCTCCTATTTTGTCACTTTCATATAACTAGTGGAATTTCTTCTTACACGACCACTTAGTTTTCTTTTTGAGCTTTCATACACTTATAGCTCTAAGTGCATTTGTTGAATGCCAACACCTACTCACTCACATTAATATCTATCGATGGGCATCTCCATAGCCCGTTGATACGCCTAGTTGATGTGAGACTATCTTCTCCCTTTTTTCCTTGCAACCTCCACCATATTCTATTCCACCTATAGTGCTATATCCATGGATCACGCTCATGTATTGCGTGAGAGTTGAAAAGGTTTGAGAACACCAAAAGTGTGAAACAATTGCTTGACTTGTTCATTGGGGTTGTGCATGATTAGATACTTTGTGTGAGGAAGATGGAGCATAGCCAGACCATATGATTTTGTAGGGATAACTTTCTAAGGCCATGTTATTTTGAAAGGACACGATTGCCTTGTTGGTGTGCTCGAAGTATTACTGTTTTTATGTCAAAATTATACTATTGTTTTGAATCTTATGGGTCTGAATATTCATGCCACAATAAAGAATATTACATGGATAAATATGTTAGGTAGAATTCCACATCAAAAATTCTGTTTTTATCATTTACCTACTCGAGGACGAGCAGGAATTAAGCTTGGGGATGCTTGATCCGTCTCCAACATATCAATACATTTTGATTGTTCCATGCTATTATATTATCTGTTTTGGATGTTTTATATGCATTAATTTGATATTTAATATTATTTTTGGGACTAACCTATTAATCTAGAGCCTAGTGCTAGTTTCTGTTTTTTCCCCTTGTTTTTGAGTATTCCAAATAAGGAATATTAAATGGAGTCCAAATGGAATAAAATATTCAGAATATTTTTTCATGGACCACAAGCAACCCATAAGACTTGGAGATGAAGTCAGGAGAGCCGCCGTGTGGCCACAAGCCACACGAGCATGCCCAGGGGGGTAGGGCGCGCCCCTCTGGCTTGTAGGCCCATGACAGCTCCCCTAACCCTATTTCTCAGCCAATAAATTCACAAATATTGCCTTTATACCATAGGGAGCCATGAAAACACTTTTCTGCTGCTAGGAGCCTTGGTTCCCTTGAGATCCAATCTTGGACCCTTTTTCCAGTAATCTGCCGAAGGGGGATTCGATCATGGAGGGCATCTACATCAACTCCATTGCCCCTCCGATAAGGCGTGAGTAGTTCAACAAAGACCTTTGGGTCCATAGCTAGTAGCTAGATGGCTTCTTGTCTCTCTTTGCTCTTCAATACCATGTTCTTCATGGTCTTCATGGAGATCTATCCGATGTAATACTCTTTTGCGGTGTGTTTGTCGAGACCCGATGAATTGTGGGTTCAAATTATCTATGAATATTATTTGAGTCTTTTCTGAATTCTTATATGCATGATTTCATATCTTTGCAAGTCTCTTAGAGTTATTGGTTTGGTTTGGCCAACTAGATTGGTAATTCTTGCAATGGGAGAAGTGCTTAGTTTTGGGTTCAATCTTGCGGTGTCCTCACCCAGTGACATAGTAGGGGTAGCAAGGCACATATTGTATTGTTGACATCAAGGATAGAAAGATGGGGTTTTCATCATATTTCTTGAGTTTATCCCTCCACATCATGTCATCTTACCTAATGCGTTAGTCTTTTCTTCATGAACTTAATACTCTAGATGTAGGCAGGAGTCGGTCGATGTGTGGAGAAATAGTAGTAGATGCAGAATCGTTTTGTTCTACTTGACACGAACGTGATGCCTATATGTATAATCATTGCCTTGGATATCTCCATAATTATTCGCTTTTCTGTCAATTGCTCGACAGTAATTTGTTTACCCACTTTAATACTTGCCATAATGAGAGAAGCCTCTAGTGAAACCTATGGCCCCCGGGTCTACTTTCCATAATATATTTTCAGATTTATCAACCAAAAATACCAAAAACTACTTTGATGCAATTTATTTACCTTTTACTTTCCGTTCTCGTTTACATCTATCTCTATCAGATCTAATCCTTGCAAATAACCATGAAGGGATTGACATCCCCTTTATAGAGTTGGCTGCAAGAGTTTGATTGTTTGTGTAGATGCATTCATTGGTAAGTTGCTTGTTCCTCCTACTGGATTGATACCTTGGTTCTCAACAACTAAGGGAAATACTTATCTACTTCTATGCATCACCCTTTCCTCTTCAAGGAAAAACCAACACAAGATCAAGAGGTAGCAGGCCCTGAGATACCTCTACTTCACACGGAGCAACAAATCCCAGTCACGATCCATGCCAACCCAACAGACACCCTCGGAGATACCTGTAGAGCACCTTTATAGTCACCCAGTTACGTTGTGACGTTTGATACACACAAGGTACTCCTCCGGTGTCAGTGAGTTGCATGATCTCATGGTCACAGGAACAGATACTTGACATGTAGAAAACTAGCAATAAACTGACACGATCATATGCTATGTTCATAGTTTAGGTCTTGTCCATCACATCATTCTCCTAATGTTTTGATCCTGTTATCAAATGACATCTCATGTCCATGGCTAGGAAACCTTGACCATCTTTGATCAACGAGCTAGTCTATTAGAGGCATACTAGGGATACTTTGTTTGTCTATGTGTCCACACATGTATCTGAGTTTCCAATCAATACAATTATAGCATGGATCATAAACGATTATCATGAACAAGGAAATATGATAATAACTAATTTATTATTGCCTCTAGGGCATATTTCCAACATTATCGTGCTACTAAACTTTTGCTACAGAGAGCTATCCTAAGTGCGGTTGAATTGACAACTCAACTGTCAAGGCCAATAAATATTCTTTGGCTCCCCTTATGTCGAATCAATAAATTAGGGTGAAATACTACCCGTGAAGACTGCCGCGACCCCCTATACTTGTGTGTTATCAAGACCTTTTTCTGGGGTCATTGCTAGGGAGCATAGCTTTATCTACTGAGTTAACTTAAGGATATCAAATTGGTACTCTAAATAATCTAAAATATAATCGAACTAATATTGTCCCCTCTCACACGAGAGGAGGCAAGGAATTGCCATCTAGCTCTACTTTTGATTCACCTATTGTTTTGAATCAGCTTGTTACACTACCATGTGTTGATCGTCCTGGTACGTCACATGAACTTGATGATGCTACTTCTGAAGTTAATGATAATACTATTGCTAAATTTGATGAAACCGAAACCGTGTCACTAAGTGAATTACTTGATGCTCATATTGCTAGAGCTAGCGAACTTGAAAATGCTGAAACTAATGAATACTTTCAATCACCTGTTACACCTTGCTCACCTAATCAATACAAATTGCCTTATGTACATGAAAGTTATGTTATGGATGGTGAGATAGCTAGGGACTTTCTTGCTTGTGAAAATAGGGAAGATCTGAAGAAATTACTATGCAAACTAAAAGAAAAAATCTATGATGGAGAAAACGAAACATGATCCTAAATTTGCCATTTCTCCTATATTTGTCACTGATAAGGACTATGAATTCTCTGTATACCCTGAATTGATTCCTATAGTAGATGCTGATCCTTTCCATGGTTATGAAAATAAAACGGTTGGTTAACACCTTATGAAACTGAATGACATTGCTATTATGTTTACCAATGATGAGATGATACACTACTATTATATCCTTAAGATTTTTCCTTTCTCGCTAAAAGGCGAGGCCAAGGAATGGTTTATTCCTATGACTCCTGGTTGTATGTGTAGTCCGCAGGATATGCTTCATTACTTTTCTGAAAAATATTTTCCCGCTCATAAGAAACAAGCTGCCTTACAGGAAATATTGAACTTTGTGCAAATTGAATAAGAGAATCTCCCTCAAACTTGGGGGAGGCTTCTCCGGTTACTTAGAGCTTTGCCTGATTTTCCTCTTAAGAAGAATGAAATTCTTGATATCGTTTATAATGGACTAACAGATGCTTCTAGGGACTTCCTAGATAGTTGTGCTAGTTGTTTTTTCAGGGAAAGAGCCGTCGGACAAGCTGAAGAACTATTGAATAACTTATTGCAAAATTTTCATGATTGGACACTCCCTAGATCACCACCGGAACCTATTCAAAAGAAGAGAGGTATTCTATTCCTATGTCCTAAAGATATGCAAGAAGCAAAAGGATCTATGAAAGAGAAAGGTATTAAAACTGAAGATGTTAAGAAATTACCACCTATTGAAGAAATACATGGACCTGACACCCCGACATAGGTAGTAGAGGTAAATTATCTCTGTACCTTTCATAAAAGTGATATACCTTATACTAAGGCTCCTGGTCAATGCATGGATGAATTTGATAATTACGTTGTAAAGCAAGATGCTATCAATTGAGAATTAATGCTATGCTGATAGACCACTTAAGTGACTTGATGTTTAGAATTGCCGATGATGTGAAAGGTCTAGGCAAACATGCTTCTATGGTTCACACCCAACTATATCAAGTAGTCAAGTCACAATATGATTTGCTTGTTGAAATAAATAATGAGATGAATTATCATGTTGTTAGAGTAGTGACTAGAGGAGGTAGAATGAATCAAGAACCTCTTTATCCTAAAGGTCACCCTAAAACAATTGAATAAAAATTCTCAGAGAATTAATGAAGATGCACCTAGTTCATCTAAGAAGAAAAAGAAAAGGAAATATGATAAGATTTATAATGCCTCTAGTGAACCTTCTTAGGAACACAATGATGTTTCTATTTCTGATACTGAAACGCAATTCGGTAGTGAACATACACCTAGTGATAATGAAATAAGAACAATGGTGATGTTCACGTAGATGATCAACCATATGATACTAAAGAAAATGCTAATGATGTGGAAATTGAACTTGCTGAAATCTTGATAACCCACATCCTAAAAATAAGCGCTAACATGGAAGCGAAAGAGGACCATGGGTTCAAAAACCTATGCCATTCCCTCATAAGTCTACTAAAAGTAAGGATGATGAAGATTTCAAACACTTTGCTGAAATGATTAGAACCGTCTTGTTGCGCACTCATTTGGTTGAAAATGCTTCCATATTCTTAGTATATGAAGGATATTATCACAAACAAAAGAAAAATACCTAAAACAAGAATTGCTAATATGCTTGCTAATTATTACTTTGATGGTGGGGTGCTTAAGAAGTTAGGCGATCCAGGATGTGCTAGGCTGGGGCGGCGGTCGGCTTAAATAGCTGACCCCGACCTCTAACGGGGAGCTAGAGCAGTGCCACGTGGCGTTCACACCGCATCGACGGTCGAGGCGCCCATCGGACCGTCGGGTTTTTGGGCGAGTCCGCGTTGGGCCATGCTGTCAGTCGCTTGGGTGAGCCCGGGCTCCCCCCTATCCGCCCCATATATGGGCTGGAAATGGGGGGTGCCAGTCAGCCCGGGCATTTGAGGTCGCTTTGAGAGCCTCGTATGGGTCGCATTTTCGTGACCAAGCACTGATCGAGCGGCCAGTACGGGCGTTTGAGAAGGGTATGAGGGGTCTGGCTATAGATGCGAGTAAAGGAATCAAGTGTTGTCTTTGCTTTGGCTTCCAATGGATGAAATGAAATAGGAAAGAGAGCAGACAAGGGAGATGGTGGTCGCTTCTTCTTCGTCGACATCACCGGCCGCTGATACGTATCCAATGTATCTATAATTTATGAAGTATTCATGCCATGTTTACAATAATTTTATATGATTTTGGTATAAATTTATTAGAACTAACTAGGACTAACGCAATTTTCAGCAGAACTACCATGATGTCGTTTTTTGTGTAGAAATAAAAGTTCTCGGAATGGGCTGAAAATTTACGATGATTTTTTATGGACTAAAAGAGACCCCTGAAGCACCAAAGTTGGGCCAGGAAGTGACTAAGGAAGCCACAAGCCTAGGGGCACGCCCTACCCCTCGGGAGGGTGCTCCCGGCTTGTGGACTCCTCGAGCACCTCCTTGACGTGAGACCGATGCCAAAAATTCCTATAAACACCAAAAAACCCAGAAAGAACCCTAGATTAGAAGTTCCACCACCGCAAGTCTCTGTAGCCACGAAAAATCAATCTTGGCCCTCTCCGGCACCCTACCGGAGGGGGTCACCATCACCGTAGACCATGGAGGAGGAAAACGGAGGGGACATCATCACCATGGAGGCCAAGGACCAGAGGGAGAACCTCTCCCCACCTAGGGGGAGGCCATGGAGGAGGAAGCACAAGGGTAGACCCTCTCCCCCTCTCTCTCGGTGGCACCGGAGTGCCATCGGGGGAACCATCACCATAGTGATCGTCTTCATCAACATCACCTTATTTATTACTGTCCTCATATCTTCTCAGCGGTCCACTCTCCCGCATCCCGCTGTAATGCCCTACTTGAACATGGTGCTTTATGCCACATATTATGATCCAATGATGTGTTGCCATCCTATGATGTTTTGAGTAGATTTCTTTTGTCTTATGGGTTGATTGATAATATAGATCGGTTTGAGTTGTATGTTTATTTTGGTGCTGTCCTATGGTGCCTTTCGTGCCACGCACACATGGAGGATTCCCACTATAGGGTGTTGCAATACATTCATGATTCGCTTATAGTGGGCTGCTAGAGTGATAGAAGCTTAAACCCGAGTAAGGGGTTGTTGTGTATGGGATAAAGGGGACTTGATGCTTTAATGCTATGGTTGGGTTTTAACTTAATGATCTTTAGTAGTTGCGGATGCTTGCTAGAGTTCCAATCATAAGTGCATATGATACAAGTAGAGAAAGTATGTTAGCTTATGCCTCTCCCTCATATAAAAATTGCAATAATAATTACCGATCTTGTTAAAAATTGCCTAGGACAATTCCGCACGCCGATCCATCATTATTCCACACTTGCTATCTATAATATATAGTAATATATTCTAATTTTGTGTCAACAACACCTATTTTTATATTTTAGTTCTCCAATATCATCCAAACCTATCCTCTTCATACCCACAACGTAGTTTTATTTCTCGTTTCTAGATGGAAGCAAACGTTTGGTGTACGTAGAGTCGTATCAGTGGCACATAGGACTTGAGAGAATATTCATCTTACCTTTATCTCCTTGTGGGTTCGACACTCCATACTTATCACTTCCACCTTTGTAAATTTCTACGGTGATTCCTTGCAGTTGGGGATTATCAAGATCTTTTCTGGCGCCGTTGCCGGGGAGGTATAGCATGGAGTTGATATTCTTGTGTGTGCTTGTTTGCTTTCTTCACTAAATAGATTTTGTTTTCCCTTTTTTGTTTCTTTAGTTGTGGGTGACACAAAAAAAATGAAAAATACAAAAATAATTACTTGCCTCTTATGCCTAAGAAGTTTTTCAAAAATAGAAGTGATTTGAAGGTTGTGCATTGGAGAAGTGAGGGTCGACCTTGAACACTTGTGTTCATGCTCATGGAAAAAATTTAGAATTTTCAATCGAATCTTCTCAAAAAAATAATTATCCCCTTGTATATACCCATTGTATTATAAAAATAGCGTGCCAAGATTTGCTTTTAGGATGCTTATATTGCTTGTTTGCTATGTGTGGTGCAAAAACAGAAACTTTGACTGTAGTGCATGAATTTACATTTCTTACTGAAATGTCAAAAGTTGCTGAAAGTCTTACATAGTACTGCTATAGAAATTGTTTAACTTGTCATAATGTTTATTTTTTGAGTTACAGAAGTATACGGAATTTCTAGATTGCTACAGACTGTCCTGTTTTTGAAAGATTCTGTTTTCTATGTGTTGTTCACTTATTTTGACGAACCTATGGGTTGTAGCAGGGGGTATGAACCATGGTGAAGTTGGAATACAGCATATATAATGCTAATATGAAATTTTAATGAGTTTACAATAGTATGTGAAGGTAGTAATTTTCTATATTATACTAACGGATCTCACGAGGGTTTTGTTAAGTTTTGTGTGCATGAAGTGTTCGAAGATCGAGAAGGTACCGATATAAGAAGAATAAGAAGAGACATGAGTTAAAGCTTGGGGATGCCCAAGTCACCCCAAGTAAATATTTCAAGAAGATTCAAGCATCTAAGCTTGGGGATGCCCCGGAAGGCATCCCATCTTTATTCTTCAACAATTATCGTATATCTCGATTTTTGTTTTGTTCACATGATATGCGTCTTTAGTGTTTTTATTTTCCTTTATGTACATTTCTAGTATGATATAGTCCTTCATTGATTTGTAGAATGCTTCATGAGCTTCACTTAAATCTTTTGAGTATCGCTTTATAGAATGCTCTTTGTGCTTTACTTAAATCTTATGAGTATGGCTTTATAGAATGCTTTGTGTGATTCACTTATATATTTTGAGCTTGGATATTGGTTAATATATATTAATTGTAGAATTCTATATGAACTTCACTTATATCTTTTAGTGTATGAACAAAATTATCATCAGAATTAGGCTTGGAAGAGTATCATTAAAATGTCATGCCTAGCTAAAAAGGTATTAAAGAAAAGCGCTTGTTGGGAGACAACCCAATATTTACCCCTACTGTTTTTTGTGTTTTATCATGATTATTCTACTGTATTAACTATGTTTTATATGTTTTATTTCAATAAAGTGCCAAGTAATGCCTTTGGGATGATGTGGTTGATAGTTGTCTTGATTCTATGCAAAAACAAAAACTTTGGTGCCTAGTCCAGATTTTTTATAAATTCACCAGAGAGTCAAAAGCTTATGAAATTTTTACACATGATTCATTTACAAATTTAATAGGTTTTTGGGGCATAAAAAGTATGGTCATTGTTCAGATCATTATAAATTGTTCTGTTTTTGACACAATCTGCCTTATTTGCATAGTTTGCTTGTTTTAGCATTTCCATAGCTTATATTAAGTGATAGAAATTGTGGAAATGTTAAGTTACAGTAAACATTATGCAATAAAAAATATGGATCTTGTATTTGACAGTACCTAAGTGGATGATTTGCTCTTTATCATACTAACCCATCTCACGAAGTTCCATTAAGTTTTGTGTGATTGAAGTTTTCAAGTTGTGGATGATATATACATATGAGGAGAATAAGGAGTGGAAAGACCCTAAGATTCGGGATGAACAAGGCACCCCAAGGTAATATTCAAGGAAGATCCAAGCAACTAAGCTTGGGGATGCCATGGAAGGCGTCCCCTCTTTCGTCTTCAACATTATCGGTAACCTCACTTGGAGTTATATTTTTATTTGTCACATGATATGTGTTTTGCTTGGAGCGTCATTTTATTTTGTTAGGATTTTCTTCCTGTTATTTATATTAATGTTTTGCATCTTTTATTTTAATAAAAGTGTCAAGTGTAACCTGCACCATGCTCAATTTGCAAGTATACGAGTTGCTGTTTCAAAACAGAAAGTTTGGTGTTAGTGCCAAAATTCCCTAGAACAGTCAGTATGTCATAAAAAAATTGAAATTTTGACACAACATCCTTTTGTAAATTCTATACAGTTTAGTAAAGTTTCAGAATTTTTGGTGTTGATTAAGTATGTATCTTGTTGTATTCTTTATAGACTGTTGTTGGTGTTCTGGGAACGAGGGTACCCACACCTGCGTCCATGCGGCCCAAGGAATGGCCCACCTCTTCAGCCCAGCACGGCTGGTGTGACGCCACTCAAGACAAGGCCCCTGCAAGAGCCCTCTTCGCAGAGAAGCATCATCAAGACCAGCGAAGAATAGGACTCCTAAGCCCCCCTTTGGAGCGGTAGAGATCTCTATGCAGCATCTGGCATCGGGAGGCCCGGGATAACGCCAGGTGGGATAGGCGGGCGCCAGTGTGCCAGGCGGTACAATCTAGCCTTTGGTGCAAAGGGGCAAGGACGTACACGGGTTCCCAAAGCACCGCCCAAAGGTTTCTATTCTGGTGCAACAAGACCACAACCACTAGCCCTGCAGGACGGATGTCATCGCCGAGCCCACCTCTGCATCACCAACAGCTACTTTGCACGCGAAGGCCACCCTTTGTCAGGATAGAGATGTACACATATCCCCTTTTGAATTTGGTCATTGGGGGTCCCTTCCCGCTAAAGAAATGAGGGAAGAGGACCCGAGGCACTATAAATAGAGGCTAGGTTACATCATAGAGAGACAACAGAAGAGAGGCAACACCAACAGAGCGCCATCACGAGGCAACGCTCCACTATATTAGTTCATCCACCAACCTCCCTGTGAGGCAATCCATCAAAGCAGGAGTATGGTATTATGCTTGTAGTGGCCGAACCTGGGTAAATCATCATGTGCATCTTCTTCCTCATCATCGTGGGAGTTCGTCGTAGAATCCATCAAGCAGCGAGCTAGGTGGGGTGAGGCTGCTAGGGATATTCGCACATGCCCTTGTGTTCGAACTTCTTTGGGTTTTGTGAAGCTCGAAAATCGATATTTGGCGTGCTAGGTAGGGGGTGTGTCAGAACCCGTGCACAAGCCTCGCCTCACCTCCGCTCGCTGCACCCATGGCAAAAGAACGTTGGGCCCGTGCTAAGCAGCGGGCTCCCCACGTGGCGTGGGCAGCGCTGGTAGGCCTCGGCACCCCGCGCTGCTCTATCTCCCTGTCGGCGGGCGCCATCGCCAGGCGGGCCCTCGGTAGGTGCCGTAGGCTGCTGCCTTCATCCATCGCATGACATGCCCTTGCCGCCCCGGCCCTTCCCCATGTCTGGGTCGCGCCGTCGCCCTTCTGGGTCTGCCACGACCGGACGCACATGCGTGTGGCGCTCCTCGTGGCGCACGAATTGCGGCACCTCCAAGCCACATGCGGTCGCCATAACAACTGGGCCTTACATGCACGCAGGCGCGTCACCACCACCGGCAAGATCCAAGCGTATCTCGATGGGGCTCGTGCCCCCCAGCCGACTAGCCAAACGTCAGGGTCGCATGGCTTGCGGGGGAAGTCTACGGCGACCCACGCTCGCCGAGGGCCTGGCCCGAATCCCTAGCGATGTAGGAGCTGGCTTCAGGCACGAGTGGAGATCGGTGGGGGGTGCTGGCCGCACGAGAGGGGCGTTGCCTCGTGCCTCCCAATACGCACACCGGAACCAGTTAAGAAGACCGGAGGCTCAACTACGCTGGTGCTCAGGGGCAAGAGCAACTCTACAACAACCATGTTGACGAGCGCCCGAGACGCGAAGGGAGCAACACCGACAACCACGGCGATGAGAGGAGCATACGCGACCTTGCGAGTGGCCCTTGTTTGGGTTGGTATGCAGAGCCCCGTGAGGGCGGCTTGCGGGGTTGGCCTCGCGAAGGTGCCCGGCCTTGGCAGCTTCGTGAGGCGCACCCGCTGGTAGGGAGATGCCTTGAGCAGACATATGGGTCTGGGGACTGGGGGTTCACTTGCCTGGGAACGGAGGGTGGAACGTGCGCCCATGTCCCTAGGTCAGGTGGCCCCAGCCAGAAGATAGAGAGTGGAACACACGCCCATGTCTTCAGGCCAGGTGATCCCAACCTGGAGATAGAGGTCGGAACACATGCCATGTATCCGGGGTGCGCGACGCCCGCTTGGAGACGGAGGGTGGAACACACGCCCATGTCTCCAAGTCGGGCTTCGTTCGACCGCTAGCGGGGGATCACGTACTCGCCCATGTCCCCAGGCCCAGCTTGGCCAGCTTGGGGACAAGGTCTCGGGTACTTGCGTGGGGACCCTAGGCGCCCTAGCGACGCACGCTGGGGCACAGCCTGGGACGTCAACCTCGCGCATAATGGAAGGGCCCCACCGGGCCCGGCCCACCACCACCACCACCACCACGACGACATCCGACCATGGGCTCTTGAATGCCCGAGGCCCTCCCTCGGGGCGAGCCTTCCCATCAGAGAGCGCAAGGGGCTCCCCTACGCTCGAGGGCCCATCTGGAGCCAACCCTTCATCGCCACGACCAGCTTGGGGGTTGGAAGTGGGCTTCATGCCCGCGGGGCATGGAGCTCCCTTTACACCCCTAGGACCGATCTATGACACTCTCATGTAATAATGAGTGGGTTGTATACGCCCGGAGGCCCTCGAGGACAAGGAGGGGTTCCCACCCATGGCCAAGCGGAAGCCCCATGCTCCACGCTGGCGGACAATACTGCCCTCTAATGGCTATGCCCACGCAACATGGATGTCCTACACACTGCGCTGGGGGAAGACGAAAATGAAGACTAGCCTAGGTGTTAGACGCGGCTATTATTTGCTTTTCTGGTGTTCGAATTTGCCAACTTTTCTGGAACCATGTTTTAAAGAAAAAGGGGTAGGGATTTCTTTGTATTGCCATTTTCTATCTGGAATTTCCTTTCTTCGGGTTAAGAACTCGCCTGCTTCCCTCCCCCTCACACACCATGAGCGGGGGCTAGGGGGCACTATGCTCGCACCTTGCCAAGGCGTTGGCGTCCGGATCCTCGCGCAACGCATCCGGGTGAGTCATCAGGTGCGTGTCGCTTTACGCTCGCTCGAGGGCTCCGCCCATGGCCTGACGCGCCATCTTGGAGACTTGGGAGGCTCATACCCCTCGGGGCAGGAAACAAAATTTTTCTGGGAGCCAGTCTAGCGTCAAGGGGGGCTCCTGAGCAACGCACCTTAGGAGCCTTACCGGTCACATAGCCACTCGCCCCTTGTGTCATCCTTGGTGATCCGGTCGTCCCAAGGGTGTCAAGGCCTCACCCCGTAGTCGCGTCCTGGTGATCCGCACGCCCTTTATGGCGGACGAGGAATGTGCGGGACTGGGACCTGCCGACGTAGAGCGCCGTTTGAGCGTCAAGGGGGGCTCCTGAGCTACGCGTCTCAGGAGCCTTACCGGTCATATAGCCCTTCGGCCCCTTGGGTCGTCCTTGGTGATCCGGTCATCCCAAGGGTGTCGAGGCCTCACCCCGTAGTTGCGTCCTGGTGATCCAGACGCCCCTTACGGCGGTCGAGGAATGTGCGGGACTAGGGCCCACCGATGCAGAGTTCCGAAAGGGCTCCCGACCTGCTTCGCTCGTTAGGAGAAGAAGCCCGCCTAGACATCCAGACTCCCAAAGCATCGCTACCAAACTTCCCGACGCAGATGCCTACCGTGAGCATGACAAGCTAAGTACTCTAACCACGACCGACAGGAAGTTTCAATTAACAATGACACAAGGACAATGACACATGCTAAAATTCTAGCAAGGGCGGAAGCGCCACAATTCATTACATGCACATAGGGGCCCCTTTGGTTCGTTGATTGCAGAAAGGGAGAAGAGGAGGATAAAGAAACAGAGGAGACCCCCTCGGGGGCTGCTGCTTCGGGACCCCCGGCTTCGGCGCGTCAACGCTCAGTCAGAGCCCTCCTTTTACTTGATGGGCCCGTGGAGACGCACCGGCATGGCCACTCCTTGAGCAAGGGAGCGGCACCACGGCGGTTGGCTATCCCCCGAGGTCCAGGTGTGCCGGCACGATGGCACGTAGTAGCTGCTGTCACTCGGGCTCTCCTTGGAGGGGGTGTCACTGCTGCTGGAGACGCGGCTCCCATCGCCAAGGGAAAGCTCACCTCCGAGATTGCCACGGCCGTTGTCTTCCGGTAGCACCCCAGGAGCTTGCCCTCTCCCCCGAAGATCTTGACGAAGAGCGTCGGTGCCCTGTCGTACTTAACATGAAGGCTGCACCTCCCATCCAAGCCACAAGCACGGGCAAATGTCAGCCACCCGCAGTTCAGGTACACATAGCCCGTGGGGGTGACCTTAACCTCCACCGACGAGGCCACGCTGCAGCAGCCGTCAGCATGCAACCATTGGCCAGTGGGCCCCCAGCCCCCGCAGCGCCTCCGCAACGAAGCTCGAGAGTTGGAACCAAGCGGTCGCAAACCTCTCCGCCCACACCACGAACTCCTAGGCCATGTCGACCGAATGAAGCCGCGGGCGGGGTGGCCGAGCGGCCATTGCCAGCCTCCCTCCGCGAGCGCCACCACCACGACTACTACGACCACCCACGCCCGATAGTGCCTCCCCATGGCCGCCAAGGGTAATCCCGGGCTGCGTTGGAGAATGCTCGCGCCCACGGGGGACCACCGCAGGCATTGTGGTATACTTTCGGGGGCGACCGCGGCCCCTCCCGGGCAGCAGTGAGGTAGGGATCTCCTCGGAGGCCTTCCCCTTCTCGACGGCGGAGAACCCTGCCCCCCTGCATCTCGAGAAATGATGGCATCGCTGCGCGCCCTAGCCCTTGTCAGTCGGGGCATCAGGCGGAGTGCAAGCGGCTCGCACTCCTCGGGCGCCTCAGAGCAGGCCTGGGTGGCATGCGGATCTGCCCCCCATCAGTTCACCAGTTCCCGAAGGATCACATCCGCGTGGCCCGAGAAGTGGAGACCCAAGGAAGCAGGGACATTCAAGCAAGGGTAATGATTGCCGACACAGTGCACGGGTGTTGCATCAGTTTGACTTGTGGTGGTTCCTGACGCCGTCAGGGAGCAGGGGCATCGGCACGCTGGAGGGCAACACGTGTCGAGCCTGGCCCGCGGGTGTTTGGGACCCGCGGTGCTTCGGGCCGTCCACAATGGCTTCGTCCAGAGGCCGGCTCAGGCGCACCTTGGCCCCGGGGGCTACTGTTGGCATTCTCGGAATGGGGGTACCCAGACGTGCATGCCTATGGCCTAGGGAATGGCCCACCTCTTCAGCCCAACACAGCTTGTGCGACCCCACTCAAGACATGGACCCCGCAAGAGACTTGAGATCGCGAGGGAAGCAGCATCAAGACCAGCGAAGAATGGGCCTCCTTAGGCCCCCTCCAGAGCGGCGGAGATTTCTATGCAGCATCTGGCCTCGGGAGGCCCAGGATAACACTAGGTGGGACAAGCGGGCGTCAGCGTGCCAGGCGGTATAGTTTCCCCTTTGGTGCAAAGGGGGCGAGGACGTACGCAGGTTCCCAAAGCACTGCCCAATGGTTTCCATTCCGGTGCAACAAGACCATGACCACGAGCCATGTAGGACAGATGTCATCGCCGAGACCATCTCTGCATCACCAACAGCTACTTTGCAGGCGAAGACCACGTTTCGTCAAGATAGAGATGTACTCCTATCCCCTTTCAAATTTGGTCATTGTGGGATCCCTTCCCGGAAAAGCAATGAGGGAAGAAGACCTGAGGCACTATAAATAGAGGCTAGGTTGCACCATAGAGAGGGACAACGAAACAAAGAGGCAACACCACTGGAGCGCCTCATGAGGCAGCGCTCTACTGTACTAGTTCATCCACCAACCTCCCCGTGAGGCAATCCACCAAAGCAGGAGTAGGGTATTACGCTTCGCAGCGGCCCGAACCTGGGTAAATCATCATGTGCATCTTCTTCCTCGTCATCGTGCGAGTTCGTCGTAGAAACCATCAAGAAGCGAGCTAGGTGGGGTGAGGCAGCTAGGGATCTTCGCACACGCCCCTGTGTTCGAACTTCTTTGGGTTTTGCGGAGCCCGAAATCCGACAAATGTAGAAAATAATCCTAAGGGATTTTAATACTCCTAAAATGCTATAGCACTTCTTTGAATCAAAGGAGCCCTTGCAAGGCACCTCCGGCCACTCCTCCATCAGCGACCAACTCATCGGACGCTGCATCGGCCTCCCCATCAGCCACGACGTGCTCCTCCCTATCCACCTGCGCTGCCACGTACGTCTTTTGCACTGCCATCGGGCCAGGACCAGAAGCGGGAAGTGGCCCCCACTATTGTAGCTATACAGGGAAGATCATGTGCGCCAGTAAGAGCATCTCTAGCAGACCTTGCATAATGCCCCGACCCGCAAAGTAACCGCCAAAATATGGGTCCGCATGGAAAAAACCGCCTGATCAGACCCCGTATCAGGTAACGGTCTGTAATTATTTTTGTGGGGCGCGGCAAAAGCACGCCCTCAACCTCTAGATTCACGGGGTGGAAGGCCATCCCAAGCTCGACCCCTATCCATAGTGAGATTTGGCGGGAGGGAAATTTCCGCGCGACTGTTGCCCCTTCGCCGCCTTCGTCCAATCTCCAACCGCTCTGGTCCATCTTTCCCGGCCATTCTTTGCCGCCATGTAGGCCTCCCAGCCGTCCCCCGTCACCGTGGAAGTTGTGCCAACGAGAGAAGCTCCAATAGATCTTGTTGCCGGCCAAATTGCCCATGTCATCGCTCTCGACACCACCACGCCTGTCCGCAAGCGGTAGGGCAACGTTGTCATGCAAGGAGGGAATCTGGCGGTCCCAATCGGGAAGCCGCACGCGCCCAACATTGTCGCCGAGCGATCTGCCCAGCCGCCACCGAGAAGAAGGGAATGGTTTTGGGCATGAAGCGCAATAAGGCTCCTATGAAAAGGCCAGCGACTTCTTCCTCTCCCTCCGCCCCGACAAGAGGTAACACGACAATGTCCATCAACGGTGTCGGTTCCACCTAAAGCGAGGTGTTCGATGAAATAGCCGCAAGGTATGTTTCTTTGATTTATTCAACTTCCTTCGGTTTTCAGCAATGCGGATCTCGTGAATCTACGACACTCGTTGTAGCACCAGTTCAAACTATGTTGAATTCGTCAGCTTGTTGGACACCAAACCCCATCAACATCGATGAAACCCCGATCGCTAAATTGGATTACAATGAAATGGATGGTGGCATTGATGATCATGGTGGTGCGGATGAGTTAGAGGAGATTGAAGCGGAGGTGTATTACCAAGAACAAGAAAAAAGGCACGAGATCAAAGAACTACATGGAGCTCGAAGACCAAATGTTGATCAAGGCTTGGAGTGCGGTGTCTCTTGATGTATGCATCGGCACTTCTCAAACCGCCAAGAGGTATTGACAAAGGATTAAAGATCAATTCTTATGCATGACGGCAAAGTTTCCCAATAGGCCTCCTCACTCCTTTCAATGACTCCAAGGTCGTTGGGACCTGATCAAGCCGATGTATAGCCTTTGGGCAGCTTGCTTGGAACAAGTTTGCAATGCACCTCCAAGTGGAACCGTGGAATCTGAGTATGCAAGCTTGTTATCACTTTCGAAGTTGTGAAAATCATTTGTAGCATTTGAAGTGATTGTGTCATTTTGACATTGTTTTAATTGTGTAGGAAAAAATTGTCCAACACAGATACAAAGCCATGGAAGCTTCTGAAGGCAAATTCTTTAAATTAGAGCATTGTTGCGAATTGCTCAAAAACTATGAAAAGTGGGAGTTGATTGAAAAAGAGTCCCCACCAAAGAGAGGTTCACTCACAAACATGGATGAAGATGAAGATGACGATGGCCAACAAAATTTGAACAAGCCATATGGAGACAAGAAGACAACAAAGAAGATCAAGAGGGGACATGAGGCATCGAGCTTGCGGCACAAGATAGATGCCATGGTGCAGTCAAATGAGACAATGTTGAAGAAGACATTGGAAGCAAGGAAAGAGTTGCGGAGAAGAGGGCACTAGAGAAGCAAGAGAAATGGGAACTGCTCAAGACCGAGGCGTTGTGCAAGGCGTCCATTAAAGAGAGAAGAGTCTTTGCTGATGAGACCAAAGCCATGCCAAAGCTTCTTCCTAAGGAGAATAAGATGCTGACAGTGAACCGCGATGACATGGACGACTTCAGGATAAAATGGCATAATATGGCTAGGAGAGAAATCTTGAAGAGGAGGATGCTAGCGGCAGCTAGTGGGTGTTGTCAGCATACTGGGAATGGGGGTACCCAGAGCTGCCTGCCTGCGGCCCAGGGCATGGCCCACTTCATCAACCAACGCAAAAAGGTGTGGCCCCACTCAGGACAAGACCCTCGTGAGGAGGAGCAGCATCAAGACCTGCAGAGGACAGGCCTCTCCAGGCCCCCTCCGGAGGGGCGGAGATCTTTATGCAAGACCCGGCCTCGGGAGTCAAAGATGACGCAAGGAAGGACAGGTGAGCACCAGTGCGCCAAGAGGCACAGTTTCCCCTTTGGCGCAAAGGGAGCAAGGACGTACGCAGGTTCCCAAAGCAACCCCCAAAGGTTTCCATTCCGGTGCAACAAGACCGCAACCAGTAGCTCTGCAGGACTGACGTCATCGCTGAGCCCGTCCCTGTGGCGTCGACAGCTACTTTGCAGGCGAAGACCGCCTTTGGGCAGGGCGAGCACAAACCCCTATTCCCCTTCATAATTGGCCATTGTGGGATCCCTTCACGCCTTTGCGATAAGGGATGAGGACCCGGGCCACTGCTATATATAGAGGGCAGGCTGCTTCGTAGAAGGGGGCAACCAAATTGACAACCTCCACCACTCACCAAACCACAAGGAGCCTCAAACACCATTGGGAGCCCTCAGGAGGCCCCAAAACACTGTACTTGTTCATCCACCTCACCTCCCTGAGAGACAATCCACCCAAGAAGGAGTAGGGTATTACGCTTCGCAGCGGCCCAAACCTGGGTAAACTGTCGTGTTCATCTTCTTCCTCGTCATCATGCGAGTTCTTTGTTGTGTTCATCGAGTAGTGAGCTAGGTCGGATGAGGCCGCGGGGGATCTTCACACATGACCCTATGTTCGAATCTTAAGGGTTTTGTGGAGCCCGAAATCCGACATTTGGCGCGCTAGGTAGGGAGCGTGTCGGAGTCTCCCTCAAGCCATGATATCCTCCCACCTCGCCGCTCCGATGTATGACGCTTGCCGAGCCCGCGCCAAGCGCCGCACCACCCGTGTCACCCAGACAATGCCGCTGGGCCACGCCGCGCATGCAGGTCACCTTCGCGTGTGGCGAACACCGCCACGGGCCCTGACGCCCATGAGAAACAAGACTCCTGCCAGCTGGTCACCGCACAGCGCGACAGCCACACCGCAACTCCGTAGATCGTCCCAGCCTCCAGTTCGTCCTCTCGTGTTCGGCTTGGGCTGGTGCATGGCCCGGGCACGCTCACCATGGCTAACGAACCGCTTCACTACCGCCCCACTCCCGACCACTACGACGACTGGCTTCAGCGCATCGTGGAGCTCGTCAGCGCTACCGGCGATGCTTCGGTGCTCTCCTGCTCGCTTTGACCCCAACCATCCCTGGCTCACGATGTGGTACAAGAAGCGAAGCCTTCGCCTCCGCGACACGATGCTGACCCCGAGCCTAGGCGAGAAGCGCACCCCGTGGTCGGCCTCCCGAACCGGAGGCGAGGCTGGGAGATGAAGTAAGCTGCTAAGTGGTTCCCCGGCCACACGCCGACATGCGCACATTCCCTGCGCTGTCGACTCAACATCACGGCCGAACACTGCTCGAGGCGGCCCCGCATGAGCGGCAACACCAGGTCGCCCTCGCGCATGCGGCGCCCGTCGAGCCGGTGGGGTTGAAAGCACATTTGCTCCCTTCGTGATTTTGGTAATTAATAACAACATATGAGTCATTGAACTAATGTTTCCACTAAGTATATTTCAGGACAAGTTCAATGATAGGGATGGCCAAAGGACTGTGGAATTACCCCAAGATGCAAGGAAATAGGTTGGCCAAGCTTCAAGCAAGAGGACTCTACATTTTACATTTGTGAGAAATCACTTTGAGTCCATAGGAAAGCCAATACTATTAAAAGGGGGTAAAGTTTTGATGGTGAACAATATGCTCAAACGTGCACAAGTGACAGTCACCAAAACATCCACAAACTCTCCCACCAAAGTCTGTCCAAAGCCAAATATGCAAAATCGGTGCAACCAACATTCCTATCCCGGTGCCACCGATTCTAAACACTAGACAGACTCAGCCAAACCCTAACATTCGGTGGAGCTGACACTGCACTTGGTGCCACCGAGTTGGGTTGCCAAGTTTCTGTTACGCAAGTTCACATTTTTGGTCCATCTGAAAATGGTGAATCGGCGTCGCCGAGATTGGAAAATCTGACCGCTGGTCACCTTGTCAGTGCAACCGAGAATTGTATATCGATCCCTCCGAGATTCAAAAGTTGCCACTTTTGGTCACTTTGGTACCACCGAGATTTACACATCGGTGTCACCGAGATGGTCGTTTTGTGTGTAACGGTTGGATTTTTGGGGTTGCCTATATATACCCCTTCACCACCACCCACTCGAAAGAGAAGCACTCAGAACTATTCCATACCTATCCTACTCAGTTTTCTGAGAGAGAACCACCTACCCTTGTGTTGAGGTCAAGATCTTCCACTCCAACCATATGGATCTTGATTTCTAGCCTCCCCAAGTTTCTTTCCACCAATCCCATCTCTTCTACCAAGCCAAATCTGTGAGAGAGTGATTGTGTGTTGAGGAGTCTATCATCTTGAAGCACAAGAGCAAGGAGATCATCATCATTACCGAGAATATTACCTTTTGGAGGGTGGTGCCTCCTAGATTGGTTAGGTGTCGCTTGGGAGCCTCCTACTTCATGTTGTGGAGTGAACAAAGATGTTTGTAAGGGCAAGGAGATCGCCTACTTCATGAAGATCTACCCATAGTGAGGCTAGTGCTTCATGGATGGAAGCCGCGGGGAATAGTCAAGGTTGCTTCTTCGTGGAACCCTTCGTGGGTAGAACCCTCCGTGGACTCTCGCGACCGTTACCCTTCGTGGGCTGAAGACTCCATGAACGTGCACGTGCGATAGCACCACCTATCAGAACCATGGGAAAAATCATCGTGCCATCACTTGTGTTTGCTTTCCTAACCCTCTCTTTACTTACATGTGCAATGTCTTTACTCTCCGCTGCTACACTCTTAGACATGCATGTGTATGGTGTTACGTGATATGTTATGAATGCTAAAACTTGCCAAGAATTAAAATTAGGAAAAAGGCAAAAAAATTAGTTGGTTAAGTAGTCTAATCACTCCCCTCTAGACCTACTTTCGATCCTACAAGTGGTATCAGAGCATTGGTCTCCATTGCATTGGTTTCACAACCTACGAGAAGTATGGCATCTAGTGAGGGAAATTGTCACCGTAGAGGTCCGTGCTTTGATGGCACTAATTATGCTAGTTGGAAGCATAAAATGAAAATGCATTTGCTTGGTCATAATCCTCCCATTTGGGTTGTTGTTTGTGTTGGCTTGCAACGTGAATTATTTGCGGATGGAAAGGAAGCGGATCGTGAAGCGTTTGCGGATGAATTGAAGATGTTGCAACTCAATGCTCAAGCATGTGACATTCTGTTTAACTGCTGATGTCCTGAAGAATTCAACAAAATCAGCCGCCTTGAACATACAAAAGAGATTTGGGATACTTAGGTTGATATGCACGATGGAACTATGTCCGTGAGAGAATCCAAGTTAGATGTTCTTCAAGGTCAACTTGACAAGTTCAAGATGAAGGATGGTGAAGGAGTCGCTGAAATCTACTCTAGGCTAGCTCTCATCACCAATGAGATTGCTGGCTTAGAAAGCAAAGAAATGACTGACAAGTTCATCATCAAAAAGATACTTCGAGCTTTGGATGAGAGATATGACACCGTGTGCACGTTGATCCAAATGATGCCCAACTACAAAGATCTCAAACCAACAGAAGTGATTGGTAGAATTGTTGTTCATGAGATGACACTCAAAGATAAGGAAGACCTTCATCACAAGTCTAGCGGTGCTTACAAAGCCACAAGTGATGCTCCCTCTACCTCAAGCGACAACCTTGTCACAAATTAAGAGATAAGCCTCATGGTCAAGAAATTCAACAAGTTCTACAAGAATAGAAGCAAAGACCGCAGCTCCAACTCAAGACATGAAGAGAAGCGTTAGTCAAGCCGTGACCAAAACTGCTACAATTGTGGGAAGCCCGAACACTACTCCAATGAGTGCTCGGCTCCCTGCAAACGAAGAGAAGAGTCACCGAGAAGACGAAGCTCAAGTGATGAATCACCTCGTAGAGAGAGAAGGAGTAGAGATGATCGCTATGAACGAAGACCCTCAAGGAGAAATAGGGACTTGGAGAAGAAGGACAAGTACACCAAGAGATACTCAAGAAGAAAGCATCAAGCTCATGTTGGTAAATGGGTTTCCATCTCCGACTCCTACAACCACTCCGAGAGAAGCTATCACTACAACTCCGACTATAGTCAAGATGATGGTGTTGTCGGAATTGCACTAGTGACAACCAACTCCGATGATCTATTTGATTCACCAAATGAAGAAGGTGGAAGCTGCTTCACGGCTAAAGGCCCCAAGGTATCTCACCCCGAATATCTTGATTTCGATAGTTATGAAGATGATTTGCTTTACAATGATGACTTGCTATGTGATAAAACTAGTGATGTTAATCATAATGAACTTGATACTTCTCATACTAGTCAAGATAAGGCAATTGACGATGATAAGATGAAAATAGAAGACTAACTAAAGAACTCAACACTCTTAAGTTAGTGCATTAATCTACTCTTGACGATCATAGAGAGCTTGTAAGAACTCATGAGAATCTATGCTTGGAGAAGCTCAATTTGGAGACGGAACATGAATTTCTTAAAGCTATCAATGACGATCTCCGAAAGAAGACTTCATCTTATCTTGCCAAACGACTACTCTTGTCAACATTCATGCCACAAGTCAAATCTAAGAAAACTAGTAACAAAGGAAAGAAAGGTTCTTCATCTAGTAGCAACAATAAAAATGCTAAACCCAATGATGTTGCTCCTAGCAGTTCTATTCATTCCACTAATGATGATTCTCTTAGCCAAGTTGCACTTGAGCAAGAAAATGCTTTATTGAAAGGGATTATAGAAAAAGGTATCTACAAGAGTCTTGAAGGGTACAAACAATTTGATGAGATTGTACGCAAGCATGGAGGATACCGGAAGAATCGACGTGTTGGCTACTTCAACGCTAATGGAGTTGAATGGGAAGAAGGTCAATATCCCAAGCCCAAGTTTGTTCCTCAAAAGGAGAAGTATGAAAATACTCTACCCAACGGGATAAACACTCAAGATGACCTTCCACCACAAGACACCAAGCTCAAGGGCAAGAACAAGCTCCAAGAGGACTTTAACTCTTATGAAGATGAACCCCAACCTTTGGTGAAGTGGGTTCCCAAGGATGCTACAAGCTAAACTTCTACAAGTTCTACTTCAACACCAAGGATCCCCATCAACTTGATGTGGGTTCCGAAGAAGAAGAACTAGAGAGTTCTTGAGGGGTGACTACGCCCATGAAATTCACTCATATTCATTATTGGCAAGATCTATTTGCAATCACATCAACCCTATGTAATAGATCAAGGAGTCACACATTCCCTCAAAGGTAAGTAAGGCCCAAGGTAATCAACAAATCAATGGACATCATTACACATGGTTTGCACTCCATGTCCATATATATCCTTGTATTTGTCTCTTGTGTGTTGGGACTAACCCATGTAGGTGAAAAGAGTAAGGAAACAACAAGGATGCTCCAAACTCTTGGTGATCTTCATCAACCTTGAGCATCCACCACTACCTCACCAACATGAAGTCTTCATTAACAAAACCCAAGGTTAGTTTATCCCTCTTATGGAGGGATGTCACATCAAGGGGGAGCTTTACTCTAAGACATGACTTAGAGCATCTCTTAGTATGTGACAACATTAAATGAATTATGAAAAGTGGTAACCCCACTTGTGCTTAAACGATGAGTATGACCTATGATCAAGTACTCTTACGTGGCTCCTAAGTCAAATACTCATATATAGATGACTTCATCATCGCCCAAGTGCTTCTTAGATGGTAAAGTGTTTGTGCATGTTTGCCATGATTTCATTTGACATCTTGTTGTGTGAGCATGTTGGTCTGCATTTATTTTCTCATTCGAGGATATCCAATTGTTGCTATTTGGCTTTTAATTTATCTTTTGCCAATTGGATATACAAGAATGCCTAGGACCACTTCTTTAGCTATCTATGCTTTCTCACCTCATACTCTATTCATGCCGCATCACAAAATTTGAACAAGTGCTTTTTGATCCCCCTGTGTGTGGAGCACTTAGAGTTCCGTATTGACAAGGACTGACCATTAAAATCCCCCAAGTGCATCTCGGTGAAACCAACCACAAAATCCTGGTCTCACCAAATGCCTAGGGTTGAGCTGGTATTCAATCTTGTTACCACCGATTCCATCTTCTCCGTTACACCGAGTTTCCCTATCAACTGACAGTTGAGGAACTCGGTGACACCAAAAAGTTAGAATCGGTGTCACTAACAGTGGTGGGTATGTAAGCTATGGACCCCGATGCTTTGAATTTCAATCTCATTCGTCGCGCCTCATAACTCTAAGCTGCCGTCTACGAGACCCTTGGTCGTCGCCCTTGTCTCCCTGCACTCCTCTGCCACTGGGAATCGCCGTCGTTGACGAAATCCTCTCCCTCGTCACCGTCGTAGAGGATCCATGCCAAGCTAGGGTACGGATTCGATCTCTTTTGTGCCCCTCGTCCGATTCTTGCGCATTGGATTCATGTTTATCTTTGAGACACCCTTTGCACGATTTCCTATCCACATGAAATCTCCAAAGTCTAGCGAATAATGAAATTTCCAGGGTTTTGTTGTCCGCCCGATAAATCTAGGTGGAACCGAAGCAGTCATATCGGTCTCACCGATGTGAAATCTTGTGTTGCTGAGAACTGACTTGGTGGAATCGAGTTCCTCTTTTCGGTCCGGCTGCAAAGGGTGCGAAGGTTCGGTTAAGTGAGTCAATTAGTCTCGGCCCCATCAAAAAATTTGTTTTGGCTGTACCGATATTTATTTGACAGAATGCAAAAATCTTGAAAATTCATTGTTCAAATTTGAAAAACCAACCTCATTTTGTGATGACTCATCTACTTTTGCTCTCCTATACTCTATTCATAGGGTCAATATGTCAGATGCATAGGACAATCAAAATTTGGCAGAGCAAGGAGTTGACATGAGTTCAGGCACAAGCCGAGAGCCCAGTTCTTTTTCGGATCGAGGCACCCCCAGCACTCATGGGTTACCCAAGGCTGCCACTAGAACCAGGAAGAAGTTAAATTCTGATGAAGAAGACTCTGACTTCATTTTCGAGGAGATTCTCGCTAAGAAGCAAGAAAAGGCTGCTAAGAAGTCGGCAACTGAGGCTACTTCTTCCAGAAGAGTTGTCAGCAAAATTTATGCACCTGCTAAAACTATCAAAGCACATGAGAGTGCTTGTCACACCCAAGATACACGCCTATCCATATTTAGGCACGGGGGCCTGGACAGGGATAGAGGTCCATCTTGTCGTTCACAAGTATAGCATCATTACATACATTTATGAAGAGATGAGTATATGAGTTGGCTTACACTCGCCATATGCTAAATTACAATTCCACACAATTTACTCAAACATCAATCCAAAGGCAGGGTCCGGCTATGGACGAAAACAAACGATAAAATGATGCAATGACACTAGCTTGCTAGCCCCGAAGATCACGACCACTGCCACTCCCACTAGATCTGCGTCACATCATCTAGCATGATCTCATGTGTACCTGCACCTATATTGTTGTAGTAATGTTTGAGCCACGGGGACTCAGCAATCTCGCGCCCGGGTACCGAGACTATTCAAGCTTATAGGTTGGATGGGGGTAAGTGTTTAGTTTGCAGCAACACTAAGCATTTGTGGTGGATTATCTTATGAGAACATGAAAGTAAATATGTGGTCTACGATAACGATCGAGAACTAGAATGACCTCTAAGAGATCCTGAACACCTACGTACGTCAAACATAACCCCACCATGTTCTCTCTCGGTTCATGTTCACGGGCAAATACAATTACGGTTACTCACATAGTTGGTGCATTTTATTAGAGTTTACTTCAATTTAACTATAACCGGGTGTTAAACAAATATCCAAGTTGCCACATAACCGCGGGCATGGCTTTCCGAAAGTTTAAACCCTACAGGGGTGCTCCAACTAGTCCATCATAAATTAACCACACTTCGCGGGAATAACCTCTACCACGGATCTCGTGATCATCCTAGGCAACTCCAAAGGAATTCCGACACCTCAAAATAGCCCGAAGAAAATCAGAGTCCCTCACGCAAGCCACTCGAGAAAGGTAAAACAAGTCCAGCAAGACCGCCCGGTAGGCCAGATCCCAATAGGAGACGCATGTATCTGTGTCTCAGGGCACTACCAGATGAGCAATACGTACGGTGGCCTAATAGAAATCCTTCGAGTTGCCCCGAGGTGGCCCTGCAAGTGGCTCTAGTTTGCACCAACACTCATGAGGAGCACTGGCCCGGGGGTTGATTAATTATCCACGGGGTTGCAAAGCCCTATGCAATTTTATTAAGTCGTTTAAGCAAATAATACCAATGTTGGGACTTGTCAGACAAGTTTTAATCTCAACCGAATAATCAAGGGGGTCTCCATAACAACCCCGAGCATGTGAGGAGCGCAAAATATGGAAACATAACATCAGTAACAAGAAACTATGGTGGTAAAAGTGGAACAAAACACCATGCAAAAGGCCAAGCCTTCCACCATACTAAGATATATATGTACATTAAATTAAATAGCAGATAATATTGTGATATGCCAGATATCCATGTTATCACATGGGAACAACCCGCACCTGCAACTAAGAACGTTATAAGAGGGGGCTGAGCAGCGGTAACTTAGCCAAACAAGGTTTGCTAGGATGTGGAGGGATTAGAGGCTATCATGGTAATGTAGGAGGCTTGACGTTCAAGTGGTAGGTAATGCATATGTAACGATGAGAGCCAGACATCTAGCAAACCAAAAATAGTGTCGGGATCCGGATACGATCATCTTGCATGTTGGTTCTTCAGAGGGACAAAGAGTAGGGTCCTCGTAGCGGTACTCTCCTGGATCCTCGTACTCAGGTTCAACACTCATGTCTACCCAAGAGAAACAGAAAAAATAAACAACCAACCAAGGTTCAATGCACAAACAACATGATGCATGATTCATTTGAAGTATTTAACATGGCAATCCTAATCTAGTCATGTTTCACATGCAGTAGTTAGGCTATTAACAATTCTAGACAGAACCTCATGTTAAGTTGTTTAAACATGCATGATCCTGGCAAATTTGGATGCTTCATGCAAAATCAATACAAATGCATATGTACAACGTAGGAAACGGAGTTACGGTTCTCACGCTACACTCACGGCAAGTTACGAAGGCAAAACACAAGACAATGAAGGCCATGGGCTATTCCTTGGCATTACAAGGTAGACACTGGTTAGGCAATGAAAAACCAACCACAATAGAGTCAAAGAACAAACAATTCCATGGAGCATAGGTCTCACAAGGCACAAAACACTAAAACAAACAATCCGCCACAAAACAGCAACATGGCAACTTACACAGCAAATAACTAGAGCTACAGGAAGTCTCCAACCACAAACACAGCATTCACAGAATCTACATAGCATGCTTATGAAATCATCCAACTACACAAACTGGAAAGGAGGCACATATCAATAAGCATGAAGCTCACAAGTTGGCATGATGAAACAGATTCTAGGGACTTAGAGAAAATAACAGTTTTCTGGAATCTGAGTTAAGCCGATAGCAAGTTGACAGTAGAAACTAATGGTGATAGGGACCACCTCATGGCATGAAAATTTATAGGATGGTAGAGTACAATATCTACTGCAAAACACTAGCACTGAGCTTGAGCTAATTCACAACATATCACTTGGTAGCATCCACTCTTCATGGCATAAAAATATTAACAGATTCTCAGATTTAGAAATATTTAGCATGTTGAAAACATCAACATTTTAATAGCCACTTTGGAGCATGGTTCCCACTTATATGCAAGTTTATCATGTCAAAATAAAATACCATGGCATTCTACTCATCAAAGGCTACCATTTTCATGTTGGCACAATTATCATAGCATGCATGGATTAATTATAACTAAAATGAAAAAATGGCACTTTGATACAAAATGACATTTTTCAAACTTGCTCAAATAACCAAAAACGTTACACCAATGAATTCCTTGGGTGATTCTACTCCAAAATCATGTATCATACTCATATGTTTGCATGCAGCAACATGGCAAAACACTAGTTAAGAAAATACCCATCATTCCTATACATGAAAACTTACCTAATATGCTCATGTTCAAATATGCACATGACCAGATTTGGAATTGTACCAGAAATAGAAATAACCTATTTAATTTACAATAAAACAATAAAACAAAATAAAACAAAGGAGGGGGCCCACCTAGCATGTCACCAGGGCCCCTCCTGTGATGACAAGTGGGCCAGGGCCCACTGTCATACACACAACAACACACACACACACATACACAGCCCTACACACACATACATAGCCCTGGATCTGCTGCCACAGCATATACAACACCACACACAGAAACATGTAGGCACACACACATACACATACACATAGCAAACAGCCACACTAGATCTGGGCAGTGGCCGCACTGGATCCAACACACACAACACACATCCCAGCCAATCAGAAAAAGGAAAACAAAACGGGGGGGCTGGGATTCAATCCCGCAACCTGCCGGTCGTCGGCCCAAGTCGTTGCCACTACGCTACTCATGTTCTAGTGAACAGAGGGGGGGTCTTGATGAACAACTACTAACACCGACGCTATCCCTGACGAGACTGAAGCTGTCACTCCCTGCACTGACAGAGAACGGCGACGGCAAAATTCCGACGAAGGAGGGGACTCTCCAGCGAGGGATGTGGGATCGCTAGGGAACCCATACAGAGGCTAGGACAGCAACGGCGAGCACTACTCATGGGCCCAAGGCTCAGCCTTTCCGGCCATGGCGCACAGCCGCGACAGGCAACACGCGGCGGCGGTGAAGCGGCAACGTCCATTCAAACACAACGGCGACCACGGGAGGAGAGGCATAGAGGGGAAAGGAGGCGCGTTTCTCACGGGGTGTGACGATGCTGGCGAATGGAGCTAGACGAAGCAGAGGAAGAAGCACGATGTGAGCATCGACGACACAGGGAAGACAAAGAAGGCGATGCCGCGGGGCCTCCCTCCGTGCCCTAGTGCCAGGAATGGAGCGTGGATAGCACCGGCATGCGCCACAGCATCCCAACAAGGACGAGCGGCCACCGGAGGCGACGACGATGACCCGAAGATCACCGGTGCTCTACTTCCCTCTGAACCTCACTCTGTGAAGCTTACCTGACAGAGAAGAAGGAGAAGGGGGAGAAAGGGGAGAAGGGGAGCGGCAGCAGCGAGGAGGGAGAGGGGGAAAACCCTAGGGATCTACGCCCTTTTAAAGGGGCGGCCTTGACATCCGTGATCATCTCAAAGCGACGGTGTCAGCACTCTCGCGAGCTCTCTCTCTCTCTCTGCCCATGCTCACTGAACCTGATGGAGACGACGGGAGCAGGTGTCCATCAGGGCGAGGGGGTTGAGCCGGCTTCGTAGGTTGGTTGGGCCGCGAGGGAGGGAGACGGCCTAGTCCCAGACTCTCTCTCACACAAAAGAAAACAACAGGCTTCCTATTTATAAATGAAAGAAAACAAGATAAAATCCATAGAGTAAAAGAAAAGGATATTTTTTCAAAACAAAAATACGTTGACACAAAAGGAAATATGCCCTATTTAAATAAAATACCAAGATGATTTTCAGAGCAAGTAAATTAAATACTTTTTAGCATAATAGCCCCTATTTTATTGCAAACCCCAAGAGCCCAAAGCTCAAACACCAAAGATAGCAACACACATAATCTCAAAATAATATTATCTACATCATGAACATTTTTACCAGAATTATTTAGCAAGTTAATTCTGCTATAGAAAACAAAAGGAATAAAGAGGTTTAGGTTTAGTTTTGAAAATAAGGGAGAGGGAGGGAGTTGTTTCCCACACATGCACACATCCACAAATCACACAAGATCTACTAACACCTCACTACAAAGGTCACATGGAAGCACATCACAAAATACATTATGCATGACATGATGATGAGATGACATGATGCATGATGCATGAGATGGAATGGCAATGAGGAACATCATATCATCAAACACATGACAACAAAGGTTCACATAGGTTACATGACCATAAATGGAAAGGGCGGCACTTGGGCTGTCACAACTCTCCCACACTACAAGAGGATCTCGACCCGAGATCTAGGAATGAAAGAACTCTAGATATTCGGAACGGAGAAGATCCTCACGTTCCCAAGTAGCTTCAGAATGATGAGACCACTTCACCTTGAGAAACTTGATTCATTTGTTGCGAGTGTTATGCTCATTTTCTTCGAGAATAACCACTGGATGCTGACGATAAGAGAGGTCTTCTTGGAGATCAATTTCTTGGAGGTCAATGTTATGCTCGGGAGTCTTGAAGCACCTCCGGATCTGAGAGACATGGAATACATCGTGCTCATTTGCGAAGTTTGGAGGAAGCTCTAGTTGATAGGCAAGTTGACCTCTCTTGCCAACAACTCTAAAAGGACCAACAAAGCGAGGAGCTAGCTTCCCTTTAATTCCAAACCGCTGAGTGCCCTTCATGCGAGATACTCTTAGATAGACTAGATCACCAACTTGAAAGGAGACATCCCGATGTTTGTTATCATAATAACTCTTCTGTCAGGATTGAGCTGCTTCGAGGTTCTCACGAATGACACGGCACATCTCTTTTTCTTCGGTGATCATGCCATTGCCAAAAATTTGACGCTCACCGGTTTCAGACCAGTTAAGCGAGGTACAACACTTCCTACCGTAGAGAATCTCGAAAGGGGCCTTGCTGGAGCTAGCCTGAAAGCTATTGTTGTATGAGAATTCAGCATATGGAAGGCAGTCTTCCCATTTCATGCCGAACGAAATCACACAGGCTCTGAGCATGTCTTCAAGGATTTGATTGACTCTCTCAACTTGACCACTTGTCTGCGGATGGAATGCAGTGCTGAAACGGATCTTGGTACCCATAGTAGTCTAGAAGGACTCCCAAAACTTGGAAGTAAAGAGGCTTCCATGGTTAGATGAGATGAGCTAAGGAATACCGTGCAAAGAAACTATCCTTGACGTATACAACTCTGCTAGCTGAGCTGTCGAGGTAGATTCTTTGACCGGAAGGAAATGAGCAACTTTGGTCAGCTTGTCGATAACCACAAAGATGGCATCGTTGCCTCTCTTCGACTTGGGAAACCCAGAGACGAAATCCATCTCCACATGATCGAATTTCCACTCTAGAATAGGAAAAGGTTGAAGGAGACCTGCTGGACGTTGATGTTCTGCCTTCACTCTGCGACAAACATCACACTCGTTCACGAACTGAGCAATTTCATGTTTCATGCGAGTCCACCAGAAGGTTTGCTTGAGATCCTGATACATCTTGGAACTGCATGGATGAATGGATAGAAGAGAATTGTGTGCTTCGTCCATGATAACCTTCCTGAGATCACCTTTTGGAACCACCAGACGGTCCTCAAAGAACAAGGTATTTTTGTCATCAATGCGAAAGCACTTATACTTTGGAATGCCCGTGGCCACACCTGTCTTCACTTTCTTCACCATCGCATTGAGAAGTTGAGCTTGGTGAACCTGATCTTCCAGAGTCGGAGAGACTTGAATATTAGCAAGGAATCCTTGCGGAATCATTTGAAGGTTGAGCTTGCGGAAGGCTTCACAAAGCTTGGGTTGAAGAGGCTTCAGGATGAGACTGTTGCAGTACGCCTTTTGGCTGAGCGCGTCTGATATGACATTTGCTTTTCCAGGAGCATACTCAATGCTTGGATTGAAGCCCTCAAGCATTTTCACCTGATGAGACTACCAAAGATTGAGATTGGGTTGAGTGAAAATGTACTTCAAGCTATTGTGATCGGTGTACACCTCAACTGGTCTACCCAAGAACAAATGCCTCCAAGTCATCAGAGCATGCACAACTACCACCAACTCGAGATCATGAGTGGGGCAGTTCTTCTCGGCAGGCTTCAACTAATGCGAGGTATAAGCAACAATCTTATTATCTTGCATGAGAACACCACCAAGACCTTGGAGAGAAGCATCACAGAAAACTTGGAAAGGTTTTGATTGCTCAGGAGGAACAAGAACTGGAGCTGAAGTCAGTCTCTGCTAGAGCGTGTTGAACGCCACATCACACTCAGGAGACCAAACATACTTGACATTCTTCTGGAGGAGATTAGATAGAGGCTTAGCAATCTAAGAGAAGTTCTCCATGAATCTTCTGCAATAACTAGCAAGCCCGAGGAAGCTACAAGGCTGCTTCACATTTTGAGGAGGTTCCCACTTCAAGATTGCCTCAACTTTCTGAGGGTGCACTTTAATACCCTCGGCAGAGATCACATGCCCAAGGTACACCACTTCATTGTGCCAAAACTCACACTTGGAAAACTTGTCATAGAATTGATGTTCTCTTAGCTTGTTAAGCACAAGCCAGAGATGATCTGCATGCTCTTCTTCGCTCTCCAAGAACACAAGGATATCATCCAGATAGACCAAGACAAACTCATTCTTGAAAGGAGAGAATATGAAGTTCATCACTCTTAAGAAGGTTGGAGGAGCATTGTCGAGACCAAACGACATGACGGTGTACTCATAAGAGCCAAAACTCGTCTTGAAAGCGGTCTTTCAAATATCTTCTTCGCGAGTGTGAATCTGATGATAGCCCATTCGAAGATCAAGCTTCAAAAAACCTTGTCACCTTTCAGTTGTTAAAACAACTCATTGATGTTGGGAAGTGGATACTTGTTTCTGATTGTCTTCTTGTTCAATGGGCGGTAATCGACACAGAGTCGGTCCGTGCCATCCTTATTCTTGACAAACAAATCACCACAACCCCATGGAGAAGAACTTGGTTTGATCAGGCCCAGACGTTCTTATTCATCTAGCTGCTTCTTCAACTCTTTCATCTCTTCGATGCCAAGTTTATAAGGTTGCTTGCAAACCGGTTCAGTTTCGGGCTTGAGGTCAATCACGAACTCGACAGTCCGGTGCAAAGGCATTCCTGGAAATTCTTCTCGAAAGACATCTTCATACTCACAAACCACCAGAATTTGAGAAATAGCCGAGATTTCGCCCTTCTCATTAAGAGCAAAGAGACGGATTGTGTCATCATGAGCTGCGAAAATAATCACATCTTCTGAAGGATGAGTCAGCTTGACTTCTTTTGCTTGACAATCAACATATGCCTTGTTCATAGCCAGGAAGTCCATGCCCAGAAAGAGATCAATATCGAATTTTCCAAGAACAATTGGAGAAGCCAGAAAAGAATAATTGCCCATCTTGATAGAAGCATCCAGAACCATCACACGAGAAGTCATTTGCAATCCCGGAGAAATAATTTTTAGTGGTCTAAGGGTTTCTTCATTCACAAAATCATGCTTAGCAACAAAAGGCCTAGATATGAATGAATGCGATGCACTAGTATCAAACAAGACCTTAGAAGGAATAGAATTGACTGAGAGATTACCCATAATCACTTCATGAGACTGCTCTGCTTCGGCTGCATTTATCATGTTCACCCTTGCTGACTTGGGATTATGCTTCACTATTGCATTGCCTGGAGGCCTGACTGGAGGAGGAGGCGGAAGACGCCGCTGGTTGCACTTGTTTGAGTAGTGACCCTTCTTACCACACTTGTGACAAGTAACCTCAGATAGCAGACGAAAGTTACCTGGAGGAGGAACAAAAGCTGACTTGGGAGCTTAGGGCCTCTGCTAATATCTTGGGTTGGGTGGGTGGGAAGAACCACAACCACCGAACTGTCTCTGCTGTTGAGGAGGACGAAACGGAGGAGGATTAGGAACCCAATACTTCTGCTGCTTAGGGACCATCTGAGAGCTGGGAGAAGAATAATAGGAATCCCTTGAATGCTTCTTTGAGTTCTCCAACTTGAGTTGCGTTGCCTCGACCTTCAAAGCCATATTGTAGAACTGATCAAACTCACGAGGCTCTTGAAGGACCAGACCCAGCAGAACCTCATCCTTGAGACCACCTCTGAACTGATAGATCATGGACTTGTCATCTGGAACATCTTGCTTAGCATAGCGGGCCATATTCTGGAACTTGATGTTGTACTGATAGACAGACTTGCTTCCTTCCTTCAGGTGCCTGAACTTCTCACAAGTAACAACACGATCGCCCCTGGAATCCTTGTACTGCTGCCACCAATCTGCTGCCTGACCCTTGAGCTGGAACGACGCGAACCTGACAAAGTCCTCCGGTATGACATTGCAACACTCAAAATGCTTACTCATGTCATAGAGCCAATCATCAGCATCAAAAGGCTGCTCACAACAAGTGAAAGACTTGGGCTAGTTGGCAAGGAACTGGTTGAGCGTCACAAACTGAGGTTGATTCTAAAAATTCCCTTGAAAGCCTTGCTGACCCTGATCTCCTTCTTGCAACAGCCTGAGCAACATCTGAGTATTTGCATTGGTTGCGGCCATCACAGCTTGCCAAGCTTCTGGAGGAGGAGGCGGTGGCAGGGGTGGTGGAACATCAGCCTGCCCTTGACCATGACTGGGATTCCCGCGAGCTGGTGGAGACATCCTGAAGATGGGAAAAAACATCAACACCTCATTAACAAATATGAATTCAAAAGCTGAATCAAATGCTTGAAAGAAATTGAACGAACAACATAACAGCCTTGCTACTGAAAAATTAGTAAGAATGCCTTCTTCGGGTTTGCGATAACATCATTAGATATTAAGAAGCCACTTGCAATAACACAAAAGTATTGAGCTAATGTTGCTCCGAACAAATGTATATGCCCTCATACATCTGAACAAAATGATCCTAGATAACTACATGAGTTCCCACCTAAGAACTTCTGAAAACTTTCTGGTTATGCAATCCGGTGGGGGGGATACAAGGAGGAAATATTTCACACAACTAGAAAACCTACACCCCAACTGTATCCATCCTTCAACACATAACCAACAAATCCATCTAACTCGAATCCTCGAAAGCACAACGATACTAACCATGGTGGTACCCGGGACGCCTCCCCAGCACTGGGTAACTCCGACCTTATGTCACCACGACAAGTATTGAAGTAGTACTGAACACCCTCTGTCCTGAGATACCAAGGAAGCTATATGATAACGATGTGCCAAGAATTCCTTGGAGCTCGACTCCCTGGAAGAAATCACGTCAGACAGGAGGCACCAAGACAGAACTCCATCACATCGGTATCATATAGACTCCAAAATACCCGCATGATCCTAAAAAAATTTGAGCGAGAAGAGGAGTAGAATCAAAATTCCTAAGTCAAATACCTCACCAGAGCATAGAAGATGAGTAAAAAGAAACCTACTCTCTGATATAACTAGACTCAAAATTGTTTTTACTAGACTCGACTCGGCCAAGTTCGATCAAGCAAAGAGCTCCTATGGTCATATGGCTCTGATACCAACTTGTCACGCCCAAGATGAGTGCCTATCCATATTTAGGCACGGGGGCCTCGACAGGGATAGAGGTGCATCTTGTCGTTCACAAATACAACATCACTACATACATTTATGAAGAGAGGAGTAGAGGAGTTGGCTTACAATCGCCACATGCTAAATTACAATTCCACACAATTTATTCAAACATCAATCCAAAGGCAGTGTCCGGCTACGGACAAAAACAAACGATAAAATGATGCAAGGACACTGGCTTGCTAGCCCTAAAGATCATGACCACAGCCACTCTACTCGTCTGGATATGTGACGTACATCCAGCCACGCTCCTCGTCATACTCCCACTATATCTACGTCACATCATCTAGCATGATCTCATCTGTACCTGCACCTATATTGTTGTAGTAATGTTTGAGCCACGGGGACTCAGCAATCTCGCGCCCGGGTACCGAGACTATTCAAGCTTATAGGTTGGATGGGGGGTAAGTGTTTAGTTTGCAGCACACTAAGCATTTATGGTGGATAATCTTATGAGAACATCAAAGTAAATATGTGGTCTACAATAACGATTGAGAACTAGAATGACCTCTAAGAGATCCTGAACACCTACTTACGTCAAACATACCCCACCGTGTTGTCTCTCGGTTCATGTTCACGAGCAGAGACCATCACGGTTACTCACACAGTTGGAGCATTTTATTAGATTTTACTTCAAGTTAACTATAACCGGGTGTTAAACAAATATCCAAGTTGCCACATAACCACGGGCATGACTTTCCGAAAGTTTTAACCCTGTAGGGTTTCTCCAACTAGTCCATCATAAATTAACCACACTCTGCGGGAATAACCTCGACTACAGATCTCGTGATCATCCTAGGTAACTCCAAAGGAATTCCGACACCTCCAGATAGCCCAAAGAAAATCAGAGTTCCTCACGCAAGCCATTCAAGAAAGGTGAAACAAGTCAAGCAAGACCGCCCAGCAGGCTAGATCCCAACAGGAGTTGCGCGTATCTCTGTCTCGGGGCACTACCAGATGAGCAGTACGTACGGTGGCCTGATAGAAATCCCTCGAGTTGCCCCGAGGTGGCTTCGCAAGTGTCTATAGTTTGGACCAACACTCGTAAGTAGCACTGGCCCGGGGGTTGATTAATTATCCACGGGGTTGCAAAGCCCTATGCAATTTTATTAAGTTGTTTAAGCAAATAGTACCAATGTTGGGTCTTTCCAGACAAGTTTTAATCTCAACCGAATAATCAAGGGGGTCCCCGTAACAACCCCGAGCATGTTAGGAGCGCAAAATATGGAAACATAACACCGGTAACAAGAAACTATGGCGGTAAAAGTGGAACAAAACACCAAGCAAAAGGCCAAGCCGTCCACCATACCAAGATATATATGTGCATTAAATTAAATAGCAGATAGTATTGTGATATGCCAGATATCCATGTTATCACATGGGAACAACCTGCACCTGCAACTAAGAACGATATAAGAGGGGGGCTAGCAGCGGTAACTTAGCCAAACAAGGTTTGCTAGGATGTGGAGGGGTTAGAGGCTATCATGGCAATGTAGGCGGCTTGACGTTCAAGTGGTAGGTAACGCATATGTAACGATAAGAACGAGACATCTAGCAAAGCAAAAATAGTGTTGGGATCCGGGTACGATCGTCTTGCCTGTTGGATCTTCAAAGGGACAAAGAGCAGGATCCTCGTAGTGGTACTCTCCTGGATCCTCGTATTCAGGTTCAACACTCGCGTTTACCCAAGAGGAATAGCAACAATAAACAACCAACCAAGGTGCAATGCATAAACAACATGATGCATGATTCATTTGAAGTATTTAACATGGCAATCCTAATCTATGATGCATGATTCATTTGAAGTATTTAACATGGCAATCCTAATCTAGTCATGTTTCACATGCAATAGTTAGGTTATTAACAATTATGGATAGAATCTCATGTTAAGTTGTTTAAACATGCATGATCATGGAAAATAGGTATGCTTCATACAAAATCAATACAAATTCATATGTAGAACATAGGAAACGGAGTTACGGTTCTCACGCTATGGTCACGGCAAGTTACGAAGGCAAAAACACAAGATAGTGAAGGCCATGGGCTATTCCTTGGAATTCCAAGGTAGCCACTAGTTAGCCAATGAAAAACCAACCACAATAGAGTCAAAGAACAAATAATTACATGGAGCATAGCTCTCACAAGGCACAAAACACTAAAAAAACAATCTGCATAGCATGCTTACACAACTTATAACTAGAGCTACATGAACTCTCCAACCACAAACAAGGCATTCACAGAATCTGCATAGCATGCTTATCAAATCATCCAACTACACAAACTGGAAAGGAGGCACATATGAATAAGCATGAAGCTCACAAGTTGGCATGATGAAACACATTCTAGGGACTTCGAGAAAATAACAGTTTTCTGGAATCTGGGTTAAGCTGATAGCAAGTTGACAACAGAAACTAATGGTGATAGAGACCACCTCATGGCATGAAATTTAACAGGATGGTATAGGACAACATCTACTTCGAAACAGTAGCACTAAGCTTGAGCATATTGACAACATATCACTTGGTAGCATCCACTCTTCATGGCATAAAAACATTAACAGATTCTCAGACTTAGAAATATTTAGCATGTTAAAAACAACAACATTTTAATAGCCACTTTGAAGCATGGTTCCCACTTATATGCAAGTTTATCATGTCAAAAGAAAATATCGTGGCACTCTAGTCATTAAAGGCTACCATTTTCATGTTGACACAATTATCATAGCATGCATGGATTAATTATAACTAAAATGACAATGGCAATTTGATACAAAATGACATTTTGTCAAACTTGCTCAAATGACCAAACAACTTGCACCAATGAATTATTTGGGTGATTCTACCCCAAAATCATGTATCATACTGATATGTTTGCATGGAGCAACATGGCAAAACACTAGTTAACAAAATACCCATCATTCCTATACGTGAAAACTTACCTAATATGCTCATGTTCAAATATGCACATGACCAGATTGGGAATTATACCAGAAATAGAAATAACCTATTTAATTTAAAATAAAACAATAAAACAAAAGAAAACATAGGAGGGGGCCCACCTACATGTCACCAGGGCCCCTCTTGTGATGACAAGTGGGCCAGGGCCCACTGTCATACACAGAACACCACACACACACACATACACAACCCAACACACACATACACAGCTCTACACACACATACATAGCCCTACACACACATACACAGCCCTGGATCTGCTGCCACAGCAGATCCAACACCACACACACACACACGCAGACACACACACACATACACATACACATAGCACACTGCCACACCAGATCCGGACAGTGGCCGCACTAGATCCAACACACACACAACACACATCCTAGCCAATCAGAAAAAGGAAAATCAAAAGGGGGGCCTGGGATTCGATCTCGCGACCTATCGGTCGTCGGCCCGAGTCGTTGCCACTACGCTACTCACGTTCTACTAAATAGAGGGGGGGTCCGGCTGAACAACTACTAACACTGGCGCTATCCCTGACGAAACTGAAGTTGTCGCTCCCCGCACTGATAGAGAACGGCGACGGCGAAATTCTAGCAAAGGAGGGGACTCTCCAGTGAGGGATGTGGGATCGCTAGGGAACCCATCCCAGGGGCTAGGACAGCAACGGCGAGCACTACTCACGGGCCCAAGGCTCAACCTTTCCAGCCATGGCGCACAACGGTGACAGGCAGCGGGTGGCAGCGACGAAGCGACAACGTCCACTCAAACACAACAGTGACCATGGGAGGAGAAGCAGAGATGGGGAAGGAGGCGCGGTGCTCCTGGGGGGGAAGGGGGCAACGATGCTGGCGCACAGAGCTGGACGAAGCAGAGGAAGAAGGACGACGCGAGCACCGGCAATGCAGGGAAGACGAAGAAGAAGGCAACGCCGCAGGGCCTCTCTCCATGCCGTAGCACCGGGAATGGAGTGCGTACAGCACCGGCATGTGCCACGGCATCTCGATGACGACGAGTGGCCACCGGAGGCGACGACGATGACCCGAAGATCACCGGTGCTCTGCTTCCCTCTGAACCTCACTCTCTGAAGCTTACCTGATAGAGAAGAAGGAGAAGGGGAGAAAGAGGGAGAAGGGGAGCGGCGGCAGGGACGAGGGAGAGGGAAAAACCCTAGGGATCCATGCCCTTTTAAAGGGGTGGTCTCGACGTCTGTGTTCCTCTCACAGCGACAGCGTCGGCACTCTCGCGAGCTCTCTCTCTCTCTCTGATGACACTCACTAAACCTGACAGAGACGACGAGAGCAGGTGTCCGTTAGGGTAAGGGGGTTGGGACAGCTTCGCTGGTTGGTTGGGCCGCGAGGGAGGGAGACGGCCCAGTCCCAGACTCTCTCTCTCTCTCTCTCAGAAGAAAACAACAGGCTTCCTATTTATAAATGAAAGAAAACAAGATAAAAATCCCTGGAATAAAAGAAAAGGATTTTCTTTCAAAACAAGAATACTTTGACACAAAAGGAAATATGCCCTATTTAAATAAAATACCAAGATGATTTTCAGAGCAAGTAAATTAAATACTTTTTAGCATAACAGCTCCTGTTTTATTGCAAACCCCAAGAGCCCAAAGCTCAAACACCAAAGAGAGCAACACACATAATCTCAAAATAATATTATCTACACCATGAACATTTTTACCAGAATGATTTAGCAAGTTAATTTTGTTATAAAAAACAAAAGGAATAAAGAGGTTTAGGTTTAGTTTTGAAAATAAGGGAGAGGGAGGGAGTTGTTTCCCACACATGCACACATCCACAAATCACACAAGATCTACTAACACCTCACTACAAAGGTCACATGGAAGCATATCACAAAATACATTATGCATGACATGATGATGAGATGACATGATGCATGATGCATGAGATGGAATGGCAGTGAGCAACATCATATCATCAAAGACATGACAACAAAGGTTCACATAGGTTACATGACCATAAATGGCAAGGGCAGCACTTGGGCTGTCACAGTGCTAGAGCCACAATTTCTGTTGATCCCCCAAGGAAGGATATGCCTAAGAAGGCAGGGGAGAAGAAGTCTAGCAAGAGGATTATCCATGTGATTGCCATGCCTACCTCTATGTATGAAGATCCAGAGGAGGCTGCTGGTGCTGCTGCCGAGGAAGAGGAAGAACATGTTGAGAAGGCCCCTCCCAAGAAGAAAGCCAAGAAGCTTATGGATGATGTTATGCCAAAGACTGGCACTTCCAAGAGCACCAAGCCTACTTCCAAGAAAGTTGTTGCACATAAGTCTAAGAGGACTACCAGAGACATCCTAGCTTCTAAGAAGAACAAGGGGACTGCCTCCAGACTTGAAGATGATGATGACTTGACTACTTTGATGAAGCTCAGACCACATCTTCCACTACATGATGCCAACCACTTAGTTGCCGAAGACATGAATAAGAGGAAAGGCTCAGGATTGAGAGCCTAGAGAGCCATAGATCCTTATGCTCAGAGGAGGAAAACTGTTGTTGACTACAGGTTCTAAACCAAAGAGCAACAGGACTTTTATGAGACAGTGTTGCTTGACAAGAGCCCAGTTGTTAGCGACATGAGATATGTCGATTGGAAATTCATTCAGGAGAATGTGGACTACTTCCCAAGTGTCCAAGATAATTTCCATTGCATTGGTATAGATGAGTTCATTGGCAGAGAGCTTACTGCACGGAACGACGAGATGATCATGCAATTCTACTCCACTGCTCATTTCTATGGAGATGGTAGAATTGTATGGATGACTGAAGCTGCAAGGTATGAATCCACTGTTGAGTAGTGGGCTGCACTTCTAGGAGTTCTAGATGCTCAGGAAGGTGATCTGGATGTATACTTAGAACCCAAGGCAAGTCATAATGCCATGAAAGATATGTATACTCCTATCCCTGAAGATAAGGTGCATCACACAAGCTAGGATCCATCTACTATATGCAAGCAGGCCTCCGAACCATGAACACTATTCTGAGGCACACCTTTATGCCCAAGTCAGGAGATGACAAGATGATCCGAGGCTACTCCACTAACATGTTGATCCACCTTGACAGGAACACCAGGATCAGAGTCATGGATTTGATTGTAGAGACAATCAAGAGGGTTCATGTTGATCAAAAGCGCTCTTGCTGTATGCACCCTACATACAGTTGCTTATCAACTCTCAGTTGGAGAAGCACATTTTTGCTCTAGATCGTCCACATCTGCCCCTATAGCCAGATCTTGAGGATAATGTTGTGGTGATGGACCCAGATCATCCCACATCTGCTACAGCACAGGCAGAGGCAGAAGCAGTTCGAGCCGCTAGTGCTCAAGCCCCCAGATCCAGAAATGAGCAAATGGATCTTTTGATCTCAGCTGTCTAGGGCATGCAGAAGGATATCAAGGGGATTCTAGACAACCAGAACAGTCTAGTGAGGATTTTTAAGACAAGAATCAAGACTCTTGGTGACAAGGTGGACAAGTTGTTGAAGACAGTTATAGAGCTTCCGAAGGAAGTTGACTCCATGCACATCCCTCGGGTCTCTTCTACTTCTTCAGATGATGATGATGAGGAGGAGGATGGATCACCTCTCAGGCCGAGAACCCAGTTCACTACTCAGGCTAGATCAGCTATAGTGCATGCACCAGACTTGAGGCCCTCTTCATCAGCTCATGCTACTGTCAGCACAGCTCCCGCTCAATCGGCTCCAGTTCCTCCCATGACCACTCCAGCTCCATCCACGACATCTTCAGAGATCTTCGCCAACGCTGTTATCTCGACTCCTTCATTGACAACCGGAGCAGATCAGCCCAAGAACGATTAGATATATGACTTTGAACTTTTTGGTAACTTGTTGCCAAAGGGGAGAAGTGTATATAGATCATTAGGCTTCAAGTGAGGGTGTTTGTTGCTTTTTCAAAACAATTGCTTTTGGTTGCCATGATACTCGTTTGTTTCGCTTGTGATACACGCTTGGTGATGTTTGATCATATGCTTTAATGTGTGATGCTACTATTTCCTATCATCTTAATGCTCATGTGATGATCACTCATCTTTGGTTGATTGTGTTGTGCTATGATATTCATTCCAATTACTCTCGCACACCGCCAAGTGGTATGTGACATGTAAGAAATAACCCATGTACCTAATCAATTATGCATTTGCATTCAAATGCAAATTTAAAAATAATGCACAAATTTAGGGGGAGCTCTTACTTATCACATACATTCCAAAGAGGCGATTATATTCCATGATTATATCTTTGTCGAAGATTTGATCTATATGTTGTCATCAATTACCAAAAAGGGGGAGATTGAAAGCACATTTTCTCCCTTGGTGGTTTTGGTAATTAATAACAACATATGAGTCATTGAACTAATGTTTCCACTGAGTATATTTTAGGACAAGTTCAATGATAGGGATGGCCGATGGACCGTGGAATTACCCCAAGATGCAAGGAAATAGGTTGGCCAAGCTTCAAGCAAGAGGACTCTACATTTTACGTTTTGAGAAATAACTTTGAGTTCATAGGAAAGCCAATACTATTAAAATGGGGTAAAGTTTTGATGGTGAACAATATGCTCAAACGTGCACAAGTGATAGTCACCAAAACATCCACAAACTCTCCCACCAAAGCCTGTCAAAAGCCAAATATGCAAAATTTGTGCAACCAACATTCATATCCCGATGCCACCGGTTCTAAACCCTAGACAGACTCAGCCAAACCCTAACACTTCGGTGCAACCGACACTGCACTCGGTACCATCGAGTTGGGTTGCCAAGTTTCTGTTATGCAAGTTCACATTTTCGGTCCATCCAAAAATGGTGAATCGGCGTCACCGAGATTGGAAAATCTAACCGTTGGTCACCTTGTCGGTGCAACCAAGAATTGTATATCGGTCCCTCCGAGATTCAAAAGTTGCCACTTTTGGTCACTTCGGTACCACCGAGATTTACACATCGGTGTCACCGATATGGTTATTTTGTGTGTAACGGTTGGATTTTTGGGGATGCCTATATATTCCCCTTCACCACCACCCACTCGACAGAGAAGCACTCAGAACTATTCCATACCTATCCTACTCAGTTTTCTGAAAGAGAACCATCTACCTTTGTGTTGAGGTCAAGATCTTCCACTCCAACCATATGGATCTTGATTTCTAGCCTCCTCAAGTTGCTTTCCATCAATCCCATCTCTTCTACCAAGCCAAATCTGTGAGAGAGTGATTGTGTGTTGAGGAGTCTATCATCTTGAAGCACAAGAGCAAGGAGATCATCATCATTACCGAGAATATTACCATTTGGAGGGTGGTGCCTCCTAGATTGGTTAGGTGTCGCTTGGGAGCCTCCTACTTCGTGTTGTGGAGTGAACCAAGAAGTTTGTAAGGGCAAGGAGATCGCCTACTTTGTGAAGATCTACCCATAGTTAGGCTAGTGCTTCGTGGACGGAAGTCGCGGGGAATAGTCAAGGTTGCTTCTGCGTGGAACCCTTCGTGGGTAGAACCCTCCGTGGACTCTCGCGACCGTTACCCTCCGTGGGCTGAAGACTCCATGAACATGAACGTATGATAGCACCACCTATCAGAACCACGGGAAAAATCATCATGCCATCACTTGTGTTTGCTTTCCTAACCCTCTCTTTACTTACATGTGCAATGTCTTTACTTTCCCCTGCTACACTCTTAGACATGCATGTGTAGGGTGTTACTTGATACGCTATGAATGCTAAAACTTGCTAGGAATTAAAATTGGGGAAAAGGCAAAACTTTTAGTTGGTTAAGTAGTCTAATAACCCCCCTCTAGACCTACTTTCGATCCTACAGGGGTGCCTCGTGTGAGAGCCTGGCTTAATAGGAATGATAGACTACTCATATCAACAACGAATTCCTTCTTTTCTGGGAGCCCACTTGAAAAGAACTCCAAAGCTAAGCGTGCTTGGCTTGGAGCGATTCTAGGATGGGTGACCGACCGGGAAATTGGTCCCGGGTGCGGACGAGTGAGGACAAAGTGCGCAGGAAAGACTAGTGTTGGTCTATGGGGCCAGTCTTGATCCCACCAGGCGTAACGGGGTGTTACAATTGGTATCAGAGCCAACCCTTGCGGTTACACGGGCATGCATGGGTCAAGTGCACGGGCATGTGGCACATGGCGTGTGTGGCCTGTCATGGCATACAGCCGTGCACATGTGCCAGACTGGATGCGCATACGTGTGCCAAAAGGGAACGTTCCTGATGGGCCGACGAGGACGTCGGTTCCTTTGAGCAGGGGTGTATGTGAGACCGTGGCTTAATAAGAATGATAGACTACTCATATTAACAAGGAATTCCTTCTTTTTCAGGAGCCCACTCGAAAAGAACTCCAAAGTTAAGCGTGCTTGGCTTGGAGCGATTCTAGGATGGGTGACTGATCAGGAAGTTGGTCCCGGGTGCGCACGAGTGAGGACAAAGTGCACAGGGAAGACTAGTGTTGGTCTGTGGGGCCAGTCTTGATCCCGCCAGGCATAACGGGGTGTTACACCACGCCATCTCTCCGGAGCTTTACCCGACTGCATGTCCCTGCAAGTTCAAGCCTGACCTGCCCCCGCATTACGACGGCAACCTAGACCTAGCCGAGTTCCTACAGCTCTACTCGCTGAGTGTCCGGGCGGCAGGAGGAGACGACAAAGTCATGGCATGTTGGTTCCCCATGGCGCTCAAGGGCGGCGCACTCTCCTGGCTCTTCAACCTCATGGAGGCATGCATCACCTCTTGGGAGGGTCTACGCAAACGCTTCACCGCCAAATTCCAAGGCACCCGCGACCGCACACCCACCATGAACGACCTACGGCGTATCAAGCAACAAGATGGGGAGACCCTGCACAAGTTCATACAACATTTCATGACCACATGCCTTAAGATCCCCAAGGCTTTGGACGAGGCCATCATTTCGGCTTTCACCGGCGGAGTCACTGACCTCAAAATGAAGGAAGAGCTCGCCATGAATGACGAACTATGCTCTGCCTTGGAGATGTTCAACCTGGCGAACAAGTGCACCAAGGCCAAGGAGGGACACCTATCGCTCCGTGGGCCTCCGGCGGCGGACCAGAAGAGAAGATGACCAAGGCCAAGGAAGCAAAACGCAAGGCCCCGGCAGTGCTTGCGGCCGAACCCGAGGCAAAGCGCGGCCGGGGAGAAGAACCCCCCAGGAGGAAGGCCGACCTGCATCTTCCATGGCACCAACAACCACGACACCACCAACTGCCAGGAACTCCGAATTATCCGCGTTGAGTACTTTGGCAGATGCCCCGACCGAGGCGACCAAGGCTTTGGGTGCGGCAGTGGCCGTAGTGGAGGTTGCTGGGACAACAGGGAGCCACGTTAGGGGTGGCGCGATTAGCCTCAGGAGGAAAGCTGGCGTGACCCGCCTCGTGAGGACCGCTGGCGCGGCGACCCTTCAGCGGAGTCACGACGCGGTCAGTCTCGCAAGGCTCACCAGCGTGAGGTTAGACTACCTCCGCTGCCTCCACCACCCAGAAGGAAAGAGGAAGACAAACAGGACGATGGGACAGGGGGCTTCCAGGAAATCAGGGCGGTGGCCTGTATCTTGGGCGACGCCCAGGCCCCAACATCGAACCATGCCTTCAAGAAATTCGCACGGGAGGTGAATGAGGCCCTCTCGAAGCCTGAAGCGATGCGCGCCCTCAATTGGTCCCAGACCACAATCACCTTCGACTCAAGCGATCAGCTCAGATGTTCGTTATGACTGGCAAGCTCCCCATGTGTCACGCCCAAGATGCGCGCCTATCCATTTAAGGCACGAGGGCCTCGCAAGGGATAGATGCGCATCTTGCCGTTAGCAAGAATAGTATCATCACAACATACAATACTGAATGAGAAGAGTATACAAGTTGGCTAACACTCGCCACATGCTAAGTTACAAAGTCACTCAATTCATAACATCAAGTTGAACACAGGGTCCGACTACGGACGAAATCAAACGATAAAAAAAGTTGCAATTGATACTATCAAGCTATCCCAAAGATCACGACCAGGTCCTCTACTCATCCGGATACGTCAAGTACATCCTGCCTCTTTCCTCGTCATACTCCCACTGGAGCTGGGTAAGATCATCTTGCACGAACTCATCTGGACCTGTACCTGAAGTGTTGTAGTAAACTGTGAGCCACAGAGGACTCAGCTATCATGTGCCTAGGTTCCAGGACTATTCACGCTTAAAGGTTGGGATGGGCTAAGTGTTTAGTTTGCAGCAACACTAAGCATATATGGTGGCTAGTTTACGCAACATGAAATAAACATGAGTGGACTATGAAGAACGATCGAATCTAGTATAATCCCTATGGGATCCTGAACACTTACTTACGTCAATCATAACCCCACCGTGTTCTTTCTCGGATCGTGATCACGAGCAGAGACGATCACGGTTACTCACACAGTTGGTGTATTTTAGTTAAAGTTTACTTCAAGTTAACTATAACCGGGTGTTAAACAAATATCCAAGTTGCCACATAACCGCGGCCATGGCTTTCCAAAAGATTTAACCCTGCAGGGGTGCTCCAACTAGTCCATCACAAGTGACCACACTCTATGGGAATAGCCTCGACCGTGGATCTCGCGGTCATCATAGGCAATTCCAAAGGATTCCAACACCTCGAGTAAACCCGAAGAAAATCAGAGTCCACACGCAAGACATTCGATAAAGGTAAAACAAGTCCAGCAAGACCTCCGGACGTGTCGACGAACCCGATAAGAGCCGCGTATCTTAGTCTCAGGACACGATGGATTGTCCAAACTTCCGGTAGGCCAAACACAGAGTTGCCCCTGGTGGCCACCGGCGGTTGACATTTTTGGACCAGCACTCATGCGGAGCACTAGCCCGGGGGTTGATTAAATTATCCACGGGGCTGCAAAGCCCTATGCAAGTTCATGAAGTTATTAGCAAATGTAGTACCAAAGTTGGGTCTTGCCAGACAAGTTTTAATCTCAACCGAAAGAACAAGGGGGTACCCATAACAACCCCGAGCATGTTAGGAGCGCAAAGTATGAAAAACATAACACCGGTAACAAGGAACTAATGGCGGTAATAGCAGAACAAATCACTTAGCAAAAGGCCAAGACTTCCACCAATACCAAGATATATATGTGCATTAAATTAAATAACAAAATATTGTGATATCCAATCCATGTTATCACATGGAACAACCTGCACCTACAACTAAAATGCTATAAGAGGGGTTGAGCAGCGGTAACTTAGCCAATCAAAGGTTTGCTAGGATGTGGAGGTTATAGGCTATCATGGCATCATGGGGTATGATATCAAGTGGTAGATAGCGCAATTGTAAGGGTAAGAGCGAGAAACTAGCAAGCAAAAATAGTATCAGGATCCGGGTACGATCATCTTGCCTGTTGGTTCTTCAGTGAAACAAGTAGCGGGATCCTCATAGTGGTACTCTCCTCGGTCCCCGTACTCAGTATCCACACTCGCGTCTACCCAAGAGAAACAGCAACAATAAACATCCAACCAAGGTGCAATGCACAATCAAAATGATGCATCACCATTTACGAAGAGTTCTAACATGGCAATCCAAAACTAGTCATGTTTCACGTGCAAAGTTGTTATTAATGAATCTGGACAGAAGCTCATGTTAAGTTATTTAGACATGAATGAACATGTAAAATATGGATTCGACATGCAAAATCGATAGAAATGCATATAAAGATCGAAAGAAACAGAGTTACGGTTCTCACGATACGCTCACGACAAGGTACAGAGGCAATATCACAAGATCACCAAGTCATGGGCTGATTCTTGGCATTCCAAGGCAGCCACTGGATAGGTGATGAAAAACAAATCACAATAGACTCAAGAATCAATCAAATCTATGGAGTATAGCTCCCGCAATCTACAAAACAATAAAACACCAAATCTGCCACAAAACAGCAACATAGCAACTTCTACAGCTCACAAGTTGAGCTACAGGAAACCTACAGCCACAAACAAGATACTTACAGAATCTACTCAACACACACATCAATTAATCCAATTACATCACCAGCAAAGGAGCCACACATCAATGATCAAGAAGAAACCAAGTTGGCATGATGAAACAGTTTTTCAGGGACTTCGTGAAAATTTCAGTTTTCTGGAATCTGGGTTAATAAAGTAGCAAGTTGACAGCAATGGTTAAATATGCTAGATAACTCCTATTGGCATGAAATTTATCAGGATGGTAGAAGACCATATCTACTACAAATAAATAACGCTGAGCATGCCCAAGTTCCAAACAGATCACTAGCTACAACCAACTCTACCTGGCAAAACAATAACAGCGGTTCTCCCAGACTTAAGTCATTTTTAAGCTAGTTGAACAGAAACATAAAGTTGCTTACTAAACAACATATTTCCCACTCATCTGATGACTTAGCTCAAATAACAAAAATACTGGGACATTCCCAGCAACTTTAACTAACAAACTCATGTTGGCAAGAACTTAATTGCATGCATAGATTAAATCATAATAAAAAGACAAAAGGGCATCACAGCATAAAAATGCAGCTTTGCCAAGTTGCCCCAAAGTCAAATCTGACTTCACAGATGCATTCATGGGTTGATTCTACCCGAAAATCATTACTCATACCCATATGCTTGCATGGAACATTAGGGAGTAATTCTAGGTCAAAATTTGACCTCCCTAGTCATGAGTGACTTATGACACTTAAGTGCTATGATGGAAAAGCCCCAAAATGGCATGTATCCTATTGCTACTTGTTGAAAATGGTTAATTAGCATATTAGGGACATGATATCATGGCATAGCATCAATTTGCAAGGGTGAAACTAGCTAGAGATAAACTATGCTCATGCACATAAGAGAACACCTACACATGAAGCTACTCTTTCACATGTGTGTGTATGTATGACATACACACACCTCTCATTGCATCTACCCAAGACACACACAAGAACACCACACCCAAGCATGTGTGTATATAGGCACACATGCACTTTCATACATGTATGCCCACATACACATACACACACCTACACTCTCACTCACATACATACACTAGCACTCATGCATACGTATGTACCACCTAAGTGGCACAAACACACACAAACATACATCACCTCTCATTTAGGTGCATGCATCACCTCGTGACACATACACACACACTAATCCACATGTGTGTGTATGCACAAAGCACACACACACCACACCCTACACACTACATATGTGCACACACACCCCTACACTACACCTATACACACCCAACAGAGAAAAAACAAAAAACACACACCTCAACCATGCACACACACATATGTATATATACTCTAAGGTATATATACACACACACATCACACACACAATAACACACACAGCAGCACACACAACAGCCACACCTGGATTTGGTGTACACCAGATCACACACACACACACAACACGCACAGAACAGCACACACGCGATCCGGCCTGCGCATCGCATCCGCACACCACATAGCAAAGCACGCTAATGAAGAAAAAGGAAACCCTCGGCGGGGTTGGGGATCAAACCCCCAACCGCCTGGTCTCACACTGAGCGCTCCTCCACTACGCTACGGCCTCGGTCGTTACTAGCATGGGAGGCTCAGCCCTACTAAACTAGCCCACTCGGATAACTCAACCTGACGGATCAACACGCTAACTGACAGAGCCAAGCCAGAGCACGATGTGCACGCACTGGGCACGGCCAGATCCGCGCCTACACACAATCAAACGCACAGCTTAGCACGGGGAAGGATCGGGCACTCGAAGGACCTAGCCATGGACACCAAACGCATGCTCACACAGCACAGGGATCACGAGCTCACGACAGAGGCGGAGCTCAGAGCACCGGGACCTGCAGATCCACGCACCAAGACGAACGGGACGCGGCGAGGGCGCTGGAGGTCGACTGCTCACCCAGGGGGTCGACGGAGACAACTGGGTGAAGGGGAGGCCGACGACGCTCACCGGAGTCGAAGCAGAGAAGAACCTTGCCGGAGCGGGACGCCGTCGATGTAGAGGAAGAAGAGGTCGTCGACATGGATGCGCTTCGGTCTTCCTATCAGCAGGAATGGACCGGGGGGAGGAGCCCCAAGCTTCTGGACATGCTGGTCGCCGACGCCGTCGACGAAGAAGAGGGGGGAACGCCAGCGATCTTCTCTCACACTCTGAACCTCTCTGGCTAACCGAACCTGCTTACCTTCAGAGAAGAAAGAAGGGGAAGAAGGAGGAGAAGGTGGCGGCGGAGGAGGAGGAACCCTACACGGACGCCCAAGGAGGGGGGGTTTAAAAAGGAGGCGAGGTGAAGCTCAGCGAGCCACGGTGGCCATGTGCGCTTCTCCTCGGAGGAGGAACGTGCCGGAGAAAAGAGAAAAGAAGGGGAGATGGGAGGCTGAAGAGCGGGCCCAGAGCTTGCCTCGCTGGAAGGGGACAGCGATGCGCGCACGCTCGGGGGGGGGGGGGGACTGGGCCTACGGGCTAGCTAGCTGGGCTGCAATGGGGAAGGAAGCCCACACGCACACTCTCTCTCACACACAACATAAACAGAGTGTTTTTCTAATGTAATAAAACCAGCCACTCCGAAGAAAAACCCCAGGGCATTTTAAAATGAATTTGAGCAAAACAAAAATACATTTGAGAAGAGGGAAAATAGCACTATTTGAATAAATTAACAGATTGATTTATTGGTCAAAATATTTGAACTGTTGTTTAAATAACAGCCCCTGTTTAAATAGAAAACAAAACCCAAGCACCTCCAAATAACAAAAGCACCAAGCTCATAATTCATAAGAATAATAGGGCCACCTTTTGAACATTTTTAAACAAATAAAACAACAAGTTAATTCTGATCATTAAAATAATAGGGAGAGATGGGGAGAAGGAAGGTGGTGTTTGAAAGAGAGAAGAGAGGGGAAGAAAGAGGTTGCACACACATGGAACCAACCACACACAAACATCTCACATCACAAAACAACACCTCACCACCATACGTCATAGCAAGCACAAGAAAACCAACATGGCACATAAACATGAAATTAGAATGATGCATGATGATGCATGAATGCAAACACATGAATACCAAGTTGGAAATCATCTCATAGCTCATGACACAAGGTTCATACATGGGGGGATTTACATGCCAAATAAGGTAGAGACATCACTTGGGATGTCACAACTGTCCCACACTACAAGAGGATCTCGACCCAAGATCTATGAACGAAAGAAGTCCGGAAATTCGGAACGGAGAAGGTCCTCGCGTTCCCAAGTAGCTTCTTTGTCGGAATGATGAGACCACTTCACCTTGAGGAACTTGATAGACTTGTTGCGAGTCTTACGCTCAGTTTCTTCAAGAATAGCAACTGGATGCTCATGATAAGAGAGATCTTCTTGAAGATTGATGTCTTGGAGGTCCATGGTCCGCTCAGGAGTCTTGAAACATCTCCAAAGCTGAGAAACATGGAAGACATCGTGCACATTTGCGAAATTTGGAGGAAGCTCTAGTTGATATGCAAGACCACCTCTCTTGCCAACAACTTTGAAAGGACCAACAAAACGAGGAGCTAGCTTCCCTTTTATTCCAAACCGCTGAGTGCCCTTCATAGGAGAGACTCTGAGATAGACTAGATGACCCACTTGGAAAGAAACATCCCGATGTTTGTTATCGTAATAACTCTTCTGTCGGGACTGAGCTGCTTTGAGGTTCTCATGAATGACATGGCACATTTCTTCTACTTCAGTGATCATGTCATTGCCCAGAATCTGATGCTCACCGGTTTCAGACCAGTTAAGCGGGGTACGACACTTTCTGTCGTATAAAATCTCGAAAGGGGCCTTGCCTGAGCTTGCTTGAAAGCTATTGTTGTATGAGAATTCAGCATAAGGAAGGCAGTCTTCCCACTTCATGCCGAACAAAATCACACAGGCTCTAAGCATATCTTCAAGGATCTGATTGACTCTCTCAACTTGACCACTTGTCTGCGGATGGAACGCAGTGCTAAAATGGATCTTTGTACCCATAGCAGTCTGGAATGACTCCCAAAACTTGGACCTAAAGAGACTTCCACGGTCAGAAGAGATGAGCTAAGGAATACCATGCAAAGACACTATCCTTGACGTATACAACTCTGCAAGCTGAGCTGCCGAGATAGATTCTTTGACTGGCAGGAAATGAGCAACTTTCGACAGCTTGTCCATAACCACAAAGATGGCATCATTGCCTCTCTAGACTTGGGGAACCCAGTTACAAAATCCATCTCCACATGATCGAATTTCCACTCTGGGATAGGCAAAGGCTGAAGAAGACCTGCTGGACGTTGATGTTCTGCCTTCACTCTGGGACAAACATCACACTCGTTCATGAACTGAGCAATTTCACGTTTCATGCGAGTCCACCAGAAAGATTGCTTGAGATCCTGATGAGTGGGGTAGTTCTTCTCGGTAGGCTTCAACTGACGCGAGGTATAGGCCACAATCTTCTTGTCTTTCATAAGGACACCACCAAGGCCTTGGAGAGAAGCATCACAGAAAACTTGGAAAGGCTTGGACTGCTCAGGAGGAACAAGAACTGGAGCTGAAGTCAGTCTCTGCTTGGGTGTATTGAATGCCACATCACACTCAGGAAACCAAACATACTTGACGCTCTTCTGGAGGAGATTGGACAGAGGCTTAGCAATTTGAGAGAAGTTCTCCATGAATCTTCTGCAATAACTAGCAAGCCCGAGGAAGCTCCGAAGCTGCTTCACATTCTGAGGAGGCTCCCACTTCAAGATTGCCTCAACTTTCTCAGGGTGCACTTTAATTCCCTTGGCAAAGATGACATGCCCGAGGTACACCACTTCATTGAGCCAGAACTCACACTTGGAAAACTTGGCATAGAACCGATGTTCCCTTAACTTGTCAAGCACAAGGAGGAGATGCACTACATGCTCTTATTCTGTCTTCGAGAACACAAGGATATCATCCAAATAGACCAAGACGAACTCATTCTTGAAAGGAGAGAAAATGAAATTCATCATTCTTGAGAAGGTTGGAGGAGCATTCGCAAGACCAAACAACATAACGGTGTACTCATAAGAGCCAAAACTCGTCCTGAAGGCGGTCTTGGGAATGTCTTCTTTGCGAATGCAAATCTGATGATAACCCATGCGAAGATCAAGCTTTGTGAAAGCATTGGCACCTTTCAGTTGCTCAAACAACTCATTGATGTTGGGAAGTGGGTACGAGTTTCTGATTGTCTTCTTGTTCAATGGCCGGTAATCAACACAAAGACGATACGTGCCATCTTTCTTCTTGACAAACAAAACACCACATCCCCACAGAGAAGAGCTTGGTCTGATGAGACCCAGACGTTCTTGCTTATCTAGCTGCTTCTTCAACTCTTTCAGCTCTTCGGGGCCAAGTTTATATGGGTGCTTGCTGACCGGTTCAGTTCTAGGCTCGAGATCAATCACGAACTCAACTGGCCGGTGCGGAGCCATTCCTGGCAATTCTTCTGGAAAGACATCTTCATACTCACAAACCACCGGAATTTGAGAAGTCGCCGTGATTTCACCCTTATCATTAAGAGCAAAGAGACGGATTGTGTCATCGCAAGCTACGAAAATAATCACGTCTTCTGAAGGATGAGTCAGCTTGACTTCTTCTGCTTTGCAATCAATATGAGCCTTATTCATAGCCAGGAAGTCCATGCCCAGAATGAGATCAATATCGGAATTACTGAGAACAATTGGGGAAGCTAGAAAAGAATAATTCCTCATCTTGATAGAAGCATCCCGAACCACATAGCGAGAATTCATTTGCAAATCCGGAGACACCACAGTCAATGACTTGGACAATTCTTCACAACAGAACTCATGCTTAGATACCAATTGCCTTGATATGAATGAATGCGATGCACCAGAATCAAATAATACTTTTGTAGGAATAGAATTGATTGAGAGATTACCCATAATCACATCATTGGACTGCTCTGCTTCTGCTGCATTCACCATATTCATTCTTGCGGTCTTGGGATTATGCTTCACCATAGCATTGCCTAGAGGCTTGACAGGAGGAGGAGGCGGAAGACGCCGCTGGTTGCACTTGTTTGCATAGTGGCCCTTCTGACCACACTTGTGACAAGTCACCTCAGAAAGCGGACGAACATTGCCTGGAGGAGGAACAAGAACTCCCTTGGACGCCTGGGGTCTCTACTGGAATCCTAGGTTGGTTGGGTGGGAAGAACCACGACCACTGAACTGCTTCTGCTTCTGAGGAGGACGAAACAGAAGAGGATTTGGCGCCCAATACTTCTGCTGCTTAGAAACCATCTGAGAGCTGGAAGAAGAAGAATATGAATCCCTTGAACGCTTCTTGGAGTTCTCCAACTTGAGCTGAGCTGCTTCAATCTTCAAAGCCATGTTGTAGAACTGATCAAACTCACGAGGCTCCTGAAGAACTAAGCTTGGCAGAAGCTCATCCTTGAGACCACCTCTGAACTGATAGATCATAGCTTTGTCATGTGGAACATCTTGCTTGGCATAACAAGCTAGATTCTAGAACTCGACATTGTACTGGTAGTCTGACTTACTTCCCTGCTTTAGGTGCCTGAACTTCTCACATACCTCCAAGACAAAGCTTGTCAGAATGTAATGAGCCCTGAAGTCATGACGGAAATCGTCCCAAGTAACAACACGATCGCCTCTGGAATCCTTGTACTGTTACCACCAATCAGCAGCTTGACCCTTTAGCTGGAACGATGCAAATCTGACAAATCCTCTGGCCTGACATTGCTGCACTCAAAATGCTTACTCATATCACGAAGCCAATCATCAGCATCTAGAGGGTGCTCACAACAGGTGAAAGTCTTGGGATGGTTGGCAAGGAGCTGATTGAGAGTCGCAAACTGTAGTTGATTCTGAAATTTGCCTTGAAAACCTTGCTGACCCTGCTCCCTTTCTTGCAACTGCCTGAGCAACATCTGGGTGTTCGCATTGGTCGCGGCCATCACAGCTTGCCAAGCTTCTTGAGGAGGAGGCAGAGGAGGCGGTGGCGGGGGTGGCGGTGGAACATCAGTCTGCTCCTCACCATGACCCGGACTGTTGCGAGTTGGTGGAGCCATCCTGAAGATGGACAAAACGCATCAACGCCTCATTGGTAAGATGAAACATAAGCTGAATCAAATGCTTGAAAGAAATTGAACAATTAATAACATAGCCTTCCTACTAAAAAATTAGTAAGAATGCTTCTTCGGATATGATAACATCATCAGAAATTAGAAGCCACTTGCAATAACACAAAAGTATTGAGCTACGCGCTCGAAACAAATATACATGCCCATATACATCTGAAGAAGATGATCCTAGATGACTACAAGATTTCCCACCTATGAACATCCTAAAACTTTCTTGTTTATGCGATTCGGATTGCGGAATCAGGAACCTGCCCTAGGCAATCAGCTGCAACTGCATCCGCAACCTTCCACACCATAATTCAAGAAATTTCGCAAACTCGTCTAATCTCGAATCCTCGAACTCACAACGATACTAAACCATGGTGGTACCCTGGACGCCTCCCCAGTACTGGATGACTCCGATCTTATCTCACCACGATAAGTATTGAAGTAAATCCGAACATTCTCTGTCCTGAGATATCAAGGAAGTTGAATGATAACAATGTGCCAACATTACCTGGAGCTTGACTCCCCGAAAGAAATCAAGTCATACAAAAGGCACCAAGACAGAACCCTGTCACATCGGCATCATATAGACTCCAAAATACCTGCGTGATCCTAAAAAATTTTTGAGCGAGAAGAGGAGTAGAATCAAAATTCCTAAGTTGTAAACCTCACCAGAGCATAGAAGAGTAGTAAAAACAATCCTACTTTCCGATATAACTAGACTCAAAATAGTTTTTAACTAGACACGACTCGGCCAAGTTCGAACAAGCAAAGGCTCCTATGGTCGTATGGATCTCAATACCAACTTTTCACGCCCAAGATGCGCGCCTATCCATTTAAGGCATGAGGGCCTCGCAAGGGATAGATGCGCATCTTGCCGTTAGCAAGAATTGTATCATCACAACATACAATACTGAATGAGAAGAGTATACAAGTTGTCTTACACTCGCCACATGCTAACTTACAAAGTCACTCAATTCATAACATCAAGTTGAACACAGGGTCCGACTATGGACGATATCAAATGATAAAAGAAGTTGCAATTGATACTATCAAGCTATCCCAAAGATAACGACCAGGTCCTCTACTCATCCGGATACGTCACGTACATCCTGCCTCTTTCCTCGTCATACTCCCACTGGAGCTGGGTAAGATCATCTTGCATGAACTCATCTGAACCTGTACCTGGAGTGTTGTAGTAAAGTATGAGCCACAGAGGACTCAGCTATCATGTGCCCAGGTTCCGAGACTATTCATGCTTAAAGGTTGGGATGGGGTAAGTGTTTAGTTTGTAGTAGCACTAAGCATATATGGTGGCTAGCTTACGCAACATGAAATAAACATGAGTGGCCTATGAAGAACAATCGAATCTAGTATAATCCCTATGGGATCCTGAACACTTACTTACGTCAAGCATAACCCCACCGTGTTCTCTCTCGGATCGTGTTCACGAGCAGAGACGATCACGGTTACTCACATAGTTGGTGTATTTTAATTAAAGTTTACTTCAAGTTAACTATAACCAGGTGTTAAACAAATATCCAAGTTGCCAAATAACCGCGGGCACGGCTTTCCGAAAGATTTAACCCTGCAGGGGTGCTCCAACTAATCCATCAGAAATAACCACACTCTATGGGAATAGCCTCGACCGCGGATCTCGCGGTCATCATAGGCAATTCCAAAGGATTCCAACACCTCGAGTAAACCCAAAGAAAATCAGAGTCCACACGCAAGACATTCGATAAAGGTAAAACATGCAAGACCTCCTGACGTGTCGACGAACCTGATAAGAGCCGCGTATCTCAGTCTCAGGGCACGAGGGATTGTCCAAACTTCCGGTAGGCCAAACACAGAGTTGCCCCTGGTGGCCACCGGCGGTTGACATTTTTGGACCAACACTCATGCGGAGCACTGGCCCGGGGGTTGATTAAATTATCCACGGGGTTGCAAAGCCCTATGCAAGTTCATTAAGTTATTAGCAAATGTAGTACCAAAGTTGGGTCTTGCCAGACAAGTTTTAATCTCAACCTAAAGAACAAGGGGGTCCCCATAACAACCCCGAGCATGTTAGGAGCGCAAAGAATGGAAAACATAACACCGGTAACAAGGAACTAATGGCGGTAATAGCGGAACAAATCACTTAGCAAAAGGCCAAGCCTTCCACCAATACCAAGATATATATGTCCATTAAATTAAATAACATAATATTGTGATATCCAATCCATGTTATCACATGGAACAACCTGCACCTGCAACTAAAATGCTATAAGAGGGGCTGAGTAGCGGTAACTTAGCCAATCAAAGGTTTGCTAGGATGTGGAGATTAGAGGCTGTCATGGCATCATGGGGGCTGATATCAAGTGGTAGGTAGCGCAATTGTAACGATAAGAGCGAGAAACTAGCAAGAAAAAATAGTATCGGGATCCGGGTACGATCATCTTGCCTGTTGGTTCTTTAGTGAAACAAGTAGCGGGATCCTCGTAGTGGTGCTCTCCTGGGTCCTCGTACTCAGTATCCACACTCGCGTCTACCCAAGAGAAACAGAAACAATAAACATCCAACCAAGGTTCAATGCACAATCAAAATGATGCATGACCATTTATGAAGAGTTCTAACATGGCAATCCAAAACTAGTCATGTTTCACGTGCAGAGTTGTTATTAATGAATCTGGACATAACCTCATGTTAAATTATTTAGACATGCATAAACATGGAAAATATGGATGTAGCATGCAAAATCGATAGAAATGCATATAAAGATCGCAAGAAACGGAGTTACGGTTCTCACGATAAGCTCACGACAAGGTACGGAGGCAATATCACAAGATCACCAAGCCATGGGCTGATTCTTGTCATTCCAAGGCAGCCACTAGATAGGTTATGAAAAATCAATCACAATATACTCAAGAATCAATCAAATCCATGGAGTATAGCTCCCACAATCTACAAAACAATAAAACACCAAATCTTCCACAAAACAGCAACATAGCAACTTCTATAGCTCACAAGTTGAGCTACAGGAACCTTACAGCCACGAACAAGAGACTTACAGAATCTACTCAACACACACATCAATTCATCCAATTACACCACCAGCAAAGGAGCCACACATCAATAAGCAAGAAGCAACCAAGTTGGCATGATGAAACAGTTTTTCAGGGACAGTGAAAATTCCAGTTTTCTGGAATCTGGGTTAATAAAGTAGCAAGTTGACAGCAATGGTTAAATATGCTAGAGAGCTCCTATTGGCATGAAAATTAGCAGGATGGTAGACGACCATATATACTACAAATAACTAGCTCTGAGCATGCCCAAATTCCAAACACATCACTAGCTACAACCAACTCTACCTGACAAAACAATAACAGCAGTTCTCCCAGACTTGGTCATTTTTAAGCTAGCTGAACAGAAACATAAAGTTTCTAAGTAAACATCATGGTTCCCACTCATTTGATGACTTAGCACAAATAACAAAAATACTGGGACATTCCCAACAACTTTAACTAACAAACTCATGTTGGCAAGAACTTAATTGCATGCATAGATTAAATCATAATAAAAAGACAAAAGGGCATCACAACATAAAAATGGAGTTTTGCCAAGTTGCCCCAAAGCACCTCCAAATAACAAAAGAACCAAGCTCATAATTCATAAGAATAATAGGGCCACCTTTTGATCATTTTTAAACAAATAAAACAGGAAGTTAATCCTGATCATTAAAATAATAGGGAGAGATGGGGAGAAGGAAGGTGGTGTTTGAAAGAGAGAAGATAGGGGAATAAAGAGGTTGCACACACATGGAACCAACCACACACAAACATCTCACACATCACAAAACAACACCTCACTACCATACATCATAGCAAACACAAGAAAACCAACATGGCACATAAACATCAAATGAGAATGATGCATGATGATGCATGAATGCAAACACATGAATACCAAGTTGGAAAACATCTCATAGCTCATGACACAAGGTTCATACATGGGGGGTACATGCCAAATAAGGTAGGGACATCACTTGGGAAGTCACACCATGCTTTGTACCCAAACCATCAGCAACGTCCTCGTCACCAAGACCCTCATCGATAGTAGGGCGGGGCTCAACGTCCTCTCCATCGAGACCTTAGAGACACTCCAACTGTCGTACAAACAGCTCATGCCAACTAAGCCCTTCTCGGGGGTAACAGACGGGTCCACCGTACCCATCGGACAGGTGCGTCTGCCTGTCACCCTTGGCGGGTGCAAGAACTACCACACCGAGATCATCGTCTTCGACCTCGCACACATCCACCTTCTGTACAACGCAATCCTTGGGTACCTGGCTCTCGCAAAGTTCATGGTAGTAACCCACCACAGCTACAATGTCCTCAAGATGCCAGGGAGTGGCGGCGTCAATACCATTGCTTGCAACGAGAAGGATGTCGTCTGCACCCTCGAGCGTGCTTATCGCGATGTGGCGGCTGAGCGCTCGGATGACGAGGAAGACACACTGCCTCGTGAGGACCCACGCAAGAAGAAGAAGCAACTCCTCCCTGCAGGGCATCCTGGAACTTCAGGCTCTACGCTCAAGGATGGGGCCCTGCCTCCTATCGCGTAGGAAAGCATGCTCGGCACCCCTCTTGGGCCGGGCCCGGGGGCTCCCACCAGGGAAGTTTCCGGCTTGGTCAGTGAGGCAAGAGAGGCGCTTGAGCACAACCTGAAGGCGCGCTCCGATGCGCGCCAGCTCAAGCTGGGATCTCGGCGCGTGGGGCCTAGTTCGCAAGAGTCCGTCCTCAGAGCGATCAAAGAGCTTCGGGGAGCCCAGGCCGTGCGAGGCGGGGACTGCCCTGCACCAGCAATCGCAATCAACATGTGAGGTCTGCGTCAACACGCTCATGATCAACAGGGTCGCGGCTCAAGGACACTTCTGGCCAGCGCGTGCCGATCATGGATGGGTCTACCCGAACACCTATGTCTGCATGCCCTTCGGGTTGGCAAACACAGGCATCACCTTCCAGCGCCTTCATCGAGCCATGCTTGTGCCTTGCGTGGCGGGGTGCAACGAGGAGCTGGAGGGGGTGCTAGGACAAAGCGAAGGTTCTGAGCCTCGTGAGACAATGAACCCGTGAAGGTCGCGCTCGGAAGCGGGAGATCGGGCAATGACGGTGACCTCGACTCTTTAGTGGCATGGCCGCTAGGTGACTTTTTGTTAGTTGTTGCTAGGTAATTTTTTGGTTCACTCTGTCCAAGGGCACCCACTGGACCACATGATCTTCAGGTGATTAGGGCACGCCCCTGTCGTTGCTTCATTTCTGCATGTTTCAATAGTTTCTTGTGCATCCATTCTATGTCCTGACATTCTGCCTTACTTGCATCGATGGGCGGTCGACCCCCCCACCCCCCCCCCCCCCCCGCTTGGGGGCCCCGGCCATAGTGCGTCGCCTCAGCATGGAGTCTCGAGAGGCCCCACGGCCTCTCGGGGCAGCAGCTGACAGGGTGGAATGGGGGCCGCTCGAGCGTCAAAGGGGGCTCATGAGCATTGAGCCTCAGGAGCCTTATCGGTCATAAGGCCACTCACCCCCCTGATGTCGTCCTTGGTTTTCAGTCAGCATCAGGAGTGGCGGGGCCTTGCCCCGTGAAGTGTCTCCTTGGTTTCCGGTCATGCCTAACGGTGGTGGGGAAATATGTGGGACCAGGACCTATCGACATAGAGCCACTTGAGCGTCGAAGGGGGCTCTTCAGGAGCGTTACTGGTCATAAAGCCACTCGCCCCTTGATATCTTCCTTGGTTTCCGGTCGGTGTCAAGGGTGCTAGGGCCTAACCCCGTAGTTGCGTCCTTTGTTTCCGGTCGTACGCTGCGGTGGTTGGGAAATGTGTCGGACCGGGACCTGCAGACATAGAGTGCCAAAAGGACCCCCCAACCTGCCTCACTCCCGAAGAAGAAGAAGCAAGCGGGGTTTCAAATGGCCCCATCTACAAGAAGATTCAGGCGCAAACCACCTTTGAGGTAGGGACACTCGCAAGGCTAAAGCATCCTCGTGACCTCCTAGATACACCTCCCAGTTCTACCATGCCAGCCACACATACAAACTCTATGGGTTGTACACGCCCGGGGGGGCGAGGACGCGGAGGGGTCCCTTCCCACGCAATGTGGCAGCCACAGCCCAGCGCTGGCGGAGAAGTAAACACGGTCCACCAATGACTATGCCCATGCAATGTGGAAGCCATAGCCCCGTGCTGGTGGTCAACACGGTCCACCAATGACTATGCCCATGCAAGGTTGAAGCCCCATTCCCGGTGCGGGGGGATAAACAACTGAGGGCACCCCAGAGGCTGCATCAAACCTCGGGAAGGTCCTGGGCGCCCCCTTTTCTCGTTGCGTTCCCCAGGGCTGCACAGGGCTACTACCCGGCCAGGCCTAGTACACACCGCCTTCCTAGGTCTGCCAAACCTGGTCTTCACGCGCCCATCTTCGCAAAAGCTGGCGAGGAACGGTATGGGAGCCGCTCGTACGTCAAGGGGGACTCCTAAGCATCGCGAGTCGGGAGCCGAACTAGACTCATAGCCCCTCACCCCTTGGACCGTCCTTGGTTTCCGGTAGGATCAATAGTGGTTGTGGTATGCGCGGGCCAAGCCCTATCGACGCAGAGCCCAGAGTGCTAAAAAACTGTCCAAAATTCCTAGGGAGGACGCTGGAGCTCGCACGTCAAGGGGGACTCCTGAGAATCGCGACTCAAGAGCCTAACACGACTAGTAGCCCCTCGCCCCTTGGACTGTCCTTGGTTTCCGGTCTGCCCAACAGCAGTTGAGGTATGCGCAGGCCGGGCCCTGCTGACGCAGAGTGCCAAAGGTGTTCGGAAGTTTCAAGTTATCTCAATCCTCACCATGTTCCCTTCATGAGGGCTGCTCGCACGTCAAGGGGGACTCCTGAGCATTGCGACTTAGGAGCCTAACTGGCCCCGTAGCTGAAAGCACATTTTCTCCCTTGGTGGTTTTCGTAATTAATAACAACATATAAGTCATTGAACTAATATCTTCACGAAGTATATTTCAGGAAAAGTTCAATGATGGGAATGGCAAAAGGATTGTGTAATTACCCCAAGATGCAAGGAAATAGGTTGGCCAAGCTTCAAGCAAGAGGACTCTACATTTTAAATTTGTGAGAAATCACTTTGAGTCTATAGGAAAGCCAATACTATCAAAAGGGGGTAAAGTTTTGATGGTCAACAATATGCTCAAACGTGCACAAGTGACAGTCACCAAAACATCCACATACTCTCCCACCAAAGTCTGTCCTAAGCCAAATATGCCAAATTGGTGCAACCAACTTTCCTATCCTGGTGCCACCGAGTTCCAAACCCTAGACAGACTCAGCCAAACCCTAACACTTCGATGCAGCCGACACTGCACTCGGGGCCACCGAGTTGGGTTGCCAACTTTTTGTTACGCAAGTTCTCATTTTCGGTCCGACCGAGAATGGTGAATCGGCGTCACCGAGATTGGTAAATCTGACTGTTGGTCACCTCATCGGTGCAACTAAGAGTTGTATATCGGTCCCTATGAGATTCAAAAGTTGCCACTTCTTGTCACTTCGATACCATGAAGATTTGCACATTGGTGTCATCGAGTCTGACTTATTGTGTGTAACGGTTGGATTTTTGGGGATGCCTATATATACCCCTTTACCACCACCCACTCGGAAGACAAGCACTCAGAACTATTCCATACCTATCCTACTCAGTTTTTTGAGAGAGAACCACCTACCCTTGTGTTGAGGTCAAGATCCTCCACTCCAACCATATGGATCTTGATTTCTAGCCTCCACAAGTGGCTTTCCACCAATCCCATCTCTTCTACCAAGGCAAATCTTTGATATAGAGATTGTGTCTTGAGGAGTCTATCATCTTGAAGCACAGGAGCAAGGAGTTCATCGTCAATACCGAGCCTATTACCTTTTGGAGGGTGGTGCCTCCTGGATTGGTTAGGTGTTGGTTGGGAGCCTCCTACTTCGTGTTGTTGAGTAAACCAAGAAGTTTGTAAGGGCAAGGAGATCGCCTACTTCGTGAAGATCTACCCATAGTGAGGCTAGTCCCTCGTGGATGGAAGCCGCATGGAATAGTCAAGGTTGCTTCTTCGTGGAACCCTCTATGGAGTCTCACGACCATTACCCTCTATGGGTTGAATACTCCATGAACATGGACGTACGATAGCACCACCTATCGGAACCATGGGAAAAATCATCGTGTCATCACTTGTGTTTGCATTCTTAACCCTCTATTTACTTACATGTGCAATGTCTTTATTTTCTGCTGCCACACTCTTAGACATGCATGTGTAGGGTGTAACTTGATATGCTATGAATGCTAAAACTTGTCAAGAATTAAAATTGGGAAAAGGCAAAACTTTTATTTGGTAAAGTAGTCTAATAACCCCCCCTCTAGACCTACTTTCGATCCTACAAGTGGTATCAGAGCTTTGGTCTCCATTTCATTGGTTTCACAACCTAGGAGAAGTATGGCATCTAGTGAGGGAAATTATGACCGCAAAGGTCCGCATTTTGATGGCACTAATTATGCTAGTTGGAAGCATAAAATGAAATTGCATTTGCTTGGTCATAATCATGTCGTTTCGGTTGTTGTCCGTGTTGGCTTGCAAGGTGAATTATTTGTAGATGGAAAGGAACCGGATCATGAAGTGTTTGTGGATGAATTGAAGATGTTGCAACTCAATGCTCAAGCATGTGACATTCTCTTCAACTGCCTATGTCCTGAAGAATTCAACAAAATCAGCTGTCTTGAACATGCAAAAGAGATTTGGGATACTTAGGTTGATATGCGCGATGGAACTGAGTCCGTGAAGAATCCAAGTTAGATGTTCTTCAAGGTCAACTTGACAAGTTCAAGATGAAGGATGGTGAAGGAGTCAGTGAAATGTACTCTAGGCTAGCTCTCATAACCAATGAGATTGCTGGCTTAGGAAGCAAAGAAATGACTGACAAGTTCATCATCAAGAAGATACTTCAAGCTTTGGATGAGAGATATGACACTGTGTGCACATTGACCCAAATGATGCCCAACTACAAAGATCTCAAACCAACGGAAGTTATTTGTAGAATTGTTGCTCATGAGATGACACTCAAAGACAAGGAAGACCATCATCACAAGTCTAGCTATGCTTACAAAGCCACAAGTGATGTTCCCGCTACCTCAAGCGACAACCTTGTCACAAATGAAGAGATAAGCCTCGTGGTCATGAAATTCAACAAGTTCTAAAAGAATAGAATCAAAGATCGCAGCTCTAACTCAAGATACGTAGAGAAGCGTTCGTCAAGTCATGACCAAAACTGCTACAATTGTGGGAAGCCCGGACACTACTCCAATGAGTGCTCAGCTCCCTACAAACAAAGAGAAGAGTCACCAAGAAGACAAAGCTCAAGAGATGAATCACCTCAAAGAGAGAGAAGGAGTAGAGATGATCGTTATGAACGAAGACCCTCAAGGAGAAGTAGGGACTCGGAGAATAAGGACAAGCACACCAAGAGACACTCAAGAAGAAGGCATCAAGCTCATGTTGGTGAATGGGTTTCCGGCTCCGACTCCGAGAACCACTCCAAGAGGAGCTATCACTCCAACTCCGATTATAGTTAAGATGATGGTGTTTTCGGAATTGCACTAGTGACAACCAACTCCTATGATATATTTGATTCACCAAATGAATGAGGTGGAAGTTGCTTCATGGCTAAAGTCCCCAAGGTATCACACCCTGAATATCTTGATTTCGATAGTGATGAAGATGACTTGCTTCACGATGATGACTTGCTATGTGATAAAACTAGTGATGTTAATCATAATGAACTTGATATTTCTCATGCTAGTCAAGATAAGTCATTTGATGATGATAAGACGAAAATAGAAGAACTAACTAAAGAACTCAACACTTTTAATTTAGCTCATGAATCTACTCTTGAAGATCATAGAGAGGTTGTAAGAACTCATGAGAAGCTACGATTCGAGAAGCTCAATTTGGAGCAAGAACATGAATTTCTTAAAGCTATCAATGACGATCTCCAAAAGAAGACTTCATCTTATATTGCCAAATGACTACTCTTGTCTACATTCATGCCACAAGTCAAATCTAAGCAAACTAGTAACAAAGGAAAGAAAGGTTCTTCATCTAGTAGCAACAATAAAAATGCTAAACCCAATGATATTGCTCCTAGTAGTTCTATTGATTCCACTAATGATGATTCTCTTAGCCAAGTTACACTTGAACAAGAAAATGCTTTATTTAAAGGAATTATAGAGAAAGGTATCTACAAGAGTCTTGAAGGGTACAAACAATTTGATGAGATTGTACGCAAGCACGAAGGATACCGGAAGAATCACGGTGTTGGCTACTTCAACGCTAATGGAGTTGAATGGGAAGAAGGTCAATATCCCAATCCCAAGTTTGTTCCTCAAAAGGAGAAGTATGAAAATACTCTTCCCAAGGGTACAAACACTCAAGATGACCTTCCACCACAAGACACCAAGCTCAAGGGCAAGAACAAGCTCCAAGAGGACTTTGACTCTTATGAAGATGAATCCCGAGCTTTGGTGAAGTGGGTTCCCAAGGCTACTACAAGTTCAACTTCTACAAGTGCTACTTAAACACCAAGGATCCCCATCAACTTGATGTGGATTCCCAAGAAGAAGAACTAGAAAGTTCTTGAGGGGTGACTCCGCCAATGAAATTCACTCACATTCATTATTGGCAAGATCTATTTGCAATAAACATCAACCTTATGCAATAGATCAAGGAGTCAGACATTCCCTCAAAGGTAAGAAAGGGACAAGGTAATCAACAAATCAATGGACATCTTTACACATGATTTGCACTCCATGTCCATAGATATCCTTGTATTTGTCTCTTGTGTGTTGGGACTAACCTATGTAAGTGAGGAGAGTAAGGAAACAACTAGGATGCTCCCAACTCTTGGTGATCTTCATCAACCTTGAGCATCCATCACTACCTCACCAACATGAAGTCTTCATCGACAAAACCCAAGGTTAGTTTATCCCTCTTATGGGGGGATGTCACATTAAGGGGGAGCTTTACTCTAAGACTTGAGTCAAAGCATCTCGTAGTATGTGACAAACATTAAATGCTTTATGTAAAAGTGGTAACCCCACTTGTGCTTAAACGATGAGTATGACCTATGATCAAGTACTCTTACTTGGCTCCTAAGTCAAATACTCATATATAGATGACTTCGTCATCGCCCAAGTGCATGTTAGATGCTAGAGTATATGTGCATGGTTGCCATGATTTCATTTGACATCTTATTGTGTGAGCATGTTGGTCTGCATTTATTTTCTCATTAGAGGATATCCAATTGTTGCTATTTGGCTTCTGATTTATCTTTTGCCAATTTGATATACATTAATTCTTAGGACCACTTCTTTAGCTATCTATGCTTTCTCACCTCATACTCTATTAATGCTACATCACAAAATTTGAACAAGTGCTTTTTGATCCCTCTGTGTGTGGAGCACTCGGAGTTCCGTATCAACAAGGACTCACCATTAAAACCTCCCAAGTGCATCGTTGTGGAACCAACCACAAAATCTCGGTCTCACCGAATGCCTAGGGTTGATGTGGTTTTTCAATCTCGGTACCAACGATTCCATTTTCTCGGTTACACTGAGTGTCCCTGTCAGTTGAAAGTTGAGGCACTCGATGACACCGAATACTTAGAATCAGTGTCACCGATAGTGGTGGGTATATAACTCTGAACGCTTTGAAATTCTATCTTCAAACGTCACGCTCCAAAACCCTAAGCTGTCATTCTGAAGACCCCTGGTCGTCGCCCTTGTCTCCCTCTGCTCCTCTGTCGCTGGGAATCGCCGTTGCTGACGAAATCCACTCCCTCGTCGCCACCGTAGAGGATCTGTGCTAAGCTAGGGTACGGATTCGATCTCTATTGCGCTCCAAGTCTGATTCTTGTGCATTAGGTCCTTGTTATTCATTGATACACCCTTTCCACATGTTTCCATCCTCTCAAAATATCGAAATCTTGCAATGGATGAATTTTCTAAGGTTTTGTCGTCCGCCCAATATATCTCAGTGGAACCGAAACAGAAATATCGGTCTCACCGATATGCTTTTCTATGAGGTTGATAACTAACTCGGTGGAACCGAGTTGCTCTTTTCGGTCTGACCGACAAGGCTGCCAAGTTTCGTTTAGAGAGTCAGTCAGTCTTGGCCCCACCGAAATTTCTATTTCGGTTGCACCGATATCTATTTGATAGAATGCAAAAGTCTTGACAATTCATTGCTCAAATTTCAAAAACCAGACTCATTTTGTGATGACTCATCTTCTTCTGCTATCCTATACTCTATTCACAGGGTCAGAATGTTAGGCTCAGAGGATAGTCAGAATTTGGCAGAGCAGAGAGTAGATATGAGTTTTGGAACAAGCCTAGAAGCCAGTTCTTTCTCAGATCCAGGCACCCCCATCTCTCATGGGTTGCCCAAGGCTGCCACGAGAACCAGGAAGAAACTCAACTCTGATGAAGAATATTTGGATTTTATTCCTGAGGAGATACTTGCTAAGAAGCAAGAAAAGGCTGCCAAGAAGTCAGCAACTAAAGCTACTTCTTCTCGAAGAGTTGTCAGCAAAGTCTATGCACCTGCTGAAACTTTCAAGGCACATGAGAGTGTAAGAGCCACTGTGTTAGTTGAGATCCCCAAGAAAGCTATGCCTAAGAAGGCAAGGGAGAAGAAGTCCAGGAAAAGTATTGTCCATGCTATTGTCATCCCTACCTCTATGTTTGAAGATCCAGAGGAGGCTGTTGGTGCTACTGCTCAGGAGAAGGAGGAAGAGCATGCTGAGATAGTTCCTCCCAAGAAGAAAGCCAAGAAGCTCATGGCTGATGCTATGCAAAAGACTGGCACCTCCAAGAGCACCAATCCTACATCTAAGAAGGTTGCTGCACAGAAGTCTAAGAGGACTACCAGAGACATTCCTGCTTTAGAGAAGAACAAAGGGACTGCCTCTAGAGTGGAAGATGATGATGACTTGACTAAGTTGATGAAGCTCAAACCACATCTTCCAGTGCATGATGCCAGCCACTTAGTTGCTGAGGACATGAAGAAAAGGAAAGACTCAGGCTTGAGAGCCTAGTGAGCCATAGAACCTTATGCTCAGAGGAGGAAGACTATTGTTGACTACAGGTTCTACACTAGAGAGCAACATAATTTCTATGAGACTGTTTTGCTTGACAAGAGCCCAGCTGTTAGCAACATGAGGTATGTCGATTGGAAGTTCATCAAAGACAATGTGGACTACTTTCCATGTGTCCAAGACAACTTCCATTGCATTGGTTTGGACAAGTTCATTGGTAGAGAGCTTACTACATGGAATGACAAGATGATCATGCAATTCTACTCCACTGCTCATTTCAACGGAGATGGTAGAATTGTATGGATGACAAAAGGTGCTAGATATGAATCCACTGTTGAGGAATGGGATGCTCTACTAGAAGTTCCAGAAGCTCGGGAAGGAGATTTGGATGTATACTCTGAAACCAAGGCAAGTCAGAATGCCATGAAAGACATGTATACTCCTATCCCCGTAGACAAGGTGCAATCACACAAGCTAGGATCCATCTATTATCTGCAAGCAGGCCTCCAGACTATGCACACCATTCTTAGGCATACCTTGATGCCCAAGTAAGGAGATGACAAGATGATCCGAGGATACTCCATAAATATGTTGATGTACCTTGACAGGGACACCAGGATTAGAGTAATGGATCTGATTGTTGAGACAATCAAGAGGGTTGCTGCTGACCAGAAGCGCTCATGCTGTTATGCACCCTACATCCAGTTGCTTATCAACTCTCAGTTGGAGAAGCACATTTTTGCTCTTGATCGCCCACATCTGCCCCTCCAGCCAGAGTTCGAGGATAATGTTGAAGTGATGAACCCAGATCATCCCACATCTGCTACAACACAAGTAGAGGCAGAAGTTGTTCGAGCCGCTAGTGCTCAATCCCCTAGATCCAGGAACGAGCAAATGGATCTTCTTATCACAGCCATCCAAGGCATGCAGAAGGATATCAAAGGGATTCTGGAGAACTAGAAAAACCTTGTAAGCATCTTTTAGTCGAGGATCAAAGTGCTTGGTAACAAGGTGGACAAGGTTACAAAGACAATGATAGAGCTCCAGAAGGAAGTTGACTCCATGCACATTCCCCGGGTCTCTTCTACCTCTTCTATGATGAGGAGGAGGAGGAGGAAGGATCACCTCTCAGGACGGGCACCCAGTTCTTCACTCGGACTAGATCAACAATAGTGCCTACTCCAGACTTGATGCCCTCTTCCTCAGCTCCTGCTACTGTTAGCATAGCTCCTGCTCCATCAGCTCTAGTTCCACCAATGTCTACTCCATCTCCTTCGATGACATCTGCAGAGATCTTTGCCGATGCCTTGCTCTCCACTCCTTCATCAACAACCGGAGGAGACCAGCCCAAGAACGCTTAGATAGATACCTTTGAACTTTTTGATAACTTGTTGCCAAATGGGGGGAAGTGTATATAGATCATTAGGCTTCGAGAGAGAGAGAGAGTGTGTGTGTTTGGTGTTTGTTGCTTTTTCAAAACAATTGCTTTTGGTTGCCGTGATACTCTTTTATTGCTTGTGATACACGCTTGATGATGTTTGATAATATGCTTTAATGTGTGATGCTACTATTTCCTATCATCTTAAATGCTTATGTGATGATCATTCATCTTTTATTGATTGTGTTGTGCTATGATATTCATTCCAATTACTCTCGCACACCATCAAGTGGTATGTGACATGTGAGAAGTGACCCATGTACCTAATCGATTGTGCATTTGCATTCGAATGCAAATTTAAAATAATGCACAAATTTAGCCAGAGCTCTTGCTTATCACATACTTCTCAAAGCAACGACTATATTCATTGATTATATCTTTGTCGAAGCTTTGATCTATATGTTGTCATCAATTACCAAAAAGGGGGAGATTGAAAGCACATTTGCTCCCTTGGTAGTTTTGGTAATTAATAACAACATATAAGTCATTGAACTAATATCTTCACCAAGTATATTTTAGGAAAAGTTCAGTGATGGGAATGGCAAAAGGATTGTGGAATTACCCCAAGATGCAAGGAAATAGGTTGGCCAAGCTTCAAGCAAGAGGACTCTACATTTAACATTTGTGAGAAATCACTTTGAGTCTACAGGAAAGCCAATACTATTAAAAGGGGGTAAAGTTTTGATGGTCAACAATATGCTCAAACATGCACAAGTGACAGTCACCAAAACATCCACATACTCACCCACCAAAGTCTTTCCTAAGCCAAATATGCCAAATCTGTGCAACCAACTTTCCTATCCCGGTGCCACCGAGTTCCAAACCCTAGACAGACTCAGCCAAACCTAACACTTTGGTGCAGCCGACACTGCACTCGGTGCCACCGAGTTGGGTTGCCAACTTTCTGTTACGCAAGTTCTCATTTTCGGTCAATCCAAGAATGCTGAATCGGCGTCACCGAGATTGGTAAATTCTACCGTTGGTCAGCTTGTCAGTGCAACTGAGAGTTGTATATTGGTCCCTCCGAGATTCAAAAGTTGCCACTTTTTGTCACTTCGGTACCACCGAGATTTACACATTGGTGTCACTGAGTCCGACTTATTGTATGTAACAGTTGGATTTTTGGGGATGCCTATATATACCCCTTTACCACCACCCACTTGAAAGAGAAGCACTCAGAACTTTCCATACCTATCGTACTCGGTTTTCTGAGAGAGAACCACCTACCCTTGTGTTGAGGTTAAGATCTTCCACTCCAACCATATGGATATTGATTTCTAGCCTCCCCAAGTTGCTTTCCACCAATCCCACCTCTTCTACCAGGCCAAATCTGTGTGAGAGAGATTGCGTGTTGAGGAGTCTATCATCTTGAAGCACAAGAGCAAGGAGTTCATCGTCATTACCGAGCCTATTACCTTTTGGAGGGTGGTGCCTCCTAGATTGGTTAGGTGTCACTTGGGAACCTCCTACTTCGTGTTGTGGAGTGAACCAAGAAGTTTGTAAGGGCAAGGAGATCGCCTACTTCATGAAGATCTACCCAGAGTGAGGCTAGTCCTTCATGGATGGAAGTCGCATGGAATAGTCAAGGTTGCTTCTTCGTGGAACCCTCCGTGGGTAGAGCCCTTCATGGACTCTCGCAGCCGTTACCCTCCTTGGGTTGAAGACTCCATGAACATGGACGTCTGATAGCACCACCTATCGGAACCATGACAAAATCATTGTGTCATCACTTGTGTTTGCATTCTTAACCCTCTCTTTACTTACATGTGCAATGTCTTTATTTTCTGCTGCCACACTCTTAGACATGCATGTGTAGGGTGTTACTTGATATGCTATGAATGCTAAAACTTGCCAAGAATTAAAATTGGTAAAAAGGCCAAACTTTTATTTGGTTAAGTAGTCTAATAACCCCCCTCTAGACCTACTTTCAAATCTACGGTAGCCCCTCGCCCCTTGGACCGTCCTTGGTTTCCGGTCAGCCCAATGGCGGTTGAGGTATGTGCGGGCCGGGCCCTGCTGATGCAGACCATCACAGCAAGCAAGAAGGAAACAAGGCGAAGAAAGCAATCATGCAGTCCAATAGTTATTACGAGCATTAGAAGTTTTCACAAACACAAATGAGTTTAACGCCTCCACGAGGCACGATATGCATTGCAGGAAAGGAGCAGAAGGTAGGAATCAGGAGGAACAGCCGCCACCGTTCGTCCCACCCTCAGGGGAATCGTCGTTGGCATCGCTGGCGTCCTCTTCCCCGTCGCCGGCTTCAGCAGCATGTGGAGGCAGAATTACCATGATGCGGGTGAACCTCTTCACCAGCGCTTCCATGGCGCCCCTCACCGCTGCCGCGGCGCCAGCGCGGACCTCAGGGGCGACCGGGAGGATCACGGAGTCAAAGTCGAACCCCGGCTCACGAAGATGAAGATGGATGAAGACGCGCATCACTGCCTCACAAAAGAGGTCGCAACACTCATTGTCCAAGACCCTATCCACCTTGACGATGGCGCCCTCCAGCGCCTCGACGAGCTTCGAAGAAAGCACCGCGAAGCCGCTTTCTGGAGCAGCTAGAGGCTTCGTGAACCCTTCTCGGCGGAGGGCATGGAGCACCTTGCGAAGCTTGAGCTCGGCGTCAAGGAAGGCGCTAAGCTCTGCGGCCTTTTTCTCCTCGGCCGTGACGATAGCTTCCCCCTTGGTGTCAAGCAAGATCTTCCTTGAAGCAACTTCCTTCTCCTGCACGTCCAGGCACGCCCGCTCTGTGTCCAGGCGGGTCGCCACCTGAGACAGCTCGGTTTCCCGAGCAGCAAGCTTGGCCTCGCAAGCCTCGAGGTCTTCCATCCGCTGACAAAGTTGCACCAGAAGCTTGGCCTGTTCCTCATGGAAGGTCTTCAGATGGGCCTCCACCTCTTTGCGCGTGGCACGAGCAGCTTCGGCTTCCTCCTCACTCTTCATCTCGGTAGCCACGGCCTGACCCCACATCGCCACAGTGGTGGCGTCGTCCTGGAGCCACCTTGAGAGGAGCTCTAGGCATCCACCCACGAGGCGATCACCAGCACTCCCGAAGGTGAACTTGACCCAAAGCAGCAAAGGCCCCGTCCAATACATCGTGGACATCCACCGGAGGCGTCAAGGTCTCCCCCTGAGGAGTCCCTAGCACGGTCGCGGGTGGCGCCCTCGGGGAAACAGTGGCACGATGGACAGGGGGCTCCGGTGCATGTCCTCAGGGGTTGGTCCTCCTGACGTCGGCGTCACCACGCCCCCAAGGGCAGGAGTGATCACATCAATAAGCATCGGGGGCTTAGGGGGCTCGGCTATGGGGGCCTGAGGGGTTGCCTCGTGAGCCCTGTCTTCTTCAGCAGCAGGCGGTGGCTTGTCGGCAAGGGCAGGCGGCGCGTTGGAATTCGCCTTCGGCTTAACGCCCGCTTTCTTCTTCCTCATCTTCAACATAATGACATCCCTGGTCATCATGCAAGGGGAGGTCAGCAATGCACAAGCCATATACATGTGAGTCAAGCCAAGTCGGGTCGCTTACTCCTCGAGTCGACCCACTTCCTCTTCATTTCCATCCTGGCAACGATGGGGGTGCCGGAGCTCCCCATGGAGAGGGGGCCGTCGCGCAGAGGAGCAGAGTCGTCAAAAGCCGAGGCAGCCGTGGAAGAGATCGCCATGGCCCCGTCCTTGCCTGCCTTGACCGTGAGTTGCGATTCGAGCGGGGGCGACGCCGGCGCCTGTATCGTCCTGCCAACGGAGGCAGGGCACGCCGGAGGAGACTCAGCGCCGCGCTTCTGGGGAGTCAACACACACGCGGACCACATGGTGCGAGGGGCTGGCCCTAGCCCCCGGAGGCCTTAGCGGCGCGTGAGGAGCCCGCATCAGAAACTTCACCAATGTCTTCGTCATCTTCAAGCTCGCACAGAAGGGTACCCTGCGACGGGGGGGCGCCCCCGCCGGGCCATTGTCGACGGTCCTCTTCGAGTCCTCCCCGCACGAGGTATCACCGGAAGACACCACCATCGGACCAGGGCCCTCAATTGGGAAAAGCCCCAGCTCGTTGAAGACAAGCATCACGGCAATTAGGTTGGCCCCGTTGTCACGGCAGTATAGCGGATTGTTAGCCTCGGGAAGGTCACCATGGTCACCGCCGAGCAAGGTTGCCACAGCGCTACTTAGTTCCCCGAGAGATATGCACGCAGACCGAAGCCTAAGGTTGTCGCCGCTGCCCTGATAGTCCCACAAGGGCCTAGAATGGGCCTGAAGGGGCGCCAAGCACTGCACCAAGAACTCCTTCACTATCATTCCACCAGTCAACTTCTTGGCGCTGATATCAAGGGTGAAGTGCTCCAGAACGGGCTCTGCCCAGGGGTTAGAAAGCTTCGCGGAGCTCCACGCAAAAGTCTTCTCCGGCAACCCCTTCGGCAGATCCAACCGAGGTTTGGTGTCCTTGAGATCCATGAGGACCTAAAGGTGCCTGAAGTTCTCCACCTTCTTCCCGGCCTTCAGTAGCACAACCATGGACCGTGACGAAAGAGACACACGCCGACCGTTGGGCATCGTCATGCAAGCACAAGCTAAAGAAATGACGGAAGAGGACTACCGAAGGCCGCACGCCCACGAAGGCCTCACAGTAGAAGGCGAAGACGGACAAGAGCAAGATGAGATTGGGCTGGAGGTGAAGGTGTCGGTGTCAAAACCGCCGGATCTCGGGTAGGGGGTCCCGAACTACGAGACTAGGATCAATGGTAACAGGAGACGAAGGAGACATGAGTTTATCCAGGTTCGAGCCCTCCTATGGAGGTAATACCCTACGTCCTTCTTGATTGTATTGGTGGTGTAAGGGGTTACAGATTTGATCTACCTCGAGATTGTATGTCTAAACCTAGATGAGTTGTCCCTATATCCTAAAAACCTCTGGCTTATATAGATGCCGAGGAGGCCTAGGGTTTACACATGGTCGGTTACATGCCGAAGAGATAAACATGCCTATTCACTACATAAAATGTGGAGCACAAGCCATGCTCCTAGAAGCTTCCATCCTGGTAACTGGGCCTTCAGATCATCCAGTATTCGGCGAGTGGCCCATACGGTCCGGCCCGTACACAATAGGTCAGCTATCCGAGGACTCCCTTAGTAGCCACCGAACTTGCCTCCAACACCAAGAGTCTTCAGCTTCAATTGCTTCGCAAATAGAGTCTTCGGCTTGTGAGGTGAGTTCCTTCTATGGGACCATAGTTTGGCCTCCGATGACAAATAGTTTACCGCATTGTAGCACGTCTGAATCCTGTGAGATAAGTTGCCTTTGGAAGGCCAAGCGTTGGGAAAAAGGTAATGTTTCCTGATGACCTTTCTAGCGAAAGGTCACAGCCCACCACGACCAATAGGCCAGTTATAGGCACTCGATGCGTGGTTCGAGGCCGTTCCGTCCACACGATCTATCCATATGTAGATCGTGTCCCGTTTTATACGGGATGTAGTTAATTATACGCCCACAATGGCTCATGCGTCTCAGGAACTGGAGGGAATCACGACACAGCAAGGGGAGCCCGAATCGACACACCTCATAAAAGGAGAAATAAAACCCAGAGGCCCCTCATGCTCTCCATTTGATATCTCCGCCTCCTATTCTCCCGCGCCTTCAGAGCATAGATCTAGGTTTCTTCCACCCCCGCTTCCGAGCTCAACAATGGCGGGCTACAATGGCCAGTGGGAGGTTTCCACGGTCAGCAACCAAGACAAACTCGACCTTAAGAAGGTCGGCTACCTCCCCTCCGATATTACTCATCGTGCGACGGAGAAGGGACAAGTAGTCCCCACCCCCTGGCCAGGCGAGCGGGTGGTGTTCCTCGGCCACTTCATCAGGGGGTTGAGCTTTTCGCTCCACCCCTTCGTTAGGGGTTTAATATTCTTATATGGCCTCAACTTCCACGAACTTTCGCCAAACTCCATCATGCACCTCTCTACCTTCATTCTCCTCTGCGAGGCATTCCTGCACGTCGAGCCGCACTTTGGGCTCTGGCTGCAGGTCTTCAACATCAAGCCAAAGTGTGTTGGTGGTAAGCACACTGACTGAAGTGGTGCCGTTGTCGACAAGCTCACACGCATCGACTGGCCGGTGGGCACCCTCATCGACACCATCAACGGGTGGCAAAAGGAGTGATTCTACATGACTGGACCATAGGAACACGGTCTGCAACCCGCCGTCGCATTCAGATCCGGTCCTCCGACAAGACTAGCTTCATGGATCGAGAAGGGTCTCGTCTGGGGGTCGAGCAAGGAGGTGGTCGATCTACAAAACCGGATCCGCTCCTTGGTCAAGAACGACACCAAACTGGATGATGTAGTCCGGGTAATGTTCCGAAGATGCATCCTCCCCTGCCAGCGCCGGGACACTCCCCTGTGGGCTTGGAAACTCGATGTCGAGCCCACAGTCCGGAAACTCTTCTGCACTACGTGAGAGAAGGAATGGAAGGCATTCTTCAAATCAATGAAGAGCCTGCCGAGGAGGAGGACAAGGGCCTTCACGTTGACAAGCCAGAGTTTGAGGTACGACTCATCCTAGCCCGATTAGCTCTTATACATAGAAGGTCCATAACCCTGTGTCTGATGTGTTTATGCAGAGATGGCTGAAGAAAGACATCAATATCCATAGTTTGGCTCCTGAGCCCGAAGACGCGAGGACCGGGCTACTAGCCAAGATGCTTGTGAAGAAGCCCTACGAGGCTCCCACGAAGAAGGAGAAGAAGAAACCAGGTTAGGTTGGCCTCTGCATCAAAGATCAACCTGATGCTGCTTCTGAAAACACTCCCGCCCCCTCGAATCAGGAGGAGGCCGAATAGGAAGAAGAGGAGGAGGAGGAGGAGGTCAAGAGCGAGGGGGACGAGATCCCCCCCCCCCGCACTAAGAAGAGAACGGCGTCATCGGACGCCCCGGGGCAGGCAGCTTCTCCTTCCCGTAAGCGGGCATGACAAGTGCAGATGGTCCTATCCGACAGCTCAGACTCGAGCTCTGCCTCCGAAGATGCTGAAGAGGTTCCACGAAGGAGCCTCAGGGTCAAGCCCCTCCATCCAGGTTAGGATTCGAAGACCCTTATTTCTATCGCCAATAGGCTCAAAGTTTGCTAACACGCGGGTTGTTGGTCCAATAGCCCCACGCGTGTCATCTCTACCGAGGTTATATTAGATGGGGAGACCCCGCCTGCCAAACTGGCAGAGAGAGGGGACGCCTCGCACCCTACCACTCCAGGTGCTACGAAGGACGCCATGGAGGTGTCGTCCCAACACACTCCAATGGATGCGGACACAAGGGGCACGAGGGATACCCCCATGGCCAAAGCTAACTCTTCAGCCACCGAAGAAGAGGGGATGATTCCCTACCCGGACATCGAGGAGATACGACGGGAAGATAATTAGTCCCCTCCGAGAATGTCTCCAAAGCGCAAAGTGCCTCCGGAAGCATCGGTCCAATCCCGGGTGGGTGATCAAGAAAATCGATCATCCCCGGCACCGCCGACCAACGAGTGGTCGGGCATGGGGGAGGCTCTATCAAGTGCCTCCATCCCTGAGGAGCACCGCACCCTTATGGGTGCGGTATTACAAAGTGTCCAGTCCGTTGATAATGGACTGAAGGAGGCCCTCAAAGGTCTCCTTGCGGGCTTTCAAGTAAGTTTCCCGTTGTTTTGTTGAGATTTCATTTAGTCATATTGTGTACATGGCAGCTTCTGAGCCCTAGGTGAGTTGAACAAACTCGCCTAGGGGTCCTCTCTATAGTTCGGGAATTAAGTGTCAATGTGATATTTATATTGTATGTGTGATGTAGGTCTCGTCATCGGTGGTGACCAAAAATGGCACCGAGCTGGACGAGATACATCGGAAGCTCAGGCACTCCAAGGATGAGGTGGAATCCCTCAACAAGAGGTTCGACGAGGTGCAGGGTAAGTTTGAATTGGGTCTTAACTCCCCGACTTTGGATGGTTCATAGTCCTTTTAAATAAGACGTTGTCGTGTTGCAGCCTGGTCGAAAGAGATTGAAAACCTCCGGGTCAAGCTTCAATGTGACAAAGATGAAGCGTCCATGGAGAAGGCGGCTGCCAAGGAGGCGGACACCGCACTCTCTGCCCTACGAGCCACCAGTGACAAACACCAGGCTCGTGTGGCGGAGATATAAGATGAGCTCAAGGACGCCAGCGACAAGTGCGATGACTTGGAGTAGAAGAACAAGGCGGTCTAGGCCAAACTGTCCTCCTTGAGGTCCGATCTTCAGAAGGAGCGGATGGACAGACGGTTCTTCGAGGAACAGGTTCGGCAGGCCAAGGAGAATCTTCTAGGCACAATTCGGATCCCCCGAGCGTCCTCCTCTTCTGCTGGAGTAGCTGAAGCAGCTGATGGAGATGCACCGGATGGCAGAGCCGGCCATCAAGGACCTCTGCTTTCATCTATGGCTCGGCGAGCCACTCCCAGGCAGCTACTTTAGCCTAGTGCAACGGCTGATTGCCTTGACGCCAGCAAGCATTCCTCCTGCATCGAAGGAGTCCGAATGGTCCTAGCCAAGGCCAAAGTGCACTGGCCGGGGATCAATCCGATGAAGGTCGCCACCGATCCACCGCCACCCAGAAACGAGCACTGACGCCCCGAGCTATCCTTCGATGGAGCAATGAAGAGTGCGCGGGTGATAGCGTCGCAGTGTTCGGGAGAAAAAATATATTTGAATGAGATTGTAATTATGTCCGAAGACTTGTTTATAATTTTCAATGATATTAGTATCCGCACTTATATTGTTTTTGCCTTCCTTTATAACTCCTGTATGGTTGTTTGATACTGAAAGATGCGAGTCATCGGCTTTAGCCCCCATGAAGATACTACATGGGGTGTCTATACCAATGCACTTTGTTCCTTAGCCAAATTATAGGAACCCGAAGGCAATTTAGTGTGGCAGACTAGGCAATCAAACTATTATGCTTTATTTCTTTCACTTAACCGAAGGGGCACGAAAAGGACTACGGGAAGCATATGATTAGCCACCGGGGTTTTTGCGATGTTTGGACGTGCTAAAGCCGAAGCCGACATCATAGTGTTTACTGAAAGGGCAAATTCCTCGTATAACACAGAATAACCACTTACAAAGGTTGAAGTGTAATACTTCTAACTTGGGGTTCACAGATCGTATCACAGTGTGTTTTCGGCTTTCTCCCCCAAGGTGCTTGATCGGACTATCTAGAAGCACAATCGTAGGGGTGCTCCCTTTGCCCTTTTAGCCAAATGAGCGGAACATAAAGGGGCAAGCACAGGAGCTGGGCAACCCAACTTAATGACCAAAGACATAGTTCGGAAACCGATGCATATAAAGTGAATATCAAGATGTCGAACGTGCAATGGTTAAGGTGATTTGTGTTTGAAATTGAGCCCCCGGTCTATTAGTCGGTGACCTTGAATCATACCGAACAGGTTCATGAGGAGAGGGAGGGAAAAAGTATATGCCGAAAACAGGACAAATAAGGCGTACGTGCGCCAAGCAATTTTGCATTTCCTCAACAACTCTTATAACTCGGATTTGCCGAAGCAGCTATTTACAAGTATGTGATAAGAAATAAAGTCCTGCAAGGGCTGTTGTACCAGGGGTCTTCGATTGGTGACCAGCCGCCCCCGATATGCCCTGTTGCTAGTTGACTCTTGCTTTGGATGTACCTTGATGGGTGTTGATGCGGGCAGACTTTGTGAACAAAATCTTGAAAGGCCGCTGTGTTTAAAGCTGAGGTTTACGCCATCCGCAGGCTCTTTTAGGACCACCTGCTATTGGTCCAAAGACGTGTTGATGGTAATAGTTTGGAACAACCGAACGCCTATCATAAGTTCCCCATCGCTACCCATGGAATCTTAAGTGCAAAGTTGTGCATCCTCGGCACATACTTTGCTAGTCCTAAGGTTGTGCGGTGGCGGGAGTCCCTATTGAGGGGCGGAAAGAGGGTCAGAGTGCTCGGCTTGAATTCGAACTCGCTTCCTGGCCTTTCGTGCCTTTACGGCCAATGTCAAATCTTGATGGTCGTCTTTGTAGCTGAATTCGGCCGCTAGTGCCAGTGCATGTTCCTCCATTCTAAGGGACCTCTATGTATTGCCGTTGATAGTGATGACCCCCTTGGGGACCGGCATCTTGAGCTAGAGGTATGCATAATGCGGGACTGCGTTGAACCGAGCAAACGCCATCCGACCGAGCAGGGCGTGATAGCCGCTGCGAAAGGGTACAATGTCAAAGAACAAATCCTCACTTCAAAAGTTATCAAGTGAGCCGAACACAACCTCTAGGGTTACAGATCCCGTACATCGAGCCTCAACACCTGGGATCACTCCCTTGCTGCTGGGTTTTATCCTTGACGGTTCTATACCCATCTTCTTCACCATGTCTGAGTAAATCAGATTGAGGCTACTTCCTCCGTCCATTAGGACTTTAGTGAGGTGATACCCATCTATAATGGGATCTAGGACAAGGGCAGCCAAGCCCCCATGTCGAATACTGGTCGGATGGTCATGCCGGTCAAAGGTGATCAGGTATGCTGACCATGGGTTATACTTCGGAGCTACAGGCTCCACGGCATAGACCTCCCGAAGGGCCCGCTTTCTCTCTTTATTAGGTATGTGGGTGGCGTATATCATATTCACCGTTTTGAATTCGGGAGGAAATTTCTTCTGCTCGCCACCTATTGGATCCCGAGGCTCTTCTTCGTCCTCGTTGTGCGAGCTCTTGCCCTGGTCTTCAGGTTGTATTTTGTCGGCATGTTTAAACACCCAAAAGTTGCGGTGTGTGTGATGTGCTGGATTATCCGTAGTTCCATGGATTTGGCAAGTCATGCCCATGATCTTCTCGAGCTAAGTGGGTCCATTACTATTGCCTTTAGGGGGCTTCTTCCGCTGCCCGGGTCGAGGGTTACGGAATCCGGCATTGACTGTCGTCTCATCGGCATCGTTACTATTGTGCTGGCATTTGTTCTTACATCGCTTTGGCTTTGAGTTGCCATCTTGGGCTTTTGGTGCCACAGGACCTTCCGAATTGTGGTTGTGTCTTGCCAGCCAGTTGTCTTCGCCTGCATAGAAACGGGTCATGAGGGAGGTCAGGGCGGACATAGTCCAAGGTTTGTCCTGGCCTAGCTGGCGGGCCAGCCACTCGTCCCGAATATTGTGTCGGAAGGAGGCTATACCCTCCGCATCCGGACAGTCGGCGATTTGGTTCTTTTTAGTCAAGAACCGGTTCCAGAACTGCCGGGCAGACTTGTCGGGCTTCTAGACGATGTTGCTAAGGTCGAAGGAGTCCGGCGGGCGGACATAGGTTACCTAGAAGTTAGAGCAAAACGAGTCTTCCAAGTCTTCCCAGCATCCTATGGAGTTTTCGGGGAGGCTGTTTAACGAATGCCGGGTTGGCCCCTTAAGCTTAAGAGATAAGTATTTTATGGCATGGAGATCATATCCTCATGCCATATGGATGTGGAGGAGGAAGTCCTCAATCCATATAGTTGGGTCAGTAGTCCCGTCATACTGTTCTATATTTATGGGTTTAAACCCTTTGGGGAACTGATGTCGCATTACTTCATCTGTGAAGCACAGTGGGTGAGCGGGTGGGTGAGCGGCGCCTCTGACCTGAGCTATGTCCCGCCTGTATTCGGCATTTGTATGAGACCGGTTGCATTCCCGACCTCTATGATTTTGGTCGAACCATGGTCTATACTCTCCCCTTCTGTCCGGCGAGTAATCTCTGGATCCATAGATGGATCTCGTATGGCCTGCTTTGTGATTTAAGTCATCGCACAGGTCGAACCGGTCATAGCGCTCGAATGGCTCCTTACCTTGTCTTCGAGGCATCGCCGGTATATAACCGGTGTCTTTAGCCGCTCTGTCGTGCCCACGAGGAGGGCGGTCCGGCTCGTCAGATGCAGGGTGATGTGGAGACGGAGTGTCAGTGAGCTCATCGTCGAATTGTTGCAGCATCCGCCTCCAAGGTTAGCTTTTGGGCTGGTTTGACAAACTAGTGTCGTATGCTTCTTCGACTGAGAGAACTTTCGTCCATTGATCAGTGAGGTCGGCCTGTTCGGCTTTGAGTTGCCGCACTGTCCTTTAGGTTGCGAGCCGTTGCTATGAGTCATTGCTTGATTTCTTCCTGATCCTCGAGGTTATCAGGGATATACAAGTCATCGGCTTCTGGTAGGTCTTCCTCCTTGATGGGGGGAAGGTAAATGTCGCCTTCAGGGTCCTTGACGGTATTGGGGTCGTTTTGGTCCGCGGGTTCGTCCGGACCGTCAAACGGGTGCCCGGGCACATCGGGATGATCATTACCGGCGGGGGCATTACCATCCCTTCTGCTAATAATAGTTCATATTCCCTTTTTGCTTTCGGACCGCGTATGTGATTTCCGGCTTCTTGATGGTGCGTCGCACGATTTGTCACCGTTGTTGTGAGGCATGTTGTCGCCGTTGGTGGCCGGAGTATCCACCATGTAAACATCGTATGTAGAAGTGGCGGTCCAACTCCCGGTGTTAACGAGGGTGGGAGCACGGTCCTGTTCGTCCATGTATTCAGCCTCCTCGGAGGCATAGTCTAGCACGTTGGTTAAGTCTTCGACAGTGGCTATCAAGTGGGTGGTGGTGGGTCGAAAAATCAGTCCCTCCCCGAACTATAAGCGGACCGGACATAGATCATGGCTGGATCGTCGGCGATTTTCAACGATGAGAATTGCTCCAAGGCCTGGTCAACCGCTGAGGGCCCGATTGTGGAGTCAACCCCCCTAAAGCCCATCCCTGGGGAGTGTTCGGTAGCAACATATGTCCAGCCAAATGGCTTGATGGCCAGGCCGGGGTTAGAGATCGTACTACCACCATGGGTGGTCCCATTGGTGTGTCCGACGGAGGGGTGCGAGGTTAAGTCCTCAGAGTCCTCGGGGGCTACGGGCGAAGCTATGATCCCAATTAGTGACAAGTCGCCTCAAGAGTCAACAGAAAACTCTAGGTTTCCGAATCTAACTTCCTGATCGGCAGCGAGGCTCTCAACGTGTGGGGACCACGAATCATAAGTCGTGATCACCGAATGGACGTGTACAGTGATCTCAGAGATCAATGCTCACTGAACACACAGAAGCTGAATAACAAGAGTCTTACATCCATACTATCGTCTTACACAAATACTGACCACGAAGGTATTAGTCTTACATAGATAGGGCCACACGGGCCAAACAATTAAATAGAACAAGCAGCGGAAATCTTGGTCAAAAGCGTGAACTCATGCCATCTGCCTTTAATTTATAGGCATTCCGACTGGGAAGCGTCCTAGTTCGCATGTTCGTCTCCATCGAACTCTTCAACATACTCCTTTTCTTCCATGCCTGGCCAATTAAATAACTAGTGTCAAACCAATGAGTACTTTGAATGTACTCGCAAGCAACCCAAGTTGTGGAACAAGGTAACAATGATGCATGGTATAGCACTAAGTAGGTAGATTTGCGGAAAGCTAATTTTGTATGCAAATGACATGATCAAGTAACTAGTGAGCATGCATCAACAACTAGTAGGTATCCATATGAACAAATTGCAGATACCATCATAAGTATTGGTTGAACATCTCATGTTCACGCTAAGTCATCAGACTTAGTTCAATCCTCACGCTAAGTCATCGGACTTAGATCATGTGACCTCTTGTCACCACCACACCCATACTCACACCAAGGTTTATGAAAACATCTGGACGTAGTCTAAGAAGGACCTCCAACTGTCCATGACCGTGGACGCGGCTATTCGAATAGTTTTACACTCTACAGAGGTTGCACACTTTACCCACAAGACTCGGGAAACTTCCAATATAACATGCCCGAGGTAAGCACCCGAACAATGCCTTTCCCATGGTGATACTAAACAAAGTGTCCACTCGTTGGTGCCATCCCTCATGATATACATCACTCGTATCATCCATGAGGGCACGCAATGGTGTGTCCGGTGCCTGTAAAGACAACGCATGACCTTCCACTCTGGGACGACCATGTCTCAGGAGTGACCACTTCACTCTTGCCACTAGTAATGCAGGCTCCTTGCTAGTACCAACCATAGTAATCAACAAAGCCCCGTCCCATAAGGGGTGTCGTGGTTGCGCATGTCAGGTTGGGATGGTCAGCAGACCTTAGAACTCTCCATTTTCGAAAACACACACTCACTTGCTCCAGCATACCACTTCTTTATCAAGTGGTTATCCAACTCATCATCATCTCCCTCGGGCATTAGTGGCACCCGACGGGGTTTTTGAAAGAGCCTTTGAAATCATTTCTCTCCTTTCCATCACCATGCATAAGTCCAATCCCACTTGCGTAGCATCTACTAGCATCCTAACTACACCTACCCGCATAACCCTCATAAGGTGGTAGGGTCATGCACGATGCAAGTGTCAATGGGGAAGTACCGGAGGCATCCCACCGAAAGGGGAACACCACATCACATGATCAAATATGATGAACGTAAAGTGCTATATGACATGCAATAAAAATGGTTTCTCATCATGGTCAAAGGGCTGCTTGCCTGGATCAACAAAGTCTCTGGGGTCTTCGAAGTCTTCGGGTCCAACTTCTTCGTCAACCGCACAATCTATCGTTGCGAAATAAAGCGATAAAAATGAGCAATCACACAAAACAGAGCTCTCAATCTACTACCAAAAATGTTAACCTACTCTGATAAATACTAAATGTCATACTAAAAATATTCTCCTAGAGTTTTGTTGTGAAAAACATTTTAGAAACTAAATAACAGAGGCAAAAAGGTGCCTAAATATAGGTTTTTAAAATAAAACAGTACTAAAAATATTTTCAAACATTTTTATAAATGGCACTAATAAATTACATAGATTATTCTAAGAATTTAGGTGGATTTAGATGGATATATCAGTCTGTGGGATTTTTGGAAATAAGACAGAAAAAAGAAAAATAAAAAACGCACTGTGCCTCTTGGGCCAAAAGCACCGAGGCAGAGCCGGCCCATAGAGAAACCGGCCCACGCAGACGGCGTGCACGGCAGCCGACAGGTTCGAACCCGACAGGCGGGCCTGACCTGTCGATGGCACAAGGGGCAGGGGAGTATGACAGGCGGGGCCCGCCTATCATCTCCTTCCTCACGCACAGGGCTACTGGGAGGCTCACCGGCGACGACTCCAACGGCTGTTCGACTTGAGGAAGGCACGAGGGGATCGAGGAGGTCCCGCCGTCCGCTCGGGAACGGTGGAGGTCGCCGGAGGGCCGGGGTTCGCCGGCGACGGGAACCTGCGGCCGAGAGCTCTCGGGAAGAGGACGGTTCGGCTGCCCTGAGCTGCAAATGAAGCGGAGAGGAGGAGGGATCATCCTAGGAGGGAGAGGGAGGCACATGGGAAGAATAATGGGCGCTAGAGACACCGCATACCCCGAGATCGACGACAATCCCCGACGGCGGAGCTCGGGTGCGATCGGGGAGCAGGGACCCTCGGGGCTTGCGGGGGTGGAACGGGCACTCAATAGGGTACGGAGAGAGGCGACTAAGGAGAATAGGTAGGTCCAGGGGCCCTTTATATGGGTGAGGCAGAGGCAGGGGAGGTGGCGAGCGTGGGAGAGTTCAGGCTCTCGCCGTTGAGCCATGGCAGGCCAGGGAGGCGGCCCAGGGGGTCCACGGGAGATGCCCTGGAGGGTGTGGACAAGCAGGGGGGGCAAGGTCATCACGCGTGCGAGCCCTGGCACTGGCCGAGGGGGGCAGTTGGTTCGCATGTGTGGGGAGGCGCTGGAGAGGGAGAGAGGAGGGGGAGGCGAGCGACAGGAAGGTGCAGACGCCGAGGGAGCCTGGTGGCGTGTTCCCTTGGCCCCAGGTGGTCAAGGCATCGGGATGGGGCAGCTACAGTGCAGGAGTGCACTGTAGCGCTCTCTAGGCACCCAAATGGCATGCCAGGGCATGCCAGTGGTGTTTTGGGCGTGGCCACTTTTGTCTAGAGGCTCTAGGGGGGAGAACAATAGGTGGATAGAGCATTGGATGCCCTGGGATGGCTTAGTAGAGAAGGAAAGTTGAGAGAGAGAGAAAAAAAGCTCCTGTCTAGGGAGGTAAATGGGGCTTTTCACCACATTTTACTTGAGCTATGACCATGAGGCTTTTACTGGAGATGAATGGTAACTATAGGAGGCTATGGTAAAAAGTTGGGGGCAAGGGTAAACGAGAAGAGGGTGAAAATGGGGGGCTTTACCAAATCACCAGAAGGTGTTTGGTGGTGATTTGGGCAAGAAGATGTTTCCACCTTACTTATATATTTACCAGGGTCAAAGGCTAGGTAGAAATGAGAAGATTCAGCAAGTTTGAGCTCAAGAGGAAAAAGTTGACAACGGGAATTTGTTAAACCCTAGAAATTAGCAAAATCAGATTTCTGTAGATCCATAGATGCTAGGCTTTTACCTTTGATGCACCACTTAGTGTATCATCACTATTTGGCCATTAGAGCATGCCCACAAAGTTTGAGGCCAAGGGGAGACACTTCAAATTTGATTATGGACAGGAATGGTTTTGGGATGGTTTGATGAACCAAACCGACTTGGATTGAGATGAAACTTTGCAAGATCATCACCTATGATAGTGTTGACTTGCTGGAATTTTCCTGGAATTTATTGAGAATATTTCTTATAGAATTATTCCAAAAGTTTGATCTAAACAGAAAGGGTTTTGAGGGGTTTTGCTTATGATCTGATCATGCCCTTGTGTTGAAACTCATATATATGGAAAATATATGTCCACTGAGTTTCTCTAAATTTTCCCAAATATTTTCAAGGCATTTAAATAATTTTTCCCTAGGAAAAACCACTTGTGGCCTTAAGAAAAAGCCTTTAAATAAAATATTAAAATAATATTTAAAAATAATATTTGGTGGTTTTGGGAAGTCATATATATAGTAGGTTTGAAATAAATCCTTTGGGAAGGAAGGGTCCACCTGAATTGAGGACTTGCAGTGCAAACCTCATATCAGGGGCTTTTGGAAACTTAAATTAAATAAATCATTTTTAGTTAAAACAAAATTTGATAAAAATAGTTTTGGGCACTATTCACATGGCATGATCATTAGGCAAGAGGTTTGGAACAAGGAAGATGAGATAGGAAGTGGAATAGAACCTAGTAGTGTCAAATAGCACAATCATCAAGTAGGCAAACAACATAGCACACAAGCAATTTTGAAAAAGTTTTAGTTGGCTCAAAATTTTATAAACCCAAACACAACAATGTGTTACAAACACAGGGTGTGACACAACGCATCCTAGATAACCGGTGGAACCAGCATGCAGCACAACGCTACCGAAGGCAAAGATCTGATCGGGGACGAAAACGTCCATACTGTGGACCTCTTCGTTGATGAAAAGGCAAGGCGTCGATCCCATGCCACTCACAGAGGAACTCTCAACGAAAGCACCAATGTCGGTGTCAAAACCGGCGGATCTCGGGTAGGGGATCCCGAACTATGAGACTAGGATCGATGGTAACAGGAGACAAAGGAGACACGAGTTTACCCAGGTTGGGGCCCTCCTATGGAGGTAATACCCTACGTCATGCTTGATTGTATTGATGGTGTAAGGGATTACAAAGTTGATCTACCTCGAGATCGTATGTCTAACCCTAGATGAGTTGTCCCTATATCCTAAAACCCTCCAGCTTATATAGATGCCGAGGAGGCCTAGGGTTTACACATGGTCGGTTACATGCCAAAGAGATAAACATGCCTATTCACTACATAAAATGTGGAGCACAAGCCGTGATCCTAGAAGCTTCCATCCTAGTAACTGGGCCTTCACATCATCCACTGTTCGGCGAGTGGCCCATACAGTCCGGCCCATACACAATAGGTCAGCTATCCGAGGACCCCCTAACACAGGACTCCCTCAAAGGGCCTGGATCCCGTAGTTGTCAAGGATGGCGGTGAAGAATGCATAGAAGGGTGGAACGAGCCCGACGAAGATGCTATGAAGGAACAAGGGGTAGACCGCCTTGGACGAGGGCCGTTTCGCCGAGGAGCCACCCCAAATGAGGGGTCCGCCCTTTCTCGTTGGACCCATCCACCGTTCATGGGATCACGGGGAGGAGGTCCTCGTCCTTGGCAATGGTAGACCCCAAGAGCGCCAGCAAGGTGGGAGTGGAGGCAGAACTCTACGCCTCTGGCTTCTGCTTGCCTTCGGGAGACATCACAGAGCTAGTAGGGCTGAAGCAGCAAGGAAGAGGATGGAGCGGCACTGGATCTGGGGAGGCGCCTGCTAGAGCGGGAGGCCTGGGAAGCAAGAGCAGGTGCGCAGGAAGGGAAAGCAATAATGGCCCAATGCTAGAAGTCGGGCTCTTAGCAATTCGAGCGGAGGCAAAAAGGGTGAGGGCACCCGGCCTCAAGCCGCACAAAACGCGCCAGGCCTTGCCCATAGGCGTATGGGACCTGCAGCGCTCCTGGCCGCCCTCAGGGTTCCACCCCAAGGACGTCCCAAGCATGTCCTGGACCCGGGGGCTAATGTCGGTGTTCTGGGAACCGGGGTACCCAAACTTGCCTGCCTGCGGCCCAGGGCATGGCCCACTTCATCAACCAATGCAGCAAGGTTTGGCCCCACTCAGGACAAGGCCCTCGCGAGGGCCCAAGCCTCGCGAGGAGGAGCAGCATCAAGACTGGCAGAGGACGGGCCTCCCCAGACCCCCTCCGGAGGGGCGTAGATCTCTATGCAAGGCCCGACCTGAGGAGTCAAAGATGATGCAGGGAAGGACAGGTGAGCACCAGTGCGCCAGGCGGCACAGTTTCCCCTTTGGTGCAAACGGAGAAAGGATGTACGTGGGTTCCCAAAGTACCCCCCCCCCAAGGTTTCCATTCTGGTGCAACAAGACCCCAACCACCAGCGCCGCAGGACAGATGTCATCGCTGAGCCCGTCGCTACAGCGTCAACAGCTACTTTGCAGACGAAGACTGCCTTTGGGTAGGGCGATCACAAACCCCTGTCCCCTTCAAAATTGGCCATTGTGGGATCCCTTCCCACCATTGCGATAAGGGAAGAGGACCCGGGCCACCTCTATATATAGAGGGTAGGCTGCTTCATAGAAGGGGCAACCAAATCGACCAACTCCACCACTCACCAAACCACAAGGAGCCTCAAACAACACTGGGAGACCTCAGGAGGCCCCGAAACAATGTACTTGTTCATCCACCTCACCTCCTCGAGAGGCAATCCACCAAAGCAGGAGTAGGGTATTACGCTTTGTAGTGGCCCGAACCTGGGTAAACTGTCATGTTCATCTTCTTCCTCATCATCGTGCGAGTTCTTCGTTGTGTTCATCGAGTAGTGAGCTAGGTCGGACGAGGCCGCGGGGGATCTTCGCACATGCCCCTGTGTTCGAATCTTAAGGGTTTTGCGGAGCCCGAAATCTGACAGGTGCTTCATTACTGGTGATATTTTTCCATCAGGAGTTGGAACCAGTGCCGCTCATGCTTTCGTTGCTGGAGTTGGACAAGTGTCGGCGATGGCATCATGAATGGAGGTGATGCGGAGTGAAGATCATGACCATAGGTGAAAACTGACCAAGATGATGATGGATGTGGTAGTTGCTTTTGCATGACGTCCTTTTGTGTTTGACGTGCCAAAATATGCTTTTATTCACGTGCGAACTATGTTTAATTATTCCAATTTGAACTTCAATCATCGAAATCCCTGTCAAATTGACTAATTTGGGGTGTTTGGCTTGCGGGCTGACGTGGGGTGCGACCGAGCAGAGCCCGCAAACCGGGCCCGTAAAAACGATATTCGGGAATACCCTTTTTAGGGGTCTGCTTTGCGGGCTCTGCTCGGTCGTTGACCGCGTAAGCCCATAAACCGGTTTTTCCACGAACTGTAAATGAGTTTTGCGGGTCGACATTATAAGGGGTCTGCTAGAGATGCTCTAAAGGGACCTATTTACGGCTGGCATTGGGCGAAATCGAACTAGGCTGTAAACCGTTACAGTGGTATTTGTTACCAGGCCTGGCTAACCAAACACAATTAACAAAATCAGATAACGTCGTAATCAGATACCGGGTAAAATTGAGTGAACCAAACACCTCCCTAGGTGTACTGTGTTTCTCCTCAACCACGGAGTAGGTCTAGTTTGCTGGCCCCTCTTTCACGGAAGCAGATTTGTAGCACCCGAGTGCTCCACACACGCTACAAACATTAAATTCAATAAGATACGAAGAAATTTGAAAATAAACTAGGATATTTGGATATCAAACCTAGGTTTCCGATCTACTTTCGTGTGAAATTTCCTGAAAAACTATCAGGAGATGTATTCGTGGAAAAAACCTGTTTGTATAGATTTTTATTTGGACAATATTTCCTTCGTCATGGATACATTTCCCGGTATTTTTTCATGAAACTTCACACGGGAGTAGATTGAGAACCTAGGTTTGATGTTCCCAAATTTCATATTTTTCAAATGGTGTAGAGCATCCAGGAGCTCCGGTGTATTTTTGCTCTTTCACTCGCTATTACCTATCTATCTTAGGTCCACAAAGGGCTCACAATCTGAGCATAACAAAAGCAAGTATGTGAAATAAAACAGCCACATCATGTTATCAAAATCAAGCTACGATGCCTACACACCTAACCTATTATTAGCTCGCCATCCAAATCAGCTGAAGATAGCCCGTGCAACCATCTCCCACTGGTTGCAACCAATAACCATAAGCTCCCTGTAGTCCGCACGAGTGAGTAACAACCACGTATGGATCCAAGCCGTGGCTCTGTAAATAATCTGCAAAAAATGTTGAAGGTCTTGCCATCAAAAATCATATCATTTCTAGTGTTCCATATGGCCCAAAATAATGCACATATTCCAATCTGCATATGATTCTCTATAGGTCTGTCTACTCCATTGAGCCACATCCCAAATAGCATATTAATTCTTGTTGGTCGATTTATGTTGAAGGCTATATGAACAGTGCCCCATAATAATTTTGCCAGTGGACAATCGAGGAAGAGGTATCTTATTGTTTCATTTTGATCACAATAGCAACATCTAGAACTGCTTACCCATCTTCGCTTTATTAATTTATCCTTGGTTAGTACAACTCCATTGTGTACAAACCACATGAATAATTTAATTCTATGTGGCAGTTTAATCTTCCAAATATGCAATGATCTCAAAAGAGGCCTAGAGTGAACTAAATTCATTGAAAAGTATCATTCGTAGCTAATGTCCAATGAATATATCGGGTCGGTCAAAGATGAGCATCCATCAATCGTCTAACCAAGTGTATCTAGGAATTCGAACGTTCTTCCACTAGAGATTGCCGGAATTGGATATTAAGAGGTACCGTACATGATACTGTGGCAACATAATATTCCTTGTGTTGTACAATATTATATAAGGATGGATATTGTAGGGCTAAAGGCGTACCCCCAGTCATGTGTCCTCCCAGAATCTGGTTGTGGTACCATCGCTAACTAAAACCTTTACCCGCTGAAAGAAGGTTACCTTCATCTTCATTAACCCCTTCCAAAAAGGTGAGTCATTAGGTCGAGCAGTGACCTAGGCCAATGTCTTTGAATGTAAGTATTTATTCCTTAAGATTTGTACCCACATCCCTTCAGTCTCAATAGATATCATGTATAACCACTTGCTAAGCAGGCATCTATTCTTGACTTCTAAATTTCCAATCCCTAGTCCGCCTTGGTCTTTGGGTCTACAAATATTATCCCAACTTGCCAAGCTGTATTTCTTCTTAGCTTCCTCACATGCCAGAAGAAATGAGATCGATAAAAGTCTAGTATTTTTCGTACACCTACTAGTACTTCAAAGAAGGATAAAAGGAACATCGACAGGCTTGTCAACACCGAATTTATTAATACAAGCCTGCCCCCATAAGACATAAGCTTGCCCTTCCAATAACTTAGTCTTTTTTGAATCTGTCTTCGATACATTTCCATTCCTTATTCATCAATCGTCTATGTTGAATTGGAATCCCTAGGTAACTAAATGGTAGTGATCCCATCTCACATCCGAAAAGTTGTGTGTAAGCTTATTGTTCCTCATTTGCTCTCCCAAAATAGAACAATTCTCTTGTGTTAAAATTTATTTTTAATCCAAACAATTGCTCAAATAAACATAAAATAAGTTTCATATTCCTAGCTTTTGCGATACCGTGTTCCATGAAAATGATTGTGTCGTCCGCGTACTATAGTATGGAGACTCCCCCTCTACAAGGTGTGGGACAAGTCCTCCTACTTGGCCATTCTCTTTAGCCTGACCGATTAGTACTACCAACATATCTGCTACTATGTTGAACAACATGGGAGACATGGAGTCTCCCTGTCTCAGTCCTTTATGGGTCTGAAAATAATGCCAATGTCATCATTAAATTTAATCCCAACACTACCTTTCTAAATGAAAGCATCCACCTGATCCCTCCAGGATTCATTGAACCCCTCCATGCGTAAGGCCTATTGAAGGAAGGACCATTTGACCTTATCATATGCCTTCTCGAAATCTACTTTGAAGATAACCCCATCGAGTTTCTTAGTATGCATTTCGTGCAGCGTTTCATGTAAGACGACAACCCCTTTTAGGATGTGTCTTCTAGGCATGAAAGTCGTCTATGTCGGTTGGACTACCGAATGGGCTATCTGCGTCAACCTATTCGTGCCCACCTTCGTAAAGATTTTAAAACTGACATTGAGCAGACAATTCAGTCTAAAATGCTCGATGCGAATAGCCTCCACCTTCTTTGGCAACAACGTTATTGTTCCAAAGTTAAGGTGGCATAGCTGCAAATGACCATTAAACAAATCACTGAACATAGGCAAAAGATCACCCTTTATAATATGCCAACACTTCTTATAAAATTCCATCAGAAATCCATTCGGTCCGGGTGCCTTATTTTGTTTCATTTGTGATATTGCGTCAAACACCTCTTTCTCTATGAATGGATCTGACCATACCTCATTCTCGTTTAAACTGAGCTGAGGTCTATCACTTGATGTGCTCTCATCCAGAGAAACAAATTTCTCTTTGGGTGCACCAAAAAATTTCTTCTAGTACTCGGAGATGTACAATTTTAGGTTCTCATGTCCTACAATTGTACCTTCATCCTGTTCGTGTCCTACAACTGTACCTTCATCATGTTTCGTCTCTGTCATATGTTGTGGTGAACGAAATACCCTTTTAATTGCGATTTTGATCCATTAGAAGGCCGACTTAGAAGATGCTGAAGTTGAGAAAGGATAGATCAAGGTAATACATATCCATTTTTCTTGGTTTCATCCACAAGAACGCTATATTTGTTCTGTCTGATTAGTACCTAAATACATATGCTTTGCTATTTTTTGCATTAGTTGAGCACTTTGTCGAGTCATTTGAAACATTTCGACTAGGATCCGTCGGGAGAGGCGAAGTAAGAATTTGAAGAACAAGGTATGAGCTTTGAAATACATAGATTTTGTTGTGTGCTAGCACGATGACAATTAGTTGGGTTTTTGGCTCGTAATTAGCTATGCAATGTTCTCCTACTGCATGGAAGTTAGAAATTTTTCAATCGAGATATATTGCACTTATAGTAGTTTTCAATAAGATTAAATAGAAGACGTTGTAGATCAATGTTGGCTCTGTCCATTGGTACATTTTTTTGACATGCATGATGTTGTTACTATTGTCATTAAGTCAGAATTAGTAGTGTTAACGTTTAGATTGGGTTAGAGACGGAATTTGGACATCAAATATTTGACGATATTGTAGATCAGCGTTAGGCCTTCAAAATGCATAAATTTAGTTTCATGCAAGAATAAGTTAATATGCTATAGAGAAAAGGTTGTATTGTTATTGGTAATTGCATGATTTGTGTCGTTATTTCAATTGGTATGTTTATTACTAAGTTGTGTAATAAGGAAACTGTAGGTCTATTTTGTTATCTCACAATAATCTAAGTTTGGTATATTAAGATTAGATGCTAATATCGTTAATAATGTATGAAATTAGGTAAAAATATATTATATGACTAGCAAACAAGGAGGAGATGACGTAGTTGAAGAAATTGTGTTTCGATATTCGATGCCCCTTTTGAGGTCATGGCCACATACATGCAAGTGCTATTTTGATGTTTTTGATAGCAGAAATAATTTTCGTGGCTAATATTTATGTTCATGTGATAATAGGTGGGCTTAGTTGATATATTATTGGTGATATGTTCATGCTGACGGATATTATTCGGAAATATTGTGACTTAATTTTATCCGGAAAAACATCCATATTGAAGTTGAGGTATAAATGACGTTGTGTAATTGTGAATATTTTTTATATTGATGTGTTGTTATGAATGATGTTACTGCCGCTTTTAATATTTTTCGTATTATTATTTATAAATAAACATTTATTATAAAATGGTATGAAAATGTTATTAAAAACGAATGATATTCTTTATTTTTAATCATATAATATTAAAATATTATTGTCATATTATTATGTTTAAAGTCTAACCGAATGATGCTAAAATAACGGATCATTTCTAACGGTAATACCACTATAAAATTGTTTCTACCCTTATTATTATATTTAAAGTATTAATTGAATAGTATTAAAATATTTGGTTACTGAGGGAGTCCGGGAGTAAGGTATCCTTGGGTCGTCGGTTCAATCCTCATGGGCCGGCCTATTGAGCTGCTTTGTCGAAGGCCGAACTATGAATGACCCCGTGTCCAGGAAGGAAAGCTCTGAAGAATGGCATGGTCTCCAAGTTCCGCATATGGGATCTACGTATCTATCCCCTGTAACAGGTTGGTTGTGTGTAACCCTAGGGACCCCTAGTCTCTATATAAACTAGAGGGTCTCATTCACACAGGATAGGTGAAGTCATCTAGGGTTTAGATTAGACGATCTCGAGGTAGATCAACTCTCTAACCTTCATACACATCAATACAATCAAGCAGGCACAGGGTTTTACCTCCTCACGAGGGCCCGAACCTGAGTAAACATTGTCTCCTTTGTCCCCTGTTACCCATCGATCTAAGGTCCACAACTTGGGACCCCTTACCCGAGATCTGCTAGTTTTGACAACGACACTGATGCTTTCATTGAGAGTTCCGCTATGAGATCACCAGAAAGGTTGATGGCCCGTTTATTCATGAGCGATCAGCTCTGTAACGGGGACGTCATCATGCCCGGGCAGGTCTTTACCTTCAGTAGCATCACGCTACAAGCTGATCTGACTGGCCGTCTGAGCCAGATCGGAAGCTCTTCTGTTAATCGGGGAATCAGGTTCGAGAATCTGGAATTATCCGCCTATCTGACCCCCATTGGGGTCTTGGTCTCGTTGGATGATTCTAGAAACTCCAAAGCCAGAACTTCGGGTCCTTTGATCGGCCTCTCGGCTGGGGAGCCACGTTTGTGTTTGGATTCGGCCTTAGCACCCAAACACGCTCATCTGGCTCTTGTCGGATACTCGTCCTTAGATGACACTTTGAAGGATACTCCGGAAAACCTTCAAAGGACGGACCCGGACAACCTCTCAATGATAAATCAGGTGCTTGACCGGATCCAGTCGTTGGTGATCGAAACGGTCAAAGCCCGGCCCATGCTTAGATCGGTCTGATGCACGATTTTGAAGAATTTCACTACCCTCCGACCACCCACTTGGTAGACACTTTCGAGGAGTTAACCAACATGCTACATTACGCCTCCAATGGGATGGAGGACCTGTACGACAAGGTCGAAACCCCAACTCCTATTAGTACGGGGCGGTGGACGGCCACCTCCTCCTATGATGTCTACATGGTGGATACACCCGCCAACAAGGACGACGCCACTCCCGAGCAGAACGACGACGGTGTTGGAAATATTCCCTACATGCAATAATAAGTTAGTTATTATCATATTTGCATATTCATGCTAATCCTTTGTTATCCATGCTAGAATTGTATTGATCGGAAACTCAGATACATGTGTGGATACATAGACAAGACAATGTCCCTAGTATGCCTCTAATAGACTAGCTCGCTGATCAAAGATGGTCAAGGTTTCCTAGCCATAGACTTGGGATGTTATTTGATAATGGTATCACATCATTAGGAGAATGATGTGATGGACAAGACCCAAACTATAAACATAGCATATGATCGTGTCAGTTTATTGCTATAGTTTTCTGCATGTCAAGTATCTGTTCCTATGACCATGAGATGATGCAACTCTCTGACACCATAGGGGTGCCTTGTGTGCATCAAATGTCACAATGTAACTGGGTGACTATAAAGGTGCTCTACTTGTATCTCTGTGGGTGTTTGTTGAGTGGGCATGGATCAAGACTGGGATTTGTTACTCCGTGTGACGAAGAGGTATCTCAGGGCCCATTCGGTAATACAACATCATAATGAGCCTTGCAAGCAAAGTGACTAAAGAGTTAGCCATGTGATCTTGTATTACGGAACGAGTAAATAGACTTGCCTGTAACGATATTGAACTAGGTATAGAGATACCGGCGATCGAATCTCTGGCAAGTAACATACCGAAGAACAAAGGGAACAACGTACGGGATTAATTGAATCCTTGACATAAAGGTTCAACTGAAAAAGATCTTCACAGAATATGTATGAACCAATATGGGCATCAAGGTCCCGCTATTGGTTATTGACCATAGAGGTGTCTTTGTCATTTCTCATAGATCTCGAACCCGCGGGGTCTGCACACTTAAGGTTCAGTGATGTTTTGGTAGTATTGAGATATGTATGTTGGTGACCGAAGGTTGTTCGGAGTCTCGGATGAGATCCCGGACATCACGAGGAACTCTGGAATGGTCCAGAGGTAAAGATTGATATATAGGAAAGTGGTATTTGGGTTCGGGAAAAGTTTTGGGCACTACCGATAGTGTACCGAGAGTGACGAATGGGTTCCGGGGGTCCACCAAGTGGGGCCTACCCACCCCAGGGGCCACATGGTCCTAGGAGGTGGCACACCAGCCCCTGGTGGGCTGGGAAGCCATCCCCTAGAGGCCCTTGCGCAAGGAGGTGGGAGAGGGGCCTAGTGGGAGGAGTCCTACAAGGAGTCCACCTCCCTTGTGGGAGGTGGACTCATGCCTCTCTTGTGCGCCAAGCCCTAGGGTTTGCCCTAGGGTGCCTCCCACATAGCCCCTCTCCTCCTATATATATTGGAGGGTTTTTTGGGCAGCCAACACCTGAAAAGCCACGTGCTACCCTCTCTCCGTCTAGATTGCTTCTCGTCTAGATCTGTTCGGCATAACTTAGCGAAGCTCTGTGAGATCAGCTCCACCGCCACCGCCACCACATTGTTGTGCTGCTAGAGAACTCATCTACCTCTCCACCATAGCTTGCTAGATCAAGTAGGCAGATATCTTCATCAAGATGTATGTGTTCTGAACGCAGAGGTGCCATCCGTTCGGCGCTAGATCGGAAGGACTATGATTGGATCGCGGGACGGATCATGATGGGATCGCGGGACGGCTTGCGATTTGGATCACAAATACATTCGACTACATCAACCGCTTTCTTAACGCTTCCTGCTTAGCTATCTAAAAGGGTATGTAGATCCACTCTTCCTCTCGTAGATGCTCATCACCATGGATAGATCTTGCTTTTGCATAAGATTTTTTTTGTTTCCCATGCAACATTCCCCAACAGTGGCGTCATGAGTTAGGTCTATGCGTAGATGAGATAATGATTAGAACACAAAGGAGTTTGTGGGTGTTGATATTCAGATTGCTTCCTCCCTTGGTCTTTTCCTGATTCAGCGGTATTGTGGGATGAAGCGGCATGGACCAACCTTACTTGTCCATATACGAGAGACCGGTTCCATCGACTGACATGTGACTTTGTTGCATAAATATGGCTGGCGGGTGTCTGTCTCTCCCACTTTAATTGGATCAGATTCTACAAAGGCGGTCTTTGAGAAGGTTGAAAAGCAATTTGTGTATCACCATTGTGGTTTTGCGCAGGTAAGAATCGTTCTTGCTAGATACACGTAGCAGCCACGTGAAACATGCAACAAAAATTAGAGGACATCTAACTTGTTTTTGCATGGTGTATTGTGATATGATATGTACAATTACATGATGAGATATATGTGATGTATGAGTGATCATGTTTTGTATAGAAGTTCACGACTTGCATGTCGATGAGTACAACAACTGGCAGGAGCCATAGAGTTGTCTTTAATTATTGTATGACACACGTGTCAATCATTAAGTGGTATGTAATGCTTTACTTTATCGCTAAGCGGTAGCAATTGTAGTAGAAGCATGGTGGGCGCGACAACCTCGATAGCGACACGTTGATGGAGATCAAGATGATGGAGATCATGGTGTCATGTCGGTGATGATGGAGATCATGTCGGTGCTTTAGAGAAGGAGATCAAAAGCACAAGTTCGTGGCCATATTATGTCACTTATGATTTGCATGTGATGTTAATCCTTTTGTGCATCTTATTTTGCTTAGGACGACGGTATCATTATAAGGTGATCCCTCACTTAAATTTCAAGATAAAATTGTGTTCTCTCCGATTGTGCACCGTTGCGAAAGTTCATCATTTCGAAGCACCACGTGAAGATCGGGTGTGATAGACTCTACGTTCACATACAACGGGTGCAAGCCAGTGTTGCACATGCGGAACACTCGGGTTAAACTTGACGAGCCTAGCATGTACAAACATGGCCTCAGAACACAAGAGACCTAAAGGTTGAACATGAGTCATACAGTAGATATCATCAACATGGAGATGTTCACCAATGACACCACCTCATATCACGTGATGATTGGACTTGGGTTGGTGAATCTAGATCATGTAGCACTTGGATGATCGGAGGGACGTCAATTTGAGTGGCAGTTCTTAAGTAATATGATTAATTGAACTCATTATGATGAACATAGTCTAAAGTTTTCTTTGGAAAATTATGTTGTAGATCAATAGCTCGTGTTGTAGCTCCCCCTATGTTTTTTGATACATTTCTAGAGAAAATAGAGTTGAAAGATGATGGTAGAAATTATGCGGACTAGGTTCATGATCAAAGGATTGTCCTTACTTGCTGCACACAAGGCTTATGTCCTTAATGCACCGCTCGTGTGCCACCCCCTCAAGCAGTGACTGTGGATGTTGTGAACATCTGACAGGCACGTTCTGATGACTACTTGATAGTTCAGTGCATCTTTCATTATGGGTTAGAATTCAAGCTCCAAATGTGTTTTGAACGTCACGGAGCATATGTGATGTTCCAAGAGCTGAAATTAGATTTTAGGCTCGTGCCCTTGTTGAGAGGTATGAGACCTCCAACAAGATTCTTTGCGTGCAAGATGCAGGAGAATAGCTCAATCAGTGAGCATGTGCTCAGATTGTCTGGGTGCTACGCTTGAATCGAGTGGGATTTGATCTTCCAGATAAGATAGTGATGGATATAGTTCTCCAAGTCACTGCCACCAAGCTACTGGAGCTTCGTGATGAACTATAACATGCCAGGGATGGATAAGATGGTCCCTGAGCTATTCGCGATGTTTGACACTCTGAAGGTAGAAATCAAGAAGGAGAATCAAGTATTGATGGTTAGTAAAACCACTAGTTCCAAGAAGGGCAAGGGAAAGAAAGGAAAACTTCAAGAATGGTAAGCCATTAGCCGCTCCAATGAAGAAAGCCAAGGTTGAACCCAAACCCAAGACTGAGTGCTTCTATTATGATGACAACGATCACTAAAGCGGAACTGTCCTAGATACTTGGTAGATAAGAAGGCTGGCAACATCAACAAACGTATATTTGATATACGTTTTATTCATGTGTACCTTACTAGTACTCCTAGTAGAACCTGGGTATTAGATACTGGTTCAGTTGCTAAATTTTGGTAACTTGAAATAAAAGCTACAGAATAAACGTAGACTAGCTAATGGCGAGGCGACAATGTGTGTTGGAAGCGATTCCAAGGTTGATGTGATCACCATCGCACGCTCTCTCTACCTTCAGGATTAGTGATGAACCTAAATAAATGTTGTTTGGTGTTTGCGTTGAGCATGAACATGATTAGATCATGTTTATTACAATATGGTTATTCATTTAAGTTAGAGAATAATGGTTATTCTGTTTACATGAATAATACCTTCAATGGTCATGCGCCTAGTAAGAATGGTTTATTGAATGTTGATCGTAGTGATACACATGTTCATAATATTGATGCCAAAAGATGCAAAGTTAATAATGATAGTACCACATACTTGTGGCACTGCCGCTAAATTTCATATTGGTGTAAAGCGCATGAAGATACTCCATGCTGATCGATATTTGGAGTCATTCAATTTCGAATCGATTGAGACATGTGGATCATGCCTCATGGGTAATATGACTAAGACCTCGTTTTCGAGTATGATGGAGTAGGCAAGTGACTTATTGGAAATAATACATGTTGATGTATGTGGTCCAATGAGTGTTGTAGCGTACGGCATATGTCATTATTTTATTACCTTCACTAATGATTTGAGTAGATATGCGTATATTTACTTAATGAAACACAAGTATGAAACATTTGAAAATTTCAAGCAAATTCAGAGTGAAGTTTGAGATCATCGTGACAAGAAGATGAAATGTCTGCGATATGGTCGTGGAGGTGAATATCTGAGTTAGGAGTTTGGTATACAACTTAAGACAATATGGAAGTTGTTTCACAAGTCACGCCACCTGGAACACCATAGTGTGATGGTATGTCCGAACGTCGTACTCGTGCCCTATTGGATATAGTGCGTACTATGATGTCTCTTATCGTTTTGCCACTATTGTTTTGGGGTTATGCATTATAGACAACAACATTCACTTTAAATGGGTTACCATCTAAATCCGTTGAGATGACACCGTATGAATTATGGTTTGGGAGAAACCTAAGTTGTCATTTCTTAATGTTTGGGGTTGTGACGCTTATGTAAAAAAGGTTTCAACCTGATGAGCTCAAACCTAAAGCGAACAAATGCATCTTCATAGAATACCCTAAGGTAACAGTTGGGTAACCCTTCTATCACAAATCCGAGGGCAAAGTGTTTGTTGCTGAAAACGGGTCCTTTCTCGAGAAAGAGTTTCTCTCGATAGAATTGAGTGGGAGGAAAGTAGAACTTGATGAGGTTGTTGAACCGTCACTTCAGTTGGATAGTAGCATGACGCAGAAAGATGTTTCTACGACACCTACACCAAGCGAAGAAGAAGTTAATGATGATTGTCATGAAGCTTCGGATCAAGTTACTATTGAACCTCATAGGTTGACAAGGACGTGAACTGCTCCTAAGTGGTATGACAATCCTGTCTTGGAGGTCATGTTGTTAGACAACGGTGAACCTACGAGCTATGAAGAAGCAATGGTGGGCCCGGATTCCAACAAATGGCTAGGATCCATGAAATCCGAGAAAGGATCCATGTATGAAAACTGAGTATGTACTTTGGTAGACTTGCCCGTTGAATGGCAGGTCGTTGAGTACAAATGGACCTTTAAGAAGCAGACAGATGCTGATGGTGAATGTCACCATTTATAAAGCTCGACTTGTCGCAAAGAAGTTTCCGACAAGTTCGAGGAGTTGACTATGATCAGACTTTCTCACCCGTAGCGATGCTAAATTCTGTTGGAATTATGTTAGCAGTTGCTGCATTTTTCAATTATGAAATATGGTAGATGGATGTCAAAACATCGTTTCCTTGAGGAAAGGTTGTATGTGATACAACCAGGAGGTTTTGTTACTCCTAAGGATGCTAAAAGGTATGCAAGCTCCAGTGATCCTTCTATGGGCTAGAGCAAGCATCTCGGAGTTGGAATATACGCTTTGATGAGGTGATCAAAGTTTTTGGGTTTATACAAAGTTTATGAGAAACTTTTATTTAGAAGAAAGTGAGTGGGGGCACTATAGAATTTCTGATGAGTATATGTGGATGACATATTGTTGATCGGGAATGATGTAGAATCTCTAGAAAGCATAAAGGGTTGTTTGAAAGGAGTTTTTCAAAGGAAGACTTGGATGAAGATACTTGAATATTGAGCATCAAGATCTATAGAGATTGATTAAGACGCCTGATTAGATTTTTCAATGAGCACATACCTTGACAAGATTTTGAAAGAGTTCAAAATGGATCAGTCCAAGAAGGAGTTCTATCCTGATTTGTAAGGTGTGAAGTGGAGTGACACTCAAATCTCAACCACGGCAGAAGAAAGAGAATGGACGAAGGTCGTCCCCTATGACTTAGCCGTAAGCTCTATATAGTATGCCATGTTGTGTACCGCACCTGGTGTGTGCCTTGCCATTAGTCTGTTAAGGGGTACAAGAATGGTCCAAGAGTGGATCACTGGACATCGGTCAAAATTATCCTTAGTAACTAGAGGACTAAGGAAATATTTCTCGATTATGGAGGTGATGAAGAGTTCGTCGTAAAGGGTTACATCGATGCAAGCTTTGACACCAATCTGGGTGACTCTGAGTCAAGGTTGTCAGAATCGTGATTTTGAATCGGATCGGAACTCCGATGGTAGGATCGCAAATCGTAGAATCTTCACTATCAGGATCTTAGAAACGTAGATTCTATGAACTAAAATCGTAGAATCAGAGGGATTAGTTTGGATCCTAAAGTCGTAGAATCGTATAACAGAATCGCGATTCTGACAACCTTGCTCTGAGTAGCAATCCGGATACGTACAGTGGAGCAGTCATTTGCAATAGCTCCAAGTGAAGCATGGTAGTAGCATCTACAGTATGACATGGAGATTTGCAAAGACACATGGATCTGAATGTTGCAGACTGTTGACTAAAACCTCGCTCACATGCAAAACATGATCGAACCCCAGATCTCATTTGGTGTGGGATTCATAACAACGCAAGTCACATGGCGATGTGAACAAGATTATTGACTCTAGTGCAAGTGGGAGACTATTGGAAATATTCCCTGGAGGCAATAATAAGTTAGTTATTATCATATTTCCTTCTTCATGGTAATCGTTTATTATCCATGCTAGAATTGTATTGATCGGAAACTCAGATACATGTGTGAATACATAGATAACACCATGTCCCTAGTATGCCTCTAATAGACTAGCTCGTTGATCAAACATGGTCAAGGTATCCTAGTCATAGACATGGGATGTCATTTGATAATGGGATCACATCATTATAAGAATGATTTGATGGACAAGACCCAAACTATAAACATATCATATGATCGTGTCAGTTTATTGCTATAGTTTTCTGCATGTCAAGTATCTGTTCCTATGACCATGAGATCATGCAGCTCACTAACATCGGAGGAGTGCCTTATGTGTATCAAATGTCGCAATGTAACTAGGTGACTATAAAGGTGCATTACATGTATCTTCGAGGGTGTTTGTTGAGTGGGCATGGATCAAGACTGGGATTTGTTACTCCGTGTGACGGAGAGGTATCTCAGGGCCCACCCGGTAATACAACATCACAATGAGCCTTCTAAGCAAAGTGACTAAAGAGTTAACCACGGGATCTTGTATTATGCAATTAGTAAAGAAACTTGTCGGTAACGAGATTGAACTAGGTATAGAGATACCGACGAATGAATTTCGAGCAAGTAACATATCGAAGAACAAAGGGAACATCGTACGAGATTAACTGAATCCTTGACATAGAGGTTCAACCGATAAATATCTTCATAGAATATGTAGGAACCAATATGGTAATCCAGGTCCCGCTATTGGTTATTGACTTTAGAGGTGTCTCGGTCATGTCTACATAGTTCTCGAACCCGTGGGGTCTACACACTTAAGGTTCGGTGACGTTTTGGTAGTATTGAGTTAATTATGTTGGTGACCGAAGGTTTTTCGGAGTACCGAATGAGATCCCGGACGTCACGAGGAGCTCCGGAATGGTCCGGAGGTAAAGATTGATATATAGGAAAGTGCTATTTGGGTTTCGGAAAAGTTTCGGGCACTACCGCTAGTGTACCGAGAGTGACGGATGGGTTCTGGGGGTCCACCAAGTGGGGCCCACCCACCCCAGGGGCCACATGGGCCAGGAGGTGGCACACCAGCCCCTGGTGGGCTAGGAAGCCAGCCCCTAGAGTCCCTTGTACAAGGGGGTGGGAGAGGGGGCAAGTGGGAGGAGTCCTACTAGGAGTCCACCTCCCTTGTGGGAGGTGGACTCCTCCCTCCCTTGTGCGCCAAGCCCTAGGGTTTCCCCTAGGGCGCATCCCACCTACCCCCTCTCCTCCTATATATATTGGAGGGTTGTGAGGGCAGCCACCACCTGAAAATCCATGTGTTGCCCTTTCTCTCTCTAGATTGCTTCTCCTCTAGATCTGTTCGGTACAGCTTAGCAAAGCTCTGCCGGATCAGCTCCACCACCGCCACCACCATGTTGTTGTGCTGCCGTAGAACTCATATACCTCTCCACCTCGCTTTCTAGATCAAGGAGGGGGATATCACCATAGATGTATGTGTGCTGAACGCGGAGGTGTCGTTTGTTCGACGCTAGATCGGAAGGACTATGATTGGATCGCGGGACGGAGCGTGATTGGATCACGGGACAGCTTGCGATTTGGATCGCAAAGAGTTTTGACTACATCAACCGTGTTTCTTAACGCTTCCCGCTTAGCGATCTAAAATGGTATGTTGCTCATCACCATGGATAGATCTTGTATTTGTGTAGGAAATTTATTGTTTCCCATGCAACGTTCTCCAACAGACAGATCTGAGGAGCCATCAAATCGTCGGAAGGAGCGCAAGCGGTCCAAGGCAAACAATGGAAGATGAGTCATCATGGGCACCAGAGAAAATGATACATCGGAAGACCCCGAGGACCTCGAAGGCGTAGGGAAACCACAGGAGAACCTCGAGAAGCCCTGTGACCCCGAGGACCCCGATAATTCTGAGGATGACAACTATCGCCCCTCGGTTGACAAGGATGATAGCCTCGAAGACGAAGTTTCAATATCCCCGAGGACCCGAAAGATCAAGAATGCTTTAGGCGACGACTTTTGGCCACCGCCCGGAGCCTAAAGGCCAAGCAGCAGTAGCTTCAAGCTAAGCAGGACACCTTCAATGATAGATGGATGGAGGTCCTCGTAGCCGAAGAAGGGTACGATACTAAGCGCCCAGACAAAAAAAGTTACCTATGCCGACATTTACTTCCCTAGTTCGATGACGAGGCTCTCAAGCTCACACCTCCTAGATACACCAAGCATGACCAGCTGGATCGCCCCCCTCGAGGAAGAGACAGAACGGATGAGGATCCCAAATACATATCGAAGTTACCCCGTAGGAGGGGAAGGATCCACTGCGGTATAGGGATCGACATGACCTGCGACAAGACCTAAATTATAGAACAGGTCACACTAGATCCATCTACAGATCCAGAGGATACTAACCCACTAGACGGGACGGAGACCAACCTTGGTTCAACCACAACAACCGAGAGCGGGAACGACACCGGGCACCAGAAGCCGAATTGTAGCACAATGTGGCCCGGGTCAGGGGCACCGCCCACCCACTATGCTTCACAGACGAGGTCATGCAACACCAGTTTCCCGAAGAGTTTAAACCCGTAAATATCAAACAGTACGATAGGAGAATAGACCCCGCCGTGTGGATCAAAGCTTTCCTTCTCCACATACATATGGCCAGGGGAGACGACCTCCACGCCATTAAGTACTTGCCGCAAAATTTCAAAGGGCCAGCTAGACACTAGTCAAACAGCCTCCTCGAAAACTCCATTGGAAGTTGCGAAGAGCTTGAGGATGCCTTCCGGTCTAACTTCCAGTGCACTTATGTCTGGCCTTCGGACTCCTCCGACCTAAGAAATGTCGTCCAGAAGGAAGGCGAGTCAGCCCAACAGTTTTTGAACATGTTCCTAACAAATAAAAACCAGATTGTCGATTGTCCAGACACCGAGGCAATAGCGTCCTTTAGGCATAATATCTGGGATGAATGGTTGGCTTGACATCTTGGCCAGGATAGGCCGATGACAATGTCCGCCCTCACCACACTCATGACCCGCTTTTGCGCGAGCAAAGTTTCGTGTTTGTATCAAGTATCTCACAATACATTTCACGGTAAAAAGATGACACTCCTTAGGTGCAACTTGATATATAGCACACATGCAAACACTAATCATAATATCAGGACGAGATGCACATAGATATAGCAATGAACCAATCATAGATCGATAAACTTTTTGATCAACTGGTTCATCTTCCTTGGTTAGATCAACATGTCCACTAGTTGGCATGGGAGTTTTCATACCTTTGCACTCTTGCATGTTGAATTTCTAGATTAAGTCCATGGTATACTAAGTTTGAGAGATGAAAGTTCCTTCTCTTGATTGCTTGATTTGCAATCCAAGAAAGAATTTCAGCTCACACATCATAGACATCTCATACTTCTCAGACATCAACCTTCCAAATTCTCGGGACCCCGATCCTAACACATATGAATTCAGCCTGTAACACGTCACACCACCTTGCGGCCTCACGCACGGTAACCCACGGCTGCCACCTTACCTTGGTCGGGACCGTTTGCGTCTTTTGGATCATGGATATGAACGTGTCGCTAGCATTCACACCTCAGAGAACTCGGGTCGGCATGACTAGTTATAGACCCAAGCGGCACAACCGTACAGGGACAGGCATACGTAACCCAGCAATGCAGGTGTTGGTCATCAGCGTGTGTAGACGAGTCATAGCAAGCTACAAGGACTCCATTATGCGTGGGACATAAATGTCATCACTTCACGTAGACGAGTCGTAGCAGGCTACACGGACTCCATTACACTGCGAGACAGTACCCCGAAGGGACAGACACAGCAGCAAAGAAGGATACATGCTAGTCAATCAATGTGTCCGGAGCAGTAGCAAGCTACCAAGGCTCGGTGGAAGCACAAAGAGGCATTTCCCTGTAAAGACGGCTACAAAAGGCACAGAACTAGGTGTCGAATCCCACGCATACCAATGCATTTCAATCATACACGCACTATGCACGATATGCGTAGATACAATATGTCATCACAACAAAACTCTGCAACATATCATTTATTTAGAAGGCTCCAAGGAGCCAACATAGTATAATGTTACAAACAGAAGGGGTCACAAGACCCAACATTCAGAGCATACAAACAACAAGCAGAAGTTATATGTCTGAGTAGAGACATCTACAAACGCGGCTGGAAGAGCCTGAAAAGCTACAACGATCCTACCATAGGAACCAGACCTCTGTCTGGGTTACTAAGCTAATCGGTCGATGTCAATGTCGGGAGAACATACTGAACACAACGTCTAACTCTGCAAAAATGTAAATAAGCAACAGTGAGTATGAAGGTACTCAGCAAGTCTTACATCAGAACTATCTACATATGCATCATGTATCAATGAACGGGATTGTGGGGTTTACTGCAGAATGCCAGCTTTGACCTTTGGCTATCCTATCCTATGACAAAGTAATCAACACATCAATACTCTCTCGTCTCCCTACGAGAGAGCACACACGAGTCCACATGTTCACCATCTCAATACACCATGATGGATCCTCTCTCGTCTTCCTACGAGAAGCCATCCATAGCACACACACGTCTTTGGTGCATTTTAGAGTATCCACTTAAAGTTGTCTATGAACAATGCAAGTATCCAAGTAGTCCATATTCGCGGACGTGGCTATTCGAATAGATAAATTTACCCTATAGGGGTGTACTTCATCACACATGCTCCCGCCACTTATCGACATGTGCACGTACAAAGGCACCTCGGCAACCTTCAAACGGAAGCCCAACGAGGGAGTCGGCCATGGACGTTAACCTTGAATGACACACATCCAAGGCAGTCGCCTATCTGAGTTGGAACCCATAATGGAAGTCCGGCCGAGGTTGCCAACATGGCCTCAAACATTGCGAGCAGGGCCCCAAGTTGGTCCCGATTGGGCCGTTCATCCACTTCGCATGCCGTGCCACACCTATCAACGTTTCGAACTACTACGACTCGTCAACTGAGAACAGAGTAGGTTAATAGGTCGAGAGAGCTCGAGTTACGGGATCCCAATGTGCAGTAGTAGCTAGTCTTGGAACACAAACACGGAACTCAGCTCCTATGAGCGGTTTCAATGAGACAACCCACCATATACTCCTACATGGACTCTCATCGCTACCTTTACCAAAACAGGTTCATCACATAACAGTCATCATCAGGACACATTCATTTCACTCCGGTTCATCCCCCAGATGAATCAGACCTGACACAACTCTAAGCATGGCAAGCATAACACGGTTATAGCAAAACATGGATCAAGCATCTACCAGGTATGCTAGGTTGCTTGGTTTAGCTATTTACTGTGACAATGACAAGTCATGCAAAGGAGTGGGTTCATTTATCGCAACACAAGTAGCAGTTGAAACACGTTGTCCTAATGCATTGAAATGAGAGCAAGAGCGAGAGATGGGATTGTATTGAATATGCTCAAGGGGGGGGGGTTGCTTGCCTGTTTATCAGAAGAACTCGGCTTTTCTTCGACGTCGTCGATAACTACGTCTCGCAAGTCTATCGATAAGATCAACCAAGGTACAATTTAAGCAAGGCAACTGTTTCACAATGATGCATGACAATAGCATGGCAATATGTTACTGGTTTGAGCTAATGCATCTATCAACATGTTAAATGAAGATGGTTTGAACCCAAGGTTCGAATTCAACTCCATAAATAAGGTGGCCTATTGTGTTTTGAACAAAATTTCCAAGCTTGTCTATTTAGCTTGCTCTAACATGGATGAAAATGCCACCATTAGATTCAATGGATTTTTCTGATAAATTTTCATATATAAATTATTTTAATCTGAAATACAGATTATTTTCTATGAATTTTTGAAGTTTATATTAATTTCTGGAATTTTCTGATTTATTTTTATTCTAGAAATAATTTATGGCGTCAGCCTCACTGTCATGACGTCAGCAGGTCAACGGTCCTGGTCCTGGTCAAACCTGATGACCCGGGCCAACACGTTAGTGACACGGGGGCTAATCTCGCACTGACCGGGGTTTTGACCCGAAGTGGGGCCCATTGTCAGTGGCTAATGACCAATTAGGAGGGGCGGTTAGCACTAACCGGCCAACCACGTCGGCGTCCAGTGGAGGTTGGCCGGCGGCGACCAAATCTGCGGCGGAGGCTCGCCGGAGATGGCTGGAAACGCGCTTCCGGCGACTAAATCGGGGACGAGAGCATCTACGGGACGCCCACGCTTGTCCGCGTCCAACTGGACAAGCGGTAGGGCCCGAGGTGGCCCAAAACGGCAACGGCGACGAGCAGGTCGATGATGAGCTCTCGGCCACGATGACCGTCATGGCCAGGGGGCGAAAAGGCCCACGAGAAGAGGGGGAGAAGCACCAGAATCTCATCGCGGGCTCGATGGCGGCGACGGCGAGCTCGGAGGGGCCGGAACAACGGTGAATCGACGGAGTCAGCTCCGGCGGCCGAGGCGGAAAGACGGCGACGGATGGCGATGAGGGGCCCCCGGCGGCTTCTGGCTCCATAGGGAGGACCAGCTCGAGGCGGCGGAGATGCTAGACGGCTCAGGGAGGCGACGCAGCTGCGGGTACGATGGGTGGCGGCGATGGCCGGAGAGAGAGAGCGGAGGGGAGGAAGTAGAGGGAGAGAGAGGAACGGCAGGGGGAGAGAGGGGAATGGGGGCAGCTCGCCCTAGCCGTCGTACTGGAGCGGTTGGAAGGCCCCGGGCCTCCAGGTGGAAGCAGGAGGTGGGCAAGGGCCCTCGGGTGCACGCCACGCTTCTTTGCCTACTGGCTGGAGGTAGAAGACGAGGCTGCCCCTGTGGGCTGGGCCTCTTCTTCACAGGTAAGGCCCAAATAGGTTTTTCTCCTTTTTCTTTTATGGTTTGTTTTTCTATTTTTCTGACATTTGTGCTGGCTAAATAAAATAGCTAGCCATTTTTCAAATCCTGAAAATTATTATGTGACCTTGATATAAATAAATAGTGTCACATAATTAATTTCAGAATTATTGAACTTATATTTTATATATAATAAATATAATTCCAATGCAAATAGGGTTAAATTAATTCAAAAGCCCAATATAAAATATTTTTGTGATCCCAAAATATTGGTTGACCATTTTAACTCAATCCAATATTTTATTAGAGAACTAGGAACATTTTCTTGGAACTGTCTGAAGCAATTTTTATAATGATTATTTGACAAAATTTTGAATTATGAGGCTTGATCATTCCTCATTTCATCTTCATTTGAAAATAAAAATGCATGCATGAATGCACTAGGAAACATAAATAAACTAGGGCTATGACAACTCACCCACACTAAACAAGAATCTCGTCCCGATATTTAGGAGTAGTCGGGAAGAGTGCAGGGTACTCAAGCCGAAGACGATCTTCGCGCTCCCAGGTTGCTTCATCCTTAGAATGATGTGACCACTAAACCTTCAGAAATTTGATGCTGCTACGTCGAGTGTTGCGCTCGGGTTCATCAAGAATACGAATAGGATATTCTAGATATGAGAGATCATCTTGAAGATCAAGAGTTTCGTGGTCCGCTTCGTTGATAGGATCCTTGAAGCAACACCTCAGCTGAGAAACGTGGAACACATCATGAACTTTGGAAAGCTGCGGGGGTAGTTCCAATTGGTAGGCAACCTCTCCTCGTTTAGCAAGAATGTGAAAAGGACCAATGTAACGAGGAGCCAATTTGCCTTTGATACCGAAACGATGGGTGCCCTTCAGAGGTGACACCCGAAGGTAAGCCTTCTCGTCAACTTCATAACTTACTTCCTTATGACGATGGTCGTATTAGCTCTTCTGATGAGATTGGGCAGTTTTCAAATTCTCACGAATGATGAGAACTTGTTCTTCTACATCCTGGATCATATCTGGTCCAAAGAATTGTGTTTCACCGGTTTCTGACCAGTTTAATGGCGTTCTACATATTCGTCCATACAAAACTTCAAAAGGAGCTTTGCCCAGACTAGACTGAAAGCTGTTGTTATAAGCAAATTCGGCAAATGGAAGACATTTCTCCCAGTTCATTCCGAATGAGATAACACAGGCTCTGAGCATATCCTCAAGAATTTGATTGACTCTTTCTACTTGACCACTTGACTGAGGGTGATAAGCGGTGCTAAAGGAGAGATGGGTTCCCATAGCATTCTGGAAACTTTCCCAAAATCGAGAAGTGAAAAGACTTCCACGATAGAATTGATCTCTAGAGCAACACCATGAAGGGAAAATATTCGAGAAATATACAAGTATGCTAACTAGCAGTTATACTTTCTCGAACTGGAAGGAAATGAGCAACTTTTGAAAGGCGATCGATAACCACGAAGATGGCATCATTCCCTTTCCTAGTCTTTGTAAAGTCGATGATGAAATCCATACCGACCTTGTCCCATTTCCACTCGGGAATAGCCAAGGGCTGAAGGGTGCCAGCAGGCCTTTGATGCTCTGCTTCAATGCGACGACAAACATCGCAGTTAGCAATGAATTGAGCGATTTCTCTCTTCATCCGGGTCCACCAAAACCTCTAGCGTAGGTCCTGATACATCTTAGTACTACCGTGATGAATCATGAGAGGAGATTCATGAGCTTCCTTGAGAATCAGTTCTTGAAGTTGTTTCTTTTTGGGAACCACCAAGAGGTCCTCAAATAAAACAACACCTTGATCATTTACTGAGAATTAACGAGCAACTCCCTTGGCGATGTTGCTCTTGATACGAGAAATTCCTGTATCCTGCTCCTAGGAAGCTATGATCTGATCCTCAAGAGTTGGTTTCACCACCAAGGTAGAAAGGAATCCTCGAGGAACAATGTGAAGATTTAACTTAAGAAATTCCTTGTGGAGAAGTGGTTGACTTTGTAGCAACAAGAGGTTGTTACAATAGGATTTACGACTTAGTGCATCATCCATGACATTGGCCTTGCCTGGGGTGTAAGATATTCCTAAGTCGTAGTCCGTAATGAACTCAATCCATCGTCTTTGCCTGAGATTCAAATCCAGTTGGGTGAATATATATTTGAGACTCTGGTGATCACTAAATATTTCACAACGATTACCCAGAAGGTAATGTCACCAAGTGACTAGTGCATGGACTATTATGACAAGTTCCAAATCGTGTGTTGGATAATTTTCCACATGTGGACGCAACTGTCAGGATGCGTAGGCAATCGCATGATGATCTTGCATAGGAATGCAACCTAGACCGTGTCACGAAGCATCACAGTAGATAACAAAGTCCTTTGTGAAATCCGGGGGTACAAGTACCGGGGCAGTAGTTAGTCGTCTTTTCAACTCCTGAAAACTTTCCTCACATTTTGGAGTCCACTCGAACTTCTTATCTTTCTTGAGGAGTTCAGTTAGAGGTTTGGCAACTTTGGAGAAGTTCTGAACGAAGCAGCGACAATAGCTCGCTAAGCCAAGGAAACTCCTAACTTGCTTCACCGATTCAGGTTGAGTCCAATCAAGGATAGCTTGAACTCTCTCGGGATTGATAGCAATACCTTTCGCAGAGATTACGTGACCCAGATAGGTCACTTCTAGCAACCAGAATTCACACTTGGAGGATTTGGCGTAAAGGCGGTGCTCTCGGAGTTTCATCAATACCAGCCTAAGATGCTCAGCATGTTCTTCTTCATTCTTCGAGTATATGAGCATATCATCGAGGTAAACCATGACAAATTTGTCCAAATACTCCATGAAGATCAAATTCATTAAGTGGGAGAAGGTGGTTGGGGCATTGGTTAGACCAAAGGACATGATGGTGTACTCGTATTTGCCATAACGAGTGACAAAAGCCGTCTTTGGAATGTCCCCGTTCCTGATTTTGATTTGATGATAACCTAATCCCAAATCCATCTTGGAAAAGACTACGGATCCAGCAAGCTGATCATACGGATCGTTGATCCTGGGGAGCGGATATTTGTTCTTTATTGTGTCCAGATTAACCGGCTGATAATCGACAACCATCCGGTCCGTACCATCCTTCTTCTTGACTAAGAGGACACTACAAGCCCATGGAGAAGAACTAGGACGGATGAAACCTTTCTTCAAAGATTCATTGAGTTGGGTCTTAAGCTCAGCTAGCTCTTGGGGAGACATCTTATAGGGCCTTCTAGCAATTGGAGCGGTTCCTGGAACAAGTTCTATGTCAAACTCTACTTCTCTATTAGGTGTAACACCTGGCACTTCTTCTGGAAACACATACGGGAAGTCACGGACTACCAGAATGTTTTCAAGATTTGTAAGAGGATTGGCATTGAGGGAATAAATCATAGCCTTTGGAATGTGGTTTTGGATATTGATTATCTGGCCAGAAGGATGGGTAAGCTGAACAAACCTAGAGAAACAATCAATTTTGGCATGATGAGCTGTCATCCAGTCCATCCCCAAAATGGTATTGATGTCTGAAGTTTTAAGGGCTAACAGAGAGGCAAGAAACACTAAACCATCAACAAGGATTTGGTTCCCATGGCTTACTGCAAGAGTTTGCCATTTGGAACCTAGACTTTTAATTACTAATGGAGAGGGCATAACCTCGAAAGCAATGTTATGCAAGGAGGCATAACGTTTAGAGATGAAGGAGTGGGATGCTCCTGAGTCAAACAGAACTGAATATGGATGAGAATTGACAAGAAGCGTCTTAAACACGACATTAGCATCATCTTCGGCTTCTTCTGCAGTTACATGGTGCACATATCCACGAGTATAAACAACTGACCTGACATTAGGCTTCTTGGTTGGCGGCTTGAAACGAATAGCACCACTTGTTGAAGAAAGTGGAACATTTGCTCGCAAAGGGCAATTCTTTGAATAATGTCCAGGATGACTGCACTTGAAGCGTGCCCCATGAATGGGATGTGGATCCGGGTTGAGCACTCGGTTGATGAGGTTCTTCTGGAGAGCACGTGGAATCGGCAGATGAGGCGCCACATAGGATGGCCTCGGTGCATACCTCGAAGGAAGAGCGGCCTTCGGGATCCATATCCTATGCTTCTGGGATGTAGACATTGAAGATGATCCAACATCACGGTTGTGCTTGCGAGATTCCTCGATGGTCATCCTGCTCGTCTCTGCTTGGATTTCTTTGTTCACAAGAACTTGGAAGCTAACAAACTCATGCAGACTAAGGTCATGACGGAGCTTCGGGTTAAGGCCTTTCCTGAACCTTGCTTGCTTCTTGGCATCTGTGGATACTTTTTCTGGGGCATAGCGCGCGAGGCATTCAAATTCACGGCTATAGGCATCCACATCCATATTGCCTTGGGTCAGAACATAGAACTCTTCTTGCTTATGATCTAGCAGGGCCTGTGGAATATGATGCTCGCAAAAAGCCTCACAAAATTCCTTCCATGATGTAGCTTGGCCTACAGGAAACATGGACTCGAAATTCTCCCAGCATAAACTAGCAGAACCTTAAAGGTGATATGCAGCATACGTGACCTTGTCTCCTTCAGCCACGTTTGCATAATGCAGCTTGTTGTTGATACTTCGGAGCCAATCATCTGCGTCTAGTGGCTCAATGGAGTGATGGAAGGTGGGCGGTTACAACTTGATGAAGTCTTTGATGGATACTAGCCCATTGCGATGATGGGTTGTATTCTGCTCAATGTGCTTCACCAGACGGTTGGTGGCACGCTTGTTCCTCTCAACTTCTAGCATGACCTCCGTCAACAAAGATGGGTTGGGAGGACCTTCTTCATCCCTACCATCTCCATGGATCTGACTATGACCAACAGATCTCCGATTGACTGGCGACATCCTAAAGGAAACAACCAAGGTTTAGAATCAAGGGAGAATACTAACACACAATGAATCCTAGGTGAACTTGGACAGCATAACGGCTATACGGGCATGAAATATGAGGCAACCTACACAAGATTTGGCTAGCACAACAGCTCAACATCATGGTTCAGGGCACAGAGAGGACATAGGCATCACTTCTCATAACTCTGATGGGACAAAACTTGTCAAACAACCATTCTATGAGTTTGTGGTCTAATAACTCGTCATCCTAGCAGATAGGTAGAGAAACCTAGTTCTTAATACCTGTAGAAAGGAGGAGAGTGACCTAGAATAGAGTGACTTGAGGAAAGGAGTAAAAAAGCCTTCGTTCTCTTCCACAATTAATTCCCTTATATAACTAAAGCATTACTAGACTCAACATCGACCAGTTTGGCATCGTAAACCTATAGGCAGTTCAGCTCTGATACCAACACTGTCGGGACCCCGATCCTAAGACATATGAATCCAGCCTGTAACACGTCACACCACTTTGCGACCTCACGCATGGTAACCCACGGCTGCCACCTTACCTTGGCCGGGACCGTTTGCGTCTTTTGGCTCACGGATATGAACGTGTCGCTAGCATTCACACCTCGGAGAACCCGGGTCGACATGACTAGTTATAGACCCAAGCGGCACAACCGTACAGGGACAGGCATACGTAACCTAGCAATGCAGGTGTTGGTCATCAGCGTGTGTAGACGAGTCATAGCAAGCTACAAGGACTCCATTATGCCGTGGGACATAAATGTCATCACTTCACGTAGACGAGTCGTAGAAGGCTACAGGGACTCCATTACACTTCAAGACATTTCCCCAAAGGGACAGACACAGCAGCAAAGAAGGTCAATCAATGTATCCGGAGCAGTAGCAAGCTACCAAGGCTCGATGGAAGCACAAAGAGGCATTTCCCTATAAAGAAGGCTACTAAAGGCACACAACTAGGTGTCAAATCCCACGCATACCAATGCATTTCAATCATACACGCACTATGCACGATATGCGTAGATACAATATGTCATCACAACAAAACTCTGCAACATATCATTTATTTAGAAGGCTCCAACGAGCCAACATAGTATAATGTTACAAACAGAAGGGGTCACAAGACCCAACATTCAGAGCATACAAACAATAAGCGGAAGTTATATGTCTCAGTAGAGACATCTACAAAAGCGGCTGGAAGAGCCTGAAAAGCTACAACGACCCTACCATAGGAACCAGACCTCTGTCTAGGTTACTAAGGTAATCCGTCGATGTCAACGTCAGGAGAACATACTGAACACAATGTCTAACTCTGCAAAAACGTAAATAAGCAACAGTGAGTATGAAGGTACTCAGCAAGTCTTACATCAGAACTATCTACATATGCATCATGTATCAATGAATGGGATTGTGGGGTTTACTGCAGAATGCCAGCTTTGACCTTTGGCTATCCTAGCCTATGACAAAGTAATCAACGCATCACTACTCTCTCATCTCCCTATGAGAGAGCACACATGAGTCCACATGTTCACCATCTCAATACACCACTATGGATCCTCTCTTGTCTTCCTACGAGAAGCCATCCATAGCACTCACACTTGTTTGGTGCATTTTAGAGTATCCACTTAAAGTTGTCTATGAACAATGCAAGTATCCAAGTAGTCCATATCTGCGGACGCAGATATTCGAATAGATAAATTTACCCTGCAGGGGTGTACTTCGTCACACATGCTCCCGCCACTTATTGCCATGTGCACGTAAAAAGGCACCTCGGCAACCTTCAAGCAGAAGCCCAACGAGGGAGTCGGCCACGGACATTAACCTTCAACGACTCACATCCAAGGCACTCGCCTATCTGAGTTGGAACACATAATGGAAGTCTGGCCGAGGTTTCCAAGATGGCCTCAAACGTTGCGAGCAGGGCCCCAAGCCGGTCCCGATTGGGCCGTTCATCCACTTCGCAGGCCATGCCACACCTATCAGCGTTTCGAACTACCGCGACTCCTGGACTGAGAACAGGGTAGGTTAATAGGCCGAGAGATCTCGAGTTACCAGAGCCCAATGTGCGGTAGTAGCTAGTCTTGGAATAGAAACACGGAACTCAGCTCCTATGAGTGGTTTCAATGAGACAACCCACCATGTACTCCTACATGGCCTCTCATCGCTACCTTTACCAAAACAGGTTCATCACTTAACTCTCGTCATCAAGACACATTCATTTCACTCCGGTTCATCTCCCAAATGAATCAGACCTGACACAACTCTAAGGATGGCAAGCATAACAGGGTTATAGCAAAACATGGCTCAAGCATCTACCAGGTATGCTAGGTTGCTTGGTTTAGCTATTTACTATGACAATGATAGGTCATGTAAAGGAGTTGGTTCATTTATCGCAACACAAGTAGAAGTTGAAACGCGTTGTCCTAATGCATTGAAATGAGAGCAAGAGCGAGAGATGGGATTGTATTGAATATGCTCAAAGGGGGTTGCTTGCCTGTTTATCAAAAGAACTCAGCTTTTCTTCGATGTCGTCGATAACTACGTCTCGCAAGTCTATCGATAAGATCAAACAAGGTACAATTTAAGCAAGGCAACTGTTTCACAATGATGCATGACAATAGCATGGCAATATGTTACTAGTTTGAGCTAATGCATCTATCAACATGTTAAATGAAGATGGTTTGAACCCAAGCGTTCAAATTCAACTCCATAAATAAGGTGGCCTATTTTGTTTTGAACAAAATGTCCAAGTTTGTCTATTTAGCTTGCTCTAACATGGATGAAAATGCCACCATTATATTCAATGGATTTTTCTGATAAATTTTCATATATAAGTTATTTTAATCTGAAGTACAAATTATTTTCTATGAATTTTTGAAGTTTATATTAATTTTTGGAATTTTCTGATTTATTTTTATTCTAGAAATAAATTATTGCGTCAGCCTGACGTCATCATGACGTCAGCAGGTCAACGGTCCTGGTCCGAGTCAAACCTGACGACCCAGGCCCACACGCCAATGACACGGGGGCTAATCTCGCGCTGACCGGGGTTTTGACCCGGAGTGGGGCCTGTTGTCACCGGCTAATGACCAATTAGGAGGGGCGGTTAGCACTAACCGGCCGGCCACGTTAGCGTCCGGTGGAGGTTGGCTAGCGGCGACCAAATCCACGGTGGAGGCTCGCCGGAGATGGCCGGAAACGAGCTTCCGACGACTAAATCGGGGGCGGGAGCATCTACGGGACGCCCACGCTCGTCCGCATCCAACTGGACAAGCGGCAGGGCTCGAGGTGGCCCGGAACGGTGAGAACGACGAGCAGGTCGACGACGAGCTCTCAGCCACGATGACCGTCGTGGCCAGGGGCGAAAAGGGCCCCGGGGAGAGGGGGAGAAGCACCAGAATCTCATCGCGGGCTCGATGGCGGCGATGGCGAGCTCGGAGAGGCCGGAACGACAGCGAATCGACGGGGTCAGCTCCGGTGGCCGAGATGGGGAAGACAGCGACGGATGGCGATGAGGGGCTCCCGGTGGCTTCTGGCTCCACGGGGAGGACCGGCTCGAGGCGGCGGAGACACTGGATGGCTCAGGGAGGCGACACAGCTGTGGGTGCGACGGGCGGCGGCGACGGTCGGAGAGAGAAAGAGAGCGGTGGGGAGGAAGCAGAGGGAGAGAAAGGAACGGCAAGGGGAGAGAGGGGAATGGGGGCAGCTCACCCTAGCCGTCGTGCTGGAGCGGTTGGAAGGCCCCGGGCCTCCAGGTGGAAGCAGGAGATGGCCAAGGGCCCTCGGGTGCACGCCACGCTTCTCCTCTGCCTACTGGCTGGAGGTAGAAGACGAGGCTACCCCTGTGGGTTGGGCCTCTTCTTTAGAGGTAAGGCCCAAATAGGTTTTTCTACTTTTTCTTTTATGTTTTATTTTTCTATTTTTCTAACATTTGTGCTCGCTAAATAAAATAGCTAGCCATTTTTTTAAATCCTAAAAATTATTATGTGACCATGATATAAATAAATAGTGCCACATAATTAATTTCAGAATTATTGAACTTCTATTTTATATATAATAAATATAATTCCAATGCAAATAGGGTTAAATTAATTCAAAATCCCAATATAAAATATTTATGTGATCCCAAAATATTGGTTGACAATTTTAACTCAATCCAATATTTTATTAGAGAACCAGGAACATTTACTTGGAACTGTTTGCAGCAATTTTATAATGCTTATTTGACAAAATTTTGAATTATGAGGCTTGATCATTCCTCATATCATCTTTATTTGAAAATAAAAATGCATGCATGAATGCACTAGCAAACATAAAGAAACTAGGACTGTGACACAACTCTTTCACCAAATTGAGGGTTAGTGGAACCAAAGATAATAGCATGCACATAGATTTGGCTGTAACATCCCAATTTTCCTAAATTAGGATGTTAATAGATCATTGATGTGCATATCATATTTTTCCTATGCATTATTTAATTTTCTGAAAATTCTTTTCATTATGCAACTAAAGGAAAATAATTGGAGTGGAGATAATATGACTTCTCCCCTGTCAAATAAAAAGTCCATAATGTCCAGAATAATATTTGTGTTTCATCTGACACGTTTTTGCAATTTTATAAACTTCAAATTCTTTTGAATTTATTTGAAAATGCTCATTGTGTGGCCTCTTGCATAGATATTTATTTACTTATTGCATTAGGTTTGGCATTAGCGTTACTATAGTTTATATTATAGGGATAAATTTTACTATGTGTTATTTTGTTTTTTATATTTATTTTGGTGTTTTATTTTAGCTACAAGATATTTTTCTAAAAGGGGTTCAAAAAAAGGGAAACGCACTACACAGCTGGGCTGTACAGTGGCCCAGCCGGGGCTTCCGGACGCGCGCGCGCCCTCTGGCCGCAGCAGGCCGGCCCACGAACACCACCACCGCCCCTTGTCATTTTTTACCCTTCACCGTTGTGCCGCTGACTGGTGGGTCCTGCCTCACCGTTCTTCCTCCCCGAGCCGGACTCAGCTCCGATGCCCGCACGCACCAGGGAGATCGAGCCCGTGTCAAACCTAGGTTGCGAGCCACCCCGTGCATGCCCGGGACATCTATCACGAGCCTAGGGCAGCCAGGAGACCTCGAAGCCACTTCCCAATCCTTTCCCATCGCCGCATGCCTCTGCAGTCGAGTTGGATCTCGCAAGAGCTCCGAGAGTCCGCCGTCGATGCCGGGCGATTTCACCATCGTAGGAGCCACGCAGCTTGCCCCCTTCGATTCCCCTCATCACTACGCATCGGGTTGACCCCGTCCAGTGGGCCGCAGACCACCGGAGAGACCGCTTGACGCCGCCGGAATCCGCCAGAGTTTCCTTTCATCGCCGCCGGCCATAGAGGAAGCCCCTTCGCTGTTTTCACCACCACCGCCATCCCCCACGTCCGTCGCATCCATCCCCCACCTCCCCTTCACCGGACGACCGCTGGAGGAGCGCCATCGTCGACACCCATGGCCACCGCCGGTTCTCTGTTCATGGTGAGCACGCACGCACAACTTTCACCCCCTTGGCCAATCACATGATGCCACGTGGCAAAGAGCTACAGTAACCGCATCAGCTCCAGATTCTGTCTATTTCTAACAGATTTTCACCAAATTTTCAAATAGCTCTAACTTTTAATCTATATGCTCAATTTAATTAATTATTTCTCATGTGTTTTCATAATGACCAGTAAAATATGACAACACTAAAATTTTGCAAGTTTGCAATACTCAAATTTGAATTTGTTCAAATTAAATTTAAACCTTCTAGAGGCCATATTTTGCAAACCGTTTAACAAAAATTGTTAATTCTTTTTGTGTTATGTTTGTATTGAATTGTAGATGATTTATACTTGTTGTTACGCTACTGTTTTGTGGTTTTAAAAATGATTTGTTTCTATTGGTTTTATTTGGTGATATTTGAGTGTGTTGATTGATTTTCGGTGATTGTTTGAAACGTGTAGATTGCCCGGAGTGCGACGCAAACTATTGTCAGGAGTGTGACCTTTTGAACCAGAACCAAGGCAAGTTACATGTTGATAATCCTTCACCTATTGTTTTTCTATGAATGTAGTATATGTCATACTATAAAATTATGCATGTGTAGGAATAATTTTTGTCTTATGCTATGCTATTGAGTTATTCCCTCGGCAATGAAGATCGTGGTAGTTAGTTCTGCTAGTCTATGTAGACGGGGTTGGTTCGAGTATTCATTGTGATTATGTGAGGATTATTAAATAAATTGAGTAGTAACTAGGGATATAATTCACTTCTGGGCAGAATTGGTATTGCTGGGTGGCTTTAAGAACATCATTCTTTCGACCCTCTGAATGTAAGTGGAATGTCGCCCAGGTTCAAAAAGATCAGACAGACTTAGTGACTAGTAGCTTCCATGTGCAACCACTAGCTAATATGGGCGCTGGATTAGTTGAGTAGGTTGTGGGAACCTCGCCTGGGCAAAGCTAGAAGATGTAGATATGAGTAGGTGTACCGGCTGCCATTGGGTGGAGGTCACTGCTTCTGAAAGACTTCGTCTCAATCTTCGGGTTGGGTCTAGTGGGTACAGTGTGCAAAACTTTGCAGAGTATTAAAACTAATCAAGATTAGCCGTGTCCCCGGTTATGGACAACTTTGAGCAGCTAGGCCATTACAGTTGTTGGATGATCTTGAAAGATGTTACCCTTAATAAAACTTGGTGGGAAACTTAATAATGGTTTAAGTTGGAGTTGGAGATGCCAATTCAACCATGTGTATTTAATTGTAGCAAATAAATTAAAATTTTGACTATTATGTAGTTATGAGGATAAAATTAGCTTTCTGCAAAATAACCATCAAGCCTTCCTTTGATATACTATGCATATACATGTAGGTCTGCTTTATTATTTCTACTATGTAACTTGCCAATACATTCAAAGTATTGACCTATATGACTGCAACGTCTCATGTTGCAGGATTTTTAGACGAAGAGTAAGGTATCGTTAGGGTCGCGAGTCTGCACTCAGCATCGCCAGTGGGCTATGATGGGACTCATTATTATTTTCTGCTACTTTTCTGCTGTTTGATTGAATAAAGCTAGCCAAGTGCTATGCAGATTGTTATACTTTATAAGTTCTGGATCATACGATGTAATAAATGATGCACTTGTTATTCTGGTATTCATTTATATTGTGTGTGCTAGCGAATTGATCCAGGGACTAGCACAGTAAGCAGAGAGACTCAAATCCTTCGAGATTTGGTCATTACAGATGGTATCAAAGTAGTGTGTTGATTGTAGGTCGTGACCCTAGAAAATGGATTAGAAAAGCCATAGGAGTGAAAATTATTTTATAAACTTTGAACACTTCTTACTCTTTTATTAGTCAACCCCTCAAGTATCTTGACCAGTTTAAGTAGGAACTAGTGTTGAGACCTCCATTTATCTTTATTTTATTTAGCAATATTACCATGTTAGTGTATCTGTTTATGCCAGTTTTGTGGTATGACGATACTAGGTTGCTTTCTTGATTGTTAGTTTGCTTGTTGGATAAATTAGTATCTTGTCGAAATTATTCGACTATATATAATGCTATGTTATTGATGCTTGTTTGTTTTCTGTTGGTGTTATTCGTTGTTGTGTTTTGTTGTCTCATATATATTGCCTTGATCATATTATGCATATGGGTAGACTATATATATTCCTTTAGACCTATTCTGTCTATTACTCATCTAATTCTTGCCCACCAGATGTCGTCGAGACGTGAGACTAGGAGAAGTGGTTCATCTATACTGTGTGTGCTCGCGAATCAATCCAGGGACTAGCATGGTAAGCATAGAGACTCAAATCCTTCAAGATTTGGTCGTTACATTGGCACACAAATAATTCACCATTAACTATCTTAGTGAACAAGCTTGCATCAATTTTACCAATTTCAAACCCTTTTGCAATGAGAAACTTTGTTAAGCATTTGTACCAAGCACGAGGGGCTTGCTTAAGACCATAAAGGGTTTTACGAAGCTTGTAAACATGATTAGGTTTCTTAGGATTCACAAAACCAGGTGGTTTCTTAACGAAAACCTCTTCTTCAATCTCACCATTTAAAAATGCACTTTTAATGTCCATTTGATAAAGCATGATATCATGGTGATTAGCATAGGCAAGAAGAATTCGAATAGCTTCTAGTCTAGCAACAGGGGGATAAGTCTCACCGTAGTCCATACCTTCGCATTAAGTATATCCTTGGCCACGAGATGTGCCTTGATGCGTATGACTTGACCGCCTTCATCTTGCTTGTTCCGAAACACCCATTTGGTTCCTATGATGTTGTGCTAATCTTCGGGCTTCTCCACGAGTGTCCACACTTTGTTCCTCTCGAAGTTGTGAAGCTCTTCATGCATAGGGTTCACCCAATCCGCATATTCAAGAGCTTGTTCTACCTTCAAAGGCTCAATGCTAGATATGAATGAATAATGCTCACAAAAGTTAGCTAGACAAGTTTTAGAGCGAGTGATTCTCCCGGTTTGCATATCTCCAAAGATTTGGTTTAGGGGATGGTTCTTGGTCACTTGTGCTCGAACTCGGGTCAGCTTCTGATTGTTGGATGGTGGAGCTTCTTCTTCATCATCATTTCCTTCATCTTCGTTGTTGTCAACGTGATCATCTTCTTGAGGTGGTGATGAAGGAGGTTGTGGTGGATCTTCATGATGTACTTCCTCCTCCTCTTCATCTTGTCATGTACCGTTTGTGGATGCCTCCATGTCATGTTGTGGTTCACCTTGTCGTGAAGTAGGGGTTTCCACTTGAGTTGATGAAGTACTTTCCTTCACCTCCATGGGACGAATCTTGCCTATGGGTAAATCTAGGATAGCTTCCGAAGGGTCCTTATCACCTACATCATTTGGCAATTGTTTGACTTGCGAACCATTAGATTCATCAAACTTCACATCTACCGTCTCTTAAAATTTTTGAGTGAAGTTGTTGTAGACATGATAAGTGTGAAAGTTCGATCCATAACCAAGTAGGAATCCTTCATGAGATTTAGGAGCAAATTTAGTCCGACGATGCTTGTCAAGAATATAGCGCTTGGAGCCGAATACCCGAAAGTATCCAACTTGGGGTTTGTTACCGGTGAGTAGCTCGTATGCCGTTTTACCAAGAAACTTGTGCAAGTAAAGTCAGTTTGTGGCATGACATGTTGTTTCCACGGCGTCTGCCCAGAAGTGTCTTGGCGTCTTGTATTCGTCAAGCATCGTTCTGGCCATCTTAATAAGTGACCTGTTCTTCCTCTCAACAACTCCATTTTGTTGAGGTGTGTACGTAGCCGAGAACTCATGTGAGACACCTTCTTCCTCAATAAAGGTATCCACATGGGTGTTCTTGAACTCCGATCCATTATTGCTTCGAACCTTCTTGATCTTCACTTCAAACTGATTTTGCGCTTTGCGAACGAAGTTCTTGAAGATCTTTTGAACCTGCGACTTACCATCAAGGAAAAATACCCATGTAAATCTGGAAAAATCATCAACTATAACTAGACCATTGGAATTTCCACCGAGACTCTTGTAAGCATTGGGACCGAAAAGAACCATGTGAAGTAACTCGAGTGGTCTCCTGGTGGTCATGATATTCTTAACAGGATGACTTCCACCTACTTGTTTTCCTGCTTGACAAGCACTACAAAGTCTATATTTGTCAAAGAAAACATCTTTAACACCAAGAATATGATCACCTTTGATTAGCTTATCTAGCTTGCGCATGCCTACATGTCCAAGTCTTCTATTCCAAAGCCAACCTTTAGAGGGTTTAGCTATTAAACAAGTGTGAGGCTTGTATCTCTTAGTGAAATCAACAATGTATAGATCACCTCTATGGAAACTGGTAAAGACCATTTTATGATTATCTTGATGAAACACTTGGCAATATACTTTCGTGAATAACACATTGAAACCGAAATTGGCAGGTCTAGATAGGGAAAGAAGATTGTAGCCAAGGGATTCAACAAGCTTAACATTTTGAATAGACATATCATGGGATATGGTCACCTTACCAAGGCCAAGTACCTTACCCTTAGAATTGTCTCCAAAGGTCACGTACCTTCGAGGACCTTGATTAGGTGTGATCTCTTGAAACATGTCTTTACACCAGTCATATGATCCGTACATCCACTGTCGAGAATCCACTCTTTTCCTCCGGACATATAATCCTTGGAGTTCGCCATGAGACTTAGATTCTTCTTGATCTTCTCATACTCAATTTCGAATAGCTCATCTTCACTAAGATGGTCATGTTCCACATTGTCATCATCAAGTGGGAAATCCTCATCATAAAGGACAAGAGATTCGTTAGTTTTGTGATCATGACAATGTTCAAATTTATGAATGCGAACGGCTTCAAAACTAATGTTTTTTATAGTGGTGACATCTCCTTCGCGAGAGTCCACGGAGGGCTCTACCCACGGCGGGTTCCACAAAGAAGCAACCTTGACTATACCATGACGGCCTACGTCCACGGAGGACTAGCCTTACTCGGGGTAGATCTTCACGAAGTAGGCGATATCATTGCCCTTACAAACTTCTTGGTTCAACACCACAACACGAAGTAGGAGACTCCCAAGCGACACCTAACCAATCTAGGAGGCACCACCCTCCAAAAGGTAATAGTCTCGATAATGTTGATGAACTCCTTGCTCTTGTGCTTCAAGATGATAGACACCTCAACACACAATCACTCTCTCGCAGATATGGCTTGGTAGAAGAGATGGTATTGGTGGAAAGCAACTTGGGGAGGCTAGAAATCAAGATCCATATGGTTGGAGTGGAAGATCTTGAGCTCAACACAAGGGTAGGTGGTTCTCTCTTAGAGAACCGATAGGATAGGTATGGAATGGTTCTGCGTGCTTCTCTTAGAGTAGGTGGTGGTGAAGGGGTATATATAGGCATCCCCAAAAATCCAACCGTTACACACAAAATGACCAACTCGGTGACACCGATGTGTTAATCTCGGTGGTACCGAAGTGACCAAAAGGTGGCAACTTTTGAATCTCGGAGGGACCAATATACGAATCTCGGTTGCACCGACAAGGTGACCAACGGCCAGAATTGCCAAACTCGGTGACGTCAATTCAACATTCTCGGACGGACCAAAAATGTGCACTTGCATAACAGAAACTTGGCATCCCAACTCGGTGGCACCGAAAGCAGTGTCGGTTGCACCAAAGGGTTATGGTTTGGCTGAGTCTGTCTAGGGTTTGGAATCGGTGGCACCGGGATGGGAATGTTGGTTGCACCGATTTGAGTGTTTGGCTTAGAATAGACTTTGGTGGGAGAGTTTGTGGGTGTCTTTGGTGAGTATCACTTGTGCATGTATGAGATTTTTGTTCACCGACAAAACTTTACCCTCTTTTAATAGTATTGGCTTTCCAATGGACTCAAAGTGATTTCTCACAAATATAAAATGTAGAGTCCTCTTGCTTCAAGCTTTGCCAATCCATATCTTTGCATCTTGGGGTATTTCCACAATCTCTTTGTCGACCCAACTCTCCATGGACTATTATCTGAAATGCACTAGATAAAAGTATAAGTCCAAGAGACAGTGTATGTTGTCATGAATTATCAAAACCACCAAGGGAGCATGTTGTGCTTTCACAAGCAAGCTCGAGCCCAATCGGGCCTACAGTGCCACTTCCTACTCGTCACAAATAGGGACATGCTCCCCATAGCATGGCATGGCTACCCATCAGGTATGTCCCTCGAAGACACAATTTTGCTCTTAAAATATCATGGGAAGTTGTAGAGATCTATTTCTGAGGACTGGTATTTGGCTTAACCGAACTACAGTCCAAACACTTCCGTGGCCAGAGGCGAGATACCATTAAGGATCTACAAAGCGTCAGGCCTAGACACCCCACAGCGGATTCTCACGACCTCCTCAAGGTCCATCCGCCAAACATCATCCACCCTTAAGAGGTTTCGCAACTCCCCGCTCGAGGGCAACAACGCGTAGCCGAGCACAAGGAGGACGTCAAGCCACCCATTAAGGGCTCTGAATAAAAATGCTATCTTGTAAAAGATTGATTTTCCTTTTTCACGATAAGAATTACCTGTAATAGCCACCTCGGCATTATGAATCATAAGAATATTACATATGCCCCGATTTTCAGTACTTCTATTACACAACTTGTTTTCCGCATACCTGCACCATATAGATAAATTGTCCAAATACAGGATAGGTGTGATCCGCTGATAGACCGGGGGCTTGGGTATAATTAAACACCCCAAGCATCACCCCGTTTCTATGTCTTGCAAATTCGCCATCTCGGATATCGCACTATATGCATCGGTGCCGAATTATGTCTTGGGTCAATAGTTGGGTTGCCCTGCTCCTGTGCTTGCCCCTTTACGTTCCGCTAGTTTAGCTAAAAGGATAAAAGGGAGAACCACTGCGATTGTATTCTCGGCTAGCGTGATGAATACCTCAATGGAGAAAGCCGAAAACTGACTATCATAATAAGCGAGAGTCGGTCTGTGATCCGAGCTAAAGTGTCAAACTAAGAATCGATGGAGATTATTCCGTGTCATATGAAGGGTTTGTACCTTTCCAAGCCATGTGGTACTAGTCTCAAGCTTTAGCTGACCAGACTACCACAAAACACTGGGGCTTGTCATCAGCCCCCGCATTCTAGCTCCTAAGGCTAAGTGAAAGCACTAAAGAAAAATAGTCTGGTTGCCTTGTTTCCCTCACTATATTCTATGGGCATCGATATATATGCTAAGGACCCAGTGCGGAGGTCGAAACACCCTCGTAGTATCTGCATGGAGGCTGAAGCCGACGACTGGCAACTTTGAGGTTAAAATGGCCATGCAAGAGTCAAAACAATACCTGATATTATATATTTGGGACAATCATAATAAAGCATAATTGTCTTCAAGGCATAAAAATTACACCCTCACTCATACATTACATTTTTGGGGCACTAGGTCTATATAGGCCGAGCACCCTCTAACACGGCACGAAAATACAACTCGGGCATATGTGATCCTTCCCAGGAGACGAACGTGCGTTGGCCATCTCAATTGGCTTCACCTACGGCTAGTGCATCATGGTCCGCGCAAAGGCTATCCACGCTCCCTCTGTGCAAACCAAATGCTTCATGGCCTCAATCCACGACACGGCATTGCGAAGCTTCAGCAGCAGGCCAAAATAGCTGCTTGGCAACGGCTCGATAGGCCATAGCTGGACGCAAAGGTCTTGCAGGGCCGGCTCTGCCATCCTGTGCAACTGCATTAGCTGCTTCATCTGGTAGCTAAGAAGGGGACGTGACTCGGGAGTTTCAAACTGCGCCCAGAACAGTCTCTCCTTCACATCCCCATCCCGAACTACGAAGTTCTTCGCCGCGTCCGCTGCGCTCCTCGGGTGGTTTGTAAAGGCGCCTGGGGAATTCCACAACTGTGTAACAAAGGCAAACCTATTTCCACCAAAGACACATTGCAGTAAGTATGGCTTACCATCCACGATCAACCTGACTTGGCTAATTTCTTCCTTGAAGAACCGCCTCTCAACCCACTCCGATTTAAGATCGAAGGTTAGTGTGGTCAGCTTGGTCGCCTGGTCTTTGACTCTTTGCTCCAGGGCCTTGCACTTTACGCTGGCATCCTAGAGCTCTTGTTGCACCTTGGCTACTAGAGCCTCATGCCTGCCACTCTCCACCTTCAGAGAGCTTAGCTCGGTGGCCGCCTTATCGGCTGCCGTCTTCTGATTGACAGCCTCCTGTTTGACCCTCCTAAGTTCGGCCTTGAGGTTTTCAACCTCTACACTTGAAGCTGAGGGCATAAAGAGAAGCAAAATCAGGACCCAAAAGTCGGGATAATCACCATTGATGAGAAAAGCAATAGATTTGGCAAATACGGTTAAACCGACCTTGCACTTCGTCGAACCATTTGTTCAAACAGTCTAGTTCCTCATCGGAGCTCTAGAGCTTCTGATTCAGCTCGGCTATTCTAGGGCATTAGATGCCCTAGCCGAGTACGAGGCCTACAAAAAACAACTTATATATAAGCAGGAGTTCGAGTTATTCGGTGCTGAACTATTCGCATGTGTTTCTAGGTTCTATGACCCACGGGCGAGTTTTTCAAACTCACAAGTGGCTCGGGGGCTACTATACCTATAAGGAATCCATGACCATATAAACCAAATTCATCCTTATAAACAAGAGCATGGCTTACCTTGAAGCCTGCCAGTAAACCACTGAATCTTTACTTCAGTCCGTTGTCAACGGAGTGAATACTTTTTAGAACCGCACCCATAAGGCTGTGGTGGTTTTCGGCAATGGAGGAATCAGACAATGCCTCCTCCATCATGGTCAGCCACCCGGCCACGGTCCGCTCGGTCGTGGGCGGCACCGGCGGTGGCACTTCTCCTCCCCCTCCTTGGGGATACAGGGTTGACGACGTGCGAGGCGCTGAAGCCTCCGGAGTCGACTATGAAGGGAGACCAGGCGAACTGCGGGGCCCCTCCTTATCCGCCAGGAGGGGTTTGACCTCCTAGACTTTGGCAGCTGAGGCATGATCCTCGACCAACACCTCCTGGTCTTCGGTGGCCAAGGTGTGCGCGGCCATAATTGTCTCGCCCCTGGTGTTCAGTATAGGGGAGTCTGACGAGATACCACCTCTGCGACCTCACGTGCAGCCGGTGCGGGATGTCGTCCCGCTCTCCGCCAGCTCGGACGGTGGAGACTCCCCATCTGAGACCTGTTCGGTCGGGTGGTCTCGGGCCGGACTGCAACATGAAAGCATTTAGACAAGTTAGTTCCGGAAACTCTATGTGAATAAGCCAGATGGTATTTGGACTCAATACCTCTGAGCTTGGGGCTTCACCCCAGGGTTCCTTTAGGGGACCCTCTCAAAAGCTCTCCGCCAGTCGGTGCGGGATGCCGTCCCGCTCTCTGCCAGCTCGGATGGTGGAGACTCCCCATCTGAGACATGTTCGGTCGGGTGCTCTCGGGCCGGACTGCAACATGAAAGCATTTAGACAAGTTAGTTCTGGAAACTCTATGTGAATAAGCCAGATGGTATCTGGACTCAATACCTCTGAGCTTGGGGCTTCACCCCAGGGTTCCTTCAGGGGACCCTCTCAAAAGCTGCAGAATCCTCGTTGGAATCCGGGCTATTGTCCGCCGGAATCACCTTGCGCATGTAGGGCCTTTTTGGGGCAAGGGGGGAAGATCCTCCTCGGCGTCCTCGAGCGCGACCCTCTTCCTTGTTTGGGGAGAGTTGATCTCTCCCCCGTTTTCCACGTGCTCCTCCTCGTATGTGGAGGAGGCTTGGGTCTCTCTGGACTTATCCGGAGGACCCCTAGAGCGGAGGCCCTCGTGGACCTCCTCCTTCTTCTTCTTCTCTTTCTTCTTGGTGCCGCGTACGGCGCCATGACCAGCACCGCCGTCAGCAGTGGCGACCTAGGGTCTTCGGGCAAGGGGGTGGGTTGTTGATTTGCACGGCTTTCTCCAGCCAGCATGCAAGGAAAAAGAGAGGAATGGTTAAATCCTTGATGAGGGTTAGAATTCAAAATACAATGAGAAATCTTATCATACCTTCAAGGGTGGGGTGTCGGCATCCAAGACGATGTCTTCTTCTTCAGCCGGCCATTCCTTCTGGGCTTGAAGAGCATTTTCCACAACTTCTCGTGAGTTGTGCGAAAGAACTTGTGCACAGTGACCGGGTCCCTGAGCTTGTGGGCCCACATCAGGGTCTCTTGGTGCTGGCATGGTAAGACGTGGCGGCGGAGCATGACCTGGACCACGTTTGTCAGCTTGATGTTGGCCTCCATCATCTGAGTGATGCGCTTTTGTAGCGCCTTCACTTTTGAGGCAGATCCCTAGTCAAGGCCTTTCTTGATCCATGAGGTTAACCTCGCGGGGGGTCTGGATCTGAACTCGGTCGGCGTCGACCAGACCGCATCTCGTGGTTTGGTGATGTTGAACCACTGCTTCTGCCAGACCTTCACGATGTCGATGAAGGTGTCGTCCGACCACCCGACCCGTGGGAGCTTGACGATTACAGCCCTATCGTAGTCGGTGTGTTGACCCCTGGCCGTCTTTAGCTTCAAATTGAAGACCTTGAGCCATAGGCTGAAGTTCGGCTGGACTCACAAGAAGGCCTCGCAAACGGTCATGAAGGCCGAGATGTGCATAAAAGAATTTGAGAAAGGCAGGGGATGTTGGGCGAGAGGTACCCAATGATCTTGAGCTCCTCGATGTCCTTGTTGGTGACGCACAAGGTCTCCCACTTGCCTTGCGAGCTCGAGCCAGCCATGAGTAAGCTCGAGAAAGGTGGCTCAGAAGGGGAAGGAAGAAATGGATCTAGGCACTTGAGGCTGGGATGCGGGATGGAGTCGAATGTGGATGCGTAGTGAGACCTTGGGGGGTTTTCTCCCTTTTATAGGAGGCCGTAACACCAAGGGTCCTCTTTTACTGCCGTAGGCTATGGCATTTCCCGAAGCAATCGTGCTTTTATACGTGTGTGGGGTTACCCAGAAAATTACTCATATCCCATGAAATGCGCGGCACGATCTTTGTATTAATGGGGCGTGCCGCTGGAAAAGCAGCCTCGAGTCACGAATCGAGTTTTCATAACTAGCTATTGTGGCTTTTCGTCAGAAAGGTTGTCAGGTAAGGTACTTTTCACACCCATGCATTTAGCCTTTAGGATAAACAAATTGTGCTTTGGAAGAAAGAGCATCGTCGAAAGCGAGGTTGGGATCTGCCGAGCATAGAGGGAACTTGCCTCGCAAGCCAAACACCATGGACACACGGAGCTGCGAAGACTACATACATCGACATTGGAGGCTAGTTCGAGGGCTACTAAGGGAGTCCGAGACTAAGGGGTCCTCGGGCCGTTGGCTCATTCCTCATAGGCCGACCTGTTGAGCTGCTCTGTCGAAGGCCAAACTATGAATGATCCCATGTCCAGGAAGGAAAGCCCTGAAGAATGGCGTAGTCTCCAAGTTCTGCAGATGGGATCTGCGTATATATCCCATGTAATAGGTCGGTTGTGTGTAACCCTAGGGACCCCTGGTGTCTATATAAACCAGAGGGTCTCATTCGTAGAGTATAGGTGAACTCATCTAGGGTTTAGATTAGACAATCTCGAGGTAGATCAACTCTATAACCTTCATACACATCAATACAATCAAGCAGGACGTAGGGTTTTACCTCCTCACGAGGGCCCAAACCTGGGTAGACATCGTCTCTTTTGTCCCCTGTTACCCATCGATCTAAGGTCCACATCTCAGGACCCCCTACCCAAGATCTGCTGGTTTTGACACCGACCGTTACTATTTATTTGAAATGTAAACATGGATGTTTGTTAGGTACGATGGAAAATTGTTAGTGTTCTATGGGGACGTCGTACGCGACGCTCCTTCTGGGGTTGATGTGTCCATGTGCAGGTCAATGACAATTGTAACGAAAGACGTGGTCAAAGTAGGTTATACGACAGTCAAAAGATGCGTGTGAATGGCATTTGGCCCTCAGATGCATGGAAAGAAAATGACCATGGGGGCCTTTGTTGTTGTCGGAGGTAATGATGGGACAATTACCCTTTGAGGTCTGCAACTGATTACAGGGAAAATTCATGGGGGTCATACATGAGGTTTGCAAGCAATCCTACTAGATCTATGTTTGGAAAACCGATGGTGTATGCGGAGTTCATTGATGACACCAATGATGTCGGATCCAGTACCAATGGTGGTGTGGACGAGTTGGTCATAACTATAGCCCACAGCACTGGCCCATCGGAACCGATAGGAGGCGACCAAGTGTATGACACATGATATTGATCTGTGATCGTTGACTTCAGTGAGCATGAGGAGGGAATGTCGGAGGCGCTAGATGATTATGATGATGGTCATTCTTCTGCCTCCTTGGGCTTAGACGAAGAAGAAGGTGTTCCTCCTTAGAGGACAGTCGCGACACTAATGGATTCTGTGTTTTTACAATTTATGAGCATCACCAATGAATTTCACTATGTTTCTGGCCTAGAATCGGGCATTTTGCAGGTTGGGCAGATTTTCGCAAACAAAATATCTTCTTACTAGGTAATGGATAACTATGCAAACGCCCTCCACCGCCAGCATAGAGTGAGGCGGTCTGATAAAAAAGAGTTGATGGTCATCTGCATCTAATTTTTCGAGGGTTGCCTTTGAAGAGTTGTCGCTCGCCTGAGGCCTCGGGTATGTCAGCCATGACATATCACAAAAACAGTACCAATAGTTGTGAGTAAACGCGGACTCTTTCATCTCATCGCAATTTGACTTCAGAATATGTGTCACAGAGGATGCGAACAATTGTGGCACAAAGTCTCAACAATAATATTAGGGCTTTGCAAAAAATTGCAGAAGATCAAGTTGGATTCTCTATCAACTACAGTAAAGCTAGGCGTCCGTAGGAAAAGATATTACAGAGGTTGGATGTCACCTATGAGGACGCCTATTCCTATGCCTCCAGAATGCTTCATCAAATAGAAATTGCTAACAAGGGGACGCAATTTTTTAGGAAAGACCGTCAAAACCCAATGAAGCCAGACGAGCTAATTCTTCACAATTTATTCTGGGCAGTTGGCCAGACTATGCAAGCCTTCAAACACTGTCGTCCAGTATTAGTAGTTGATGGTACCTTTCTCACTGGAGAATACAAGGGCACATTCTTGGTGGTGATTGCATCAGATGCAAATAATCAGCTTCTTCTTATTGCACATGCATTGGTCAAGATCGAGAACAAAAATATCTAGTTGTGGTTCCTGCCCTGCCTGAAGATGGGTGTCATGAAAAATCGCGAGGCCATTTGCATCATCTCTGATCGCAACACCAGGCTACTAAGAGCACTTGACATAATTAAGCACTCGTCAGATCCATACTAGAGAGGCCCAATCTTGAGGGAAGGTGATGCATGAGGCATTTGGCAGCAATTTTTTACTCAAAATTCAAAAGCAAGGGTTGTTTGAAGCTCTTTAAGAGAATGTGCAAGTAGAAAACTAAAGTCAAAATGAATGTGATCTGGTTAGGTATCGATGGTGAGATCTAGCGTGCATCCTTGCCGAAGAGACAAGACCAGAGGGGTCATAGGACGATAATAGATTTAAGCAAGTGGAAAACTGAGAATTGTCTTCAATTGTACAAGTCGGCATAGGCTCACGACACCGGGGCTCAGTACAGCAGAATGACCAATAACATGTCAGAGGTGTACAATGGTGTTCCTAAAGGGGTGCGAGCCCTGCCTATCACAACCCTAATCGATGAAACTTGGAACCGGACTCGGACATACTTTGTAAACAGAGTCAACATCGGCTAGGCACAAGTTGAATTAAATAAGGCATGGTCTGATAAATGCAAAGACATCTGGACAAAAAAGCAAAGAAGTCTCAAAGCCATGGTTGCAGGAAAGTGGATGCACTTAGGATTAAGTGGGAAGTCAACATATGAGCCAAGTTTGTGAAGGGTTACCACAAGGGACCAAAAAAGCAAGTTGTCACCCTCGGCCAAACGTCATGTGAGCGCACTTGCAACAAGGCCAAGCTTTTGGGCTACCATTGCAGTAATGTCCTCTAGGCGATTGTAGATCAAAAATCAGTGTTGAACCATACATGTCGATGTACTTCAACATTTAAAAATTATAAAACTAATGGAATGGTGAGTTCTAGGACTGAAGCATCAATATGCACTACGGATTGGTGTGGCGAGATGGGCCCAAATGGGTTCCAAACCCCATGTTGATGAGAACTGTCAAATGTCTGTTTAGGCGTCATCACAATGACATGGACATAGCTAATTGGGAGAACCAAGGTGATGTCACGTTTGGAGGTGCCCTAGGCACTCGGGAAGCATCGAGGTAACAACACCGCATTATGTTGTTATATTTTTGCTCATAATGTTTACTTATATTTTTACTCATTTTTTACCTTTTATTCATTATTGTGATGTTAACTTCAGATATTTAATTTAGTTTGAACTCTCTTTGTTTATTTGTATTTGTATTTGTGATCTTCATTTTTATTTGTATTTTTGGTGTTAAGTTTTATTTGTATTGATGACAATGTGTGTGTTGGTTATGGCCAAAAGTGCGAGTCTTTTTGCAGGGGTACCACGACGTCGGCCACCGTTGACATCTTTTCTTAAACCCAAATCCTAAAAATGCCCCTCGGACCGTCAGGTTTCGAAGTATAAAGAATAAATGGATATTAGACGATTCTTTCATTGCACATCTTCATTCTTAGGGATTACTTGGTTTCCCTAGGCTCACATCTAGTCAACTCCAATTCAATTTGGATCCATCTCTTTTGGCATCCCTCGTTGACATGTGGAGACCTGAAACCCACACCTTTCATTTTTGTTGGGGGAGCTTGCACCTACCCATAAAGATGTGTCTATGATCATTGCTCTACTAATTAGTGGTGATCCATTTGTCCCTCCATGGGTCTTAGCATCTTGGTCATACAATGCCTTAGCCTGTCTTGGGGCGACAATGGGAGAATCACAACGTTCTGGTTCACCACGGGGTGTCCCGCCCGCATGGCTTCTTGAGAACCTTCATACCATACCTCGCCCCGCCCCACTAATCTTGAGACGAGGAAGAGATATTTGTTTGCGTATTTGTTGTGGCTCTTAGTATGATGTTTCCTAATTCATACGGTAACGTAGTTCTCCCTGGTCTCATCTACTTTGCAGAGAGTATAGTAAATGAATCTTTGCCTCAGAATCCAAAATACATCTTCGGTTTTGCTATGCTTTCTCATACCTATATAGGGTTGTGTGATGCCACACAAAAATCTTCGTTCACGTCGAAATCAATGTCATCCTCAGTCCATGGGTTCCATGTGACTATTGACTCATCAAGAAGCTCAAACTGCTTGTGGTATATACGGTAAAAACATTTCGTAATATTTCTAGACCAGTTTTCCGTGCATGCGTCCACTGGCTGGACATATTTACAAGACCATGCCCTACACCACAATCATATGGGTGTATCTACTTTATTATCCGGGGTCGTCCAACAGGGAGGTATGCCCAAGACCGCAGCTGTAAAAACTCGTACGAGACACAAAATGACGGATATTTCGACGCGAAAGAAGATTTTTGTATGGCATCACACAACCCTATATAGGTATGAGAAATCATAGAAAAACTAAAGATGTATTTTGGATTCTGAGGTAAAGATTCATCTAGTACTTTTCAGCAAAGTAGATGAGACCAGGGAGAACTGCGTCACCGTGTGAATTAGGAAACATCATACTGAAGAGCCATGACAAATACGCAAATAGATGTCTCTTCCTCAACTTAGAATTAGCAGGGCGAGGTATGGTATGAAAGTTCTCATGAATCCATGCAAGTGGGACACCCCGTGGTGGACCAGAACAATGTGATTCTCCCATTATCGCCCCAAGATGGGCCAAGACATCGTATGACCAAGATGTTGAGACTCGTGGAGGAACAAATGGCTCACCACTAGGTAGAGCAATGATCATAGGCACATCTTTCTCGGTAGGCGCAAGCTCCCCCAATGAAAATGAAAGGTGTGGGATGTCTCCATGGGTCAACGAGGTATGTCAAAAGAGATGGATCCAAATTGAATTGGAGTTGACTAGATGTGAGCCTCGCAAAACCAAGTAATCCATAAGCGTGAATGTGTGCAACAAAAGAATCGTCTATTATCCATTTATTATTTATGGTTACAAGCCTGATGGTTTGAGGAGATTTTCGGGATTTGGGTTTAAGAAAAGATGGCAATGGTGGCCGACCTCGTGGTGCCCCTGCAAAAGACTCGCACTTTCTGCCATAACCTGCACACACGTTGTCATCAGTACAAATAAAACTTAGCACCACAAATACAAATAAGAATGAACATCACAGATACAAATACAAATAAATAAAGAGAGTACAACCTAAATTAATCATCTGAGGTGAACATCACAGTTACAAATAAAAGGTAACAAAATGAGTACAAATATAAGTAAACATAACCAGTACAAATATAACAACATAATGCAGTGTTGTTGCCTTGATGCTACGCGAGTGCCCACTGCACCTGCAAAGGCAACATCACCTTGGTTCTCCCAATTGGATATGTCCATGTCATTGTGATGATGCATAGGCGGATGTTTGGCAGTTCTCATCAACATGGGGTTTCGAACCCATTTGGGCCCATCTCGCCATACCAATCTGTAGTGCATATCAATGCCCTAGTCCTAGAACTCATCGTTCCATGGGTTGTATAAATTTTAAATGTTGAAGTACATCGATATGTATGGTTCGACACTGATTTTTTGATCTACAGCCGCCCGAAGGAAATGACTGTAATGGTAGCCCAGAAGCTTGGGCTTCTTGCAAGTGCACTCACATGACGTTTGGCCAAGGGCGACAACTTGCTTTTTTTGTCCTTCGTGGTGACCCTTCACAAACTTGGCTCGTATGTTGACTTCCTACTTATTCCTAAGTGCGTCAACTTTCCTGCAACCATGGTTTTGAGACTTATTTGCTTCCTTGTCTGGATGTCTTTGAATCTTTTCATACCATGGCTTATTCAATTCAACTTGTGCCTTGGCGATGTTGACTCTGTCTGCGAAATATGCCAGAGTCTGGTTCCAAGTTTCATTGATTAGGGTTGTGATAGGCAGGGCTCACACCTCTTTAAGAACACCATTGTACACCTTTGACATGTTGCTGGTCATTCTGTCGTTGTGAGCCCCGGTGTCATGAGCCTTCGCCCACTTGTACAAATGAAGGCAATTCTTGTTGATCCACTGACTCAAATCTATTGTTGTCCTATGACCCCTCTCGGCTTCTCTATCCGACAAGATTGCGCACTGGATCTCACCATTGATACCTAACCATGTCGCACTCATTTTGGCTTCAGTTTTCTACATGAACATTATCTTAAACATGTTGAACCAATCCTTGTTTTTGAATTCCGAGTAAAAAATTGATGTCAAATGCCTCATGCACCACCTTCCCTCTATATTGGGCAACCCCCAATCTGGATCTGACAAGTGCTTAATTATTTCAAGTGTTCTCAATAGCCTAGTGTTGTGATAAGAGATGATGCAATCACCTTCGCGATTTTTCAGGACACCCATCTTCAGGTAGCCATAGAACCACAACTAGTTATCTTTGTTCTTCATGTCAACCAGTGCATATGCAATAGGAAGAAACTGATTATTTGCATATGGTGTAATCGCCACCAAGAGTGTGCCCTTATACTTTCAGTGAGAAATGTACCATCAACTGCTAATACCAGCCAACAGTGTCTGAAGGCTTGTATAGTCTGGCCGAATGCCCATAATAAACTATCAAGAATTAGCTCGTTCGGCTTCATTGGGTTTTGATGATCTTTCCTGAAAACATGGGTCCCCCTGTTAGGAGTTGCTATTTTATGAAGCATTATGGAGGCACACGAATATGCGTCCTCATAGGTGACACCCAACCTCTGGAATATCTTTCCCTTCGCACGCCTAGCCTTACTGTAGCTGACAGAGAAGCCAATCTAATCTTCTATGGTTTTCTACAAAGCCCTAATACTAGTGTTGAGACTTTGTTCCACAATTGTTTGTTTCCTCTTTGACACATATTCTGCAGTCACTTTGCGGTGATATAAAAGAGTTCTAGTTTACTCATAGCTATGGGGCACTATTTTTGTGATATGCCATGGATGACATACCCCAAGCCTCACGCGAGCGACAAATCTTCAAAGGCAACCCTTAGCAAAATGGATGCAAATGACCATCAACTATTTTTTTAGTAGACCACCTCACTCTATGATGGCGGTGGAGGGCGATTGCATAGTTATTCATTACTTGGTAAGCAGATTCTTGTCTGGGGAAATTTGCCCAACCTACAAAAGTCCTGCTTCTAGGCCAGAAACAGAGTGAAATTCATTGGCCATGCTTATAAACTATAGAAACTTGGGTGCCATTGGTGTCACAACCGTCCTTTGGGGAGGAACAACTTCTTCTTCGTCTAAGCCCGAAGAGGCGGAATTATGACTGTCATCATCATAATCATCTAGCGCCTCCGGCATTCCCTTCACATGTTCGTTGAAGTCAATGGTCGCATACCAATATCATGTCTCATACACTTGGTGGCCGCCTGTCGATTCCGATGGGCCGGCGCTAGGGGTTGTAGTTTTGGCCAACTCGACCTCATCACCATCGGTACTGGATCCGGCATCATCAATGATGGAAATGAACTCCACGTACACCATCGGTTGACCAAACATAGAGCCAATAGGATTGCTTGCAAACCTCATGTACGACCCCAACTGGCAATTCTCCCATCATTACCTCTGACAACAACAAAGACCTTCATGGTCATTTTATTTCCACGCATCTCAGGCCCAAATGCCACTCACGGGCATCTTTTGACTGAAGCATAACCTACTTTGACCATGTCTCTCACTACAACTCTCGTCGACCCGTACATGGACACATCAACCCCGGAAGGAGGGTCGAGTATGATGTCCCCTTAGAACACTAAAAAATTGTCCATCGTAACTAACGAACATCTATTTACATTTCAACTAATTAGTAACAAAATATTTTAATACTATTTGACTAAAATTGTAAATATAATAATAAGGGCAAAAACATTTTAATAACCGTATTTCCGTTAGAAATAATAAGTTATTTCAGCATAATTCGGTTTGACATTAAACATAATAATGTGATAATAACATTTTAATATTATATGAGTAAAAATAAATAATATCTTCGATTTTTATAACATTTTCATACCATCCAATAATATTTATTTATTTATTAATAGTAATACGAAAAATATTCACAACATCAGTAACATCATTCACAATGGTACATCAATATAAAAAAATCACAATTACACAACGTCATTTATAACTCAATTTCAATATGGATGTCTTTTCGAATAAATTAAGCGTCACACTATTTCGAAGTAATATCCATCAGCACGAACATATCACCAATAGTATATCAACGATGTCCACCTATTCCCATGAACATAATGAAAGTGCGTTATATCGATTAGAGGGGGGTGAATAGGCGATTTTTACAAATTCATCACTTGAGGAATTTCAACTTTGAGGAATTTGAAATGTGATGAATAACTAGCAACGGAACAAGTATTCAAGTACATGAGGAACATGGCAACAGCATAGTCATGATGATGAAATGAACATGCACAAATTATAGGTAGCGTGATACAGGATAAGCAGTGATGAACAAGGTAACTTGAAGAATTTGAGGTGGGGAAATTGTGAAAGTCTTCAGTCAAATTCTTCAAATAGTAACGATGAATTTCATCAACAATTATACGAGGAACAGAGGGGTTGAAGAAATAGAACCAGGTAGCTCGATGACGACAATGGTTTGATGACCCAGTTCCAACTGTTGTGACAGTCGTACGCCTGGTTTGGAGCGGCCTGGTATTTAAACCAGAGAACACACAATCCTTACCGTATTCTTGTTGAGCTAAGGTCACACAGTCCTTGCCCAACACTCGTGGTAAGTCTTCAGGGTAGACTTCCAAAACCCTCACAAACTGGTCACCCGGCGATCCACAATTTACTGTTGGATGCTCTAGACCAAGGTCACTACATGATCCCCAATTGACTGCAGGATGCACTAGACCATGACGCCTAACCGTCTAGAGGATGCACAGTCCTCAAAGGTAACAAGCATCGGTTCCACACAGGAATTTCTTCAGTGATGCTCAATCACTTTGGGTTTGCTGGTTTGGTTGTGGGTTTTTCCTCACTTATGATTTTCTCTCAAAGTCCTCGGAGGATGGGTTGCTCTCAAATGACAAGTGTCAGTTCTCTCTCGAAGCAGCCAACCAACTAGTGGTTGTGGGGGTGGCTATTTATTGCCAGGGTGCAACCTGACATGATAAGACATAAATGCCCCCAATTATATGACCGTTATGTGGATGTTATGATTGGGGACAGCTGGTGCTAAGCACAGCAACGGTTGGAATTTCGAACTATGAAAGTCCTCGGGCTTATCATGTTCCTCACTTGTAGGCAATTCGCACTAGCAAAATCCTAACTCCTTAGTCAGATCAATTTCCTCAGAGACCAGAAGAACTTTGTCTCTGTCACTGAGGAACTTGACTGAACCACAAGAGATTTCCAAAGGCTTCACTTGAAGGATTGGATAGGTTGGGGATTTTGGAGTTGAGCATTGGTTGGAAATTTTCCTTAGTATTACCTCGACCCCCTTTAATAGTACGGTTTTCCTATGACTCAAAGAAAGGAAATGAAACTACGAAAACAAAAGTCTTCACGCTTCATAGTCCTCGTTCATATCTTCAGGGTCACACCAACTTCTTCATTTTCAAAGTCCTCAGAGAATACCAAAGTCTTCAGCAAAGTCTTCACAAAGTCTTCACCAAAGTCTTCAGTTGAAAACATACATTTTTAGGGCTCGATAATCTCCGGATATATCAAACACCTCATCGACTTATAGAGCATGTGTACATTCACAAACATATTAGTTCCTTAACCTATAAGTCTTCAATACACCAAAATCACTAAGGGGCGGTAGATGCACTAACAATCTCCCCCTTTTTGGTGATTGGTGACAAATAGGTTAAGTTTTCAACGGGAATAATACTATGAAGTGTAAATACTGAGTTTGAGGAATTTGATTGCAAGATATAGAAGAACTCCCCCTGAAGATGTGCATATTTGAGGAATTTGCTTTGGACTGCAAATGCACATGGTAGGTTAAATACATGGAGAACTCCCCCTATATCTTGTAATTCATACACGCATTTAAACATATGATATGAAGAATTTGAAATGCATGATGAAAATGGTGTCTGACGAAATTCAGCATGCATACATTAAGATACTTGAGGAAATAAGCATGTGTAAAGCAGTTCAAAAGAGTCAGACCACCATCGAACTTAAGTTTACAACTCAATCAACAAAAGCTTCAGAAGAGCGAGAATTGTAACTTAAACAAAAATAGCCCATATATAGAGACCCGCTTGAAGACTAACTCAAATTTTCTCCCCCTTTGTCATCGAAGTCAAAAAGGGACGAAAAAGTGAGGACTAACGCCCCTTGAAGAATTTCATCGTGTTGTTGAGGAAGGAGCGCCAGCTTTGTCGGGGTCATTTATCGATGTAGGGCCCACCGAAGTGTCGTCAATGTCCTCAGCTTCATCTGTCTCACGTGATGAATAATATGACCTTGTGACCATCAAAGGAACTTGAACTTTCTTGAATTTCTTCTGTGGTTGACGAGCCCAGTCAAGATTTTCCTCAAGGTCCAGCTCCTTCAGTTCTTCAGGAGTCTTGAGGTGAGACAGTATGGCCCAAGTGCGGTTGAGGATTTCATGCACATAGTAGTGATTTTTATTCACTGAGTTCTACGTCACAATCATGTTTTGAACTATGGAGGCCAACTGACGCTTCACCCACTTGTGATTATGATCGACCTTCTGATGAAGACTTATGAGAAGCTCATGATCAGTCATCACACGAGGGGCAGACTCTTGAGGTTTCTGAGCTGAGGCCTTTGCTTCTGAGTCCTGCGTTGCAGTGTCATCATTGGTCATTGGTGGAGAAGGATGCAGCTTTGCCAAACTGACAATCCAATGGACGAGTGCCTTCATCAATGACAGCCTTGCCTTTTCCTTCAACTGAGGCAATTGTGCTCTTGAGGACTTCAATCAGGGGCAAAATGTCGAAATGATTCTGAAAGTCCGCCTTGAAGGGAACTGAAGACTTTGATCCGATGAACTTCATGATCCAAGGTGCATAAGGCTTCTGTTCAAATGGGGCTAGAGCAGCATTAGCCAATGTCCTCATGAAGAAATCAAGGAAGTTGATGGGAATCCCATGAATGATGTTGAACAGCATATTCTTCATGACTCCCTCCACTTCCTCTTCTTCAGAGTTGTGGCCCTTCTGAGGACATAGACTATTTGTGAGAATGCGGTAGTCCGTCCTTGGCACATAGAACAAATCCTTCGCAAGGAAGGTTGTTCGTTGAGGCTTTCCAGGAGCTTCATCAGCACTTGCATCAATTGATTTGGAAGAGCAGGTTCATCAAACAGACGACGAGCTTCTTTTGAAGGAATTGGCACTGGGACAGACCAAAGTAATTCAGATGCTTGAGCAGTGAGATGAGTTGATACAGTCATCCAGTCCAAGACCCAGGAGTTGATGTCAGAAGCATCACCTATGATGTGCAGTGTTGCATAGAATTGAAGAATTAGCTCTTCATTCCAGTCGTAGATGTCCACACAAAAGGGAAGAATTCCTCCATCGTGAAGAACATGGAGCACTAGTGTGAATGATGGAATTGTTTCCATATCAGCATGAGGAATTTGATGGTGCTCGAAGACTTTCTTCTTGTCGAACAGAACAGATGCATAGTAATTCATCTGAGTGGCAGTCCAGAATCTGCTTCGACTGGCCCTTGCTGAGTCATAGGGATTGGGACCAGTGAAGAACATGTGCTCATTCAAGAAATTTCTTTTGAGGAATTTGGGGCGCGTTGAGCCTTTGAATGGCATCCTGGGCTTTGGCTGAAGATTTGGCTTGAAGCGGCCCTTGATCTCCTTTGGCATAGGAGGAATTTCTTCAGACTGGGGAATTTGTGGAGCAGTTTCCTCAGTGGCAGTGGGAGCAACAACGTCATCAACTGATGCAGCTGTAACTTCTAACGATATTCCTTCCATTCCTTTGCCCATCTCCTCTCAGTATTCTGCAAACGAATCTTTCTCTCCTTAGTCGTCTCTTTGCCATGAGTTTCTTCATCGGGTGTGCAGTATTCCTCATACAAGTCATCTGGAATCTCAAAAGCAGTGTGCACATCAGGCTTCTTTCCACCTTTCTGTGGTTTCTTATCAGCCATTTTCTTCATTGGGGATTTTGAACTCTTGAGGACTCTGAAGAAGTGCACAGTTTTTCCTCAAGAAACGCTACAAATGAGTTAAGTTAATGAGAACCTAGTGATTCATCAGCGGACATGTTTGTACCTGTGAACAGAGTTTAGGTGCGAGGAATTTGAAGAGGTCATATGCGTTCTCAGAAATTTTTCAATAAAATCAGGTGTGAGGAATTTGACCATGGGTGTCTTGAGGAATTTCACTAAGTGTTCTTTGTCTTAGGTTCCAGAGTTGGGCAAATTTTGAGGATTCACACAATTGAGGAATCTTGAAGAAAATCATAACTTAGGGAAAATCATCAAGTGTATGAACATGTAAGGTGCTTTAGAATGAAATTCTTGAAGAATAAACACCTTTGTGAAGATTTAGGAGTAACTGAAGATCAAACAAGGGCAGTAAAAATAAATTTTATTTACCCTAGTGAAGAACACGACGAACTGAGAGATGAGATTGAGGAAGTTCGTCAGTCCAGATCTCCCACGCCCTAGCCCGGCAGAGGGAGACAGCTACAGCGGCGGCGGGGTGAAGACTTCCACGGCCGATGCGAGTATGATGATGGCGAGGTCAACGCAATGAAGCTCTTCCACACCAGCGACGATGATTTTAGCGGCGGTGCTAGGTCGGAGCTTGGGAGAGAGTAGGAGTGAGGAGTAACCGAGCATAGTGAAAGGGGAGGGGGTATTTATAGTGGAGGTGAAAACCAATCTGTCCGAAGATTTTGGACCAGATTGCCCCTGACCCTTGCTCTCCTCGCGACAGGTGTCACCCACGTTCTGAGTAGTGGCGATAGTGGGAGATCGTGGGTTATCCAGTTGTGGGAGTCGGAACCGTTTAAGCGGGAAACACCGAGAATTTTGATGGTGAAAATTTTAAGTTTCCGTTCGCAAATTCTTCACCTGTCAAGGACACAGTGAATACATTGAACGAGTTTCAAAGTAGAACGCATATGAAGAATTTGTGTACAGATAGGGTTGAGTTTAGCATAGAGGGGAAAAGGGTCCGATTACATTCACTTAGATGAAAATCAACTTGAAGAATTAGCAATAAGTGAATGTTGTTGAGGACATTGAAAACTCAAAATATATAAATATATAATCAATGATGAACATGAGTTTCATAGTTTGAATAATTTGAAAAGTTGAGGAATTTGAAAAGTTGAGGAATTTACAAACTTGAGGAATTTGAAAATTTGAAGAATTTGTAAAATGACGAAAAACTCAACTTTGAAGAATTTCTACTATGGTTGGTGGCATGACCCACCGTATAAGAATGATGACTTCAGACACCGTGTACAATTGTCGTAGGGTTCTGAGAATCAAAGTCTTCATTAATTTCTTCACACTTAGAGGGTTATTCTTCATTGATTGAAGAAAAACGTTACTTCATGTGTTGCACATCTAAGTCATCAATTTTGCATAAGGGTTAGGAATTGTGTCCTTTTTCAAGAACATTCGAAGATTTTAAGATATTTAGCTCACACCGCAACTTGCAAAATCTCTTTTCATCCAAGGGCTTTGTGAAGATATCGGCCAGTTGTTCTTCAGTGGGGATGTGGTCGATGGAGATGTCGCCCTTGAGTACATGATCTCGAAGAAAATGATGATGAATCTGGATGTGCTTGGTCTTGGAATGTTAAACTGGGTTGTAAGCAATCTTGATGGCACTCTCGTTGTCGCGGTAGAGAGGCACATTCTTCAACTTGATGTCGTAGTCCTTGAGGGTTTGCTTCATCTACAGTAACTGAGCGCAGCATGAACCAGTAGCAATGTACTCAGCTTCAGCAAAAGATAGTGAAACGTAGTTCTACTTCTTCAAGGACCAACAGACTAAGGATCGTCCGAGGAAATGACATGTGCCTGAGGTTGACTTGCGATCCACACGATCTCCAGCATAGTCAGCATCAGAGTATCCGACGAGGTGAAGATTTGAGCCCTTTGGATACCATAATCCAAGCGTTGGTGTGTGAGCTAAGTATTGAAGAATATGTTTCACAGCCTTATGGTGTGATTCCTTTGGTGTTGCTTGGAATCGGGCACACATGCAAACACTCAGCATAATATCAGGCCTAGATGCACATAGATACAATAATGAACCAATCATGGAGCGATATACCTTCTGATCGAAATCTTTACCATTTTCGTCAGTGCAGAGGTGGCCTTTTGAAGGCATTGGAGTTTTGATGCCTTTGCCATCTTGCATGTCGAATTTCCTCAGAACATCCTTGAGGTATTTCTCTTGTGAGATGAAGATGTCGTTATCTTGCTGACGAATTTGAAGACCTAAGAAGAATTTCAACTCTCCCATCATAGACATTTGATATTCTTCACTCATCATATAGGCAAATTCATCACTGTAATGTTTGTCAGTACAGCCAAAGATAATATCGTCTACGTATATTTGACATATGAACGGTTCATTGTCATAGGATTTTGTGAAAAGAGTTGGGTCGAGTGAACCAAGTTTGAAGCCTTTCTTCATGATGAATTCCTTCAGAGTGTCATACCACGCCCGAGGGGCCTGCTTGAGGCCATAGAGGGCCTTGTTGAGTCTGAAGACTTTGTCAGGATGCTTGGGGTCTTCAAAACCTAGGGGTTGAGCAACATATACTTCTTCCTCAAGCTTACCATTGAGGAATGCACTTTTCACATCCATTTGTATATATGATGATATCATGATGGTTAGCATAAGCAAGCAATATGCAAATAGCTTCAAGTCTAGCAACAGGTGTAAAAGTTTCATCAAAGTCAATTCCATCGACCTGTGTGTAGCCTTGAGCTACAAGACGAGCCTTATTCCTTACCACAAGGCCATTTTCATCTTGCTTGTTGCGGTAGATCCACTTGGTACCTATGATGTTATGCTTGCGAGGATCTGGCCGCTTGACAAGTTCCCACACATTGTTGAGCTTGAATTGATGCAATTCCTCTTGCATAGCTTGAATCCACTCAGGCTCCTTGAATGCTTCATCAACTTTGGTGGGCTCTATGATAGAGACAAAGGCAAAGTGCCCACAAAAGTTAGTCAAATGTGAAGCTTTTGAGCGAGTGAGAGGACCTCGTGCATTGATGTCATCGATGATTTTGTCAATCTGCACTTCATTTGCAACTCTTGGATGAGCAGGTTGACGTGGCTGAGGATTTTTTCAGCACCATTTTCTTCAGGTGTATCAGCATGAATGTCTTCATTCGTTGGAATGACTTCCTTAGTGGGTATGACATCTTAAGTAGCCTTCAGCTTAATGGATTCCTTAGGAGACTATTCATCTAACACAGAAGGCAGGTGCTCTCTTTGCGAGCCATCAGTTTCATCGAACCACACATCTACAGTTTCAACAACCTTGTGGTGGTAGGTGTTGAATACTTTGTAGGTGTGCGAGTCCTTTCCGTAGCCAAGCATAAAACCTTCATGTGCTTTCGGTGCAAATTTAGAACTATGGTGAGGATCTCTAATCCAGCATTTTGCACCGAAGACTTTGAGATAACTTACATTGGGTTTCTTGCCAGTCATAAGGTCATACGAAGTCTTCTTGAAGAATTTGTGAAGATATACCATGTTGTTGATGTGGCATGCAGTATCAATTGCTTCAGGCCAGAAGCAACGAGGAGTCTTGTATTCATCAAGCAAGGTGCGAGCCATCTCAACAAGAGTCATGTTCTTGCGCTCCACGACGTCGTTCTGCTGAGGAGTATAAGGGGCAGATAACTCATGAGTAATACCAAGTTCATCAAGATATTCACCAAGATTGGTGTTCTTGAACTCAGTCCCATTATCACTCCTGATATGCTTGATCTTGACGCCAAAGTTGGTGGAGGCCCTTGAAGCAAATCGTCTGAAGACATCCTGCAGTTCAGACTTGTACAAAATAATATGCACCCAAGTGTAACGAGAGTAATCATCAACAATGACAAAGCCATACAAACTTGAAGAATTTGTTAGTGTGGAGTAATGAGTGGGGCCAAAGAGATCCATGTGAAGCAATTCAAAGGGTCGAGTCGTGGTCATGATTGTCTTCGAGGCATGCTTGGATTTGGTCATCTTCCCAGACTCGCATGCACCACAGAGGTGGTCCTTGAGGAATTTGACACCTTCAATGCCAATGATGTGCTTTTTCTTCACGAGCGTGTGCAAGTTCCTCATACCACCATGTCCAAGTCATCGATGCCACAACCAGCCTTCTGAGGACTTTGCAAGTAGGCATGTGGCAGGCTGAGGACCTGTAGAGAAATCAACAATATACAAGTCTCCTCTCCTAAAGCCTTCGAAGACTTTGGAATTGGCAGATTCCATGATGACAACACAACGATATTTTCCAAATATGAAAACCATATCAAGATCACAAACATTGAGATAGACATAAGGTTGAACCCCAGGGATTCGACAAGCATCACCTTATCCATGGTTCGGTCCTTTGAGATTGCAACCTTACCTAGACCCAATACCTTGCTTTTTTTTTCTTTGTCTGCATAGGTGATATGCTTCAAATGAGATGGAGAAAGTGGCAAATTCCTCGGAAGACTCTTGTCACCAGTCATGTGGTTTGTGCATCCACTATCGAGGACCCACTCAGTAGCTTTTGGAGTATCATCCTGCAGGTGAATTAGTACAACTTACAAACTCATATGCTTCAGAGTGAAGAATATGACATCAATTTCATCAGGCAGAATTTCATCACACAAGATAGTAAGCAAGTAGTGTGAGGATGTGAGAAATGAGGAATTCATTTCTACAAAGTTGGCTTGACTCCGTTCAAGCTTTTCCTCGGGTCTCCAACAAATTCATCAGATGTTCAAGTTCATCTAGAGACCTGACCCTACATAAGAGATTAGTTCAATTCCTTCACCACCCACATCTGGAGGGGTGGTAAAGAGTTCATCATTCTGCGAGCACCATATGAGAAGGGAGGCATTAAAGCAAGTGCGCTTTGTTTCACAGGGCGAGGGTTAGAGTACTCATGTGAATAAGCAGAGAAATTCTTCAAGGACTTATGAACATAATGGTTTGAAGAATAATGCACATATTCATAACTCTTAGATTTTCCCTGCGAAACAGAGGCATTAGCACGAGAATGATATTTTTGACCATTTGAGGAATTTGGTCCAAGTGAAGACTTTGGTCGATATGAGGAATTTGATCTGGGGTTCCTGTTCTTCATGAGTGGTGTCGTGAGGACATTCACTTGAAGATTTTGTAGGTAGATCTTGGGAACCCAGATTTTCTTCATAGGTGTACCGTTCCTTCAGTTAGTTCCAACAAATCTAGCAAATACTTCACATTTCTGATTTTTGAAGAATTTGTAGTTGGAGTCAAGTGACTCATCAGAGAAATATGAAGTTTCACAAGTAGAGCCAGATAAAGTGGATGGATCTATAGGAGGTCCTTTTGCAGCAACCCATGACGTTTTGGGGTACTACTCAGGGGTCCAGTAGGATCCATCAGCGTTGAGTTTCCTCACAAAGGCAATACGCTCTTTCCTAGGGTTCCTGTTCAGAATCTGCTTTTTGAGGACATCGCAAAGGGTTTGATGCCCTTTGAGACTTTTGTACATGCCTGTCACATACAATTCCTTCAACCCTGCATTTTCGTTAATGATACTTGTGGTATCCTCAGATGAGGAATTTGAGACCACTGGAATAGTTGAAGAATTTGCAGCAATAGAATCATTTGAACATTAAGGTGAAGAATTAGCAGTTTCACGTTCGATGCATTTCAAAAAAGGTGCAACAAATTCTTCCTGAGCGGTACTGATCAGTTGAGCCAGTAACGAATCGTTTTCCCTTTGGAGGTCCTCATGTGACACACTTAGTTTCTCAAGATCTTGCTTTCTTTGAAGAAATTCATAAGAAAGCTTCTCATGATCGGCTAAGAGAGCATTACGATGACTCTGAAGGTTATCATACTTTGTCTAAAGACTTTTGAGATCGTCAGACAGAGTTTGAGTCCGATCCACTTCATCGTTCAACAGATCATCACATTTGTCTAGCATTTTTTGAAGCTTTTCAAGTGCACTTTGTTGCTTAGTGGCAAGTTTCTCAAGTTTAGCATATCTAGGTTTCACATATTAATCAGATTCACCTTCACTTGATTCAGAAGAGGAATGATGTTTGTGTACCTTTGAGCCTTTTGCCATGAAGCAATAGGTGGGATCATAATCATCATTGCTGACGTCACAGTCGTTGGAGTAGTCATATTATTCATCGTTGAAGATGGACTTGCTGACGAAAGCAGTAGCGACAACAAGGCTAGCGACACCAGATTTAGATTCCACTTGAGATTCTTCCTCTTCTTCATATTCTTTAGATTCTTCTTCAGAATCCATTTACTTACCAATGAATGCTCGAGCCTTTCTGGAACCATTCTTCTTGTGCTTTGAGTACTTTGAAGATGAGGACTTTGAAGATTTCTTCTTTTTCTTCAAGTCATCAGAACTATCATCCTTGTATTTATTCTTCTTATTTGAATCTTTTTCCCAGAGAGGACAGTCAGAGATAAAGTGACCAGGCTTCTTGCAACGATGACAGGTTCTTTTCTTGTAGTCTTCTGAGGAATCTGATTTCCTTAAACCACTTTTTGATGACTTTCCAAATCCACCTCTCCTTGGGAACTTCTAGAATTTCCTCACGAGCATTGATAGCTCCTGGCTTAGTTCTTCAGGATCACCAAGGCTGATGTCAGAATCTTCTTCTTTGGATGAGGAAATTGTGTTTGCCTTCAGAGCACAAGATCTTCCATAGCTTGGCTCATAGAGGTATCTCTTCTCAGCTTGTTGCAATTCATTAGTATTGAGTCTCTCAAGAATATCAGCAGGATCAAGTGACTTGTAGTGTCCACGTTCTTGGATCATCAAGGCCAGAGTATCGAATGAGGAGTCAAGAGATCTTAGCAGTTTCTTCACCACTTCATGGTCAGTGATATCGGTGGCACCCAATGCTTGAAGCTCATTGGAGATATCAGTGAGACGATCAAAAGTTTGCTGAACATTTTCATTGTTGAGTCTCTTGAAGCGGTTGAAGAGATTGCGAAGAACATCAACACGAGAGTCACGTTGAGTGGAAACACCTTCGTTGACTTTGGACAGCCTATCCCAGATAAGCTTAGTAGACTCCAAAGCACTCACTCTGCCATACTGACCTTTGCTCAGATGACCACAGATGATATTCTTCGCTTGACAATCGAGTTGCTTTAATCTCTTCACCTCAGCAGCGTTGATCATGGGAGTAACAGAGGGAACACCATTTTCCACAACGTACCAGAGATCGTTGCCAATAGCTTCAAGGTGCATGTGCATCTTGTTCTTCCAGTAGGGGTAGTCCGTCCCATCAAAGTGGACATCCCATAGAGACCTTGATCATACCTGCAGTCGATATAACTAGAACTCTAGGTGGTTAAACCAAAATCACACAGAAAAAGGGAGTACCTTGCTCTGCTACCAAATGAAAGTGCGTTATATCGACTAGAGGGGGGTGAATAGGTGATTTTTACAAATTCATCACTTGAGGAATTTCAACTTTGAGGAATTTGAAATGTGATGAATAACTAGCAACGGAACAAGTATTCAAGTGCATGAGGAACATGGCAACAGCATAGTCATGATGATGAAATGAACATGCACAAATTATAGGTAGCGTGATACAGGATAAGTAGTGATGAACAAGGTAACTTGAAGAATTTGAGGTGAGGAAATTTTGGAAGTCTTCAGTCAAATTCTTCAAACAGTAACGATCAATTTCATCAACAATTATACGAGGAATAGAGGGGTTGAGGAAATAGAACCAGGTAGCTCGATGAAGACAATGGTTTGATGACCCAGTTCAACTGTTGTGACAGTCGTACACCTGGTTTGGAGGGTCCTGGTATTTAAACCAGAGGACACACAGTCCGTACTGTATTCTTGTTGAGCTAAGGTCACACAATCCTCGCCCAACACTCGTGGTAAGTCTTCAGGGTAGACTTCCAAAACCCTCACAAACTGGTCACCCGATGATCCACAATTTACTGCTGGATGCTCTAGACCAAGGTCACTACGTGATCCCCAATTGACTGCAGGATGCACTAGACCATGACGCCTAACCGTCTAGAGGATGCACAGTCCTCAAAGGTAACAAGCATCGGTTCCATACAGGAATTTCTTCAGTGATGCTCAATCACTTTGGGTTTGCTGGTTTGGTTGTGGGTTTTTCCTCACTTATGATTTTCTCTCAAAGTCTTCGGAGGATGGGTTGCTCTCAAATGACAAGTGTCAGTTCTCTCTCGAAGCAGCCAACAAACTAGTGGTTGTGGGGGTGGCTATTTATAGCCAGGGTGCAACCTGACATGATAAGACATAAATGCTCCCAATGATATGACCGTTATGTGGATGTTATGATTGGGGACAGCTGGCGCTAAGCACAGCAACGGTCGGAATTTCGAACTATGAAAGTCCTCAGGCTTATCATGTTCCTCACTTGTAGGCAATTCGCACTGGCAAAATCCTAACTCCTAAGTCAGATCAATTTCCTCAGAGACCAGAAGAACTTTGTATATGTCACTGAGGAACTTTACTAAACCGCAAGAGATTTCCAAAGGCTTCACTCAAAGGATTGGATAGGTTGAGGATTTTGGAGTTGAGCATTAGTTGGAAATTTTCCTTAGTATTACCTCGGTCCCCTTTAACAGTACAGTGTTTCCTATGACTCAAAGAAAGGAAATGAAACTACAAAAACAAAAGTCTTCACGCTTCATAGTCCTCGTTCATATCTTCAAGGTCACACCAACTTCTTCATTTTCAAAGTCCTCATAGAATACCAAAGTCTTCAGCAAATTCTTCACAAAGTCTTCACCAAAGTCTTCAGTTTAAGACATACATTTTTAGGGGTCGGTAATATCCGGATATATCAAACTCCTCATCGACTTATAGAGCCTATGTACACTCACAGACACATTAGTTCCTTAACCTATAAGTCTTCAATACACCAAAATCACTAAGGGGCACCAGATGCACTAACACATAAATATTAGCCACGAAAATTATTTCTGCTATCAAGCGCATCAAAGTAGCACTTTCATGCATGTAGTCATCACCTCAAAAGGGGCATCGAACATAGAACACAATTTCTTCAACTACGTCATCTCCTCCTTCTTTGCTACTAAGATAATATTTTTTAACCTAATTTCATACATCATTAACGATATTAGCATCTAATCTTAATATACAAAACTTAGATTATTGTGAGATAAGAAAAATAGCTACGGGTTCCTTATTACACAACTTACTAATAAATATACCAATTGAAATAACAACACATTTAATCGTGTAATGACCAATAATAGTACAATATTTCCTATAGCATATTAAGCAATACTTGCATGAAACTAAATTTACGCATTTCAAAGGCCTAACGCTGATTGTCACGCCCAAGATGCGATCCTATCCTTATTTCGGCACGAGGGCCTCAACAGGGATAGAAGTGCATCTCGTTGTGGTTCAAGAATGGATATCATTATAAATACATGTATAAAAGAGATGAGTGTATGGAATTGGCTTACACTCGCCACATGCTACATCAATATCACATCAATACAACAACATATTCAAACATCATACAGAAGAGAAGGGTCCGACTACGGACGAAAACAAATGACAAAATGACATCCATCCTTGATATCCCAGGCTGCCGCCTGGAACCCATCCTAGATCGATGAAGAAGAAGAACTCCAAATCAAACAAGCAATGCGTTCTCATCAAATCAACGCATTACCTGTACCTACAGCTGTTGTTGTAGTAATCTGTGAGCCACAGGGGACTCAGCAATCTCATTTCCAAGGGTATCGAGACTATTAAAGCTTAATGGGAGAGGTATGGTTAAGTGGTGAGGCTGCAGCAAGCGACTAAGCATTTATTTGAGTGGCTAACTTACGAGTACAGAAAGTAAAGTATGATGGTCTACGCATAACGAACGTGAACTAGTAATGATCACTAACTGATCCTGAACACCTACTTACATAAAACATAACCCCCACCGTGTTCTCTTTCGGATAAGAACTCACGAGAAGAGACATTCATGGTTACGCACACAGTTGGTGTATTTTATTGGAGTTTACTTCAAGTTTGCTATGACCGGGTATTAAACAAAGTATCCAAGTTTGCCACATAACTGTAGGCACGGCTTTCCGAAAGATTTAACCCTGCAGGGGTGCTCCAACTCATCCTTCACAAATTAACCACACACCGCGGGAATAACCTCAACCACGGATCTCGTGATGTTCATAAGCAATTCCAAAGGAAATCCGACACCTCGAGATAGCCCGAAGAAGATCAGAGTTCCTCATGCAAGATATTCAAGAAAGGTAAAACAAATCCAGCAAGGTCGCCCAACGTGTCGACAACCCCGATAAGAGTCGCGTATCTCGTTCTCAGGACACGATAGATGGGTCTAGCTATAGGGAAAAACCAATCCCCGAGTTTCCTCGAGGTGGCCCCGCAGGCAGCCCATTTTGGACCAACACTCATGAGGAGCACTGGCCCGGGTTGTTGATTAATTATCCATGGGGTGATCATGCCCTATGCAAATTTTAGTTGTTATTAAGCAAACAGTACCAATGTTGGGCCTTGCCAGACAAGTTTTAACCTAAAAAGAAGATCAAGGGAGTCCCCATAACAACCCCGAGCATGTTAGGAGCACTCAATTATGGAACATAACACCGGTTCACAAGTAACTAGGGGCGGCAAGAGTGGAAAAAAATATCAAGCAAAAGGCCAAGCCTTCCACCCTTTACCAAGTGTATAAGTGCATTAAATTAAATAGCAATAATATTGGGTTAACAAAAGAATTTCCATGTTGTCACATGGAAGCAATTGCACCTGCAGCTAGAAACGCTATAAGAAGGGTTGAGCAAACGGTAACATAGCCAAACAAAGGTTTGCTAGGATGTGGAGGGGTTAGAGGCTTGTCATGGCAATGTTCGGAGGCTTGACAAACAAGTGGTAGGTAGCATGACATAGCGACAAAAAAGAGACATCTAGCATGGCAATGATAGTAGTGGTATCTAGGGAAATGTGTCATCTTGCCTAAGATCATGCTTGGAAGAAGAACGAGCCCATGAAGAAGACAAGCCAACGTAGTCGAACGAAACCTCACACTCCGAACGCTTTTGGAACTCTATCGAGAAGAAGCAATCTGAAAATAACAATCAACACAAGATACACCACAACATATGCATGACACGATGCACAAACAAATATGATGCATGTTTGGTTTAATATGCAACGCAGGGCATGGCATGGCAAGCACAACAAACAATCACTACATATTAAGTGAAGTTCAATATGAAACGAGTTGCATATTGACGAAACTCCATGTTCGAATTCTTTACTTCACTCCCGTTTAGGTACTCATCAATATTAAATATTGTTAAACATGGCAAGAGCTGAAGTATGAACAACTATATCATCTAGGCATTTTAAATGGGGACGGAAGCAACATATAGCATTTCCGAAACATCCCCATAAGCATAATATGAATTTGTTCCAGATCTGTACTAACCATATTTTCGAGCTTTTAAACAGCAAAATAAACGTCATCATGTGATTCTACACATTTTTCTAGTCAAGTTATTGTTGGGGAACGTTGCATGGGAAACAAAAAAAATCCTACGCACACGCAAGATCTATCTATGGTGATGAGCATCTACAAGAGGGAGATTGGATCTACATACCCTTGTAGATCGCTAAGCGGGAAGCGTTAAGAAATGCGGTTGATGTAGTCGAACGTCTTCGCGATCCAAATCGCCGAGCGTACCGCGATCCATCACGATTCGTCCCATGATCCGATCACGATCCGTCCCGCGATCTCATCATGATCCATCCCGCGATCCAATCACGAATTGTCTCGCGATCTTGATCACGATCCTTCTGATCTAGCGCCGAATGGACGGCACCTCCTCGTTCAGCACACGTATAGCTCGATGACGATCTCTGCCTTCTTGATCCAGCAAGAGGGAGCAGAGAGGTAGATGAGTTCTCGGGCAGCATAACGGCAATGCAGCGATGGTGGTGGAGTAATTCCAGTAGGGCTTCGCCTAAGCACCGCTGAAAACTGATCTAGAGGAGAAAACGGTCTAGAGGAAGAAGAGGGCAGCACGTAGCAATTAGGGTTAGCTTTTCCCTATAAATCCTCAAGTATATATAGGAGGGAGGGAGGGCAGGAGGCATCCTCAAACCCTCAATGTTTGGTCGAAATTGGAGGTGGAGGAGTCCTACTCCAATCCTATTAGGAGTAGGATTCCTCCTTTCCACTTGGAAACTCTTTCCACCTCTCCACCTTTGGATTTTTTTTCCTTCTCAAACCTCATGGTCTTTAGTGGAGGCTTCGTCCAGCCCACTAGGGTCTAGTTTTTCTCCTCCCACAGCCCATGAGGCCCCTCGGGACGTGACACCCCTCCCGATGGTCCCCCAGTACCCTCCCGGCACTCTCGGTACACTACCGATGAGCCCAAAACTTTTCCGATGACCAAAACAGGACTTCCTGTATATTAATGTTTACCTCCGGACCATTCTAGAGCTCCCCGTGATGCCGGGATCTCATCCAGGATTCTGAACAACCTTCAGTCACCACCATACATAACTCTATATTATCAAAACGTCACCGAACCTTAAGTGTGCAGACCCTTCGGGTTCGAGAACTATGTAGACATGACCGAGACACCTCTACGGTCAATAACCAATAGCGGGACCTGGATTCCCATATTGGTTCCTACATATTCTCCGAAGATCTTTATCGGTCGAACCTCTATGTCAAGGATTCAGTTAATCCCGTAGGTTGTTCCCTTTGTTCTTCGGTATGTTACTTGCCCGAGATTTGATCGTCGGCATCTCCATACTTAGTTCAACCTCGTTACCGGCAAGTCTCTTTACTCATTCCATAATACAAGATCCCATGGCTAACACTTAGTCACATTGCTTGCAAGGCTTATTCTGATGTTGTATTATCGAGTGGGCCCTGAGATACCTCTCCGTCACACGGAGTAACAAATCTCAGTCTTGATCCATGCCAACCCAATAGACACCCTCGGAGATACCTGTAGAGCACCTTTATAGTCACCCAGTTACGTTGTGACGTTTGATACACACAAGGCACTCCTCCAATGTTAGTGAGTTGCATGATCTCATGGTCATAGGAACAGATACTTGACATGAAGAAAACAGTAGCAATAAATTAACACGATCATATGCTAAGTTTATCGTTTGGGTCTTGTCCATCACATCATTCTCCTAATGATGTGATCCCGTTATCAAATGACATATCATGTCCATGACTAGGAAACCATAGTCATCTTTGATCAACAAGCTTGTCTATTAGAGGCATACTAGGGACATGATGTTGTCTATGTATCCACACATGTATCTGAGTTTCCGATCAATACAATTGTAGCATGGATAATAAACGATTATCATGAACAAGGAAATATGATAATAACCAATTTATTATTGCCTCTAGGGCATATTTCCAACAGTCTCCCACTTGCACTAGAGTCAATAATCTAGTTCACATCACCATGTGATTCAAATTGTTATGAATCTAACACCCAATGAGTTCTAGGGCTCGATCATGCTTTGCATGTGAGAGTGGTGTTTTAGTCAACGGGTCTGCGACATTCAGATATGTGTGTACTTTGCAAATATTTATGTCATACTGTAGACATTGCTACCACACTCCACTTGGAGCTATTCCAAATGGCTGCTCCACTATACGTATCCGGATTGCTACTAAGAGTCATCCGGATTGGTGCTAAAGCTTGCATCGACATAACTCTTTATGACGAACTCGCTATCACCTCCATAATCGAGAAACACTTCCTTAGTCTTTTAGTTACTAAGGATAATCTTGACCGTTGTCCAGTGATCCACTCCTGGATCACTCTTGTACCCCTTGATGGACTCATGGCAAGGCACACACAGGTGCGATACATAGCATGACATACTATATAGAGCCTATGGCTAAAGCATAGGGGATGACCTTCGTCCTTTCTCTTTCTTCTACCGTGGTCGATCTTTGAGTCTTACTCAACTTCACACCTTACAAATCAGGCAAGAACTCTTTCTCTGACTTATCCATTTTTAACTCTTTCAAAATCTTGTCAAGGTATGTACTCATTGAAAGTTTCATCAAGCATCTTGATCTATTTCTATAGATCTTGATGCTCAACAATTAGGTAGCTTTATCCAGGTCTTCCTTTGAAAAATTCTTTTCAAACAAGCGTTTATGCTTTATAGAAATTCTACGTCATTTCCGACCAACAATATGTCATCCACATATGCTTATCAGAAATTCTGTAGTGCTCCCACTCACTTTATTGTAAATACAAGTTTCTCATAAACTTTGTATAGAGTCAAAAACTTTGATCACCTCATCAAAGCGTATATTCCAACTCCGAGATGTTTGCTTCAGTCCATAGAAGGATTACTGAAGCTTGCATACCTTTTAGCATCGGACTGACAAAACCTTCTGATTGTATCTCATACAACCTTTCCTCAAGGAAGGAAACGATGTTTTGGCATCCATCTACCAGATATCACAATTGAAAAATGCAATAACTGCTAACATAATTCCAACAGACTTTAGCATCGCTACGAGTGAGAAATTCTCATCGTAGTCAACTCCGTGAACTTGGCAAAAACTTCTTTGCGACAAGTCGAGCTTTATAAATGGTGACATTCACCATCAGCATCTGTCTTCATCTTAAAGGTTTATTTGTACTCAACGACCTGCCGTCCAATGAGCAAGTCTACCAAAGTTTATACTTGGTTTTCATACATGGATTCTTTCTCAGATTTCATGGCCTCTAACCATTTGTCGGAATCCGGGCCCATCATTGCTTCTCCATAGCTCGTAGGTTCATCGTTGTCCAGCAACATGACCTCCAAGATAGGGTTTGTCATACCACTCAGGAGCAGTACGCATCCTTGTCGACCTACGAGGTTTGATAGTAACTTGATCCAAAGCTTCATGATCATCATCATTAACTTCATCTTCAACTGACGTAGGCTCCACAGAAACATCTTTCTGCTCTACGCTACTCTCTGGTTGAACAAAGGTTCAACAACCTCATCAAGTTCTATATTCCTCCCACTCAATTTTTTCGAGAGAAACTCTTTCTCGAGAAAGTGCCCAGTTTTAGCAACAAACACTTTGTACTTGGATTTGAGATAGACCGTATACCCAACTATTCTTAGGGTATCTTATGAAAATGCATTTTCCGCTTTGGGTTCGAGCTTATCAGACATAAGTGTCGCATTTCCAAACTCTAAGAAATGACAGCTTAGGTTTCTGCCAAACCATATGGTGTCATCTCAACGGATTTAGATGGTTCCCTATTTAAAGTGAATGTAGTTGTCTCTAATGCATAACCCCAAAACTATAGTCAAAACAATAAGAGACATCATAGCACGCACCATATCCAATAGAGCATGACTATGACGTTTGGACACACCATCACACTATGGTGTTCCAGGCGGCGTGAGTTGTGAAACAACCTTCACATTGTCTAAAGTTGTATGCCAACCTCGTAACTCAGATATTCGCCTCCACTATCATATCGTAGACATTTTACCTTCTCGTCACAATGATCTCAAACTTCACTCTGATTCTGCCTGAACTTTTCAAACGATTCAGACTTGTGTTTCATTAAGTAAATATACACTATATCCACTCAAATCAACAGTGAAGGTAAGAAAATAACGATATCCACAGCGTGCTACAACACTCATTGGATTGCATACATCAACATGTATCATTTCTAATAAGTCACTTGCCCGCTCCATCAAATCGGAAAACGAGGTCCATAGTCATCTTGCCCAAGAGGCATGGTTCGCATGTCTCAACCGATTCGAAATCGAATGAGTCCAAAGATCTATCAGCATGGAGTTTCTTCATGCAATTTATACCAATATGACATTTAGCAGCAGTGCCACAAGTATGTGGTACTATCATTATTAACTTTGTATCTTTTGGCATCAATGTTATGAACATGTGTATTACTACGATCAAGATTCAACAAACCATTCTCACTGGGTGCATGACCATTGAAGGTATTATTCATGTAAAGAGAATAACCATTATTCTCTAACTTAAATGAATAACTGTGTTGCAATAAACACGATCTAATCATGTTCATGCTCAACGCAAACACCAAATAACATTTATTTAGGTTTGTCACTAATCCGAAGGTAGAGAGAGTGTGCGATGTTGATTACATCAACCTTGGAAACATTTCCAACACACATTGTCACCTCACACTTAGCCAGTCTCCATTTATTCTATAGCTTTTACTTCGAGTTACTAACATTTAGCAACCGAACCGGTATCAAATTCGCAGGTGCTACTAGGAGTACTAGCAAGCTACACATCAATAACATGTATATCAAATATACTTCTGTCGATGTTGCCAGCCTTCTTATCTACCAAGTATCTAGGGTTGTTCCACTTCAGCGACCGCTCTCCTCATAATAGAAGCACTTAGTCTTGGGTTTGGGTTCAACTTTGGGTTGCTTCTCTGGAGCAGCAACTGACTTGCCATCCATGAAGTTTCCCTCCTTTCCCTTGCCCTTCTCGAAACTAATGATTTTACTAACCATCAACACTTGATGCTCCTTCTTGATTTCTACCTTCGCGGTGTCAAACATTGCGAACAGCTCAGGGATCATCATTTCCATACCTGGCCAAAATTATAGTTCATCACAAAGTTCTAGTAGCTTAGTGATAGTGACTCGGAGAACTATAGCAATCCCTATCTTATCTGGAAGATCAACTCCCACTTGATTCAAGCAATTGTAGCACCCAGACAATCTGAGCACATGCTCAATGATTGAGCTATTCTCCTTCATCTTGCAGGCAAATAATCTTGTTGGAGATATCATATCTCACAACATGGGCACGAGCCTGAGACAATTTCAGCTCTTAGAACATCTCATATGTTCAGTGACGTTCATAATGTTTTGGAGCCTCAATTCTAAGACGTGATGCATGACGCACTAAACTATCAAGTAGTCATCGGAACGTGCCTGTTAGATGTTCATAACATCTATAGACGACGCTAGAGGGGGTGGCGCACCAAGCGGTGCATTAAGGACATAAGCCTTCTGTGCAGCAATGAGGACAATCCTTAGATCACGGACCCAGTCCGCAATATTGCTACCATCATCTTTCAACTCTATTTCTCTAGGAACATATAAAAATTCAAGCGAGCTACAGCGTGAGCTAGTAATCTACAACATAATTTGCAAATACACTAGTGACTATGTTCATGATAATGAGTTCAATTAATCATATTACTTAAGAACTCCCAATCAAATTGACATCCCTCCAGTCATTTGAGTGATACATGATCCAAATTCACCAACTCAAGTCCGATCATCACGTGAGTTGAGGTGGTTTCAATGGTGACCATCATCATGTTGATCATATCTACTATATGGCAAATGTTCGACCTTTCGATCTCTTGTGTTCCGAGGCCATGTATCATGCTAGGATCGTCAAGTTTAACCCGAGTGTTCCACATGTGCAACATGGGCTTGCACCCGTTGTATGTGAACGTAGAGTCTATCACACCCGATCATCACGTGGTGTCTCGACACGACGAACTTTTGCAATGGTGCACACTCAGGGAGAACACAATTTATCTTGAAATTTAAATGAGGGATCACCTTATAATGCTATAGTCACCCTAAGCAAAACAAGGTGCATAAAAGGATTAACATCACATGCAAATCATAAGTGACATGATATGGCCATGAACTTGTGCTTTTGATCTCCATCCTTAAAGCACCGGCATGATCTCCATCGTCACCGGCATGACACCATGATCTCCATCATCTTGATCTCCATCAACGTGTCGCCATCGGGGTTGTCGTGCCCACCATGCTTCTACTACTATTGCTACCGCTTAGCGATAACGTAAAGCATTACATAGCGCTTAATGATTGACATGCAGGTCATACAATAATTAAAGACAACCCTATGGCTCGTGCTAGTTGTCGTACTCATTGACATGCAAGTCATGATATTCTATAAAATACATGATCATCTCATACATCACATATATCTCATCATGTAATTGGCCATATCACATCACAACATACCCTGCAAAAACAAGTTAGACGTCCTCTAATTGTTGTTGCAAGTTTTACGTGGCTGCTATGGGTAACTTAGCGAGAACAATTCTCACCTACGCAAAACCACAACGGTGATACATAAGTTGTTGTTCAACCTTCTCAAGGACTGCCTTCGTCGAATCCGATCCAACTAAAGTAGGAGAAACAGACGCCCGCCAGCCATCTTTGTGCAACGAAGTTACACGTCAGTAGATGGAACCGGTCTCTCGTAAGCGTACAAGTAAGGTTGGTATGGGCCGCTTCATCCCACAATACCGATGAACCAAAACACGACCAACGGAGGAAGCAATCTAAGCATCAACACCCACAAACTCTTTGTGTTCTACCCGAGATCTCATCTACACATAGACCTAGCTCTGATACCATTGTTGGGGAACGTTGCATGGGAAACAAAAAAATTCCTACGCACACGCAAGATCTATCTATGGTGATGAGCATCTACAAGAGGGAGAGTGGATCTACATACCCTTGTAGATCGCTAAGCAGGAAGTGTTAAGAAACGCGGTTGATGTAGTTGAACGTCTTCGCGATCCAAATCGCCGAGCGTCCCGCGATACCATCACGATCCGTTCCGTGATACGATCACGATCCGTCCCATGAGCTCATCACGATCCGTCCCGCGATCCAATCACGAATTGTCTCGCGATCTTGATCATGGTCCTTCCGATCTAGCGTCGAACGGACGGCGCCTCCGCGTTCAGCACACGTATAGCTCGATGACGATCTCCGCCTTCTTGATCCAGCCAGAGGGGGTGGAGAGGTAGATGAGTTCTCTGGCAGCGCGACGGCGTTGGGGCGATGGTGGTGGAGTAATTCCAGTAGGGCTTCGCCTAAGCACCGCTGAAAACTAATCTAGAGGAGAAAACGATCTAGAGGAAGAAGAGGGCACCACGTGGCAATTAGGGTTAGCTTTTCCCTCTAAATCCTCTAGTATATATAGGAGGGAGGGAGGGGAGGATGCAGCCTCAAACCCTCAATGTTTGGTCGAAATTGGAGGTGGGGGAGTCCTACTCCAATCCTATTAGGAGTAGGATTCCTCCTCTCCACTTGGAAACTCTTTCCACCTCTCCACCTTTGGATTTTTTTCCTTCTCAAACCTCATGGGCTTTAGTGGAGGCTTTGTCCATCCCACTAGGGGCTGGTTTGTCTCCTCCCACAGACCATGAAGCCCCTCGGGGCGTGACACCCCTTCCCGATGGTCTCCCGGTATACTACCGGCACTCCCGGTACACTACCGATGAGTCCGAAACTTTTCCGGTGACCAAAACAGGACTTACTATATATCAATCTTTACCTCCGGACCATTCTAGAGCTCCTCGTGATGTACGGGATATCATTCGGGGCTCCGAACAACCTTCGGTCACCACCATACATAACTCTATACTATCGAAACGTCACTGAACCTTAAGTGTGCAGACCCTGCTGGTTCAAGAACTATGTAGACATGACCGAGACACCTCTACGGTCAATAACCAATAGCGGGACCTGGATGCCCATATTGGTTCCTACATATTCTATGAAGATCTTTATCGGTCGAACCTCTATGTCAAGGATTCAATTAATCTTGTAGGTTGTTCCCTTTGTTCTTCAGTATGTTACTTGCCCGAGATTTGATCGTTGGCATCTCCATACCTAGTTCAACCTCGTTACTGGCAAGTCTCTTTACTCGTTCCGTAATACAAGATCATGTGGCTAACACTTAGTCACATTGCTTGCAAGGCTTATTGTGATGTTGTATTATCGAGTGGGCCTTGAGATACCTCTCCGTCACACGGAGTAACAAATCGCAGTCTTGATCCATGCAAACCCAACAGACACCCTCGGAGATACCTGTAGAGCACCTTTATAGTCACCCAGTTATGTTGTGACGTTTGATACACACAAGGCACTCCTCTAGTGTTAGTGAGTTGCATGATCTCATGGTCATAGTAACAGATACTTGACATGCAGAAAACAGTAGCAATAAACTAACACGGTCATATGCTACGTTTATTGTTTGGGTCTTGTCCATCACATCATTCTCCTAATGATGTGATCATTTATCAAGTGACATCTCATGTCCATGACTAGGAAACCATAGCCATCTTTAATCAACGAGCTAGTCTATTAGAGGCATACTAGGGACATGGTGTTGTCTATGTATCCACACATGTATTTGAGTTTCCGATCAATACAATTATAGCATGGATAATAAACGATTATGATGAACAAGGAAATATGATAATAACCAATTTATTAATGCCTCTAGGGCATATTTCCAACAATTGCATATATAAAACATTTTCAACCGAGCTACGGTTAATTAGTTATGAAATAAATCATTTTAACATGGCATATGTGCAAATTAATGTAAACGGCAAGTTTAAATATTTTTATCACATGTGAAAGTTGGAAGTTATTAATCTACACAAAATTCTAATCATTTTTCATATATAATTTGTTTTAATCCGATGCACGGATGTGAAGTTACTAAATGCATGATCATTAGGGTCTTTTCTGCAAAAACTATAATTCCTGGGATAATTAGAAAATTCACCAGACCGAAAAAAACAACGAAACGTGTCGAATCTAGAACCTGGCCCAATAGAGACATGGGCGACGGATACTATCATATGCACATGAGCGGGTTTTAGGGGCGCTCACCCGTGGGCTTGGGCCCAGGTCGGTGCTGGGCCAGCGGGAGGCGGACTAGGCCACGGGCAAGGCAAGGCCCACGTGGGGCGATGCGGTCAATGAGGCTTGACGCTCGCTCCCTCCTCGATCCTGAGTGGAGGGAGCGAGCGGCGGCGGTCAACCGCGAGGGCGGTGGCCGATGGAAGGCGGCGGCGGAGGGCGGATCCGGCAGGGCTCGGTCGGATCACGGCGGATCTAGGCGGTGGAGCTTCTTCGGCGAGGGGCGGCGGCGAGCTCGAGGGACCGGCGGCAAAGTCTTGCAGGGAAGAGAGAGGCGAGGTGAGAGAGGTTACGGGAGGAGAAGGGGAAAAGCAGAGGGAAGCGCGGCGGCCCCAGACTCCGGCGGAGCTCCGGCGAGGGACGGCGGGTCCTCTGGCTACCGGCAAGCTGACGGGAGGCGCTGCTGCAGGGATCAATAGGACGCGGCGCCGTGTGGGGAGGCTGCAGGAGCTCGCGGGTGGCGGCAGGCAGCGCTCGGCCTAGATCGGGCATGGATGGGCTTGGCGGGCTTCGGCTGGAAGTGGGAGGCAGGAGGCTGATGATTGGGTTGCACGGATTTCGAGGCTAAGCCTAGGGTTGCCTCATTTGGATGCTAGGGGCCTATTTATAGCAATTAGGGGCTAGGGTTAGGGGGTTTTGCTCCGTTTTTGGACCGTTCGATCTCGGTCGGACGGCCCGGAAGCGGAGGGGGCTGCTAGCTGGGCTAGTGGGATGTGTAGTGGGCTTTGGTCTGAGATGAGAGGGAAGGTGGAAGCCCGTGACAAGAGTTTAAAACACCGAAAAACGTCCGACGAATAAACCGATGACCGCACTGCTACGACTGACCATTCGGGTATCAAACGAACTCGGAATGCGACGAAATTTGGCACGCGGTCTACCTACAATATAATAAGACCGCACGCCAACTTTCAACCCAATCCGAGAATATTTTAAATGCACTTTTAAAAACAATATTTTTCAATGTCGTGGGCGCGTGCGTGTGTGGTTGGTCTCGAAACAGGCAACGGCAAGAACGGAGAGAACCGGCAACCACAAACGGATGCAAGTTTTCAAAAACGAGTGGCGATGCGATGCAGATGATGCAAATGATGTGATGATGAATGCAACACCCAAACGAAACACAAACGAGAATGGAAATAAAAGGTAAATCTTCTAGAGCGTCGGTCCCGGGTTATAACAACTCTCCTCCACTACACAAGGATCTCATCCCGAGATCTAGAATGAGAAGGGGAAGACAAAGAGCGAGAGGTAAACTTAGTTGCTTCTCTGACAAACGAGTGAAACCCATGATCATTGAAGGTTTCAACGAGATGAAGAATGACATGAGGAACAAGCAAGAATTCACAAGAAATTTCGGCAGTACTTCGGTAGGATAGAGGGGCAAAATTGATATGAAGGAAATAAATTGAAAGAGAGACACCAAACTTCAGTTGGATTAGAATCAAAACTTCATAAGACAGAAGGATGATGAAAAGATTTCACAACACTTCGGTAAATTGAATAAGCAAAGAGAGAACATGATCTTAAACAAACTAGATGATGGTTAAAAGAGAGCAACATGACAACGCTTCCGGAAGAAAAGAATAGAAACTAGATCATTGGAAGGAAAGAACGGAGAAGAAAATAACAACTTCTACCACCATTGAACTTGAAAAGCATCTTACAAGAAGAGATTGAACGGGGTTGTTGAAAAATCAACAACGAAAAGAACAAACTTGTTGTGGACTTATGGAAAAACATCTCAAAATTATGAGGTGACAACCGGCCACTGACAAAACAAGGATTGCTTGGGAGCAAAAGGGATGAAAACTTGTTTCACCAAGAAGAGGAGGAGAAAACTTGGATCATTTAAGACACCATGATAGCAACAATCCGTAGGAAATTCTTTAGGTGAAATCCAACCCAAGATAACTCCGAGAAGATTAGATGGGTTTACTTATCTCATTCTTGACAAATTCCTTCGAGACTTCTCATACTCAAGAATTTAATAAACCATCTCAAAAGACAATGAAGAGGAATTGAAATTAGAAAACCAAGATAAAGAACACTTGATCACCTTTAACAAGAATCTTGAGGAACAATTCGAGAGGAATTACATCTTTAACAGCCACCATAAAAAACCATTGGGATGAACTCCGGAATGAAAGGTTGATAGAAAAGAATTGACGGTTGCGAAAAGACAAGATTGAGGCCTTCCAATGATTTAGATGATGCTTCGGGGCAAGATACGTGAGCAAAACTAGGAACTTCGGAAAAGAAAGATGACCACTTGGGATAAGGAATTTGATATCATGAAAAACTTCGGAAGAAGGATCGAAATCACTTGGATGAAACAAGAATAAGAATTATGATATGCCTATCCTTCATCAAGTTAAATTGATGACAAACAATGGATTTGGCATACCCGTTATACTTTTGGAAGAGATAGGAAATATAGATAGAGCACAAACTTGAAGTGGTCTTGAACAATACACCGGAAAGAATTAGAACTAAAGAGGACACATGAGAATGAAGAGATCAAGATTTGCCTAATAGAAACTGAACAAGGCATCGGAATAATTGAGATACGAACGAAGGAACAACAATTGAGAAGAATTTGAGAATGAAAGCTGGAAGCTGAGAACGAAGAAATCTTCTAAAATGATGGCCTTCGAAGGATCGAGAAATGAAAACAACTCTGAATGCACTGAATAGATATGGGAGAAATAACTCATGATCAAAACAATTTGAGATGATAGCAACAGCCTGAAACCATGAATCTTTGGAAGAACGAACAACGATTTAAGAGAAATTGTCCTTTGGTCTTCAATGCTGAGACTGATGACGAGAAACAACACCATGAATTACTGAGATACTCCGGAATAATGAATAAGGAAAGGTTGAGCCAACGATGAAAATGATTCGAAGCGATCTTGGAAGAGGAATACGACTGATGAAAATCATTCTTGCATCATATTTGAAAAGAACTTGAGGACATCTCCGAAACGATTAGAAGAGTCAGGTAGTATCCTAGGAAAAAAACTGTGGGTTATGGGCCCACTCAAAAGAAACCAGCATTGAAACAATTGATTAAAAGAGAGATTGCATCGGTACAAATTAAGAACTTGATGAAGTGAGAACCTCGAAATAATTTGGAAGGAATGAAAGAAAACACGAATCTCTGAGATATCTTCAGCCTCCAGATAGAACAGAGAGAGACGAATAAACAAGAGAGTCTTGGAAAAGAAATTCCAACATGGAAACCATTGAGCGAATGAGAAAGGATAAGATGAGCACCGAAGCTTGAATTGAATCCAACGGAGAACAAGAACAACAAGAACAAATAATGTGAGGATAGACCTTTAAATCAAAACTCTTGAGAATCTCCACAAGTAATCACCGGCAACAAATGAAGAAATGATAGTGGAAGCATTGGTGAAGAGAAAGGCACTTGGAAGAGAATTTAATCATTGAAGAAAAAGGGTTGGAGGGTGGGAAAAACAAAGACAACTTGAGACAGATGAGACGAGCTCCAGAAAGAAATGAGAATTGATCTTGCAATATTGAAGAGGATAGAACTATCTTGAAGAGAAGCACACCGACAGGAAAAGAATTGATATGATAACTTGATTGGGCAAAAGAATTATCATTCCCACATAAATATAAGAACACTTCTTAGGAAAGATATGACATCACCACTTGACATCGAAGCAACTTGAATTACCATACACAAAACAAAACAAAACAAAGGATGGGGCTTATGAAACAAGCCACAACAAATTCATGATAGAGATTCCGCTCGATATTTTCGTGGTAAGGTTCGCATGGGCTCGATCGTACATTGGATTGTCATATTGAAATGACGCTCGAATATGCTCCCGAGGCATAGCGAACTACAAGGCTTAACGAAGCATAAATCGAGACTGTCCTCTGTAAGAAAGACCGTGAACAAACGAATCCACTAGATGTCGAACCCCAACCTCACATCATGATCTATTGGAAGATAGCCTAGGTAACTACTTGAATTCCCACCTAAGAACTTCCGAAAACTTTTTGGTTATGCAATCCGGTGTTGGGGATACAAGGAGGAAATATCTCACACAACTAACAAACCTACACCCCAACTGTATCCATCCTTCAACACATAACCAGAGGCTTTCGCAAGTCCATCTAACTCGGATCCTCGAAAGCACAACGATACTAACCATGGTGGTACCCCGGACGCCTCCCCAGTACTAGGTGACTCCGACCTTATCTCACCACGACAAGTATTGAAGCAATTCCGAACACCCTCCATCCTGAGATATTAAGGAAGCTGAATGATAACGATGTGCCTAGAATTCCCTGGAGCTCAACTCCCCGGAAGAAATCAAGTTAGATAGGAGGTACCAAGACAGAACTCTGTCACATCGGTATCATATAGTTTCCAAAATACCCGCGTGATCCTAAAAAATTTGAGAGAGAAGAGGAGTAGAAACAAAATTCCTAAGTCGAATACCTCACTAGAGTATAGAAGAGGAGTAAAAAGAAACCTACTCTCTGATATAACTAGACTCAAAATAGTTTTTACTAGACTTGACTCGGCCAAGGTTTGATCAATCAAGGGGGCTCCTAGGTTGGTACAGGCTTTGATACCAACTTGTCATGCCCAAGATGCGATCCTATCCTTATTTTGGCATGAGGGCCTCGACAGGGATAGAAGTGCATCTCGTCATGGTGCAAGAATAGATATCATTACAAGTACATGTACAGAAGAGATGAGTATATGGAATTGGCTTACACTCGCCACAAGTTACATCAATATCGCATCAATACAACAACATATTCAAACATCATATAGAAGAGCAGGGTCCGACTACGGACGAAAACAAAGGACAAAATGGCATCCATCCTTGCTATCCCAAGCTGCCGCCTGGAACCCATCCTAGATCTATGAAGAAGAAGAACTCCAAATCAAACAAGCAACGTGCTCTCATCAAATCATCGCATTACCTGTACATGTAACTGTTGTTGTAGTAATCTGTCAGCCACAAGGGACTCAGCAATCTCATTTCCAAGGGTATCAAGACTATTAAAGCTTAATGGGAGAGGTATGGTTAAGTGGTGAGGCTGCAGCTAGCGACTAAGCATTTATTTGAGTGGCTAACTTACGAGTACAGAAAGTAAAGTATGGTGGTCTACGCATAACGAACGTGAACTAGTAATGATCACTAACTGATTCTAAACACCTACTTACGTCAAACACAACCCCACTGTGTTCTCTTTCGGATAAGAACTCACGAGAAGAGACAGTCACGGTTATGCACATCGTTGGTTTATTTTATTTGAGTTTACTTCAAGTTTGTTTTGACCGGGTGTTAAACAAAGTATCCAAGTTTGCCACATAACCGCGGGCACGGCTTTTCGAAAGATTTAACCCTGCACGGGTGCTCCAACTCATCCATCACAAATTAACCATACGCCACAGGAATAACCTTGACCATGGATCTCGTGATCCTCATAAGCAATTCCAAAGAAAATCCGACACCTCGAGATAGCCCAAAGAAGATTAGAGTTCCTCACGCAAGATATTCAAGAAAGGTAAAATAAATCCAGCAAGGTCGTCTGATGTGTCAACAACCCCGATAAGAGCCGCGTATCTCGTTCTCAGGACATGACAGATGGGTCTAGCTATAGGGAAAAACAAATCCCCGAGTTTTCTCAAGGCGGACCCACAGGCAACCCGTTTTGGACCAACACTCATGAGGAGCACTAGCCCGGGTTGTTGATTAATTATTCACGGGGTGATCATGCCCTATGCAAATTTTAGTTGTTATTAAGCAAATAGTACCAATGTTGGGCCTTGTCAGACAAGTTTTATCCTAAAACAAAGATCAAGGGGGTCCCCATAACAACCCCGAGTATGTTAGGAGCGCTCAATTATGGAACATAACACCGATTCATAAGTAACTAGGGGCGGCAAGAGTGGAACAAAACACCAAGCACAAGGTCAAGCCTTCCACCCTTTACCAAGTGTATAAGTGCATTAAATTAAATACCAATAATATCGTGTTAACAAAAGAATGTCCATGTTGTCACATGGAAGCAATTGCACCTGCAACTAGAAACGCTATAAGAAGGGCTGAGCAAGCGGTAACATAGCCAAACAAAGGTTTGTTGGGATGTGGAGGGGTTAGAGGCTTATCATGGCAATGTTGGGAGGCTTGACAAACAAGTGGTAGGTAGCGTGACATAGCGACAGAAAATGAGACATCTAGCATGGCAATGATAGTAGTGGTATCCAGGGAAATGTGTCATCTTGCCTGAGATCCCGCTTGGAAGAAGAACGAGCCCATGAAGAATACGAGCCAACGTAGTCGAACGAATCCTCACACTCTGAATGCTTTCGGAACTCTATGGAGAAGAAGCAATCCGGAAATAACAATCAACACAAGATACACCACAACATATGCATGACACGATGCACACAAAATATGATGCATGTCCGGTTTAAAAATGCAACGCAGGGCATGGCATGGCAGGCACAACAAACAACCACTGCATATTAAGTGAAGTTCAATATGAAACAAGTTGCATATTGACGAAACTCCACGTTCGAATTATTTAGTTCACTCCCGTTTAGGTACTCATCAATATTAAATGTTGTTAAACATGGCAAGAGGTGAAGCATGAACAACTATATCATCTAGGCATTTTAAATGGTGCCGGAAGCAACATATCGCATTTCCGAAACATCCCCGTAAGCATAATATGAATTTGGTCCAGAGCTGTACTAACCATATTCTAGAGTTGTTAAACAGCAAAATAAACGTCACCATGTGATTCTACAAAAAAATTCTAGTCAAGTTACATATATAAAACATTTTCAACAGAGCTACGGTTAATTAGTTATGAAATAAATCATTTTAACATGGCATATGTGCAAATTAATGTAAACAACATGTTTAAATATTTTTATCACATGTGAAAGTTGGAAATTATTCTACACAAAATTCTAATCATTTTTCATATATAATTTGTTTTAATCCGATGCACGGATATGAAGTGATTAAATGCATGATCATTAGGGTCTTTTCTGCAAAAATAGTAATTCCTGGTCTTTTCTGCAAAAACAGTAATTCCTGGGATAATTAGAAAATTCGCCAGACCGAAAAAAACAACGAAATGGGCCGAATTTGGAACCTGGCCCAACAGAGACATGGGCGAGGGATATTATCATACGCACATGAGCGGGTTTTAGGGGCGTTCACCCATGGGCTTGGGCCCAGGTCGGTGAGGGGCGATGCTGGGCCGGCGGGAGGCGGACTGGGCCGCGGGCGAGGCGAGGGCCACGCAGGGCAAATGCGGTCAACTGTGCTCGATGCTCGCTCCCTGCTCGATCCCGAGCGGAGCAAGCGAGCGGCGGCGGTGGTCAACCGCGAGGGCGGCGGCCGACGGAAGGCGGCGGCGGAGGGCGGGTCCCAGCGGATCTGGGCGGCGGAGCTTCTCTCGCGAGGGGCGCGGCGAGCTCGAGGGACCGGAGGCAAAGTCCTGCAGGGGGGAGAGAGGCGAGGTGAGAGAGGTTACGGGAGCAGAAGGGGAAGAGGAAAGGGAAGGGCGGCGGCTCCAGACTCCGGCGGAGCTCCGTCGAGGAGCGGCGGGTCCTCCGGCGACCGGCGAGCTGACGGGAGGCGCTGCTGTCGGGATCAACGGGACGCGCCGCCGTGTGGGTAGGCTGCAGGAGCTCGCGGGCGGCGGCAGACGACGCTCGGCCCAGATCGGGCCCGGGCGGGCCTGGATGGGCTTGGCGGGCTTCGGCTGTAGGTGGGAGGCAGGAGACTGATGATTGGCGCACACGGATTTCGAGGCTAAGTCTAGAGTTTTTTGATTTGGACGTTAGGGATCTATTTATAGCAATTAGGGTTAGGGGTTTTTGCTTCGTTTTTTGGCCGTTCAATCTCGATCGGATGGCCCAGAAGCGGAGGGGGCTAGCTAGGTGGGCTAGTGGGTTGTGTGGTGGGCTTTGGTCTGAGATGAGAGGGAAGGTGGCAGCCCGTGACAAGAGTTTAAAACATCGAAAAACGTCCGACGAATAAACCGATGACTGCACTGCTACGACTGACCGTTCGGGTATCAAATGAACTCGGAATGCGACGAAATTCAGCAGGCGGTCTACCTACAATATAATAAGACCGCACGCCAACTTTCAACCCAATCCGAAAATATTTTAAAGGCACTTTTAGAAACAATATTTTTCAATGCCGCGGGCACGTGCGTGTGTGGTTGGTCTCGAAACAGGCAACAGCAAGAACGGAGAGAACCTGAAACTACGAACGGATGCAAGTGTTCGAAAATGAGTGGCGATGCCATGCAGATGATGCGAATGATGCGATGATGAATGCAACATCCAAACGAAACATAGACGAGAATAAAAATAAAAGAAAAATCTTTTAGAGCGTCGGTCCCGGACTGTTACACTGATTTACAATACCGTCAAATATTTGATGTCCAAATTCTGGCTCTAACCAAATGTTGAACACTACTAATTATGACTTAATGACCACAGTAACAACATGGTGCATGTCAAAAAAATTACTACTAATGGAGAGAGCTAACATTGATCTATAACATCTTCAATATACTCTGTTGGAAAAAGTACTATAAATGCAACATATCTCGGTTGAAAACTTCTCTAACTTCCAAGCAGTAGGAAAACATCGCATAGCTAATTACGAGCTAAAAAACAACTTATTTTCATCATGCACACACAAAAAATCTATATATTTCAAAGCTCATACATTATCTTCAACTTCTTACTTCGCTTCTCCCGACGAATCCTAGTCGAAATGTTTCAATGACTCCAGAAAGTGCTTAACTAATGCAAAAAGAAAAAAAAGCATATGTATTTAGGGACTAATCAGACTGAACAAATATAGCATGCATGTGGAGGAAACCAAAAAAAATGGATAGATATTACCTTGATCTATCCTTTCTTCAACTTCAAGATTTTCTAAATCAATCTTCTAATGGATCAAAATGGTAGTCAAAAGGGTAATTTTCTTCACTACGACATATGCTAACAGAGAGAAAACTGAGCCGAGAGAGAGCAAAGAGAGATAGTGAGTGAGTGGGGTGATGGTTGCTGGGAAACGAGGCATTTTAAATAGAGTAGAGAGAGCTAGGAGAGCGAGGTCACGAGCAGTGTCGACATAAACAGCCAAACTACACCAACCTACAACCACGGAACCAAGGGAGCGGTCGCGTCGCGCGCAGGTGCAACAACAACGATGGATGCCACCTCGCCTGTTGGTGGGCCCTCCCACCACAGTGGCTCCGTTCCGTCGCGACTCGCCGTTGATGGCTACAGGTGCCGCGTGTCGGCTGGCGCATCTATTGTTACGATAGTTTTGTCAATACCATCGAAGAGGGACAGGGATCCAGTGTCTTACATGTGTCAAGGCACGCGTTGCCTTGAGCTCTCCCCATCCACCCTTTAATGTGCATCGAACAGCCAGAATGAGTCAACGCGAAAACTGCCTCGGTCCTTTCCTCCTCCATCCTTCGCTCCTTCCTCCTCACGTAGGCGGGTGTTCCCGGGCAGAGCTTTGCCGCCGGCGCCGCCATGGGAAAGGAATCCGTGCGAGCTCTGGCGGCGGCCACTCGCTAGATAAAACAACAACGACGACCGCCTCCGCCCACCTCTGGCTGCTCCCACCGCCATCATCCGGCGGCTCGCTCCGCCCCCTCCGACGGCTCGCTCCGCCCCCTCCGACGTCCTTCCTGTCTAATCTCTCAACACAGAGGGCGTCCTTGCAGCAGCTTCGTATTCACGTTTCTTCAGACAAACGATTCCAGTAGCAAGTACCAAACAATTTCAGAACAAGAAGTCTAACATTCAGACTGCTAGCAACATAAACTTGAACATGAACATTCAGTTAACAGACCATCAGGAACAGAATTTTAGTAGCAGAAAATTAAAGACAACACAAATATTTTTGTAATCAAAAGAACATTTCTATAGCACAATTAAAATTACATGGACTGATTATAAGGACAGATTACAAAAACATTTGTGTAGCACAATTAAATTTACACGGACAGAGTACAAGAACAATTGCATAACACGTTAATCATAGACAGCCAACAGATACAAAATTCAGTGAACTGAAGACTTTCGTAAAAATTAACTGAAAATGAAAGAATTGAACCTGAGGCCAACATTATATGAATTAAAATAGTAAACTCGAAATGAATTGAACGATATAGAAACTTTTTAGCATTTAACACTTGAATTTGGCATCAACAACCTGCTCTTACATAATTTTTCAAGTAGATAAATTAGGCCAATCTACTTGTACACTTAGGCCACGAAAGACTATAGTCAACCCCAAAATCCAAAATACTATAGTCATCTTTGTCCAAAATACTAGTCAAAATGTCCAAAATACTATCTAACAAGCTTGTACATGTTAGAACAAATCTTCATCATAAACACCACCGGGGGGAGCCATCAAGAGCTGTGTGTAACTAAGGGTTGTGTTACTCTCTTGAAGCTCCACGTTTTCTCTTTTATCACCATCGTCCTCCTCCACTCTCACTTGAGGTTGTCCACCATCATTTTTCTTTGGCTGCTGCCATGAAATTTTTGGTATTTAGTTAAGCAATAATTGGCAACAATATATCATGTATAGTTTGGAACATACCTTTGCTCCCTTTTTTTTTGGACGAGGCAACATTAGTTGGCTTGCGCTTCCCCTTGAGTAACTTATCAAGCCAACCTCGATTTCTCCTAAAATTTTTTGATTTAACCTTTTTTTTCTTGAGCTTTGAACTAAGAAACTCACTAGTTAGTTGCACATTTGGGTCAACATTTTCTTGGTCATCACATGGCTTGTTCGTAGCATTCAAAGTTGCATTGAGTTTCTCATCTAGTTGTGGACCAACACAATCAAGTGCATTTTCTAGTATCAAGCGGCATTTTCGAGAGTTGGCTACTTTATATGCCATAGTGTGAAATTTGTGAGACACACCCTTGTACCAAAGTTGGGCTTCCAACTTGGGATTCTCTACCACATTCCTTCCTTGTCTATCTTGTATGCTTCCATTGCGTGCTTCTCTAGTAGAGAAACGGAGAAGGTCGGTTGAGGCGGGCTCGCCGGCGCGTGGAGGCGGTCGTCGAAGCTGAGGTACGACGCCCCGCCGTCACAGTGGGGACGGGGACCTCGTCGAAGCGGGGCGGGAAGGAGAAGGCCGTGGGGGCGGAGGGGATTTCCGGCGTGGTTTATCCGGTGGCCGGCGGCGGAGCTCCCATGGCTCTCTTCCTCCCGGCGGCACAGCTCTGCCCTGGAGTTCCCGCCCGCGAAGCTCCTTTCCCGCGGTAAATTGCCTCTTCGCATGAGGAAGGAGCGAAGGACAGAGGCAGTTTTTACGTTGACTCATTCTGGCCGTTGATGCACATTGGAGGGTGGATGGGGGGGGGGGCTCAAGGCAACGCGTGCCTTGACACATGCAAGGCACTGGATCCCTGTCCCATCAAGAGGTGATCCTTTTGGTCAATTCGACTGGACAGATGGTCCTTTTGAACAACAATTCCATAGCCGATAATCCGACGAATGAACCCCAATCCTCAACACAAACAGCTTTCCGGAACAATTACCACGAGCGGACAACAGTGGCTTTTGGTCTACAAATATTGCCTGGGCTGGCATCACGGTAAAGAGGACAAAATGCATCAGCAACATGCTCAAGCAGCGCTCACAGTCAGACCAACAACACAAGCAACCCTTTGATAGATCCTCCAACACATGTGAGAAGGGCAGAAGGCAAAGGTACGCAGAAAATGACCCTTCCCATCCCATACAAATTTGAGCAGGCTTCACGTGCATTACGAATCGCAGGAACCAGCTCAGCGCACCTAGATCAGCGCTCATGCTCTCCTGACGCATACCAATCTTCCGTCATCGCAGATTCAGATCATTCCTACTGAGTTGGTGTGAGCTATGGCACAGGTGCACAAGCCAGTATCACAAGTTTGGCTGCTGTCATCGCCAGCAAATAGTAGAATCATAGATCCACAGGCCACAGCCAACAAACTGGTTCAATGATTATTTATTGCAACAGATGGAGGGAGAGAACAAAGACTTGCTACTCAGAGAGCACAAAAATCAAAGGAGCAAACTAAGATCATTCACCTACTGGGCAAATACAGAAAAGAGCAGGTCCGTTTCAGGGAGCATTCGTTCCGGAGACAATGCGTGTCAAAGGGAGAAGCAGGAAACCGCTGCAAGCAAATCTTACTTTGCTTGAGGATGCGAGGCGATGAAGTCAACTGCCGTCTTGATGGAATCGATCTTCTCTGCCTCATTGTCGGGGATCTCGAAACTGAATTCTTCCTCAAAGGCCATGACGATCTCGACCGTGTCCAGGCTGTCCAGGCCAAGGTCCTTCTGGAAATGCGCATTAGGCGTCACCTGCAAGGTTTAGCAGAAACATTAGAGCAGACTAACAGCAGTTTAAAGAACCTCACAACAAACATTACAAACAGTGAGAAACAACATTATACATGTCACTCGAGTTCAGTTGTACAGAGAACCAACCAACTATAGATGGACAATAGAAGTGTCAGTGTGACTATAAAACAATTAAAAGGAAAATGTCATTAGATAATAGATACTGAACAGAAAATGCTGGCGTGCAGGCAGTCCACCACACTGCCGTCTTAAGTTCATGACAGCAAGAAACAAAATTCAGCACTTATTTGTTTCAAGGCCCAAATAAATATACTTGTAGGCATAACACAGAGCATCCGGTACAAGGCCAGTGGCCAACTTTGGCATGACTTTGAGCTACCTGTGAGTCTAGTCACCCTTAGACCCAAAGCCATGGCTTGCAATGACCCTATACAGTGCACTCACCATTAGCTCAACTACACTAAGCTTGACTAAAACTACAGTGTACATAAATTTTAGTTAGCATGCTTGACCCCAGCCTAACAACTCAAGCTTTAGGTCAAAGGCGTGCAACAAAATAAACAGAAAAAGTACCAACACGCCATGCCAATTTTGTAGCAGAGTATCAACTTAGCAGTAGCATTTGATTAATGCCATCCATCCGAACCCATTAGCATTGAAATTCTTTTCCCCATATTGAGTTTTGTGCAATTCACACCACAAAATCAGCAAACTTCATTACCACAATAAATAGTAAAAATAACTGCAAAGCACATAACAGATAGCTGAAGTAAGATCTATACACTAAGACAAGGACAATAAAATCAAACAATGTTACCAATATAACTACCTGGCGCACATATATTAAACTAATTTCAGATAGACATATATACAAAAGAAATTCGGTTATAGGAAGAAAAACTTGTTTAAAATAACAAAGTTTCATCGATAATATATTGACCTAATTCAAATAGGAAATTAAAGGTCTATTACTTAACACATGGTAGAGTAAATGAACATTTGGCCACACGACAGTCATGGGAGTATATTAACAAGATGCCCAATACTTCCAGAATTAGATAACAGAAACGGGGAGATAAAATTTAAATATGAAACTAGATGAGACACCTGAAGAAAACAGAGTCAACATTGTACTAATAGTGAGTATTCGCACTGAAGATATAGAATCAGCAACTTAATCTGCAAGTCTGCACATGCCGATGCGGAACTAGACCATCGTAGAGGTGCCCAATGTCCACTCCAGACCAAATTAGTCAACAATCAGGTATGTACCCATTTTTTTCTTTCTAAACTAGCTTATCTAATCGTCTCTAATTTTACGCCTAGATCTTCTTGGACGATCTAATTCACTCGATAACATGAACCAACAGACCAGCGACGGGAGCCAAAACCCTATATACATACATGCCTACAAGGTACGAGATCCGAATCCTTCCAGCCAAACGCACGGGGCCGCACAACCGCACTCTTGCCGCGCTTACCTTGGAGGGCTCGATCTTCTGGAAGTTCTTGATGACGGAGACGACGCGGTCGGCGACCTCGGCCTTGTCGAGGAACGACCCCTTCTCCACCTCCGTGGTGGAAGACAGGAGCCTGGCGACGGGCACGCTTCCCGCTGCCGCCGCTGCGACCGCGGGGCGCGCCACCGGCACGCGGAGGTGGTTCAGGAGGGCTCTCCTCGCCGCCGCCATCGCCATTCCCCTCTCGTCTCGGTTGGTGCAGTCGTGCAGCGAGTGGGGAGAAGGGCAACGTGGGCGACCTGCGGCTGCGGTGGTCCGGGCTGATGCTAATCGTCATCGATCGATCGTACGCATCGGGGCCCATTCCGAGGCGGCCTTACAAACTTGCTAGTGGGCCGAATGTTAAGGACAGATCTAGCTCATAGCTGACGTAACCTACGGCCTGTTAGCAAAGTGCCCGTAACAGAGGGGAAAAAAAGCGAAATCAAAGCTCGCTCTATCGCTTTTTCTTGCAGTTTCATTTTTGAAGGTCATAACAGTAATATAGAAGCTCATTCTTTAACTATATGCTCTTAATTTAGCTTATGAGCTCATGTGTGGTTTGGCCAACCACATGATGTAAATATTATCCCACTCTCTACGGACTTTGCTCAGTAAAGACTAAGCCTTCCACTTAAAAAAGAAGAAGCAACGGGACACGGCGCCGCGGGGGTCAACGGGACGTGGCGCCGCGTGAGGAGGCTGCAGGAGCTCGCGGGCAGCGGCAGGCGGTGCTCGGCCCAGATCGGGCCCGGGCGGGCCTGGATGGGCTTGGCGGGTCGGCTGGAGGTGGGAGGCGGGAGGCTGATGATTGGGTTGCACGGATTTCAAGGCTAAGCTTAGGGTTGCCTGATTTGGACGCTAGGGGTCTATTTATAGCAATTAGGGGCTAGGGTTAGGGGGGTTTGCTCCGTTTTCGGACCGTTCGATCTCGATCGGACGGCCTGAAAGCAGAGGGGGCTAGCTAGGTGGGCTAGTGGGGTGTGTAGTGGGCTTTGGTCTGAGATGAGAGGGAAGGTGGCAGCCCGTGACAAGAGTTTAAAACACCGAAAAACGTCCGACGAATAAACCGATGACCGCACTGCTGCGATTGACCATTCGGGTATCAAACAAACTCGGCATGCGACGAAATTCGGACGCGGTCTACCTACAATATAATAAGACCGCACGCCAACTTTCAACCCAATTCGAGAATATTTTAAAGGCACTTTTAAAAACAATATTTTTCAATGTCGTGGGCGCGTGCGTGTGTGGTTGGTCTCGAAACAGGCAACGGCAAGAACGGAGAGAACCGACAACTACAAACGGATGCAAGTTTTTGAAAACGAGTGGCGATGCCATGCAGATGATGCAAATAATGCGATGATGAATGCAACACCCAAACAAAACACAGGCGAGAATGGAAATAAAAGGGGAATCTTCTAGAGCGTCGGTCCCGGGCTGTTACAACTCTTCTCCACTACATGAGGATCTCATCCCGAGATCTAGAATGAGAAGGGGAAGACAAAGAGCGAGAGGTAAACTTAATTGCTTCTCTGACAAACGAGTGAAACCCATGATCATTGAAGGTTTCAACGAGATGAAGAATGACATGAGGAACAAGCAAGAATTCACAAGAAATTTTGGCAACACTTCGGTAGGATAGAGGGGCAAAATTGATATGAAGGAAAGAAATTGAAAGAGAGACACCAAACTTCAGTTGGATTAGAATCAAAACTTCATAAGACGGAAGGATCATGAAAAGATTTCACAACACTTCGGTAAATTGAATAAGCAAAGAGAGAACATGATCTTAATCAAACTAGATGATGGTTGAAAGAGAGCAACATGACAACGCCTCCGGAAGAAAAGAATAGAAACTAGATCGTTGGAAGGAAAGAATAGAGAAGAAAATAACAACTTCTACCACCATTGAACTTGAAAAGCATCTTACAAGAAGAGATTGAACGGGGTTGTTGAAAAATCAACAACGAAAAAAAAAACTTGTTGTGGACTTATGGAAAAACATCTCAAAATTATGAGGTGACAACCAGCCACTGACAAAACAAGGATTGCTTAGGAGCAAAACGGATGAAAACTTGCTTCACCAAGAAGAGGAGGAGAAAACTTGGATCATTTAAGACACCATGATAGCAACAATCCTGATGAAGTTCTTTAGGTGAAATTCAACCCAAGATAACTCTAAGAAGATTAGATGGGTTTACTTATCTCATTCTTGACAAATTCCTTCGAGACTTCTCATACTCAAGAATTTAATAAACCATCTCAAAAGACAATGAAGAGGAATTGAACTTAGGAAACCAAGATAAAGAACACTTGATCACCTTCAACAAGAATCTTTAGGAACAATTCGAGAAGAATTACATCTTTAACAGCCACCATAAAAACCATCGGGATGAACTCCGGAATGAAAGGATGATAGAAAAGAATTGACGGTTGCGAAGAGACAAGATTGAGGCCTTTCAATTATTTAGATGATGCTTCGGGGCAAGATACGTGAGCAAGACTAGGAACTTCGGAAAGGAAATATGACCACTTGGGATAAGGAATTTGATATCATGAACAACTCCGAAAGAAGGATTGAAATCACTTGGATGAAACAAGAATAAGAATTATGATATGCCTATCCTTCATCAAGTTAAATTTATGACAAACAACGGATTTGGCATACCACTTATCCTTTTGGAAGAGATAGGAAAGATAGATAGAGCACAAACTTGAAGTGGTCTTGAACGATACACTAGAAAGAATTAGAACTAAAGAGGACACATGAGAATGAAGAGATCAAGATTTGCCTAATAGAAACTGAACAAGGCACCGGAATAATTGAGATATGAACGAAGGAACAACAATTGAGAAGAATTTGAGAACGAAAGCTGAAAGCTGAGAACGAAGAAATCTTCTAAAATGATGGCCTTCGGAGGATCAAGAAATGAAAACAACTCTGAATGCACCGAATAGATATGGGAGAAATAACTCATGATCAAAACAATTTGAGATGATAGCAACAGCCTGAAACCATGAATCTTTGGAAGAATGAACAACGATTTAAGAGAAATTGTCGTTTGGTCTTCAATGCTGAGACTGATGACAAGAAACAACACCATGAATTATTGAGATACTCCGAAATAATTAATAAGGAAAGGTTGAGCCAACGACGAAAATGATTCAAAGCGATCTTGGAAGAGGAATATGACTGATGAAAATCATTCTTGCTTCATATTTGAAAAGAACTTGAGGACATCTCCGGAACGATTAGAAGAGTCAGGTAGTATCTTGGGAAAAAACCTGTGGGTTATGGGACCACTCAAAAGAAACCACCATTGAAACAATTGATTAAAAGAGAGATTGCACCGGTACAAATTAAGAACTTGATGAAGTGAGAACCTCGAAATAATTTGGAAGGAATGAAAGAAAACATGAATCTCTGAGATATCTTCAGCCTCCAGATAGAATAGAGAGAGACGAATAAACAAGAGAGGCTTGGAAAAGAAATTCCAACATGGAAACCATTGAGCGAATGAGAAAGGATAAGATGAGCACTGAAGCTTGAATTGAATCCACCGGAGAAGAATAACAACAAGAAGAAATAATATGAGGATAGACCTTGAAATCAAAACTCTTGAGAATCTCCACAAGGAATCACCGGATACAGATGAAGAAATGATAGTGGAAGCATTGATGAAGAGAGAGGCACTTGGAAGAGAATTTAATCATTGAAAAAAAGGGTGGGGGTGGGAAAAACAAAGACAACTTGAGAGAGATGAGACGAGCTCCAAAAAGAAATGAGAATTGATCTTGCGATATTGAAGAGGATAGAACTATCTTGAAGAGAAGCACGCCAGTAGGAAAAGAATTGATATGATAACTTGATTGGGCAAAAGAATTATCATTCCCACATCAATATGAGAACACTTCTTAGGAAAGATACGAGATCACCACTTGACATCGAAGCAACTCGAATTACCATATACAAAACAAAACAAAGGATGGGGCTTATGAAACAAGCTAGAACAAATTCATGACAGAGATTCCGCTCGATATTTTCGTGGTAAGGTTCGCATGGGCTCGATCGTACATTGGATTGTCATATTGAAATGACACTCGAATATGCTCCCGAGGCATAGCGAACTACAAGGCTTGACGAAGCATAAATAGAGACTGTCCTCTGTAAGAAAGACCGTGAACAAACGAATCCACTAGATGTCGAACCCCAACCTCACATCATGATCTATTGGAAGATAGCCTAGGTAACTACTTGAATTCCCACCTAAGAACTTCCGAACACTTTCTGGTTATGCAATCCGGTGTTGGGGATACAAGGAGGAAATATCTCACACAACTAACAAACCTACACCCCAACTGTATCCATCCTTCAACACATAACCAGAGGCTTTCGCAAGTCCATCTAACTCGGATCCTCGAAAGCACAACGATACTAACGATGGTGGTACCCCGGACGCCTCCCCAGTACTAGGTGACTCTGACCTTATCTCACCATGACAAGTATTGAAGCAATTCCGAACACCCTTCATCCTGAGATACTAAGGAAGCTGAATGATAACGATGTGCCAAGAATTCCCTGGAGCTCGACTCCAAGGAAGAAATCAAGTCAGACAGGAGGTACCAAGACATAACTCTGTCACATCGGTATCACATAGTTTTCAAAATACCCGCGTGATCTTAAAAAAAATTGAGCGAGAAGAGAAGTAGAAACAAAATTCCTAAGTCGAATATCTCACCAGAGTATAGAAGAGGAGTAAAAAGAAACCTACTCTCTGATATAACTAGACTCAAAATAGTTTTTACTAGACTCGACTCGGCCAAGGTTTGATCAATCAAGGGGGCTCCTAGGTCGGTACAGGCTCTGATACCAACTTGTCACGCCCAAGATGCGATCCTAACCTTATTTTGGCACGAGGGCCTCGACAGGATATCATTACAATCACATCTCGTCGTGGTGCAAGAATGGATATCATTACAAGTACATGTACAGAAGAGATGAGTATATGGAACTGGCTTACACACGCCACAAGCTACATCAATATCACATCAATACAACAACATATTCAAACATCATATAGAAGAGCAGGGTCCGACTACGGACGAAAACAAACGACAAAATGACATCCATCCTTGCTATCCCAGGCTGTCGCTTGGAACCCATCCCAGATCGATAAAGAAGAAGAACTCCAAATCAAACAAGCAACGCGCTCTCGTCAAATCATCGCATTACCTATACCTGTAATTGTTGTTGTAGTAATCTGCGAGCCACAGGGGACTTGGCAATCTCATTTCCAAGGGTATCAAGACTATTAAAGCTTAATGGGAGAGGTATGGTTAAGTGGTGAGGCTGTAGCAAGCGACTAAGCATTTATTTGAGTGGCTAACTTACGAGTACAGAAAGTAAAGTATGGTGGTCTACGCATAACGAACGTGAACTAGTAATGATCACTAACTGATGCTAAACACCTACTTACGTCAAACATATCCCCACCGTGTTCTCTTTCAGATAAGAACTCACGAGAAGAGACAGTCACGGTTATGCACATCGTTGGTTTATTTTATTTGAGTTTACTTCAAGTTTGTTTTGACCGGGTGTTAAACAAAGTATCCAAGTTTGCCACATAACCGCGGGCACGGCTTTTCGAAAGATTTAACCCTGCACGGGTGCTCCAACTCATCCATCACAAATTAACCATACGCCACAGGAATAACCTTGACCATGGATCTCGTGATCCTCATAGGCAATTCCAAAGGAAATCCGACACCTCGAGATAGCCCAAAGAAGATTAGAGTTCCTCACGCAAGATATTCAAGAAAGGTAAAATAAATCCAGCAAGGCCGTCTGATGTGTCAACAACCCCGATAAGAGCCGCGTATCTCGTTCTCAGGACATGACAGATGGGTCTAGCTATAGGGAAAAACAAATCCCCGAGTTTCCTCAAGGCGGACCCATAGGCAACCCGTTTTGGACCAACACTCATGAGGAGCACTAGCCCGGGTTGTTGATTAATTATTCACGGGGTGATCATGCCCTATGCAAATTTTAGTTGTTATTAAGCAAATAGTACCAATGTTGGGTCTTGTCAGACAAGTTTTATCCTAAAACAAAGATCAAGGGGGTCCCCATAACAACCCCGAGTATGTTAGGAGCGCTCAATTATGGAACATAACACCGGTTCATAAGTAACTAGGGGCGGCAAGAGTGGAACAAAACACCAAGCAAAAGGTCAAGCCTTCCACCCTTTACCAAGTGTATAAGTGCATTAAATTAAATAGCAATAATATTGTGTTAACAAAAGAATGTCCATGTTGTCACATGGAAGCAATTGCACCTGCAACTAGAAACGCTATAAGAAGGGCTAAGCAAGCGGTAACATAGCCAAACAAAGGTTTGTTGGGATTTGGAGGGGTTAGAGGCTTATCATGGCAATGTTGGGAGGCTTGACAAACAAGTGGTAGGTAGCGTGACATAGCGACAGAAAATGAGACATCTAGCATGGCAATAATAGTAGTGGTATCTAGGGAAATGTGTCATCTTGCTTGAGATTCCACTTGGAAGAAGAACGAGCTCATGAAGAATACGAGCCAACGTAGTCGAACGAATCCTCACACTCCGAACGCTTTCGGAACTCTATGGAGAAGAAGCAATCTGAAAACAACAATAAACACAAGATACAGCACAACATATGCATGACACGATGCACAAATAAATATGATGCATGTCCGGTTTAATATGCAACCCATGACATGACATGGCAAGTACAACAAACAACCACTACATATTAAGTGAAGTTCAATATGAAACGAGTTGCATATTGACGAAACTCCACGTTCGAATTATTTAATTCACTCCTGTTTAGATACTCATTAATATTAAATGTTGTTAAACATGGCAAGAGGTGAACCATGAACAACTATATTATCTAGACATTTTAAATGGTGTCGGAAGCAACATATCGCATTTCCGAAACATCCCCATAAGCATAATATGAATTTGGTCCAGATCTGTACTAACCATATTCTAAAGTTGTTAACAGCAAAATAAACGTCATTATGTGATTCTAAACATTTTTCTAGTCAAGTTACATATATAAAATATTTTCAACAGAGCTACAATTAATTAGTTATGTAATAAATCATTTTAACATGGCATATATGTAAATTAATGTAAACAGCAAGTTTAAATATTTTTATCATATGTGAAAGTTGGAAATTATTAATCTACACAAAATTCTAATCATTTTTATATATAATTTGTTTTAATCCGATGCACGGATGTGAAGTTATTAAATGCATGATCATTAAGGTCTTTTCTGCAAAAACAGTAATTCTTGGGATAATTAGAAAATTCGCCAGACCGAGAAAAACAACAAAACGGACCGAATCTGGAACCTGGCCCAACAGAGACATGGGCAACGGATATTATCATACGCACATGAGCGGGTTTTAGGGGCGCTCACCCATGGGCTTGGGCCCAAGTCGGTGAGGGGCGATGCTGGGCCGGCGGGAGGCGGACTGGGCCGCGGGAGAGGCGAGGCCCACGCAGGGCGATGCGATCAACGGGGCTCGACGCTCGCTCCCTGCTCGATCTCGAGCGGAGCGAGCGAGCGGCGGCGGTGGTCAACCGCGAGGACGGCGGCCGACAGAAGGCGGTGGCGGAGGGCGGATCCGGCGGGGCTGGGCCGGATCCCAACGGATTTGGGCGGCGAAGCCCCTCTGGCGAGGGGCGTGGCGAGCTCGAGGGACCGGCGGCGAAGTCCTGCAGGGGGGAGAGAGGCGAGGTGAGAGAGGTTACGGGAGCAGAAGGGAAAGAGGAGAGGGAAGGGCGGCGGCCCCAGACTCCGGCCAAGCTCCGGCGAGGGGTGGCGGGTCCTCCGGCGACCGGCGAGCTGTCGGCAGGCGCTGCTGCGGGGATCAACGGGACGCGTCGCCGCGTGGGTAGGCTGCAGGAGCTCGCGGGCGGCGGCACACGGCGCTCGGCCCAGATCGGGCCCGGGCGGGCCTGGATGGGCTTGGCGGGCTTTGGCTGGAGGTGGGAGGCAGGAGACTGATGATTGGGGCGCACGGATTTCGAGGCTAAGCCTAGGGTTGTCTGATTTGGACGCTAAGGATCTGTTTATAGCAATTAGGGGCTAGGGTTAGGGGTTTTTGCTCCGTTTTCGGACAATTCAATCTCGATCGGATGGCCCAGAAGCGGAGGGGGCTAGCTAGGTGGGCTAGTGGGTTGTGTGGTGGGCTTTGGTCTGAGATGAGAGGGAAGGTGGCAGCCCGTGACAAGAGTTTAAAACATCGAAAAACGTCCGACGAATAAACCGATGACTGCACTGCTACGACTGACCGTTCGGGTATCAAACGAACTCGGAATGCGACGAAATTCAGCAGGCGGTCTACCTACAATATAATAAGACCGCACGCCAACTTTCAACCCAATCCGAAAATATTTTAAAGGCACTTTTAGAAACAATATTTTTCAATGCCGCGGGCACGTGCGTGTGTGGTTGGTCTCGAAACAGGCAACAGCAAGAACGGAGAGAACCGGAAACTACGAACGGATGCAAGTGTTCGAAAATGAGTGGCGATGCCATGCAGATGATGCGAATGATGCGATGATGAATGCAACATCCAAACGAAACATAGACGAGAATAAAAATAAAAGAAAAATCTTTTAGAGCGTCGGTCCCGGACTGTTACACTGATTTACAATACCGTCAAATATTTGATGTCCAAATTCTGGCTCTAACCAAATGTTGAACACTACTAATTATGACTTAATGACCACAGTAACAACATGGTGCATGTCAAAAAAATTACTACTAATGGAGAGAGCTAACATTGATCTATAACATCTTCAATATACTCTGTTGGAAAAAGTACTATAAATGCAACATATCTCGGTTGAAAACTTCTCTAACTTCCAAGCAGTAGGAAAACATCGCATAGCTAATTACGAGCTAAAAAACAACTTATTTTCATCATGCACACACAAAAAATCTATATATTTCAAAGCTCATACATTATCTTCAACTTCTTACTTCGCTTCTCCCGACGAATCCTAGTCGAAATGTTTCAATGACTCCAGAAAGTGCTTAACTAATGCAAAAAGAAAAAAAAGCATATGTATTTAGGGACTAATCAGACTGAACAAATATAGCATGCATGTGGAGGAAACCAAAAAAAATGGATAGATATTACCTTGATCTATCCTTTCTTCAACTTCAAGATTTTCTAAATCAATCTTCTAATGGATCAAAATCGTAGTCAAAAGGGTAATTTTCTTCACTACGACATATGCTAACAGAGAGAAAACTGAGCCGAGAGAGAGCAAAGAGAGATAGTGAGTGAGTGGGGTGATGGTTGCTGGGAAACGAGGCATTTTAAATAGAGTAGAGAGAGCTAGGAGAGCGAGGTCACGAGCAGTGTCGACATAAACAGCCAAACTACACCAACCTACAACCACGGAACCAAGGGAGCGGTCGCGTCGCGCGCAGGTGCAACAACAACGATGGATGCCACCTCGCCTGTTGGTGGGCCCTCCCACCACAGTGGCTCCGTTCCGTCGCGACTCGCCGTTGATGGCTACAGGTGCCGCGTGTCGGCTGGCGCATCTATTGTTACGATAGTTTTGTCAATACCATCGAAGAGGGACAGGGATCCAGTGTCTTACATGTGTCAAGGCACGCGTTGCCTTGAGCTCTCCCCATCCACCCTTTAATGTGCATCGAACAGCCAGAATGAGTCAACGCGAAAACTGCCTCGGTCCTTTCCTCCTCCATCCTTCGCTCCTTCCTCCTCACGTAGGCGGGTGTTCCCGGGCAGAGCTTTGCCGCCGGCGCCGCCATGGGAAAGGAATCCGTGCGAGCTCTGGCGGCGGCCACTCGCTAGATAAAACAACAACGACGACCGCCTCCGCCCACCTCTGGCTGCTCCCACCGCCATCATCCGGCGGCTCGCTCCGCCCCCTCCGACGGCTCGCTCCGCCCCCTCCGACGTCCTTCCTGTCTAATCTCTCAACACAGAGGGCGTCCTTGCAGCAGCTTCGTATTCACGTTTCTTCAGACAAACGATTCCAGTAGCAAGTACCAAACAATTTCAGAACAAGAAGTCTAACATTCAGACTGCTAGCAGCATAAACTTGAACATGAACATTCAGTTAACAGACCATCAGGAACAGAATTTTAGTAGCAGAAAATTAAAGACAACACAAATATTTTTGTAATCAAAAGAACATTTCTATAGCACAATTAAAATTACATGGACTGATTATAAGGACAGATTACAAAAACATTTGTGTAGCACAATTAAATTTACACGAACAGAGTACAAGAACAATTGCATAACACGTTAATCATAGACAGCCAACAGATACAAAATTCAGTGAACTGAAGACTTTCGTAAAAATTAACTGAAAATGAAAGAATTGAACCTGAGGCCAACATTATATGAATTAAAATAGTAAACTCGAAATGAATTGAACGATATAGAAACTTTTTAGCATTTAACACTTGAATTTGGCATCAACAACCTGCTCTTACATAATTTTTCAAGTAGATAAATTAGGCCAATCTACTTGTACACTTAGGCCACGAAAGACTATAGTCAACCCCAAAATCCAAAATACTATAGTCATCTTTGTCCAAAATACTAGTCAAAATGTCCAAAATACTATCTAACAAGCTTGTACATGTTAGAACAAATCTTCATCATAAACACCACCGGGGGGAGCCATCAAGAGCTGTGTGTAACTAAGGGTTGTGTTACTCTCTTGAAGCTCCACGTTTTCTCTTTTATCACCATCGTCCTCCTCCACTCTCACTTGAGGTTGTCCACCATCATTTTTCTTTGGCTGCTGCCATGAAATTTTTGGTATTTAGTTAAGCAATAATTGGCAACAATATATCATGTATAGTTTGGAACATACCTTTGCTCCCTTTTTTTTTGGACGAGGCAACATTAGTTGGCTTGCGCTTCCCCTTGAGTAACTTATCAAGCCAACCTCGATTTCTCCTAAAATTTTTTGATTTAACCTTTTTTTTCTTGAGCTTTGAACTAAGAAACTCACTAGTTAGTTGCACATTTGGGTCAACATTTTCTTGGTCATCACATGGCTTGTTCGTAGCATTCAAAGTTGCATTGAGTTTCTCATCTAGTTGTGGACCAACACAATCAAGTGCATTTTCTAGTATCAAGCGGCATTTTCGAGAGTTGGCTACTTTATATGCCATAGTGTGAAATTTGTGAGACACACCCTTGTACCAAAGTTGGGCTTCCAACTTGGGATTCTCTACCACATTCCTTCCTTGTCTATCTTGTATGCTTCCATTGCGTGCTTCTCTAGTAGAGAAACGGAGAAGGTCGGTTGAGGCGGGCTCGCCGGCGCGTGGAGGCGGTCGTCGAAGCTGAGGTACGACGCCCCGCCGTCACAGTGGGGACGGGGACCTCGTCGAAGCGGGGCGGGAAGGAGAAGGCCGTGGGGGCGGAGGGGATTTCCGGCGTGGTTTATCCGGTGGCCGGCGGCGGAGCTCCCATGGCTCTCTTCCTCCCGGCGGCACAGCTCTGCCCTGGAGTTCCCGCCCGCGAAGCTCCTTTCCCGCGGTAAATTGCCTCTTCGCATGAGGAAGGAGCGAAGGACAGAGGCAGTTTTTACGTTGACTCATTCTGGCCGTTGATGCACATTGGAGGGTGGATGGGGGGGGGGGGGGGGGGGGGCTCAAGGCAACGCGTGCCTTGACACATGCAAGGCACTGGATCCCTGTCCCATCGAGAGGTGATCCTTTTGGTCAATTCGACTGGACAGATGGTCCTTTTGAACAACAATTCCATAGCCGATAATCCGACGAATGAACCCCAATCCTCAACACAAACAGCTTTCCGGAACAATTACCACGAGCGGACAACAGTGGCTTTTGGTCTACAAATATTGCCTGGGCTGGCATCACGGTAAAGAGGACAAAATGCATCAGCAACATGCTCAAGCAGCGCTCACAGTCAGACCAACAACACAAGCAACCCTTTGATAGATCCTCCAACACATGTGAGAAGGGCAGAAGGCAAAGGTACGCAGAAAATGACCCTTCCCATCCCATACAAATTTGAGCAGGCTTCACGTGCATTACGAATCGCAGGAACCAGCTCAGCGCACCTAGATCAGCGCTCATGCTCTCCTGACGCATACCAATCTTCCGTCATCGCAGATTCAGATCATTCCTACTGAGTTGGTGTGAGCTATGGCACAGGTGCACAAGCCAGTATCACAAGTTTGGCTGCTGTCATCGCCAGCAAATAGTAGAATCATAGATCCACAGGCCACAGCCAACAAACTGGTTCAATGATTATTTATTGCAACAGATGGAGGGAGAGAACAAAGACTTGCTACTCAGAGAGCACAAAAATCAAAGGAGCAAACTAAGATCATTCACCTACTGGGCAAATACAGAAAAGAGCAGGTCCGTTTCAGGGAGCATTCGTTCCGGAGACAATGCGTGTCAAAGGGAGAAGCAGGAAACCGCTGCAAGCAAATCTTACTTTGCTTGAGGATGCGAGGCGATGAAGTCAACTGCCGTCTTGATGGAATCGATCTTCTCTGCCTCATTGTCGGGGATCTCGAAGCTGAATTCTTCCTCAAAGGCCATGACGATCTCGACCGTGTCCAGGCTGTCCAGGCCGAGGTCCTTCTGGAAATGCGCATTAGGCGTCACCTGCAAGGTTTAGCAGAAACATTAGAGCAGACTAACAGCAGTTTAAAGAACCTCACAACAAACATTACAAACAGTGAGAAACAACATTATACATGTCACTCGAGTTCAGTTGTACAGAGAACCAACCAACTATAGATGGACAATAGAAGTGTCAGTGTGACTATAAAACAATTAAAAGGAAAATGTCATTAGATAATAGATACTGAACAGAAAATGCTGGCGTGCAGGCAGTCCACCACACTGCCGTCTTAAGTTCATGACAGCAAGAAACAAAATTCAGCGCTTATTTGTTTCAAGGCCCAAATAAATATACTTGTAGGCATAACACAGAGCATCCGGTACAGGCCAGTGGCCAACTTTGGCACGACTTTGAGCTACCTGTGAGTCTAGTCACCCTTAGACCCAAAGCCATGGCTTGCAATGACCATATACAGTGCACTCACCATTAGCTCAACTACACTAAGCTTGACTAAAACTAGTGTACATAAATTTTAGTTAGCATGCTTGACCCCAGCCTAACAACTCAAGCTTTAGGTCAAAGGCGTGCAACAAAATAAACAAAAAAAGTACCAACACGCCATGCCAATTTTGTAACAGAGTATCAACTTAGCAGTACCATTTGATTAATGCCATCCATCCGAACCCATTAGCATTGAAATTCTTTTCCCCATATTGTGTTTTGTGCAATTCACACCACAAAATCAGCAAACTTCATTACCACAATAAATAGTAAAAATAACTGCAAAGCACATAACAGATAGCTGAAGTAAGATCTATACACTAAGACAAGGACAATAAAATCAAATAATGTTACCAATATAACTACCTGGCGCACATATATTAAACTAATTTCAGATAGACATATATACAAAAGAAATTCGGTTATAGGAAGAAAAACTTGTTTAAAATAACAAAGTTTCATCGATAATATATTGACCTAATTCAAATAGGAAACTAAAGGTCTATTACTTAACACATGGTAGAGTAAATGAACATTTGGCCACACGACAGTCATGGGAGTATATTAACAAGATGCCCAATATTTCCAGAATTAGATAACAGAAACGGGGAAATAAAATTTAAATATGAAACTAGATGAGACACCTGAAGAAAACAGAGTCAACATTGTACTAATAGTGAGTATTCGCACTGAAGATATAGAATCAGCAACTTAATCTGCAAGTCTGCACATGCCGATGCGTAACTAGACCATCGTAGAGGTGCCCAATGTCCACTCCAGACCAAATCAGTCAACAATCAGATATGTACCCATTTTTTTCTTTCTAAACTAGCTTATCTAATCGTCAAGAAAATATCAAAGATACCAAAGTCTCCCCTACCCCTTTCTCTTCCAGCCTACCCAAAAATGCAACTTGCCAAAGCTACAAGTTTTTATTCGCGTATAACTTCGTAATCTCCTACACAGACATTAAATTAATTTCAGATAGACATATTAAAAAATCGGTTCTAGGAAGAAAAAACTGGTTCAAAATAACAAAGTTCGTCCATAATATATTGACCTAATTTCAAATAGGAAACTAAAAGTCTATTACTTAACACATTGTAGAGTAAATGAACATTTGCCCATTTGACAGTCATATATACAAAACAAAATCAAACAATATTACCAATATACCCAACACATACATTAAACTGGTTTCAGATAGACTATATACAAAACTAAAGGTCTATTACTTAACACATGGTAGAGTAAATGAACATTTGTCCACTTACAGTCATACACAAAACAATATCAAACAATATTACCAATATAACTACCCGGCACACATACATTAAACTAATTTCAGATAAGACATATGTACAAAACAAATTCGATTCTACGAAGAAACACTGGTTCAAAATAACAAAGTTCCTCGATAATATATTGATCTAATTTCAAATGGGAAACTAAAGGTCTAATGGTCTATTACTTAACACATGGTAGAGTAAATGAACATTTGTCCACTTGACAGTCATGGGAAGCGTATTAACAAGTTGGCCACCACTTCCAAAATAAGATAACAGAAGCAAGGAAATAAAATTTAAATACGGAACTAGAAGAGACAATCGAACAAAACAGAGTCAACATTGTACTAATAGTGATTTTTTGCACAAAAGGCATAGAGTCACCGAGTTAATCTGCATATGTCGATGCAGAACTAGACCATCATAGAGGTGCTCAGTGTCCACTCCGGACCAAATCAGTCAATAATCAGATATGTACCCAAATCATTGCTTCTAACTATCTTATCCAATCGTCAAGAAACTAGCAAAGATACCCAAAGTCTCCTCTACCCCTTTCCCTTCCAGCCTACCCAAAATGCAAGATTTGCCAAACCTACAGCTTCGTAATCGCCTATGAATTTGTAATCGTCTCTAATTTTACGCCTAGATCTTCTTGGACGATCTAATTCACTCGATAACATGAACCAACAGACCAGCGACGGGAGCCAAAACCCTATATACATACATGCCTACAAGGTACGAGATCCGAATCCTTCCAGCCAAACGCACGGGGCCGCACAACCGCACTCTTGCCGCGCTTACCTTGGAGGGCTCGATCTTCTGGAAGTTCTTGATGACGGAGACGACGCGGTCGGCGACCTCGGCCTTGTCGAGGAACGACCCCTTCTCCACCTCCGTGGTGGAAGACAGGAGCCTGGCGACGGGCACGCTTCCCGCTGCCGCCGCTGCGACCGCGGGGCGCGCCACCGGCACGCGGAGGTGGTTCAGGAGGGCTCTCCTCGCCGCCGCCATCGCCATTCCCCTCTCGTCTCGGTTGGTGCAGTCGTGCAGCGAGTGGGGAGAAGGGCAACGTGGGCGACCTGCGGCTGCGGTGGTCCGGGCTGATGCTAATCGTCATCGATCGATCGTACGCATCGGGGCCCATTCCGAGGCGGCCTTACAAACTTGCTAGTGGGCCGAATGTTAAGGACAGATCTAGCTCATAGCTGACGTAACCTACGGCCTGTTAGCAAAGTGCCCGTAACAGAGGGGAAAAAAAGCGAAATCAAAGCTCGCTCTATCGCTTTTTCTTGCAGTTTCATTTTTGAAGGTCATAACAGTAATATAGAAGCTCATTCTTTAACTATATGCTCTTAATTTAGCTTATGAACGTCATGTGTGGTTTGACCAACCACATGATGTAAATATTATCTCAGTCTCTACGGACTTTGCTCAGTAAAGACTAAGCCTTTCACCTTAAAAAAGAAGAAGCAAAGTACGCATAACCTTTAGGAAAAAGCAAATTGCTCGTGCGAACGGCTTGATCGCAGAAACGGAAGTTTAGGGTTTGATTATGGAAGGGTGGCCACCTCTGAATACATTCGCCCCCTGCCTCTGGCTGTTATTCTGACGTTGAGATGCAAGGGGACATCAGATCATAAAGAAAAAATATGGTCTTCTTCAGCATTTAGCAGCTGGCGTGCCTCGATCTTACGAGTCCTACACCCTGTGAAAATGCCCTTTGTGGGAACCAAATACAAACATTTCATTTCTTGAAAGATACCTACCGGGAAGTACTCAAAGACCCGAGTACATAAGGCATGATGCTTGAGAGCCATAAAGAAAGAAGATGAAGAGTGACATATGCAAGATTTGGAAATGTGCCTCACGGCAACCCGTATTCTTTTCCATCGATTCTAGCTCTTGGCATGGCTTCAACGCAGTTAAATTTTGGTGGTCTCATGCGGTAGATGACACTGGTGACACGCAAAAGATAACTTCAACTCTTCTCATGCTTATTTATTGGGAGCTTTGGAAGGAATGCAATGCAAGTTTTTGGTATCAAATCTTCGCCATCAACCGTTATGTTTTGCGCACTCGCATTGAGTCTAGGAACTAAGTCTTGGCGCGTACCAAAGACTTGGGTAGTATTAGGCCCTGTTTGTTTGGGCTTTAGCTTCGGCTTTTGCAACTTTTATTCTAGGAGAGTCAAACAAACAAGGCTTTATGCTAGGAGAGTAAGCTTTTGTTTCCGGCCTTTAGGCTTGTGCCTTGTTAGAATAATAATCTGAGGTGTGCGACGAATCGTCGAGGACAAGCAATTACACATGCACGAGCACAACATCGAGATTTGTTACTGAGGTTTCTTAACATGATCACATCCTTAGGGCATGACTACGTGCACACCTTCCCAAGTACCAATCGCATGATATAGATTGACGACAAGCCCTTCAAAACTGTTAGACAATGCTTTGACCATCACATTGGTCCGGACATACCTGCCACGGGCACCCGAACCGTCCCTCTCGTGATCTCCGTTAGCCTACAAGTTATGTCTAGTCTATTTTTCTACCCCGTGGTGACCTTATATTAGTCCCGGGTTACACGTGTCGGACTCAAACACCTAACCCTCCATTAATTACAAGTCTAATCGTGGCACAACCTGTAGACATATTCGACACATAATTTTAACATGTCCCTCTTGTTTAATAAATGTGTCAAACATTTTGCCTTTGTTCATCTAAAAATAAAAAGAAGATAGTAATATCGCTTCGATGGCCTCCAAATATGGGACAAAGTAAATGTCGTACCTCCATGTAAACTGCCAAATTTCCCAGGCCCGAGCCCGACACGAAGTACATGATGGGCCGAAAATTCAAGCCCGAGCCTAGCCCGGCCCGGGTTTTTCGAGCTGGGTCATCGGGCCGGGCTGCCCATCCCCGGCTTTACCGAGCATCATAATAAGCATGACGATGACCCATTGGAAGATAGCATGAGGATACATCAACCCTATAGGTACTTGTCGCCCTTGGCGATGAGTGACATGAGTGTGTCAATCTTTTAACTTTTCAGGGGACTTAGAGGTACCCCAAGTAAGTCTAGTGTAAGATGTTTATTAGTATGTGACGATTTAATAAGATTAGTTCTTTGAGATCATCCATTGATTTCTGTTGTGGGTTCGCCACTAGATTGTGCTCCCTCCGTTTTCTAAATATAAGGACATTTCTAACTGATCTCCTAAAAGGCCATAAGTGAGTAAAATTTATGTTTTAATTCCTTACGACGACGAACCTAGCCGATCCCTTAAAAGTCTTAGTGAAGTAAAAAAATACTCCACCTCCCCACTTACCCTCAAATCTTCCTAAATTTACTCCATCCCCCCCGCAACCGAGTAAATCTGGCGCCTACCTCTCACACCTCCCGCGCCGCACACTCTCCCGCCGACACAGCCGCCACGCCCCGTCGACGCCACCTATGACCGACCAGCCGGTCGGAATGGATAGCCCGATCCCTTTCCTCGCCCCCACCCCCACCCCCGAACACCGTCACTGGTTTTCCATCGTCGGGAATCACCCACGTGTCGGCGTCGGCATCGAAGAAGAGTTTGGGTATCAAACATACCCACCGTGTCCATGATCCTCCTCCAACTACTTCGACGGCCCCCGATGTGGCCACCACCTCTCCGACAATGGCAAGCCTCCCTCCTGCCGCACCTACCGGAGGCAAAGGGGCTTGAAAGCTAACGGCGGTGGCAACGATGCTCGTAGAGGCGGCCACTAGGAAGAAGGTGAAGAAGTCTAAAGCGGCGCCTCGTCTAAGGCCAATGCCTCGTGTTGCAACTCCTATGGCCACTGCTCCGGCTCGGGCAGCAGCCACACCCGGCAACAAGCATCGCTGCCGACAAGCGCTCGGTGAAATGTTGAAAAGGTAAAAATAAAAACATCGCGTCTTGTTGGTATCCGATAGTGATTGTTGATGACCGATAGTGATTGTTGATTGTGTTTGCTTTGGTATTATAGGGAGGAGATGAACACGTCTGAATTCCTTGCCTCATTGGAGTCCTCGGCCGCCGTTAGACTTGATGAGCTCAACTACGACTCATTTTGGGATCATTCGGCTACCTAAGGCATGGAGGAGGAGGAGGCCTATGAGGAGGCTGCCAAGGAAGAGGTCGAAGAGGTGGTGGTCGAGGAGGAGGAGGAGGTTGTGGAGGTGACCAAAGCAGGCATGAAGGTGCCAAGGTGTTGCACCCAAAACTATAGCCAAAAGGAGCATATTGCTCTTTGTGATGTTTGGTGTGTGATCTCCATGGATGCAACCATCGGAATGGATCAAACTAAAACCATGTTTTGAGAGAGAATTACCGAGCACTACAACAACTCTGTCGATGTGCGATCAAGTCGTATGCAAGGCTCTCTTGGGCATCGTTGGAGCACTAAGGGAGTCCTGGTTTTAGGGGTCCTCGGATAGCCGACCTGTTTCTCATGGGTCGGACTATGTGGGCCGCCGGATGAGCATTAGATGATCGAACCTATCGCCAGGGTGGAAGCTTCAAGGAGCCATGGCGTGTCCTCCAAGTTTTTGATAGTAATAGGCATGTTTTTCCTTCGATGTGCAACAGACCATGTGTAAACCCTAGGTACCCTCGGCGTCTATATAAGCCGGAGGGTTTTAGGTTGTAGGAGGGAGAACAACTCATCTAGGGTTTAGCTACTCGATCTCGAGGTAGATCAACTCTATAACCTACATATCATCAATATAATCAAGTAGGACGTAGGGTTTTACCTCCATAGGAGGGCCCTAACCTGGGTAAACATCGTCTCCTTCCCATGTTACCATCAATCCTAGTCTCACAGCTTGGGACCCCCTACCCGAGATCCGCCGGTTTTGACATCGACATTGGTGCTTTCATTGAGAGTTCCGTTGTGATCGCCAAAGGAATCAATGGCTTGCCTTGTCGAAAATGATGTCTACTACGCAACTTTATTCTTGTAGACACGTGTTGGGCCTCCAAGCACAGAGTTTTGTAGGACAGTAGCAATTTTCCCTCAAGTGGATGACCTAAGGTTTATCAATCCGTGAGAGGTGTATGATGAAGATGGTCTCTCTCAAACGACCCTGCAACCAAATACAAGAAATCTCTTGTGTCCCCAACACACCCAATACAATGGCAAATTGTATAGGTGCACTAGTTCGATGAAGAGATGGTGATAAAAGTGTAATATGGATGGTAAAAATGTATTTTTATAATCTGAATAAATAAAAACAGCAAGGTAGCAAATAGTAAACGGGCACAAAAACGGTATTGCAATGCTTGAAAATGAGGCCTAGGGTCCGTACTTTCGCTAGTGCAACCTCTCAACAATGCTAGCATAGTTGGATCATATAACCATCCCTTAACGTGCAACAAAGAATCACTCCAAAGTTCCTATCTAGCGGATAACATAAGAATAAATTGTTTGTAGGGTATGAAATCACCTCAAAGCTATTCTTTCCGTTCAATCTATCCTAGAGTTCGTACTAAAATAACAGAAGCTATTCTTTCCGATCGATCTAATCAAGAGTTCGTACTAAAAAAACACCAAATAATTTCAGATTCATAATACTCAATCCAACACAAAGAACTTCAAGGAGTGCCCCAAGATTTCTACCAGAGAAACAAAGACAAGAACGTGCATCAACCCCTATGCATATATTACTCCAATATCACCTCGGGAATCCGCGAGTTGAGTGCCAAAACATATACCAAGTGAATCAATACGATACCCCAATGTCACCACGAGTATTCAATTGCAACACATATATCAAGTGTTCTCAAATCCATAAAATTATTCAATCCGATAACAACCAAATCTCAAAGGGAAAACTCAATTCATCACAACAAGAGTATAGAGGGGAGAAACATCATATGATCCATCTATGTTAACAAAGCCCATGATATATCAAGATCGTGACATCTCAAGATCACGAGAGAGAGAGAGAGATTAAACACATAACTACTGGTACAAACCCTCAGCCCCGAGGGTGGACTACTCCCTCCTCATCGTGGTGGCCGCCGGGATGATGAAGATGGCCACCGAAGATTATTCCCCCCTCCGGCAGGGTGCCGGAACGGGGTCTAGATTGGTTTTCGGTGGCTATAGAGCCTTGCGGCGGCGGAACTTCTGATCTAGGGCTCCCCCGAAGGGTTTCAGAATATTTGGGAATTTATAGTGCAAAGAGGGGGGGTGGGAGGCCACCGAGGTGGGCACAACCAACCTGGGCGCGCCAGGGGGCTCTGGCGCACCCTGGTGGGTTGTGCCCCCCTCGAGGCACCCCCCAGGTGCAGCTTTGGCCCATTGGGTTCCTTCTGGTCCAAAAAAATCTCCAAAAAGTTTTGTGGTGTTTGGACTCCGTTTGATATTGATTTCCTGCGATGTAAAAAACAAGCAAAAAACAGCAACTGACACTGGGCACTGGGTCAATAGGTTAGTCCCAAAAAATGGTATAAAGTTGCTATAAAATGATTGTAAAACATCCAAGAATGATAAAATAACAGCATGAATACTTAATAAATTATAGATACGTTGGAGACGTATCAGCAAGCAATGAGATCTACAACTAGGATATCCTCATCCATGACCAGATCTTCACAAGCGGCGACGTCTCGTTACACGCCGACCCGACCGGACACATTCGCCAGATCGGAAGCTTTTTCCCCGATCAAGCAATCAGATTTGAAACCCTAGAGTTCGTCGCTGATTCACAGGGAGAACTTGTCTTGATAGAACCCTCAACTCTTATTGAGGAGCACGCAGATCCCGACGCCTTGACGCCAAAGATATCAGGCCCCACCTTTGAGGAGGCTGTCACCCTCGGGCTGTCTGGAATGCCTAAACCGGCTGTGGTGACCGGATCTACTATGGCCAAACAGGACCTGATGTCTACTACACAACCTTGTTCTTGTAGACTCGTGTTGGGCCTCCAAGCGTAGAGTTTTGTAGGACAGTGGCAATTTTCCCTCAAGTGGATGACCTAAGCTTTATCAATCCGTGGGAGGTCTAGGATGAAGACGGTCTCTCTCAAACAACCCTGCAATCAAATGACAAAGAGTCTCTTGTGTCCCCAACACACCCAATACAATGGCAAATTGTATAGGTGCACTAGTTCGGCGAAGAGATGGTGATACAAGTGCAATATGGATGGTAGATATAGGTTTTTGTATTCTGAAAATGTAAAAACAGCAAGGTAACAAATAGTAAACATCGAGCAAAATGTTGTATAAATGCTTGGAAACAAGGCCTAGGGTCCATACTTTCACTAGTGCAATTTCTCTCAACAATATTGACATAGTTGAATCATATGTAAGTATCTCTCGTGCGACAAAGAGTTCACTCCAAAGTCACAAATAGCGGAGAACTAACGAAGAAATTATTATAGGGTACGAAACCACCTCAAAGTTATCTTTTCTGATCAATTTTATGAGCTATCCCTATAAGTGTCACTGTCAGCCCTAGAGTTCGTACTAAAATAACACCTTAAGATACACATCAACCAAAACCCTAATGTCGGCTAGATACTCCAATGTCACTACAATTACCCATGGGCTTGATTATACGATATGCATCACATAATTTCAGATTCATCATGTTCAATCCAACACAAAGAACTTCAAAGAGTGCCCCAAAGTTTCTACCGGAAAGTCAAGACAAAAACGTGTGCCAACCCCTATGCATAGATTCCCAAGGTCACGGAACCCGCAAGTTGATCACCAAAACATACATCAAGTGGATCAATAGAACATCCCATTGTCACCACGGATATCCCATCGCAAGACATACATCAAGTGTTATCAAATCCTTGAAGACTCAATCCGATAAGAAAACTTCAAAGGGAAACCTCAATTAGTCACAAGAAGATAGAGAGGGGGAAACTCCATATGATTCAATCTATATCAATAAAGCTCGCGGTACATCAAGATCGTGTCATCTCAAGAACACGAGAGAGAGAGATCGAACACATAGCTACTGGTACATACCCTCAGCCTCGAGGGTGAACTACTCCCTCCTCGTCATGGAGACCACCGGGATGATGAAGATGGCCTCCGGTGATGGTTTCCCCCTCCACCAGGGTGCTGGAACGGGCTCTCGATTGGGTTTTCATGGCTCTGGAGGCTTGCAGCGGTGGAACTCCCGATCTAGGTTTCTTTTCGGGGGTTTCTGTATTTATAAGAGTTTGTGGTGGCGGAAACAATTCTAGGGGGTCCACGAGGAAGTCACAAGCCAGGGGGCACGCACTAGGGTGTGGGCGCCCCCCTGTGGCTTGTGGCTTCCTTGACCTTCCTCTTCGATGACTCTTCGCTCCAGTATTTTTTATATTTTCCAAAAATATTCTCCGTAAATTTTCAGCTCATTCCGAGAACTTTTATTTCTGCATAAATACAACACGGTAGTTCTATTGAAAACAGCGTTAGTCTGGGTTAGTTCTAATAAAATCATACCAAAATCGTATAGAATTATTGTAAACATGGCATGAATACTTCATAAATTATAGATACGTTTGAGACGTATCAGCATCCCCAAGCTTAATTCCTGCTCGTCCTCGAGTAGGTAAATGATAAAAGAAATAATTTATGAAGTGTGAATGCTACCCAACATGTTCATCATATTCTTCTTTGTATATCATGGACATTTTGACTTATAAATGATTCAAAGCAATAGTCTAGTTTTAACATAATGACTTCAATACTCAAGCATGTCAACAAGCAACCATGTCTTTCAAAATATCAACACTAAAGAAAGTTATCCCCAGCCTGTCATGCTCAATCATTGATCCATTCATGAAACACACTCAAATATTAGCTATGCACAATGCTCAAGTATGATCATAGTGCCCCCTAGTTGGTGCTTATAAGAGAAGCTGGAGACTCAAAGCAAAGACAAAAATTGCATAAAGTAAATAGGTAGGTCCTTCGCAGAGGGAAGTAGGGATTTGTAGAGGTGCCGGAGCTCAAGGTTTAAATTGAGAGAGAAAAATATTTTGAGTGGCATGATTTTCCTGTCAACGAAAACAACAAAGTAGCTCACAATCTTTCCACGCTAGATACATTATAGGCGGTTCCCAAACAGAATGGTAAAGTTTTTACTCCCCCTCCACCAATCAATCACATTCCACGGTGAGCCGAATCCACGGGTACCGTCCATACAAACAACAATCATGGGTGAGTTTTGTTTCATTATTTTTTTGTTTTGATTTTTGAGCATGGGACTGGGCATCCCGAATACCAACCACTTTCTCGTGAAAGATAGTGAATCAACACATATCGTGAGAATAACACACCTAGCATGGAAAAATATTGGATACTCCCCACCGTTTCATGAGTGGTACGGGCACACAAAAGAGAAAATTTATTTTGAAAATTTAGATATGGCACATACAAATTTGCTTGGAACGGCATGGAAATACTGCATATAGGTAGGTATGGTGGACTCATAAGGCAAAACTTGGTTTAAGGATTTTGGATGCACAAGTAGTATTTCTACTTAGTACAAATGAAGGCTAGCAAATAGATTGGGAAGCAACCAAACCAAGGAACGAAAATCACATAAGTAAGCATTGGATCATAACTAACATCGAATAACGCACCACAAGTAGGATGTAACTTCATTGCATAACTATTGACTTTCGTACTTGCATAGGGAATCACAAACCTTAACACCGATATTCATACTAAAGCATAATTACTCACTAACATGACTCACATATTACGATCATCATGTTTCAAAACTATTACAAAGAATCAAGTTTAATTTGTCCAATGATCTTCATGAAAGTTTTTATTATATTCTCCTTGGATATCTATCACTTTGGGACTAGTTTCATATGTTTCTATTGCTTTTTTTCAAACTCAAACAATTTTAAATGAAGCACATGAGCATAAAAGATTTCATCCCTCAAAAAGGTATAAGTGAAGCATGAGAGGAAATTACAAGCTACTCACAAAAGATATAAGTGAAGATCAATGAGTAGTCAAACAATTAAGTAGCTATGTGAGGACTCTCTCTCTCTCCCTCAATGAATATTTTCAGATCTTAAGCATTTTATTAAACATCAAGCAAAAAATAGCACTCCAAGAATAGCACATATCATGTGAACGAATAAAAATTTAGGCTCAACATAGGCTAACTGATAATTGTTAATGAAGAGAGGTGGGATGCGTAGCATACCCAAGCTTAGATGCTTGAGACTTCTTGAAATATTTACTTGGGGTACCTTAGGAATCCCCAAGCTTGAGCTTTTGTATCTCGTTCAATCCTCTCAGATCATGGTTTCACCTATTCTCAAAAACTTCATCCACACAAAACTCGAAAAGAACTTGTGAGATAGGTTAGTACACATAATAATAAATCAGCTCTTTATGTACTGCCAAGACAAGTTGCACAATAGTTTTCAAACATTAGTTATTGTATACTATCATTTCCACAATTTGTATCTACCAATATAGGCTATGGAAACTATAGGATAAGTAGATAACAAAACTATGACAACAATCTATCTAAACAGAACAGTATGTAGAAATTTATGAAAGCAGTGTACTTATTTAAATCAAAAAATTATAAAAACTTAGGACATGCTATAAAATTTATATGAACATTCGGTGTAAAATTTCAGAAACTTACCATGTTCCAGAAAAATATGAAAATTCAAACACTACCGTAGAGGTTTCTGTTTTTACACAGCACACATCAAACATGAAATTCAAGCATCCTAAAGGAAATTCTTGGAACTTTTTATTGAAAAACAAGATTATAAATAACACCTAACAGAGGATAACAAAACAAAATGATGCTCCAAGCAAAACTCATATTATGTGACGAATAAAAATATAGCTCCAAGTAAGATATGTCGATAGTGTTGAAGACGAAAGAGGGGATGCCTTCCGGGGCATCCCCAAGCTTAGGCGCTTGAGTATTCCTTGGATATTACCTTGGGGTGGATTGGGAATCCCCAATATTAGGTTATTTTCACTCCTTATTCTCCTCATATCGGTATCTCATCCAAAACTTGAAAACTTCAATCACACAAAACTTAACGAAACTTTGTGAGAAGGGTTAGTGCAATAAAGATAGATCATTCACTTAGGTACTGTCAAGACAAGATTCATAATTGTTATCACATAATAACTAATGTATTACATCATTCCCACAATTTATATTACTCAATATAATCTATAGAAACACTTGAAACAAGCAAACTATGCATGCAAAACAGAATCTATCAAAAACAAAACAGTCTATAAAGATCTGAATGATCACCATACTTACCTGACTCGAAAAATTCTGAAAAATTAGGAAAACTCAAGGAATTTGCGTATAAAGTTTTTTGTAAAAATTTCAGAATTTTTTGAAGCTCCAGTAAAATCATATAATTAATATACTGGACGCAAAACTTTTTGTTTTTGCACAGAATCAAACAAGCAAGTATCCACACTATCCCAAAGGCTTTACTTGGCACTTTATTGAAATAAAAGAAACAAAACATGATTAATACAGTAGATTAATCATGTGAACACACAAAAACAGAAATTAAAAGTGTTGGTTTGTCTCCCAACAAGCGCTTTTATTTAATGCCTTTTAGCTAGGCATGATGATTTCAATGATGCTCACATCGGAATAGTAATTGAGACATGCAAAAGAGCATCATGAATCTCATGACAAGCACATTTAAGTCTAACCCACTTCCTATGCATAGGGATTTTGTGAGAAAAAAATTTATGGGAGAAAAAATCATCTAGCATAGGAAGGGAAAACAAGCATATCTTCAAGATTTTGAACACATATAGAGGAAACTTGATATTATTGCAATTCCTATAAGCATATGTTCCTCCCTCATAATAATTTTCATTAGCATCATGAAGGAATTACACAATATAACTAGCACATAAATCATTATTTTGATGATGCACAAGCATAGAAAATTTGTCACTCTCCACATAAGAAATTTTCTTCTCATTCAAAATAGTGGGAGCAAACTCAACAAAATAACTATCATGACATACTTGATTGACATAACCACTTAGAATATTAAAATCATGATGACAAGTTTCATGGTTACCATTACTCTTTATAGCATACATGTCATCACAATAATCATCATAGATAGGAGGCATGTTATAATCATAATAGTTTTGCTCATCAAAACTTGGGGGGCTAAAAATATCATCTTCATCAAACATAGCATCCCCAAGCTTGTGGCTTCACATATCATTACCATCATGACTATTCAGAGAATTCATACTAACAATATCACTATCAAGCTCATCACTCAAATATTTAGTGCCAAGCATTTTAATAACTTCTTCTTCTAACACTTGAGCATAGTTTTCCTTTCCATCATTTTCACGAAAGACATTAAAAAGATGAAGCATATGAGGCAACCTCAATTCCATTTTTTGTAGTTTTCCTTTATAAAACCAAACTAGTTAAAAACAAGGAACTAAAATATTTGATTGCAAGATCTAAATATATACCTTCAAGCACTCACCTCACCGGCAAGAGCGCCATAAAAGAGCTTGATGTCTACTACACAACCTTCTTCTTGTAGACTCGTGTTGGGCCTCCAAGCACAGAGTTTTGTAGGACAGTGGCAATTTTCCATCAAGTGGATGACCTAAGGTTTATCAATAAGTGGGAGGTGTAGGATGAAGATGGTATCTCTCAAACAACCCCGCAATCAAATGACAAAGAGTCTCTTGTGTCCCCAACACACCCAATACAATGGCAAATTGTATAGGTGCACTAGTTCGGCAAAGAGATGGTGATACAAGTGCAATATGGATGGTAGATATAGGTTTTTGTATTCTGAAAATATAAAAACAGCAAGGTAACAAATAGTAAACAGCGAGCAAAACGTTGTATAAATGCTTGGAAACAAGGCCTAGGGTCCATACTTTCACTAGTGCAATTTCTCTCAACAATATTGACATAGTTGAATCATATGTAAGTACCTCTCGTGCGACCAGGAGTTCATTCCAAAGTCACAAATAGCGGAGAACTAACGAAGAAATTATTTTAGGGTACGAAACCACCTCAAAGTAATCTTTTCTGATCAATCTTATGAGCTATCCCTATAAGTGTCATTGTCAGCCCTAGAGTTCGTACTAAAATAACACCTTAAGATACACATCAACCAAAACCCTAATGTCGGCTAGATACTCCAATGTCACTACAATTACCCATGGGCTTGATTATACGATATGCATCACATAATTTCAGATTCATCATGTTCAATCCAACACAAAGAACTTCAAAGAGTGCCCCAAAGTTTCTACCGGAAAGTCAAGACAAAAACGTGTGCCAACCCCTATGCATAGATTCCCAAGGTCACGGAACCCGCAAGTTGATCACCAAAACATACATCAAGTGGATCAATAGAACATCCCATTGTCACCACGGACATCCCATCGCAAGACATACATCAAGTGTTCTCAAATCCTTAAAGACTCAATCCGATAAGAAAACTTCAAAGGGAAAACTCAATTCGTCACAAGAAGATAGAGAGGGGGAAACTCCATATGATTCACTCTATATCAATAAAGCTCGCGGTACATCAAGATCGTGCCATCTCAAAAACATGAGAGAGAGAGATCAAACACATAGCTACTGGTACATACCCTCAGCCCTGAGGGTAAACTACTCCCTCCTCGTCATGGAGACCATCGGGATGATGAAGATGGCCTCCGGTGATGGTTTCCCTCTCCGGCAGGGTGTCGGAACGGGTTCTCGATTGGTTTTTCATGGCTCCAAAGGCTTGTAGCGGCGGAACTCCCGATCTAGGTTTCTTTTCGGGGGTTTCTGTATTTATAAGAGTTTGTGGCAGCAAAAACAAGTCTAGGGGGTCCACAAGGAAGTCACAAGCCAGGGGGCGCGCTGCTATGGCTTGTGGCTTCCTCGGCCTTCCTCTCTGATGATTTTTTGCTCCAGTATTTTTTATATTTTCCAAAAAATATTCTCCATAAATTTTCAGCTCATTCCGAAAACTTTTATTTCTACACAAAAACAACACCACGGTAGTTCTGCTGAAAACAACATCAGTCTAGGTTAGTTCTAATAAAATCATACCAAAATCATATAGAATTATTGTAAACATGGCATGAATACTTCATAAATTATAGATATGTTGGAGACGTATCAGGACTCGGACCCGATTTTGTGCGACTCCGGAACTGTGACGCCGCATATCGACCCCACTCGCCGCATATCGTCTCCTCGTTTCTAAACGAGCTATTTGATCAGATTCAGGCCATGCGCATGGCTGATGACTAGGACCCTGTCTATGACCGGCTCGGGCTTAAACCCGACGATAGGGAGATTCTCATCCTCATGGTCACCCACTTAGTTGCCACCGTCGGGTGTCCGGCTGGGGGCTCGTCCCCCCAGCGATCAAAATTAAAAACGGTTTATACCCAAATCTCCGATCATCGAGACCTCGCTTGCAACCCAAACCCTGGAGTTCGCTTTGGAGACAGATCGGTATCGGTCTCCGATCTAGCACATAATTCGGAGCCCGTAACCTCGGACTCACATCATGGCATGGAGTCAAAAAAAATCCCAGCCACCACCCAAGCCGATCACTCAAGTGTCGCAGCAGAATCCAAGTCTTTGGACTTACGGGATGTTAAATAATTACCAGGAGAGTCAGTTCATCATTTTTGGGCTAGACTCCTCGCTAGAAATAAAGAACAAGGTCTTAGTGACCAGGAGATAATGGCAACATTCAATCACAATTGCCATGATGAAGGGATTCTCAACGCATTGGCTCGTCGACACATTCGTGACTTCACCGAACTGTCAGACTTGGTACAAAAATATTGTGCCATGGAAAGCGCGTGGCAAGCTGAACGGCTATTCTCGGAACCAACCTTTACCGAATACCCTAGAGGAGATCAGAAAAGAGGCTACCTCTGAATCGGCCAGCCAGACTCGAACCCGCCGAAAAGAGAAATAGGCCCCTTACAGGGGTCAGTACCGTCCTTGATGGGCTATTGGATAAACCATACCCCATACATTTCGTATTGCTAAACACAATTCCGACTCACAACCTTAGAGCTTGCTGGGTCGTCAGGCAGGTCACAAAAAGAGGTGAAGCCATTCTGGAGGCATTACCGCCGAATAGGCGCTCCACATCGCTGCCAGACTACAACGCCGAAGTCCTAACGATCTACGAAATGTTCCCCTCGAGGAATAGGAGGAAAAGAGCTCTTAGAGAACTCGAACATGTCTACCATGTGGCAGCAACAAGTGCACGAGCAGACATACCCACCACCTTCGGAGATACTGACCGACCAGCCACTCTTCTCGGACACTCACTGGCCGCACTGGTCCTGAACCCCATCGTCGATGGCTTCAGATTACACAAAGTGCTAATGGATGGCGTCATTGGTTTAAACCTGATCTATGAAGATACCCTGGAAAAAATGCAGTTCGATTGATCTCGCATCAAGCATAGCAGCACGACATCCCGAGGAATCATTTCGGGGAAAGAGGCGTGTTGTTCAGCACACATCGTCCTGGACGTAGTGTTCGGCGCGCCCGAAAACTACCGATCCGAAGAACTCCTCTTCCACATCATGCCCTTCCCTAGAGGCTACCACGCCCTGCTGGGACATGGCGTCTTCACAAAATTCTAGGCTATACCACATTACGGGTATATGCAACTGAAGATGCCAGGACCAAATAGGGCAATCACAATCTACAATGATCCGAATATAGCCCTTCGAGCCGAAAACAAAATAGTTGTGCTCGCCCTTGAGGCACTAGCTGAGACCTGCGCTGTAGAGGAATTGACCGCACTTTGGTCAACAGTAGACAAGGATGATGTGATCCTTAGCAAAAGGCCCAAACCCGCGTCCTTTAAACCCGCAGACGAGATCATCAAATTTCAGGTACACCCGACGGACCCCAACAAGACAGCGTCCATCAGAGCTCAGCTGGACCCCATGGTGGACGAAGCACTGTGAACATTCTTATGAGAAAACTGGGACATCTTCGCGTGACATCCTTCCAATATGCCCGAAATCCTACGACGGCTGGCAGAACATAGTCTGGACATCATCGCAGGCTTTAAGCCCGTTAAGAAGACTCTGTGCCGCTTTTCCGAGCCCAAACGACAAGCTATGGGTGAAGAGGCCAGATTAATTCGGGAAATTAAGCACCCCGAATGGTTGGCAAACCTGGTGATGATACCAAAGAAAGACAAATCCTGGCGGCTATGTGTCGACTTTAAAGACCTCAACAAGGCCTGTCCTAAGGACCCTTTCCCCTTACCACACATAGACTAGATTATTAATGCCACAGTCGGACACGACTCGTTGTGTTTCCTCGACGCTTATTCCGGACACCATCAGATTAAAATGAAGGAATCCGACCAAGGTGAAACCGCGTTCATCACCCCTTATGGGCAATTATGCTTCAACACAATGCCCTTTGGGCTAAAAAAATGTTGGGCCTACATACCAGCGCATGATCCTGATTTGTCTGGCAAAACAAGTCGGTAAAACAATCGAGGCATACATGGATGACGTGGTAATCAAAATCGAACACGCCAGCCAGCTGATCGAAGACCTAAGGCAAACCTTTGCCAGCCTACGCGAGTACGATATACGACTCAATCCGGACAAATGTGTATTCGGAGGTCCCGTTGGTAAATTGCTCGGATTCATTGTTTCCCATAGAGGAATAGAAGCAAATCCAGCTAAGATCCGTGCCCTACAAGAACTTGCAATTCCCACAGAGCTAAAACACGTCCAGAGGTTGGTTGGGTGCGTGGCGACGCTAAGCCACTTTATCTCCCGCCTTGGGGAAAAGGCTTTACCGCTCTATAGACTGGTGAAACAAACCAGCAATTTCGAATGAACCGATGAAGCAACGACTGCGTTAGAAGAAATTAAAACACTGCTGGCAAGCAATCCCATACTCACAACACCAAGCGCTGGTGAACCCATGTTACTATACATATCGGCTACCAACCAAGTCGTTAGCGCAGTGCTCGTCGTTGAACGAAAGGAGGAGGGACACAAATTTCGGACACACAACCGGTCTACTACGTGTCAGAAGTACTAATGCAGTGCAAGTCTAGATACCCGCACTACCAGAAGATAGCTTATACAGTATTGTCGGGACCCCGATCCTAAGCCATAAGAATCTAGCATGTAACACATCACATCACTTTGCAGCCTGACGCACGGTTAACTCCACGACTGCCACCTTACCTAGTCCGGGACCGTTTGCGTCTTTTAGCTCATGTATGTGAATATGTCGCTAGCATTCAAATGTCAAAGAACCCGAGTCGACATGACTAGTCGTAGAACCCAAGTGGCATATCCGTACAGGGATAGGCATACGTAACCCAGCAATGCAGGTGTCGGCCTCTAGCATGTGTAGACGAGTCATAGCAAGCTACAAGGACTCCATTATGCCGTGGGACATAAATGTCATCGCTGCACGTAGACGAGTCATAGCAGGCTATAGGGACTCCACTACACTGCGATACATTTCCCCAAAGGGACAGACACAACAGCAAAGAAGGATACATGTCGGTCAATCAATGTGTCCTGAGCAGTAGCAAGCTACCAAGGCTCGGTGTAAGCACAAAGAGGTAGTTCCCTGTAAAGAGTACTACTAAAGACACACAACTAAGTGTCGAATCCCATACATATCGTTGCACGTCACACGTACACACGACATGCCCGATATGCATAGATACAACTATGGCATCACAACATAACCATACAACAACACATCATTTATTTAGAAGGCTCATAAGAGCCAACATAGTGTGATATTACAAGCAGGGGTCACATGACCCAACACACAAGTCATACAAGCAACAAGAGGAAGCTTAACATGTCTGGGTATAGACATCTAGAAAATAAGAAGGCTGAGGAAGCCTGTCTATCTACAAGACCCTCCATAGGAACCAGACCTCTGACTGGGATTCCCAAGCTACATGGTCAGCATCGATCTTATCATAGAAACCACTAGCAAGACTGGAGTCTCCTCTTCAAAAACATAATTAAGCAACAGTGAGTACTAAGTACTCAGCAAGACTTACATCAGAACTAACTACATATGCATCGGTATCAACAAGGGGGTTGTGGGGTTTAATGCAGCAAGCCAACTTTGACTTGGTGGCTATCATGTACTACGACTATCAGTACTTTGAAAAGTTTTGTGAAGCGTACATTAGTCCACTAACACCACAATAATACACTACCATGGACTACTCCCGTCTTCCTATGAGAGTGCCATCCACGGTACTCACACTTGTCTTGATGCTTTTATGAGTAACCCTTTAAGTTGTCTATGAACCATATAAGTCTCCAAGTAGTCCATATCCGCGGACACGGCTACTCGAATAGATTGATTACCATGCAGGGGTGTACTTTGGCACACATGCTCCCGCCACTTATCGCCATGTGCACATAAAAAGGCACCTCGACAACCTTCAAGCAGAAGCCCAGCGAGGGAGTCGGCCACGACTGTTAACCACACAAGACTCTAGTCTAGGTTTATAGCCTATTTGAGACAGAACCCGCAAGGAAGTCTGGCTGAAGTTTCCTCAATGGCACCAAATGATGTGTACAGGGTTCCCAAGCCCACCTCGACAGATGGTACTATGCTTGGTAGATCGGGCCACGATGCCTAGTCTGTCCCAAGCCCACCTATACGGGGTGCCACTCGGTAGACTACTAGCATGTCCTACAAACACCAAAAACTAGTTGCAACTCCTAGACATAGATCAAGTCGATTAATAAGTCGAGAGGGTCCATTGGTTTGGGGCCCAATGCGCGGTAGTAGCTAGTCTTGGATAGCATACACATGACTCAGTTCTTAAGGATGGTCCCAATGAGACAACCCGCCATGTACTCCTACATGGCCTCTCATCGCTACCTTTACCAAATCAGGTTCACCACTTAACTCTCATCATCAGAACACAACCATTTCACTCTGGTCCATCACCTAGATGAATCAGACCTGACACAACTCTAAGCATAGTAAGCATAACAGGGTAAAGGCACAACATGGCTCAAGCATCTACCAGGTATGCTAGGTTGCTTGGTTTAGCTATTTACTATGACAATGACAGGTCATGTAGAGGAATGGGGTCAACTACCGGAACATGTAAAAGTTGAATAGTTTTGTCCTAATACAATAAATGAGAGCAAGAGCAAGAAAGTGGGTTTATATCGGAGATGTTGAATGAGGGGTTGCTTGCCTGGTAAGATGATCACATGTTACTGCTCCTCTGATGGATACTCAATCGTATCCTCCGGAACAGTGCTTAACACAGAGAGCAACCATCGAAGGGGGACAAATCAATACACATCAAATGCAACAATATGATGCATGAATATGACAGGGCAATATGATGTGGTTTGGCCTAATGCATACAACAACATAGTTAAATGAAGTAGGTTTGAACCCAAGGTTCAAATTCAACTCCATAAGTGAGATCACATATTGTATTTGAACAAAATGTCCAAGTTCTCCTATTTAGGTTGCTCTATCATGCATGAAAATGGTACAGATGGATTCATTGGATTTTTCTAATAAATTTTCATATATAAATTGTTTTCATCTCAGTACAGATTAATTTATATGAATTTTCTAAGTTTTAAATATTTTCTAGAAATATTGAAAATCCAGAAATGCAAATATTGCGTCAGCCTGACGTCACTTTGACGTCACCAGGTCAAAGGCGCCAGCCCTGGTCAAACCTTGCGGCTGGGCCCCACATGTCATTGACTCACTTAGTTAATAGGTTTTAATTAACCTGACTAAAATAATAATCAGGACTGGGCCCATATGTCAGTGACCTAGGGAGTTAGTTAACCGATGATTAGCCTTAAGCTAATCACCTGACAATGGGATCCCACCGGCCGGTGGCTCACGCGATGGAGCTCGTCGCCGGCGACCTCTGGTCGTGGCGCTGTCCGCGCTGTCGGCCATAGGAGCGGCGGCTAAGGGCACTGGGGCAAAGCCCGAGCTCGCCTGCATCGCGTGGAACACGCGGAGAGGCGAGGAGCGGCCGGAGCTGACGGCGGCGAGCTCGCTCGTGACGGTCGGAGCTTGGGCGAGGGCGTCCGTGACGCTACAAGCTGCGGGAGGAGAAGCGGAAGGTCAGGGCGGCATCTAGAGGTCCCCACAAGCACGCCGGAGTGCTGAAGCGAGCACGACATGTGATGTGGCCATGGTGGCCATGTCGTCGGCGGCGAGGTGCTCGGGCACGACGGGGAAGCGGCGGCTACGGCAGGCTAAACAGAAGGGAATGGGAGGGGTTCAACGGAGAGGCTCATGGCGCTTCTTCTGGAGCTGGTGGCGAGGTCGGGTACGAGCGGTGGCCGCCGAATCGACCGGAGACGTCCAGCGGGTCCGGAGGTAGACTACGATGCGAGGGCGGCTCCATAGGGTATCCCGGCTTGTGGTGCTCGTAGATGAAGAAGAGGATGACGATGTGGCGCTTCTAGGCTTGACAGTGGCAGCTAGAATGGGGACGGGGCTACGCTAGCGGTGGCAGCGAGCTCATGGAGCTTCGACCATTGCGACAGGAGGGAGCAGAGGAGGGGGAGAGAGCAGCAGGGGGAGGAATGGGCTTGAGGGAGGTCCAGGTGGTCGCCTAGAGAGGATAGGGGTGGAGGAGAGGCCGCTAGAGTGATGCGGGAGCTGGCGCGGTGACTCGCCGTGCTCGCCTTCCCCTCTCCCTACTCGTAGAGGTGGAAGTCGACCCTGCCCCTGGGCTGGGCCGCATCTGAAGCAGGTAAGGCCCAGGTAAGCCTCAACATTTTCCTTTTATTTTGTTTTCTGTTTGTTTTCTATTAATTTCAATAGGTTTCTGATTTAGTAAAAAATACCAAATCAATTTTATTAATTCTGAAAATAAATATGTGGTTATATATAAAAAGTCTAAAGTCACATAAAAGTGTCAAGATTATTGGGGCTTTTAAAAGTATTTATAGCATTGCATAGCTCCAATCCAAATAGTTATTGATTTAATTCAATAACCAAAGATGACATTGTAAAATATGCACCACCCATGGTTTATGTTGCCACATTATTCTAGAGAAAATGAACATTTTTCAGAGCCACATTGATTTATTCTCAAACATGGATCCAAGGCGCTAAAACTAGGGATGTGACAACTCACCCCCACTTAAAAGAATCGCGTCCCGAGATTCAGGAGTCGACGGGAAAAGAGCTAGATACTCAAACCGAAGACGATCTTCACGCTCCCAGGTAGCTTCATTCTCGGCATGATGGGACCACTGAACCTTCAGAAAGTTGATATTCCCACGCGGGGTAACACACTCAGCTTGATCGAGAATACGAACAGGATATTCTTGATACGAAAGATCATCTTGAAGATCAAGCTTTTCGTGGTCCACTTCACGGACAAGGTCCTTGAAGCAATGCGTGAGTTGAGAAATGTGGAAGATATCATGAACTCTGGAAAGGTGCGGTGTAGGTCCAATTGGTAGGCAACTTCTCCTCGTCTAGCAAAAATGTGAAAAGGACCAATGTAATGAGGAGCCAATTTGCCCTTGATACTGAAATGATGGGTACCCTTCAGAGGAGTAACCCGAAGGTAAGCCTTTTCGTCCACCTCATAAGTTACTTCCTTATGATGGCGATCATACTGGCTCTTCTGACGAGATTAAGTTGCCTTGAGATTCTCGCGAATAACGCGAATTTGCTATTCTGCTTCCTGGATCATATCTGGCCCAAAGAATTCTCTTTCCATGGTTTCTGACCAATTCAGAGGTGTTCGACATCTTCGTCCATAAAGAACTTCGAATGGAGCTTTTCCCGGACTAGATTGGTAGCTGTTGTTATATGCAAACTCGGCAAATGGAAGACACTTCTCCCAATTCATTCCAAATGATATGACACAAGCTCTCAGCATGTCTCCGAGTATCTTATTGACTCTTTCAACCTGACCACTTGACTTAGGGTTAAAAGCAGTGCTAAAGAAGAGATGGGTTCCCATAGCATTCTGGAAACTTTCCCAAAAATGGGAGGTGAAAAAACTTCCACGGTCTGAATTGATTTCCAATGGAACACCATGCAGGGACACTATTCGAGAGATGTATAAATCAGCCAACTGACTAGCAGTGATACTCTCTCGGACAGGAAGGAAATGAGCCACTTTGGAAAGGCGATCAATAACCACAAATATCACATTATTACCTTTCTTGGTCTTGGGAAATCCGGTGATGAAGTCCATTTCAACTTTGTCCCACTTCCACTCAGGAATAGCTAAGGGCTGAAGGGTGCCAGTAGGTCTCTGATGCTCTGCTTTCACATGACGACAAACGTCGCAATTAGCAATGAATTGAGCAATTTATTTTTTCATTCTAGTCCACCAGAATCTTTGGCGTAGGTTCTGATACATCTTAGTGCTGCTAGGGAGAATTGTGAGAGGAGACTCACGAGCCTCCTTAAGAATCAACCATCTCAAGTTCCCTACCTTTGGAACCACCAAGCGGTTCCCAAAGAATACGACTCCCTGGTCATTTATTGAGAAACAACCTGCAACTCCTTTCTTGATGTTTTTCTTGATGCGGGATATCCCTAGATCAATCTTTTGAGCTTCAATGATCTGATCCTCCAGGGTTGGCTTTGCAACCAAGGTTGAAAGGGATCCGCGAGGAACAATGTGAAGGTTAAGCTTGCATAATTCCTTATGAAGAAGGGGCTGACCTTGTTGCAGCATAAGGTTGTTGCAATAGGACTTACGACTTAATGCATCCGCCATGACATTTGCCTTGCGTGGGGTGTAAGTAATTCCTAAGTCGTATTTCGTAATCAGCTCTAACCATCATCTTTGTCTAAGATTCAGATCTAGTTGAGTGAAGATATACTCCAGGCTTTGGTGATCGGTGTAAATATCGCAACGATTACCAAGAAGGTAATGTCTCCATACATTGAGTGCATGGACTACTACTGCAAGCTCCAAATCATGTGTTGGATAATTTTCCTCATGTGGGTGCAACTGTCGGGATGCATAGGTGATCACCTGTCGATCTTGCATAAGAACACATCCAAGTCCTTGTCTTGAAGCATCACAATAGATGACAAAATCATTGGAGAAGTCAGGTGGCACAAGTATGGGAGCAGAGGTCAGACGTCTCTTCAATTCCTGGAAACTGTTCTTACATTGTGGGGTCTACTCAAACTTCTTATCTTTCTTGAGGAGTTCTGACACAGGCTTGGCAACTTTGGAGAAATTCTCGACGAAGCGGCGAAAATAGCTCGCTAAACCAAGGAAACTTCTAACTTGCTTAACTGTTTCAGGTGGAGTCCAATCGAGGATGGCTTGAACTCTTTTGGGTTAACTGAAATGCCCTTACCGGAGATCACATGACCTAGATAGGTCACTTCAGGTAACCAAAATTCGCACTTGGAGAACTTGGCATAAAGGCGGTGCTCTTTGAGATTTTCTAGCACAAGTCTAAGGTGTTCAGCATGCTCTTCTTCATTCTTTGAGTAAATCAGAATATCATCGAGGTAAACCACGATGAACTTATCTAAGTACTCCATGAAAATTGAGTTCATCAGACGAGAGAATGTTGCTGGAGCATTTGTTAGTCCAAAGGACATGACTGTGTACTCGTACTGACCATAACGAGTGACGAACGTCATCTTGGGAATGTCTCCATTCTTGATCTTGATTTGATGGTAGCCTAACATCAAGTCCATCTTGAAGAACACTGAGGATCCAACAAGTTGATCATACAAATCATTGATCCTAGGGAGCTAATACTTATTCTTTATCATGACCAAATTAACAGGTCGATAATCCACAACCATACGATCTGTTCCATCAATCTTCTTGACGAACAGAATGGGACAAGCCCAAGGAGAAGAGCTAGCTCAGATGAAACCCTTTTACAAGGACTCATCAAGTTGTTTATTAAGCTCAGCTAGCTCCAGGGGTGCCATCTTATAAGGTTTCTTGAAATTGGGAAATTTCCTGGGATGAGGTCTATCACAAACTCCACATCCTTGTCAGGCGGAATGCCTAGCAACTCTTCAAGAAATACATCCAGAAAATCTCGAACTACCGGAATATATTCAAGTTCGAGAAGAGGGTTGGCATTGAGTGAATAGAGTTGACGCTTTGCAACTCGTGTTGAAACATGGACTATCTTGCCAGATGGATGCGTAAGCTGAACAGACCTGGTGGAGCAATCAATCTTAGCATGGTGAGCTATCATCCAGTCCATACCTAGGATGATATTAATATCTAAAGACTTGAGAGCTATCAATGAAGCAAGGAATACCATTCTGTCAACACGGATTTTATTTCCATGGCTTATTCTTGTGGTCTTCCATCTAGACCCTGGAGTATGAATTTCAAGAGCAATTGGCACAGCGCAAAATGACATGTCATGCGACCGAGCATAGCCTTCCGAGATGAACGAATGTGCTGCTCCAGTATCAAACAGAACTGATGTCGGGTGGCAATTTACAAGAAGCGTTCCAAGGAGAACTTCTGGATCATCATTAGCTTCTTTGGTTAAGACGTGATTCACACACACCCATTTAGTGATGGTTGGCTTGGCATGGATCATCTTGACTAGTGTCTTATTATGGCCAACATATTTCCCAGACTGAGGTGAAGCAACATTGGACTAAGTGCAATTGCGAGCAATGTGGCTTGGTTCTCCGCACTTGTAGCAAATCACAGAAGTCTGACGTGGAACCGCAATGGTAGGCGGTCCACCAATAGGCTTGGATGGAGCATTGGGTTGAGTTGAACAAGGCACCAAATAGGATGGCCTCGATGCATATCCAGGTGGAAGTGCTAAGTTCGGAACCCAAATCCGGCGCTTCTAAAATACAGAACCGGAGGTAGAAGCCAAATCACGGTTATGCTTGCGAGACTCTCATAAGTGAACTGAGTTGTTTCTGCATTGATGTGTTCACAAGAGCTTGGAAGGTGTCGCAATGATGCAAGTGAAGATCACGATGCAACTTTGGGTTGAGACCCTTCCTAAACCTAGCTTGCTTCTTGGCATCCGTGGACACTTCTTCTGTGGCATAACATGCAAGGTTCTCAAACTCTCGACTGTAAGCATCTACAACCATCTTACCCCGGGTAAGGTTACAAAACTCTTCCCTCTTTTGGTCCATGAGACCCCGAGGAATATGATGGTCGCGGAAAAGCTCTGTGAATTCTTCCCACGTAGGAATCTGGCCAGCTGGAATTATAGTCTCATAGTTCTCCCACCATATACTAGTAGGACTCTCCAAGAAATATGTAGCATAAGTGACCTTGTCAACCTCAGCCATGTTCGCGGAACGCAACTTATTTGTGATGCTACGGAGCCAGTCATCTGCATCGAGTGGCTCAATGGAGTGATGGAAGGTGGGTGGGTACAGCTTGATGAAGTCACGGATGGTCACTGTTCTAGCACACTGATGTGCGGTGTTTTCCTGAATACGTGCCAACAAGCGATTTGACTCATGCTTGTCTTTCTCAATGTCTAGCATGAGTTGTGCCAATGAGGATGAATCTGGTAGAACTTTAGCATATCTAGTTCCACATCTTTGGCCCTTCTTGCGACCAATGAAAGCTTGGGTATTGAGAGACATCCTACGGATGAGAAACTAGGATTAGACAAGGCGGCATACAAGATAGATAGGAAGGAATGCAAAAGCATTTGATCTTCATAGAAATCCTAGGGAAAATTGGACAACATAACATCTGTGAATGCTTAGAAATGAGACATCCTGCAAAAGATTTAGGTGCCACGACAACTCAACATCACAATCTCAAGATTCTGGTTGAGCTAACAAGCTACATAGATAACACTCGAGGACTGGAATGCAACTCAGATCAACCATTCCTATAAGTATATGGAATAGTAACTCGAGATCCTGGTAGATAGATAAGAAGCCTAGTTCTTAATCCCCGAGGAAAAGGAGAGGGTGACTCAGAATCAGAATAACATGGGGAAAGGAGTAAAAAGAGCCTTACGTTCCCTTCCACAATCAATTCCCCTATATAACTAAAGAGTTGCTAGACTCAACATTGACCAGTTTGGCATGGTAATCCTATAGTCAGTCAGCTCTGATACCAATGTTGTCGGGACCCCAATCCTAAGCCATAAGAATCCAGCGTGTAACACATCACATCACTTTGCGGCCTCACGCATGGTTAACTCCATAGCTGCCACCTTACCTGGGCCGGGACTGTTTGCGTCTTTTGGCTCACGTATGTGAATATGTCGCTAGCATTCAAATGTCAAAGAACCCGGGTCAACATGACTAGTCGTAGAACCCAAGTGGCACATCCGTACAGGGACAGGCGTATGTAACCTAGAAATGCAGGTGTCAACCTATAGCGTGTGTAGATGAGTCATAGCAAGCTACAAGGACTCCATTATGCCATGGGAAATAAATGTTAACACTGCACGTAGACGAGTCATAGCAGGCTACAGGGACTCCATTACACTACGAGACATTTCCCCGAAGGTACAGACATAGTAGCAAAGAAGGATACATGCCGGTCAATCAATGTGTCCTCAGCAGTAGCAAGCTACCAAGGCTCGATGGAAGCACAAAGAGGCAGTTCCTTGTAAAGAGTACTACTAAAGGCACACAACTAGGTGTCGACTCCCATACATATCGTTGCATGTCACACGTACGCACAACATGCCCGATATGCATAGATACAACTATGGCATCACAACATAACCACACAACAACATGTTATTTATTTAGAAGGCTCATAAGAGCCAACATAGTGTGATATTACAAGTAGGGGTCACGTGACCCAACATACAAGTCATACAAGCAACAAGCAGAAGCATAACATGTCTTGGTACTGTCACACCCTGTGTTTGTATCACCTTGATATGTTTGGGTTTTTAAAAGTTGGAGCCAACTAAAACTTTTTCTAAGTGTTTGTGCTTGTTTGAAATAATGTTTGTTTGCTTGATGATTGTGATATATGGCACTCCTAGATTCTATCCCACTTCATGTTCACCTTCCTTGTCCCAAACCTCTTGCCAAATGATCATGCCATGTGAATAGGTTGCAAAACTATTTTTATCAAATTTTGTTTTAACCAAAAATTATTTATTCCAATTAGGTTTTCAAAAAAACCCTGAAATGAGGTTTGCACTACAAGTCCTCAAATTTGGTGGATTCTTCTTCCCCAAAAGTTTTACTTAAAACCAACTATATATAAGACTTTCCAAAACCACCAAATATTAATTTTAAAGATTATTATTATATTTTATTTAAAGGATTTTTCTTAAGACCAGAAATGGTTTTTCATAGGGAAAATTATTTAAATGCTTTCAAAATATTTGGGAAAAATTAGGGAAACTCATTGGACATATATTTTCCATATATATGAGTTTCAACACTATGGCATGTTCAAATCATGGGCAAAACACCTCAAAACCCTTTCTGTTCAAATCAAACTTTTGGAATGTTTCTATAAGAAATATTCTCAATAAATTCCAGGAAAATTCTAGAAAGTCAACACTATCATAGGTGATGATCTTGCAAAGTATAATCTCAATCCAAGTTGATTTGGTTCATCGAACCATCCCAAAACCCTTCCTGTCCAGATTCAAATTTGAAGAACTTTACATTGTGAAGTTTCTCCCCTTGACCCCAAATTTGGCGGGCATTCTCTAATGACCAAATAGTGATGCCACACTAAGTGGTGCATAAAGGGTAAAGGCCTAGCATCACTAGATCTATAGAAACCTGATTTTGCTAGTTTCTAGGGTTTACCAAGTTTCCATTGTCAACTTTTTCCCCTTGGGCTCAAACTTGGTAAATCATCTCATTTTTACCTAATATTTGACCCTGGTAAATATCTCAGTAAGTTGGTAGATTCTTCTTGCCCAAAACCCTATCAAATACCTTCTGGTAATATAGTAAAGTTACTACTTCTACCCCTTCCTCTTTTACCCTCGCCCCCAAATTTTTACCACACCTCCTGGCAATGCCCAAGCACCCTCAGTAAGAATCCCAAGTCATCAAGCCACTGGTAGGTGGGGTAAAAACCCCCATTTACCCCCTGGACAACACCATTTCTCTCGCTCTCACCCTTTTCTTCTACCCTAAGGCTCCTCGAGAGCCCTCCCCTAGCTTCTCCTAGCCCTAGGGCACCTCCTGTAACTCCAAGACACTAGAGTACACACTGGGGGCTTAAAATATGCCAGGGCACGCCATATGGGCGCTCTGGAGCGCGCTACAGTGTGCTCCCGCACTATAGCCGCCCTTGCCCGGCGCCGCCCGACAGCCTCGGGCCTCCCTAGCATGTCCCCTGGCCGCCCTCGATGTCCGCAAGGCGCCAGATGGTCGCCCCCCTCCTCCTATGCTGCCCTCCATCGCGTGCGCACGGCATCGCCCGAGCCGGCCAGTGGCCGCGCTCGCACGCACGCACCTCCGGTCCCCCTCCTGGCTGCCCTTCCCTTCCCCTGGACGCGAACTGAGTCCACGAACCCCCCCAAACATAGCCTCGAACCCCTCGTGGCCTGTGGCGACGTCCACGTCCTCGCCGGCGCACCACACCGCGGTGGACTGAAGCCCGCCTATAAAAAGTCCCCCCCGCTCCTCCTGCTCCTCTCTCCTCGCTTCCTCCTCCCCTCAACTTCTCCCCCGTGCTCATCCCGCTCGCCCCCGTGGTCGGGAGCCCTCTCCTGAACCAAACCCTCCCCACAGTCGGGCACCTCCCCTCGCCGGCGATTCCCTTCACCCTGGTGACCCCCTCGGCCACCCACCGACACGCGAGAGCCCTTTGAGCACGCCGGTGCCCTCCGTCTGGACCACCGTGGCTGGAGACGCCGTCGGTGAGCTCCCTCCCGTCCCTGTCGCGAGGTGAGGGATGACATGTGGGGCCCACCTGTCATCCCCTCACCCCCTCCTCTCTTGCTGGCAAGCAGGGCCCGCGGGCAGGTTTGAAAACAAACCTGCCGCGCGTGGCGCCTCGCCCTGGGCCGGTTCCCTCCTTGGGCCGGCTCGGCTGGGTGTTTCTGGCCCGTGAGGGCACATGACCATTTTTCTTTTTTCCTTTTCTGTTTAAACTTCCAAAAATTCCACAGATTTGTATATTCATCTAATTCCAATTATTCTTCCACCTAAAATCTTAGAATATTCCGTAGAATTTATTAGTGCCACTTGTAAAAATGTTTGAAAACATTTTATGTACTGTTTTAATTTAAAACCCCTATTTAGCATTATCACCTCCTGTTTTAAATAATTTTGAAAATCTTTTTAAATTCAAAAACCTAGACATATATTTTTAGAATATCTTGTGGTATTTATTAGAGTAGGGTAGCATTTTTTATAGTACTTTGTGTGCTTTGTTTTTGTGTGTTCCTTATTTTTATTGCTTTATTTCGCGACGATAGATTGCGGGTTGACAAAGAAGTTGGACCCGAAGACTTCGAAGACCCCGGAGACTTTGTTGAGCCAGGCAAGCAGCCCTTTTACCATGTTAAGAAACTTTTTCATGCATGACATATAGCACTTGTTATTTCGGTGATTGATCATGATGTGGAGTTCCCCCTTCGGTGGGTTGTCTCAGATACTTTTACCATTGACACTTGCATCGAGCATGACCCTACCACCTTATGAGGGTTATGCGGGTGGGTATAGTTAGGATGCTATTAGATGCTACGCAAATGGGATGGGATTTATTCATAGTGATGGAAAGGAAGTGGTTCTTTCAAAGACTTTTCGAAAACCCCGTCGGGTGCCACTAATGCCCGAGGGAGATGATGATGAGATGGGTGACCACTTGAGAAAGAAGTGGTGTACTAGAACAAGTGAATGTTGTGGTTTTCGAAAATGGATTGGTGTAAGTTGCGACCGTTACTCCAACCTTACATGCGCAACCATGACACCCCTTATGGGACAGGGTTTTGTTGATTACCTTGGTGGGTACTAGCAAGGAGCCCGCATTACTAGTGGTGGGAGTGGCGTGGTCACTCTCGATACGGGGTCGTACCAATATGTACGATCATGCGCTATCTTCACAGGCCCCGGGCACACCGTTGGTCCCCTCATGGATGGTACGATTAGAGCGAGGCTCATGTGATGTACATCGTGAGGGCTGGGTACCAATTGAGTGGACGCTTTGTCTAGTATTGCTAGGGGAAAGTCATTGTTCGGGTGCTTACCTCATGTATGATATATACCACGAGTCATGGATGACACGGTAGTTCCCCGAGTCTTGTGGGTAAAGTGTGCAACCACTGCAGAGTGTAAAACTATTCGAATAGCTGTGTCCACGGTCAAGGACAGTTGGATGACCGCTCTTGTGCTACGTCCAAATGTTTTCATAAATTGGTGTGTGAGTGTGTTGGAGACAAATATGGTACTTGAGCTAAGTCCGATGGCTTAGCATGGTAATTGAACTAAGTCCGATGACTTAGCATGTTGAATGAACATGAGATGTTTGACCCTTGCTTATGATGATATGTATAACTTGTCCATATGGATACCTGCGAAACTGTTGATGCATGCTTACTTAGTACTTGATCATGTCATTGCATTAAAAAATGGCTTTCCACAAAGTACCTACTTAGTGCTATATCATGCATCATTATTATCTTGTTCCACAACTTGGGTTGCTTGCGAGTACATTCAAAGTACTCATTGGCTTGCCACTGGTTATTTAATTGGCCAGGCATGGAAGAACATGAGTATGTTGAAGAGTTCGTTGGTGACGAACATGCAAACTAGGATGCTTTCTAGTCAGAATGCCTCTAGGTTAAGGCAAATGGCATGGGTTCACGCTTTCGATCAAGATTTCTGCTGCTTGTTCTATTTAAGTGTTTGGCCCCGGTGGCTCTATCTATGTAAGACTAGACCTTCATGGTATTTGTTTGTGTAAGATGCTAAATGTGTATGTAAGACTCTTGTTATTCAGCTTCTGTGTGTTAAGTGAGCATTGATCTCTAGGATCATTGTACACGTGCATTCGGTGATCATGACTTATGAGTCGGGGTCCCCACAGAGCTGGTATCAGAGCCATCCGGACTATAGGAAGCCCTTAGTTAGCATGGATGTTAGTTAGGATGAAAAACCGCCTACAAACTACACCTAGCACCTAAACTTAGGGAATTATGCACTATTTACCTCTTCTATTCTTCACACAACACTTTGCTGACTCTCCTCCTTTCAAACCTTTGTAGATGGCCGTCGTACCCGAAGCCTTCGTGACATCCGACTTTCCCTTACTCCTTGGGGATAGCCTGGAGAAGTGCGAGTTTCGCCAACCATCCATTTTCCTCTAGCACGAGCACTGGGTCGATGCCATCACGAAGGAGTACCACGTGGATGTGGTCGTGAAGGCAAACAACTCCCCGACGAGTTGGTTCTTTGAAAGACCACGGATGGAGACCATGATACTTGCAGTCGAGACAGCTACACGCAAGGCACTCCTACACCTTTGAGACATCATTCCAAAGATGGATGACGAGCCGGCTACTCGCTACCTTCCCTTCAGGAAGGATGATTTTGGCGAGAGTTCGATGCTGATTCCGACCAAGGAGGATGGCACATCACTCAGGTTGTAGACCTACTTCAGCCTCTCCGCCGATAGTTTGGTTCAAACCTGATGAAGGAGTCTGTGAAGCTCCGCGAGGAACTTCACCACACCCGAGAGCTACTTCGGCAAGCCAAGACGAAGCCAGACAAGATCAAGAAGGATGGAGCCCCCAAAGGACGACCAACTGTCGCTTATCGAAGAGGAGTACCCCCAGCTAGTGATGCACCCACACATCGTCATCGCATGAGTGCGAAGGAGTACCGTGAGCTCTTCACCGACCCGCCAGCAAACCGTCGTCGAGATGGACCTCCTCGTTCCCGACCCCTTCGACCGGGAATGATGCCTGTTCAGATGATGAACAGGAGGAAGACCCAGAGGAGTGTGACTACGAGACCGAGCACTCCACCACCTGAGTCTGAGAACCCCTAGGGTAGGATCAGTCATGTACCCCTCATGTGAAGTCGAGTCCGTGTAATGGTTCATATGAAACCATGTGTGATTGTTGTTTGTTTTGTTGTTTGTGTTCCGATGCAAGTCACGCTTTTGCCTTAAGCAACATGTAAGCGACTTCATCGTCTATCTTAATATATGTTGGTCTTTCGACCTTTGTTTTATCACACTTGCACTCGACCAACCCCCTTAGGCGCACTTTTCCGTTGTTGCTTTTCCTCTCGTCTATCCTAGTTGTTTAACTTGGATGCTCCAAACAGGATGGTGGCTGCTACCCGCAACAACATCTTCACCAACCCTAAAGCCGGCAACTCAAGTCAGCAACAGGGAGCTACTGGGGCTGCTCACATTGGAGGACACCAGGAGCAGCCACAAGGCGACATTCCCCGCCACCACCTCCATCGGAGAACATGACCATAGCTCACTTTCTCCAAGTTCTCCGGGAGGAGCGCCAGGCCAACAATGCTGCTATTCAGCAGATGGCTCAGGCCCTTGTGAACAACCAGCAGCAAGGCAGGAACGGCAATGGCTGCTCCACACTATCTGAGTTCATGAGGAATTCGCCCCCAACCTTCACCGAGACTGCTGAACCATTGGATGTTGATGACTGGATCTGCACCATCGAGGACATCCTTGCTCTGGTCAAATGCAATGAGGACCGTGAGAAGGTGCTTTATGCCTCTCATTGTCTCGAAGGTACCGCCCGAGCTTGGTGCGACGAATTTAAGGTCATGCAAGGTGAGCGTGTGATCACTTGGAATGACTTCAAGAAAGGATTCCGCACCGCCCACATTCCTTCCGGGATCATGGCTATCAAGAAGAGAGAATTCCGAGTGCTGAAGCAAGGAAGTGGCTCTGTCAAGGAGTACCTGCAGAAGTTCAATCTGCTGTCAAGGTATGCACCTGAAGATGTCAACACGGAAGCTGCCAAGAAGGAACGCTTCATGGAAGGACTTCAACAGACCCTGCAGTATCAACTCATCATCTGCGACTGTCGTACCTTCTTCGACTTGGTGAACAAGGCCCTCATGCTGGAAGACAAGTGTCGTGCCATAGACGACACTCGCAAGCGCAAGATGACCAACAAGGGTAGCTCGAGCAACCAGAAGCCTCGCCCCTGGCAGCCAGTCCCAGCCAAGCTGACCTATCAGCCACAGCAGGCTAGACCTCCCGCACCTCATCTGAGCTACCAGCCTCAGCAGTATGCCAATCCCAGGCCAGCTTACAACAACAACCCCAATAACAACAATGGTGGCAGGAACTACAACAACAACCCTGGACAAGTCGCTTGCTTTGGATGTGGTCAGCCAGGACACATCTCTAGGTTGTGTCCCAACAAGAAGCCAGATGCACCGCGCCCCAATGCGCCCGCTCAAGGTCAAGCTCGTGGAGCACCACCAAGGAACCCCGCTCCCCGCAACCAGCCCAACAATGGCAAGGGTCGTGTGAATCACGTCACTGCAGAGGAAGCCTAGGAAGACCCGGATGTCATACTGGGTATGTTTCGTGTCAACTCAACCCCAGCAACAATACTATTTGATTGTGGAGCTTCACATTCTTTTGTCACCCAAAGGTTTGCACTAGAGAGTGGCATGAAGCCTACACCCCTGGGTAGTCGTATGTTGATACAAACCCCGGGTTCAGTTATGAAGTTTGGGATAGGTTGTAAGGGAGTTGAAATTAACATCAACGAGGTAGATTTCCTAGCAGACCTTATCATCCTAAAGTCAGAAGGCTTGGATGTAATCCTAGGCATGGACTGGTTAACTAAGCACCAAGGCTTGTTAGACTGTGCCAAGAGGATCGTCACCATAACCAATAGCCAAGGAGTGGAAGTCAAGTATGTTCCCAACCCTGCTTCCACTCAAGCCCCTCAAGCTAACTGTCTATTGGGATTTGAGTTGGATCAAGTGCCAGTGGTATGTGAATACCCGGATGTGTTTCCCGATGAGCTGCCCGGAATGCCTCCTGACCACGAAATTAACATCAATGGGGTAGATTTCCTAGCAGACCTTATCATCCTGAAGTCAGAAGGCTTGGATGTAATCCTAGGCATGGACTGGTTAATTAAGCACCAAGGCTTGTTAGACTGTGCCAAGAGGATCGTTACCATGACCAATAGCCAAGGAGTGGAAGTCAAGTATGTTCCCAACCCTGCTTCCACTCAAGCCCCTCAAGCTATCTGTCTATCGGGATTTGAGTTGGATCAAGTGCATACCCGGATGTGTTTCCTGATGAGCTGCCCGGAATGCCTCTTGACAACGACATTGAGTTCATGTAGCGCCCCGGACACACCCGCTGGTAGTCGTTACTCCTGACGGGATCTAGACTGGCCTCACAAATCAATACTAGTCTTTTCTACGCGCTTTGTCCCCACTCATGCACACCCGGGACCAACTTCCCGATCGGTCACCCATCCTAGTACTACTCCAAGCCAAGCACGCTCAACTTGGGAGTTCTGTTCGAATGGACTCCCAGAAAAGAAGGAAATCCTTATTGATATGAGTAGTCTATCATCCCTAATATGCCAGTCTATCACATACACCACCACTCAGAGGAACTGACGTCCTCGTCGGGTCACAGGAACGTTCCCTCTTGGCACAAGCGTTTGTGCTTCCAATCCGATAATGTGTCATTCCGTGTGCCACGACATGACACAAACTTCATGAACAACATGATCGCGCACCTGTCGGCAGACATCCGTGTAACCGCGAGGGTCGGCTCTGATACCAACTTGTAACGCCCCGGACACACCCGCCGGTAGTCGTTACTCCTGGCAGGATCTAGACTGGCCTCACAAATCAATACTAGTCTTTTCTACACACTTTGTCCTCACTCATGCGCACCCAGGACCAACTTCCCTATCGATCACCCATCCTAGTACTACTCCAAGCCAAGCACGCTTAACTTGGGAGTTCTGTTCGAATGGACCCCCGGAGCTTATGTTCATCATTGAGCTTATGTTCATCATTAACCATGTTCATCATTGAGCTTATGCCTGGATCAAGGCCCATCTATAAGAAGGCCTATAGGATGGGATCTGAAGAGTTGGCTGAATTGAAGAAGCAACTGGCAAAGCAGCTTAGAAAAGGATTTATTCGCCCAAGTGCCTCTCCTTGGGGATCGCCTATTCTATTTGTGTCAAAGAGGGACGGGACTATCAGACTTTGTGTCGATTACCGTTCTCTCAATGAGATCACGATAAAGAACAAGTACCCACTCCCCAAGATTGAAGACCTGTTTGATCAGTTGAACGGAGCCAAGGTGTTCTCCAAGATCGACCTCAGGTCTGGGTACTACCAGCTAAAGATCAGACCCCAAGACGTTCCGAAGACGACATTTGTAACCCGGTATGGCCTGTATGAATACATGGTCATGTCATTCAGGTTAACTAATACCCCTGCCTACTTCATGTACCTCATGAATAAGGTCTTCATGGAGTACTTGGATAAGTTCATTGTCGTCTTCATTGATGACATACTCGTCTTCTCCAAGTCTGAGAAGGAGCATGAGGAACACTTGAGATTGGTCCTAGAGAAGCTTCGAGAGCACCAGCTTTATGCCAACTTCAGCAAGTGTGAATTCTGGCTGCATGAAGTTGGATTCTTGGGTCATGTGTTGACTGCAAAAGGACTGTCTGTGGACCCTGCCAAGATTGAAGCCGTGACTGAATGGCAAAACCCAACCACCGTGAAGGAAGTCAGGAGCTTCCTCGGACTCGTGGGATATTACCGCAAGTTCGTGGAAGGGTTCTCAAGCATTGCCCGACCCATGACCCAGCTTATGAAGAAGGACAAGAAGTTCGAATGGACTGCTAAGTGCGAGGAAAGCTTCCAGGAGCTCAAGAAGAGATTGACCACATCCCCAGTTTTGGCCACCCCCGATATTCACAAGGAGTTTGTGATATATATTGATGCATCAAGAACCGGGCTTGGAGGTGTTCTGATGCAAGAAGGCAGAGTCGTAGCATATCTATCCAGACAACTACGTCCTCATGAAGAGAACTACGCAACTCATGATCTCGAGTTGGTAGTCGTGGTTCATGCCTTGAAGACATGTCGACATTACCTCCTGGGGAAGCGATGTGAGATATTCACAGACCATAAGAGTTTGAAGTATATTTTCACTCAAAGGTAATTGAACATGAAGCAGCGAAGATGGTTGGAATTGATTAAGGATTACGACCTTAGTGTTCAATACCACCTCGGAAAGGCCAACGTGGTGGCAGACGCCTTAAGCAGAAAGGCATGTTCCTTGAATGCTATGATTAAGGAAAGGCTACCCGCCCTGTATGAAGAGCTTGAAAGCTTCGGCTTGGAACTGGTTGCACCTGGATTCCTCGCCAACCTCGAAGCAAAGCCTACCTTTATGGATGATATTAAATAAGCCTAGAAGGGACACGAGAGCATCGAAGGCATCAAGAGGAAGATCAGAGCAGGCAAGGCCCCAGGATTCTCAGTGGATGAACAAGGAGTTGTATGGTTCGGGAGTCGCATCTACATACCCAACAAGGAGGAGCTCAAGAGCTTGATCTTGCAAGAAGCTCATGACACTCCATACTCCATTCATCCTGGAGGAACCAAGATGTATTAAGACCTCAAGGCAAGATTCTGGTGGTATGGCATGAAACAAGAGATAGGCACCTTCGTCGCCAAGTGTGACATATGCCAGAGAGTCAAGGCTAAGCATCAGTGGCCCGCTGGGCTATTGCAGCCTCTCAAAGTGCCTGAATGGAAGTGGGACAAAATTGGGATGGATTTCATCACCGGATTACCAAGGTCGAGCAAAGGACATGATTCCATTTGGGTCATTGTTGATCACCTGACCAAGGTAGCCCACTTCATTCCCGTCAAGACAACCTACAATGGGAACTAATTGGCCAACCTCTACATCAACTGGATTGTGAGCCTCCGCGGAGTTCCTAAGGAGATCGTATTGGACCGAGGAACACAATTCACCTCAAGGTTTTGGAATAGGTTCCAAGAAGCCTTGGGAACCAAGCTCTCCTTCGCACTGCTTTCCACCCTCAGACCGGTGGACAAACCGAGCGAGTAAATCAGATACTCGAAGATATGCTCCGAGCTTGTGTTTTAGCCTATGGAGCCAAGTGGGAAGATTGCCTACCATTCGCCGAGTTCTCCTACAACAACAACTACCAGGCGAGTCTTCAGATGGCACCATTTGAGGTGTTGTATGGACGCAAGTGCCGTAATCCCCTCAACTGGTCAGAGACCGGAGAAGGATTAGTTTTTGGACCAGACATCCTCTGCGAAGCAGAAGAGCAAGTTCACCTCGCCCGAGAGCGACTCAAGACTGCCAAGACTAGGCAGAAGAGCTACGCCGACTCTCATCGTCGAGACATGAGTTTCCGTGTTGGGGACCATGTTTACCTCCAAGTCACACCTCCCAAAGGGAACAAGTGTTTCCACGTCAAGGGAAAGCTTGCACCAAGATTCATCGGCCCCTTCAAGATCACAGACAGGCGAGGAGAAGTTGCCTACCAGCAAGAGCTACCTCCCGAGCTGTCGGATGTGCACAACGTCTTTCACGTGTCACAAATCCGGAAGTGTCTCCAAGTTCCCAATCGCCCCGACCTCTACAAGGACATCGACCACCAAGCCATTAATCTTCCGCTAGACCTCACCTATCGTGAGAGGCCAGTTCGCATTTTGGATGAAGCTGAGTGCTGCACCCGAAGCCGCACCATCAAGTACTTCAAGGTCCAATGGAGCAACCATACTGCAGTTGAAGCAACCTGGGAGCATGAAGACTATCTTAGATCTGAGTTCCCTTAACTTTTTAGCGCTTAGCCTAGGAATCTTGGGGACGAGATTCTTGTAAGGGGGGAAGGTCTGTCACACCCCATGTTTGTATCACCTTGATATGTTTGGGTTTACGAAAATTGGAGCCAACTAAAACTTTTTCTAAGTGGTTGTGCTTGTTTGAAATAATGTGTGTTTGCTTGATGATTGTGATATATGGCACTCCTAGATTCTATCCCACTTCATGTTCACCTTCCTTGTCCCAAACCTCTTGACCAATGATCACGCCATGTGAATAGGGCCCAAAACTATTTTTATCAAATTTTGTTTTAACCAAAAATGATTTATTCCAATTAGGTTTTCAAACCCCCCCTGAAATGAGGTTTGCACTGCAAGTCCTCAAATCGTGTAGATTCTTCTTCCCCAAAAGTTTTACTTCAAACCTACTATATATAAGACTTTCCAAAACCACAAAAAATTAATTTTAAAGATTATTATTATATTTTATTTAAAGGCTTTTTCTTAAGACCAGAAATGGTTTTTCATAGGGAAAAATTATGTAAATGCTTTCAAAATATTTGAGAAAATTTAGGGAAACTCAGTGGACATATATTTTCCATATATGTGAGTTTCAACACTAGGGCATGTTCAAATCATGGGAAAACCCTTGAAAACTCTTTCTGTTCAAATCAAACTTTTGGAATGTTTCTATAAGAAATATTGTCAAAAAATTCCAGGAAAATTCCAGCAATTCAACACTATCATAGGTGATGATCTTGCAAAGTTTCATCTAGGTCCAAGTTGATTTGGTTCATCAAACCATCCCAAAACCCTTCCTGTCCAGATTCAAATTTGAGCAACTTTACATTGTGAAGTTTCTCCCCTTGACCCCAAATTTGGCGGGCATTCTCTAATGACCAAATAGTGATGCCACACTAAGTGGTGCATCAAGGGTAAAGGCCTAGCATCACTAGATCTACAGAAACCTGATTATGCTAGTTTCTAGGGTTTACCAAGTTTCCATTATCAACTTTTCCCACTTGGGCTCAAACTTGGTGAATCATCTCATTTTTACCTAAAATTTGACCCTGGTAAATATCTCAGTAAGTTGGTAGATTCTTCTTTCCCCAAACCCTATCAAATACCTTCTGGTAATATAGTAAAGTTACTATTTCTACCTCTTCCTCTTTTACCCTTGCCCCCAAATTTTTACCACACCTCCTGGCAATGCCCAAGCACCCTCAGTAAGAATCCCAAGTCATCAAGCTACTGGTAGGTGGGGTAAAACCTCCCATTTACCCCTTGGACAACACCATTTCTCTCCCTCTCACCCTTTTCTTCTACCCTAAGGCTCTTCCAGAGCCCTCCCCTAGCTTCTCCTAGCCCTAGGGCACCTCCTGTAACCCCAAGACACTAGAGGACACACTAGGGGCTTAAAATATGCCAGGGCACGCCATATGGGCACTCTAGAGCGCGCTACAGCGCGCTCCCGCACTGTAGGTGCCCCTGCTCGGCGCCGCCCGACAGCCTCGGGCCTCCCCAGCATGTCCCCTGGCCGCCCTCGACGTCCGCAAGGCACCAGATGGTTGCCCCCTCCTCCCTCCTCGTCTGCTGCCCTCCATCGCGTGTGCATGACCCCGCCCGAGCCGACTAGTGGCCGCGCTCGCACGCGCGCACCTCCGGTCCTCCTCCTGTCTGCCCTTCCCTTCCTCTGGACACGGACTGAGTCCATGAACCCCCCAGACACAGCTTGGAGCCCCCCGTGGCTTGTGGCGACGGCCACGTCCTCGCCGGCGCACCATGCCGTGATGGACCGAAGCCCGCCTATAAAAGGCCCCCACTCCTCCTGCCCCTCTCTCCTCGCTTCCTCCTCCCCTCAGCTTCTCCCTCGTGCTCATCCCGCTCGCCCCCATGGTCGGGAGCCCTCTCTCGAATCAAACCCTCGCCGCCGCCGGGCACCTCCCCTCGCCGGCGATTCCCTTCACCCCGACGACCCCCTAGGCTACCCACCGACGCGTGGGAGCCCCCTGAGCGCGGCGATGCCCTTCGCCTGGACCGCAATGGCTGAAGACGCCGTCGGTGAGCTCCCTTCCATCCCTATCGCGAGGTGAGGGATGATAGGTGGGCCCCACCTGTCATCGCCTCACCCCTCCTCTCTCGCTGGAAAGTAGGGCCCGCGGGCAGGTTTGTAAACAAACCTGCCGCGCGTGATGCCTCGCCCTGGGCTGGTTCCCTCAGGCCGGCTCGGCTGGGTGTTTGTGGCCCGTGAGGGCACAAGACCATTTTTCTTTTTTCCTTTTCTGTTTAAACTTCCAAATATTCCAAAGATTTGTATATTCATCTAATTCCAATTATTCTTCCACCTAAAATCTTAGAATATTCCCTAGAATTTATTAGTGCCACTTGTAAAAATGTTTGAAAACATTTTATGTATTGTTTTAATTTAAAACCCCTATTTAGCATTATCAGCTCCTGTTTTAAATAATTTTGAAAACATTTTTAAGTTCAAAAACCTAGACATATATTTTTAGAATATCTTGTGGTATTTATCAGAGTAGGGTAGCATTTGTGATAGTACTTTGTGTGCTCTGTTTTTGTGTGTTGCTTATTTTTATCACTTTATTTCGCGACGATAGATTGCGCGGTTGACGAAGAAGTTGGACCCGAAGACTTCGAAGACCCCAGAGACTTTGTTGAGCCAGGCAAGCAACCCTTTGACCATGTTAAGAAACTTTTTCATGCATGCTATATAGCACTTGTTGTTTCGGTGATTGATCATGATGTGGAGTTCCCCCTTCGGTGGGTTGTCTCCGATACTTTTACCATTGACACTTGCATCGAGCATGACCCTACCACCTTATGAGGGTTATGCGGGTGGGTGTAGTTAGGATGCTATTAGATGCTACGCAAATGGGATGGGATTTATGCATAGTGATGGAAAGGAAGTGGTTCTTTCAAACACTTTTCGGAAACCCCATCGGGTGCCACTAATGCCCGAGGTAGATGATGATGAGATGGGTGACCACTTGAGAAAGAAGTGGTGTACCGGAACAAGTGAGTGTTGTGGTTTTCGAAAACGGATTGGTGTAAGTTGCGACCGTTACTCCAACCTTACATGTGCAACCACGATACCCCTTATGGGACGGGGCTTCGTTGATTACCTTGGTGGATATTGGCAAGGAGCCCACATTACTAGTGGCGGGAGTGGCGTGGTCACTCTCGATACGGGGTCTATCCTATATGTACGATCATGCGATGTCTTCACAAGCATCGGGTACACCGTTGGTCCCCTCATGGATGGTACGATTAGAATGAGGATCCTGTGATGTACATTGTGAGGGCTAGGTACCAAGCGAGTGGACTCTTTGTCTAGTATCGCTAGGGGAAAGGCATTGTTCGGGTGCTTACCTCGGGTATGATATATACCGTGAGTCGTGGATGACACGGTAGTTCCCCGAGTCTTGTGGGTAAAGTGTGCAACCTCTACAGAGTGTAAAACTATTCTAATAGCCGTGTCCACAGTCAAGGACAGTTGGATGACCGCTCTTGTGCTATGTCCAAATGTTTTCACAAACTGGTGTGTGAGTGTGTTGGAGACAAAGATGGTACTTGAGCTAAGTCCGATGGCTTAGCATGGTAATTGAACTAAGTCCGATGACTTAGCATGTTGAATGAACATGAGATGTTAGACCCCTGCTTATGATGATATGTATAACTTGTCCGTATGGATACCTGCCAAACTGTTGATGCATGCTTGCTTAGTACTTGATCATGTCATTGCATTAAAAAATGGCTTTCCGCAAATTACCTACTTAGTGCTATATCATGCATCATTATTATCTTGTTCCACAACTTGGGTTTCTTGCGAGTACATTCAAAGTACTCATTGGCTTGCCACTGGTTATTTAATTGGCCAGGCATGGAAGAACATGCGTATGTTGAAGAGTTCGTTGGTGAAGAACATGCGAACTAGGATGCTTCCCAGTCAGAATGCCTGTAGGTTAAGGCAGATGGCATGGGTTCACGCTTTCAATCAAGATTTCCATTGCCGATTCTATTTAAGTGTTTGGCACCGGTGGTCCTATCTATGTAAGACTAGACCTTCATGGTCTTTATTTGTGTAAAACGCTAAATGTGGATGTAAGACTCTTGATATTCAACTTCTGTGTGTTAAGTGAGCATTGATCTCTGGGATCACTGTACACGTGCATTAGGTGATCACGACTTATGAGTCGGGGTCCCCATAGGTATAGACATCTAGAAAAGAAGAAGTCTGAGGAAGCATGTCTATCTACAAGACCCTCCATTGGAACCAGACCTCTGACTGGGATTCCCAAGCTACTTGGTGAACATCGATCTTATCATAGAAACCACTAGCAAGACTGAAGTCTCCTCTGCAAAACATAATTAAGCAACAGTGAGTACTGAGTACTCAACAAGATTTACATCAGAACTAACTACATATGCATCGATATCAACAAGGGGGTTGTGGGGTTTAATGCAGCAAGCCAGTTTTGACTTGGTGGCTATCATGTACTATGACTATTAGTACTTTGAAAAGTTTTGTGAAGCGTACACGAGTCCACTAAACCCACAACAACACACTACCATGGATCCGCTCGTGTCTTCCTATGAGAGTGTCGACCATGGTACTCACACTTGTCTTGATGCTTTTATGAGTAACCCTTTAAGTTGTCTATGAACCATATAAGTCTCTAAGTAGTCCATATCCATGAACAAGGCTATTCGAATAGATTGATTACCCTGTAAGGGTGTACTTCGTCACACACGCTCCCACCACTTACCGCCATGTGCACGTAAAAAGGCGCCTTGGTAACCTTCAAGTGGAAGCCCAGTGAGGGAGTCGACCACGTGTTGGGACCCCGATCCTAAGCCATAAGAATTCAGCATGTAACACATCACATCACTTTGCGGCCTCACACATGGTTAACTCCACGGCTGCCACCTTATCTGGGCATGAACTATCTTGCCAGATGGATGCGTAAGCTGAACAGACCTGGTGGAGCAATTGATCTTGGCATGGTGAGCTATCATCCAGTCCATACGCAAGATGATATTAATATCTGAAGACTTGAGAGCTATCAACGAAGCAAGGAAAACAAGTCTATCAACACAGATTTCATTTCCATGGCTTATTCTTGTGGTCTGCCATCTAGACCCTGGAGTCCGAATTTCAAGAGCAGTTGGCATATCGCAAAATGACATGTCGTGCAACCGGGCATAGCCTTCCGAGATGAAGGAATGCGATGCTCCAGTATCAAACAGAACTGATGTCGGATGGCATTTGACAAGGAGCATTCCAAGGAGAACTTCTGGATCATCATTAACTTCTTTGGCTGAGACGTGATTCACACATCCCTGTTCAGTGATGGTTGACTTAGCATGGATCACCTTGACTGGTGACTTAGTATGGTCAACAGACTTTCCAGACTGAGGTGAAACACCATTGGACTGGGTGCAATTGCGAGCGGTGTGGCCTGGTTCTCCGCACTTGTAGCAAATCACAGAAGTATGACGTGGAACCGCATTGATAGGCGGTCCACCAACAGGTCTGGGTGGAGCATTTGGTTGAGTTGGACGAGGCGCCACACAGGATGGCCTCGATGCATATCCAGGAGGAAGCGATGAGTTCGGAACCCAAATCCGGCGCTTTTGAGATCCAAGACCCGAGGTAGAAGTCAAATCACGGTTGTGCTTGCGAGATTCTTCATAGGTGAACTGAGCTGTCTCTGCATTAATGGCCTTGTTCACAAGAGCTTGGAAGGTGTCACAATGATGCAGGTGAAGATCACGACGCAACTTTGGGTTGAGACCCTTCCTAAACCTAGCTTTGTTCTTGGCATCCGTGGACACTTCTTCTGTGGCATAACGTGCAAGGTTCTCAAACTCCTTACTGTAAACATCTACAGCCATCTTACCCTGGGTAAGGTTACAAAACTCTTCCCTCTTTCGGTCCATGAGACCCTGAGGAATATGATGCTCATGGAAAACCTCTGTGAATTCTTTCCAGGTAGGAATCTGGCCAGCTGGAATTATAGTCTCATAGTTCTCCCACCATATACTAGCTGGAGCCTCCAAGAAATATGTAGCATAGGTGACCTTGTCAGCCTCGGCCACGTTTGCGGAACGCAACTTGTTTGTGATGCTACGGAGCCAGTCATCTGCATCGAGTGTCTCAATGGGGTGATGGAAGGTGGGTGGGTACATCTTGATGAAATCACAGATGGTCACTGTTCCAGCACATTGATGGGCGGTGTTTTCCTGAATACGTGCCAGCAAGCAATTTGACTCATGCTTGTCCTTCTCAATGTCTAACATGAACTATGCCAATGAAGGTGAATCCGACAGAACTTCAGCATCTTTGGTTCCACATCTCTGGCCCTTCTTGTGACCAATGGCATCTTGGGTACTGCGAAAGATAGGAGGAAATGCAGAAGCATTGATCTTCAAGGAAATCCTAGGGAAAATTGGGTAGCATAACGACTGCGAATGCTCAGAAATGAGAAATCCTGCAAAAGATTTAGGTGCCACGACACCTAACATAACAATCTCAAGATTCTGATTGAGTTAACAAGCTACATAGATAACACTCGAGGACTGGATGCAACTCAGATCAACCATTCCTATAAGTCTACGGAATAGTAACACGAGATCCTAGTAGATAGATAGGAAGCCTAGTTCTTAATCCCCGTAGAAAAGGAGAGGGTGACTTAGAATCAGAATAGCATGAGTAAAGGAGTAAAAAGAGCCTTACGTTCCCTTCCACAACCAATTCCCTTATATAACTAAAGAGTTGCTAGACTCAACATCGACCAGTTTGGCTTGGTAATCCTAGAGTCAGTCAGCTTTGATACCAACGCTGTCGGGACCCCAATCCTAAGCCATAAGAATCCAGCATGTAACACATCACATCACTTTGCGGTCTCATGCACGGTTAACTCCACAGCTGCCACCTTACCTAGGTCGGGACCGTTTGTGTCTTTTGGCTCACGTATGTAATATGTCGCTAGCATTCAAACGTCAAAGAACCCGGGTCGACATGACTAGTTGTAGAACCCAAGTGGCACATTCAGACAGGAACAGGCATACGTAACCCAGCAATGCAGGTGTCGGCCTCTAGTGTGTGTAGACGAGTCATAGCAAGCTACAAGGACTCCATTACGCCATGGGACATAAATGTCATCACTGCACGTACACGAGTCGTAGTAGGCTATAGGGACTCCATTACACTGCGAGACATTTCCCCGAAGGGACAGACACAACAACAAAGAAGGATACATGCCGGTCAATCAATGTGTCCGAAGCAGTAGTAAGCTACCAAGTCTCGGCGGAAGCACAAAGAGGCAGTTCCCTGTAAAGAGTACTACTAAAGGCACACAACTAGGTGTCGAATCCCATACATATCATTGCACGTCACACGTACGCATGACATGCCCGATATGCATAGATACAACTATGGCATCACAACATAACCATACAACAACACAACATTTATTTAGGAGGCTCATCAGAGCCAACATAGTGTGATATTACAAGCAGGGGTCACATGACCCAACACACAAATCATACAAACAACAAGCGGAAGCTTAACATGTCTAGGTATAGACAACTAGAAAATAAGAAGGCTAAGGAAGCCTGTCTATCTACAAGGCTCTCCACAGGAACCAGACCTCTGGCTGGGATTCCCAAGCTAAATGACCAACATCGATCTTATCGTAGAAACCACTAGCGAGACTGGAGTCTCCTCTGCAAAAACATAATTAAGCAATAGTGAGTACTGAGTACTCAGCAAGTCTTACATCAGAACTAACTACATATGCATCGGTATCAACAAGGAAATTGTGGGGTTCAATGCAACAAGCCAGCTTTGACTCGGTGGCTATCCTGTACTACAACTTTCATAACTTTGAAAAGTTTTGTGAAGCGTACACGAGTCCACTAACACCACAACAATGCACCACCACGGATTCGCTCCCGTCTTCCTACAAGAGTGCCATCCACGGTACTCACACTTGTCTTGAAGCTTCTATGAGTAACCTTTCAAAATGTCTATGAACCATATAAGTATCCAAGTAGTCCATATCTGCGGACGCGGCTATTCGAATAGATTGATTACCCTGTAGGGGTGTACTTCGTCACACATGCTCCCGCCACTTACCGCCATGTGCTCGTAAAAAGGCACCTCGGTAACCTTCAAGCGGAATCCCAGCGAGGGGGTCGGCCACGACCTAACTAACCACACAAGACTCTAGTCCAGGTTTATCGCCTATTTGAGACTGAACCCGGAAGGAAGTCCGGTCGAAGTTTCCTCAACGGCCCCAAACGATGTGTACATGGTTCCCAAGCCCACCTTGACGAATGGTACTATGCTTGGTACATCGGGCCATAATGCCTAGTCTGTCCCAAGCCCACCTATACGGGGTGCCACTCGGTAGACTACTAGCATATCCTACAACCACCAGAAACTAGTTGCAACTCCTGGACAGAGATCAAGTCGGTTAATAAGTCGAGAGAGTCAATTAAGGATCCCAATGTGCGGTAGTAGCTAGTCTTGGACAACATACGCAGGACACAGTTCTTAAGGACAGTCCCAATGAGACAACTCGCCACGTACTCCTACATGGCCTATCATCGCTACCTTTACCAAATCATGTTCACAACTTAACTCTCATCATTACAAAAAGTTCAGTTGACTTCGGTTCATCACCCAGATGAATTAGACCCGACACAACTCTAAGCATAGCAAGCATAGCAGGTTAAAGACACCACATGGCTCAAGCATCTACTAGGTATGCTAGGTTGCATGGTTCAGCTATTTACGGTGACAATGACAGGTCATGCATAGGAATGGGTCAACTACCAGAACATGTAAAATTTGAAAGGTTTTGTCCTAATGCAATAAGTGAGAACAAGAGCAAGAGAGTGGGATTGTATCGGATATGTTCAAGGGGGTTGCTTGCCTGATAAGACGATCACACGTTACTGCTCCGCAGATGGATACTGGACCGTATCCTCCGGAACAGTGCCTAACACGAAGAACAACCATCGAAGGGGAACAAATCAATACACATTAAATGCAACAATATGATGCATGAATATGACATGGCAATATGATGTTTTTGAGCTAATGCATCTAGCAACAGATTTAAACGAAGTAGGTTTGAACTCAAGGTTCAAATTCAGTTTCATATATGGAGTTTCATAATGCATTTGAACCAAAATGTCCAACTTTACCTATTTAGGTTGCTCCAACATGCATGAAAATGGTACAGATGGATTCATTGAATTTTTTCTAATCAATTTTCATATATAAATTATTTTCATCTGATTTACCGATTAATTTATATGAATCTTATAAGTTTTTTGTATTTTCTGGAATTTATTTAAATACAAAAATGCATTATTGCGCCAGCCTGATGTCACTATGACGTCAGCCTGGTCAAACGACCAGTCTAGGTCAAACTGACCAGCAGGACCCACTGGTCAGTGACCCACCGCTAAGCATGGTCAAATCCCACGCCGACTGGGCTTTGACCCACTTGCGGGGCCCACTGTCAGTGACTTCGAGGGTTAATTAGCCACGGGGTTTAGCACTAATGGCTGCCACGACGGCCCCGCCGGAGTTTGGCCGGCGGTGACCAAACCGACGGCGGAGGCTCGCCGGAAACGCGCCTCTGACCACTATTTGGCACGCGAAGTGGCGCTATTGGACGCAGGGAGAGAGACACATCCATCCCAGCTGATGGGACGGCGCGGGGCGGCGCGTCACATCGCCGAAGAGGACAACTACGGCGGTCGGGGCTTGGGTCGGCATGGGGTCAAGGCTAGGGCTGCGGACAGAGGGTCTAAGGGTGGCTATGGGCTCCCGAGAGCGCCCTGAGCACAAAGCCGTGGTCAGGCACGAGCTGTGGCTACTATGGCCATGGCTACGCCATGGCCGGCGGCAAGATCATCTCGGACCTGATGGCTGGCGGGGCTAGAAGGGGAAAGCGGTGGCAAGGCTAGGGGGAAGAGGACCGGGGCCTCTGGCGTCGATGGCGTGGTCGGGGATGCACGGAGGACGACGAATCGATGGTGGCAACGGCGGCTTCGGTCCAGCGATGGGAGAGAGCAAAGGAGAGGGGGAGAGCGAGAGAGCGAGAGTGGCAGGGAGAGAGAGGGGAAGAAGGGCATGGTGAGGGGGTCGCGCTGGCGCTCTCTCTGGCCTCTAGAGGCAAGCAGCCAGGCAGGAGGTGGCCGGCGCGTGCCGGCGCGCCCCAGCCACACGCCCCAATCCTCCTGGCGGGAGGTTGGGGGTGACTGGCAGCTGGGTCGCTGGGCCAGCCTCTCCTGGGCCTCTTTTTTTCTTTTTTCTTTTTCATTTCCTATTTCCTATTTTCTGTTATTGCATTTGTTTTAGTTTAGGCACTAAAATATTTAATAAAAAATATGATTTTTTTTCTGGGCACTAAAATGAATATTCCAAAGGCTGTGGCCAAATTTCATATTTATTGGAGCTATAAAATTATTTATAATATTTTATAACCCCAATTCAAATATTTATTGATTTAATTCAATAAACAAAAATGACTTTGAAAATATAAATCACCTCTGGTTGATGCTTCCACATTTTTCTAGAAATGATGAACATTTTAGAAGACCACTTTGGTTCATTGAAAAAATATTTTAATTGAACCTATTTGAGTTCAAATAATGCTAGGGTTTGATCATCCCCATTTCAAGTTTAAAAAGAATTTAAACATGATGCAATCACAAGCATGGATCCTAGTGCATGCTAAAGCTAGGGATGTGACAACTCACCCCCACTTAAAAGAATCGCGTCCCGAGATTTGAGAGTCGACGAGAAAAGAGCCGGATACTCAAATCGAAGACGATATTCACGCTCCTAGGTAGCTTCATTCTCAGAATGATGCGACCATTGAACCTTCAAAAACTTGATATTCCGATGCCGGGTTACACGCTCAGCTTGATCGAGAATACGAACAGGATATTCTCGATATGAAAGATCATCTTGAAGATCAAACGTTTCGTGGTCCACTTCACAGATAGAATCTTGAAGCAATGCCTGAGTTGAGAAACGTGGAACACATCATGAACTCGGGAAAGATGCGAGGGCAGTTCCAATTGGTAGGCAACCTCTCCTCGTTTAGCAAGAATGCAAAAAGGACCAATGTAACGAGGAGCCAATTTGCCCTTGATACCGAAACGATGGGTACCCTTCAGTGACCTGGCGGCTCGGCCCCACATGTCATTGACTCACTTTGTTAATAGGTTTTAATTAACCTAACTAAAATAATTAATCAGGGCTGGGCCCATATGTCAGTGACCTAGGGAGTTAGTTAACCGGTGATTAGCCTTAAGCTAATCACCTGACGATGGGGTCCCACCGTCCGGTGGATCACACGACGGGGCTCGTCGCCGGCGACCTCTGGTCGCAGCGGTGTCCGTGCTACCGGCCACGAGAGGAGAAGCGAAAGGTCGGGGCAGAATCTATAGGTCCCCGCAAGCGCATCGGAGTGCTGAAGCGAGCACGTTATGTGTTGTGGCCGTGGTGGCCATGTTGCCGGCGGCGAGGTGCTCAGGCATGATAGGGAAGCGGCGGCTACGGCGGGCTAAACGGAAGGGAAATGAAGGGATTCAACGAATAGGCTTACGATGTTTCTTCTGGAGCTGGTGGCGAGGTCGGGGACGCGTGGTGGCCAGCGAATCGACCGGAGACGTCCGACGGGTCCTGAGGTAGACGATGACGCGGGGGTGGCTCCACAGGACGTCCTGGTTGCAGTGCTCGTAGATGAAGAAGAGGACGACGATGCGACGCTTCTGGGATCGATGGCGGTGGCTAGAAGGGGGCCGGGGCTATGCTAGCGGCGATGGCGAGCTCATGGAGCTTCAGCCATGACGACGGGAGGGAGCAAAGGAGAGGGAGAGAGCAGAGGGGGGAGGAATGGGCTCGAGGGGGGTCCAGGTAGTCGCCTAGAGAGGATAGGGGTGGAGGAGAGGACGCCAGCGCGATGCGGGAGCTGGCACGGTGACTCGTCGTGCTTGCCTTCCCCTCTGCCTACTGGCAGAGGTTGAAGATGACCCTGCCCTTGGGCTGGGCCGCATCTGCAGTAGTGTAGCGACCCGACCTGAAAGGTCAAGTCTCCGGTGTTTCCGTACCATCCCAAGATCATGCTGGTACACACACGGTACATCCATGTATATATCAAAGGGAAATCACACAGCATTATATTAATCGAAATCTCATATCGAGTCCTTTATTACAATAAAAATTACAATAAAGTGGCTAAAAGCCAACTCATGAGAATATCTAAATCTTGCGGAAGCGTCGACGGTAGATGAGTCCATCCGACTCCAAGGGAATCTCACTGAGCATAGAACGCGTCCTCACTCCTGGTCGGAAAAATACTCTGCAACATGATACGTTGCAGCCGTGTAGGTCAGCATATGGAATATGCCGGCAAAGTCACAGTAGAGGTGTGAAAATAATCAGCTAGTCTATATGCATATATGGCAGGTGGGGTGGTAAGTTTTGCGTAAAGCCAATTTTTCCTACATCAAGAAAAGGGGCTAAGCAAAACATTACTAAGTTGGTTGATTAATGAGATGGTTCCACCAACCAATTCTCATACCCAAAATTATTAAATTCCCACATCATCATATTATTTGTGTTGAGAGTTCCGGAAGTTCCAATTCCTTTGGCTCAAGTCGTCCATGACCGTGGACACGGCTAATCGATTAGGTTTGAAATACTCTGCAGAGTTTTGCACACGTTCCCCACAAGATTTGGTCGCCTCCGTCTGATTTCTCGCACTTCAAGGTGTTTGAGAAACGGATGACCAAAACATGGTCTTCCAAAGGGTTTCCCTGCGACTCTGACGGTGCCCATCCTTTCCTACCGTTCTTCTACCTCTCGTAGCACCGCCTGTCCAGAGTTACCACGATATCCAACCAAGCCAGAGCCCATAATGACTTGTGGCTGTGCAGGTAAGCCTTGGGTCTTGAAGCACCCATCCATCCCTTTGTGCCTGGGTGGACCTTTCCGCGTGAATACTGGCCATCTCCAGCATCACCTAGGCTAACCACTGGTTTCTCCAGGGCGCCGTTCAACCATCATCCACCCAGAGGTATGTTGAAAACTTGGAGTATTGAAATCTTGATCATTATGTAGGTCTTGAAATTATTAACTCTCTCAACTCTCATGAATCACACAACCAACCCCGTCTACTAATAGCATAGCAAAAGGTAAAACAACGTTTCCCGGGGCCAATGTTGTCAAAGGGGTTGAGAGAGGTATCTACCACATGATACTACTACAATGTAACCAAGTTTCCAACTAACCTATCTTGCATGCAACTGGGGAGATGGTAGAACTAATGCATATAAAACATGGGTAAAACATGATCAAAGTGACTTGCCTGATTGATGATCTTCGTACGTGAGTGACTCTAAGTAACAAGCTTCGCACTCCGGATAATCTAACGAAACAAACAATGCACTCAAATAAGCATACAACCAAAATAAGTACTCATACATTCAGCAAAGAAGTACTAAACAAACAAGGCAAACAATGCACAAAAGTCTCTAGCAAGTAAAACACACAAAGTTTTGTTTTTCCAAAGGGGATGATGAAACACTTCTACATAATAAAACTTATTTTGAAATAACAAGACAATTGTTGACAGCAAGGGAAACAATAGAATTTTTTTTATTATTAAACAAAGAAAATCAATTTAAGTTTGTTGGGAAAACTTTAGTAAAGTTTATAAAAGGTTTTGATAAACACTATATGAATCAACTATGGTTATACTAACAAGGGGAATGAAAACTAAACTTGTTATTTATTAGCAAAACATGTTCTTAACAGAAAAGAATTTACTATTAAATCTGTCTTAGAAAACAGAATTAAATATTATAAAACTTTGTTTGAAGCAAAACCATTAGTTAGTTGTTTTAATCAAATGATGCCTATTTGAAAAGAAGTTGTGATTCCTATGTTAAATGAAATTAAACTAGGCAAATTTATATTTTTATTAACAGTAAGTGAAAACACTAAATATTTACTAACAGAACCTAATAAACAAATAAAACCAAATTCTAAATCAAACTAATCAAAATTAAGTTTATAAAACTATATTATAATAATAAGCAGATTCTGTTTATAGCTAAAACTCTATTAAAAATCATCCTAAAAATCCTCAAACTAAACATGGAGATAGTCCTAACCAATATCTAACAGTGACAAAGAGAATCATATCAAAATCTATTTTTAAACTCTAGTTATTCAGATTTGAAGATTTTGAGAAAATTTGATTAAATTCAAATTTTATAGTTCAAATTTGAAATTTAAAAGTACAGGGTGAAACTACATGAAAAATGTGAGCTATTGCAAAAAGAATCAACTTAAAACACTAAACTGATTAAAAGATATAGCTAAAACAAATTTGGAATACATTCTGTTAATTAAAACAAAACAGAAAATAAATAAAAATTTGCGTCGGTCAGGGGGCTACGTGGCGTGATCTGATTGGCTAAGGGGGGGCGTGCGGTAGGTGAATTAGAGCGGACGACCGATCGATAGAAGATACCGGTTCGGTTTAAGTTTGTTCTAATCTGGAACGTTGATTCGGGATCCGACGGTCGAGGGGGCTTACAGGGAGGAGGTTGCCGGCGTCGGGGTACTCCGGCGAGTCCGGTAGCGGCGACGGCGTCGGCGAGGTATTCCGGTGGTCGGGGAAGAAGGGGAAGTGGTCCGGGCGACGGGGACGGTCCTCCGGAGGCGATTGGTGGCGACGGCGAGGCGAATGATGGTCGGAGGTGGTGGCTACGGTCGACGGCGACTTCCGGTGGTGGTGGAACTCCGACGAGCAATCGACGGCGTCTCGGCGAGAGAGAGAAGGGGGCTCGGGGGGGAAATGGATGCGGGGCAGTGGGGCTCTTATAGAGGCTCGGGGGGGTGCGGGAGTTAAGAGGGGAGAGAGAGATCCGGCGAGGGGGAAACTGCCGGCGTCGGATCCGGTGAGCGCGGGGGAGGGAAGACGATGACCGTTTCGGGCAACGGTCGGTCGGGGGTGGGGTCCAGCGTCAAAGAGAGAGGGGGACGTTACTGCGCTCGGTCGGCCGACCGGTAACGGTCTCGGCTTTTAAAGCCGGTGGGCCGGCCCGTTTAATACCGGAAACGGTTACCGTTTCTTTTTAATAATTTCCAGAGACATTCAAAAACTTTTAAAGCATTCAAATCGTCTCTAAATATAGGGGTATTATATATCAAAATTAACAGAATAATAAATGCTATTTAATGAACATTTCTATTCTGTCATTTGAACACTTTGAAAAAAATATTATTTTCAGAAATTGCCTAAATGTTTTTAAATCCTTTTTGCAAATATTTTCAAAATAACCCCTGGTTATTTTGTTCAAATAATTCACCAATTTGACCCTGGTGTGGAGTGTCATGTTCCTCCTCTCTTATTTTGAACATTTAACCAAAATTTCAAATAGGGGAAGCAACATAGGGAAAAGTAGAAGGGGACTTTCAGAAGATCAGAAAAAGGCATTTCAGCTATTTCATAAAATCAAGAAATGATGATAATGGATGCATAGCTATATCATAACATTCCAAAATGAAATTTTGAGATGTTACAAGTAGGTAAGGCCCATATAAGCCTCAACCTTTTCCTTGTATTTGTTTTCTGTTTGTTTTCTATTAATTTCAATAGGTTTGTGATTTAGTAAAAAATACCAAATCAATTTTATTAATTTTGAAAATAAATATGTGGTTATACATAAAAAGTCTAAAGCCACATAAAAGTTTTCAGAATTATTGGGGCTTTAAAAAGTATTTATAGCATTTTATAGCTCCAATCCAAATAGTTATTGATTTAATTCAATAACCCAAGATGACATTGTAAAATATGCACCACCCCTAGTTTATGTTGCCACATTATTCCAGAGAAGATGAACATTTTCAGAGCCACTTTGGATCATTGAAAAATATTTTAGTTGAACCTATTTGAGTTCAAATAGTGCTAGGGTTTGATCATCCCCATTTCAAGTTTAAAAATAATTTAAACATGATGCAAACTCAAACATGGATCCTAGGCATGCTGAAACTAGGGATGTGACTAGTATTTATGGCATCACGGAAACTCAGACACTACTTTCATGAGTGTTCGGTTACGGAGGCCTCCAAAGTGCCCCTCAACGATATAACCAACAACAGGGACACCAGTCGCATAGCTAAGTGGGATATTGAGCTCCTTCCCTTTGAAATCGTCTACAAGCCACGACGAGCTATCAAATCTCAAGTGATAGCAGATTTCCTCACCGAGTGGACAGAGGCCAAGCTCTCTAGGGAATATAGTACATACTCCCATTGGATGATGTACTTTGATGGATCTAGACCATTGGCTGGACTAGGGGTTGGAGTTATTCTCACATCCCCCACAGGCGACAACGTTCGATACGTGTTGCAGATCATGTATGCTAATTCCAACAATGCAGCCGAATACGAAGCACTTCTACATGGTCTTTGGATGGCAGCATAAATGGGCATATGACGACTAGAGGTACGGGGAGACTCCAACCTGGCCATCTCCCAAATGAACGGCGAATTCGATGCCAAAAACCCAAAGATGGCGGCATGCGGAAACGCCGTCCTCAAGATATCCGCATGGTTTGAGGGGTTAGAATTTCACCACGTCGCTAGAGACAACAACCAAGCCGCCGCCGTACTAGCGCGCATGGGGGCCAAACGCGACCTCGTCCCAAAAAACACTTTCCTAGAACGGGTATTAAGCCATAAGTGGTTTGGCAGGATGATCATAAGGGTGTCGATCTAACCAGCGCGGAAGAGGTTGTTCCCCCTATAAATGAACCAGATGACCAAATCATCGGCGGGTTCGTAACGAGACGCCTTCAGCTCATGAGGTTAGGGCAGTAATCGCGCCATGGACCGATCCCTTCCTTGCCTACCTTCTTTGCAAAGAACTCCCCGACGATCAAATGGAGGCGCGATGCATAATTTGGCGATCCAAAGCCTATTAAGTCCATGAGGGTGAGTTATACAAGAAAAGCACCACCGGAATACTACAATGGTGCATATCTGAGGAAGAAGGACGACAACTCTTAGTCGAAGTACACGCAGGGATGGGTGGCCATCACGCCACAGCAAGAGCCTTAGTTAGCAAAGCCTTTCAGGCTGGTTTCTTCTAGCCCACTGCTTGAGCAGATGCCCAGTCACTTGTCAAACACTGCGTGGGGTGTCAACTTTCTGCAAATCAAAGTCACATGCCCCCAACAGCTCTTCAGACTATTCCGCTCACCTGGCCGTTTGCGGTCTGGGGGATGGATATGGTTGGACCACTTAAAGGGGGGACCAAGAAGAATAAATACCTACTGGTTATGGTTGACAAGTTCACCAAATGGATAGAAGCGAAACCTATCAAATCAGCCAAGTCCGGACCAGTAATTGACTTTATATGCGGCGTGGTACACCGTTATGGCGTCTTGCACAGTATAATAATGGACAATGGATCCAACTTCACAGCCCAAGAGGTCAAATATTGGTGTGCAAAGATGGGCATCAAGCTCAATTACGCATCCGTGTATCATCCACAGACCAATGGACAAGTCGAACGAGCAAATGGCCTCTTCATGAGCGGTTGTAAGAGCACATTCCTCCATGTGTGGTTTTGGTAATTGATGACACCCCTATGGACTAATGGTTGCCTTGAGTTATATTTGAAGGATTTGTCCATAGGCACTTCTTGAAGTCTTGGGTTTCAAGGAGTTTATATGATTACCAAGGTGGTATTCAAGGTTTACCCAAAGATTGGTCATGTGAGAGTTGAGCTTATTGGAAGCATGTCTTGAAGAAGAAGATTGCGTGAGCATTCATGATTACCTCCAAGACATCATCTTTATGAAGAGAGAAGATAAGATACGATGTTGATCAAGACTAACTCAAATAGTGAATCAACTGATCAACACACAAAGCGTACAAGATGTACCGAGAGGGATCAAGTGATCCCATGGTATGGTAAGCATTGTCCATTATGCTTTGTGTACTAACCCATGTTCCTTGTGAGAGTTCTTTGTGGGGTTAGGCATATTTCCATGGGATTGCATCAAGAGGAACATCCCATACAACCCATGGAAGATGACATCAAGTGGTGATCGTCATCAAGGTTGCAGTGTGCAAGTTCAAGTGAAGCATCACAAAGAGATCATGCTGGAAGCTTGCCGTCCATTGTGGTGACAATTGACTTGTGAAGATGTGCCTAAGAGTGGCTCACCCATAGTGGAGTATGGGGAAGCAATCATCTAGTCTTCATCAAGCCAACACGATCAAGAAAGGTGGTCTATATTGAGGAAGACAAGATCCTCATCATCTAGCTCAAGTGGACTATGCGCAAGGCTAAGGTTTGACCTTGATAGGGTTTTCTATTTTATCGGTCCCATAGTGGTAGTTGGGAGACTAGGTTATAGGCTAGGTAGCCGTGCTATCAAGGGGGCTCTCAAGTGAGTAGCTTGATCGTATCGTTCATTGAGATATCAAACCATTGCATTCTTGGCATCATCATCTTTCTTGGTTCTTGGTTGGTTTCTCTCTTTTAGGTATCTTGAGCCTATGGTCAAATTCATGACAAGCTCAAGTTCATCGAAAACGGAGTCCATATGCATCTTCTATGATGTTTTCGATGTTGGAGTTGTTGTTGATTCTTCATTGAAAGAGGTTTCTCATCTCTATACCTTTGGCATTTTTACAATGTCGCTGTTATATAGCTCTTGTCGACCTGAATCCAACAAGCTTGAGTTTGCTCAATTTGGAGCTCATTTGCAGAAGTTATGGCAGTTCTAGTTTTACTGTATCCTTCCGTTTTCCTAGCTGAGTAGTTGAAGGCAGCAAGGTGTTGTAGTACAGTGGCTAGCGGTAGTACCGCTCCTCGGAGCGGTAGTACCACAACTTGCACGAAAGTAATTTTTTACTTCCGCCCCTCGGGCGGTAGTACCGCAACTTGCACAGAAGTAATTTTTTACTTCCGCCCCTTAGGCGGTAGTACCGCAAATTACTTCCGGTACTACCATACTGGATATTTTCTCGAGCTAGCTCCAGAGGATGTAGCCCGGAAGTAATTTTTTACATCCATGGACACGCGGAGGTACCGCTACCTCCAGCAGTAGTACCGCTGCCTCACGGTGTCTTCTGTCGTGTGCTGCACGTGAGTGGCCGTTGAATACTACCCCGCGGTAGTACCGCGAGGGCAGGCGGTAGTACCGCTGTGGCAGTACTACCGCCATATTGCCTCATTGCAGTAGTGTTTCTTATGGCTACTACCGCCCTAGTGGTAGTACCGCTCCTTGTAGCGGTAGTACCGCTCCTTGTAGCGGTAGTACCGCTCTGTGCGGGCTGTGAGGATAACGGTTGGATTTTTCCCCACCTATAAAAGGGGGTGTTCTTCCCCATTGAACTTTATCCTTTGAGCTAGTGTTCTCCCCCCATTATTGACCTTCTTTGAGCTTGCTAACTCTCAATCTCTCCAATGATTCTTGCTAGTTCTTGAGGGAAAAGAGAGAGGAGATCTAGATCCACATTTCCACCAATCACTTTCTCCTCTGAGTGAGGGGAACCCCTTGGATCTAGATCTTGGAGTTCTTTGTGTTCTTCTTCGTTCTTCCTCTCATTTTCTTTCATAGCATTAGTTGTTGTGGAGGGATTTGGGAGAGAAGGACATGGGAACTCTGTGTGCCCTTGCCATTGCATTTGGTGCATAGGTTTGAGTTCTCCACCGTGATAAGTGGAAGTGAAGTTTGAGAAGCTTATTACTCTTGGGTGTTTGAGCACCCTAGAGCTTGTTCTTCTTGGGTGCCTTGGCGCCCTAGACGACTTGTGTTGCCTTAGATCTCAATCATTGTGGTACAAAGCTCCGGGCAAGCTTCAGGGTCTCTAATTAGGTTGTGGAGATTGCCCCGAGCATTTGAGGTCACCTCGAAGCCACAATCCATTGTGGTGAAGCTTCATGGTGTTGTTGGGAGCCTCCAATTAAGTTGTGAAGATTGCCCAAACCTTGTTTGTACAGGTTCGGTGACCACCCTTAAGGGTCCCTTAGTGGAATCAAGGCATCTTGGATTGTCCGAGGGCGTGAGGAGATTACGGTGGCCCTAGTGGCTTCTTGGGGAGCATTGTGCCTCCACACCGCTCCGAACGGAGATTAGCACCTGCAAGGGTGTGAACTTCGGGATACATCATCGTCTCTGCATGCCTTGGTTATCTCTTACCCGAGCCCCTTTACTTATGCATTTTACTTTGTGATAGCCATATTGTTTTGTGTTATATATCTTGCTATCACTTAGTTGTCTATATTGCTTAGCATAAGTTGTTGGTGCACATAGGTGAGCCTAGTTGTTTTAGGTTTTGTGCTTGGCTAATTAAACGATAGTTTTATTCCGCGTTTGTTCAATCCTAAACTAAATTATTTTTAAGCGCCTATTCACCAACCCCTCTAGGAGACATCCTTGTCCTTTCAGCGTCATTAAGCCACATTTGATCTGATCTCTTCATGAGTCCGACTGTCATTGGGTGGAGGAGCTTGACTCCGTTCTATAGGGCCCGCGCACCACCCCGAACAGATCAACGAGATACACACCGTTCTTTATGGTCTATGGGGCAGAAGCAGTCCTCCTTTGTGACATCATTCACGATGCACCAAGGGTGCGCATGTACGAGGAAAAGGAAGCCGAGTTAGATCGGCAGGACGACCTGGACGCCTTAGAAGGAGAGCGCGACATAGCTCGGGCTCTCTCTACTTTTTATCAACAACAGGCCCGGCGTTACCCGTGTAGGGAGGTCAGGGCAAAAGCGTATAATGTGGGTGAACTCGTCTTATGACTCCCGGAGAAGCAGAAGCATAAAATCAACCCCAAATGGGAGGGTCCCTTCATAATCGACGAAGTACTCGCGGGAGAGGCTTACCATCTTCGAAACCCGTCAGATAATCGCCTTGAACCAAACCCACGAAACGCAGCTCGTCTTCGGCCCTTCTACGGACAAACCGGTGCCGTCATACTCTCTACCTTTTTCCTCCTTTTTCTTTTCTTTTTTCTTTTTTTCTTTTTCCTTTCCCTCCCACCTTGATTTTTGTAAGTGCATATAGTGTCCCTTAGTGATTTTGGTGTATTGAAGACTTATAGGTCAAGGAACTAATGTGTTTGTGAGTGTACTCAGGCTCTATAAGTCGATGAGGAGTTTGATATATTTGGAGATTACCGACCCCTAAAAATGTATGTCTTCAACTAAAGACTTTGGTGAAGACTTTGGTCTTCCCCGAAGACTATGAAAATGAAGAAGTTGGTGTGACCTTGAAGATATGGACGATGACTATGAAGCGTGAAGACTTTTGTTTTCGTAGTTTCATTTCCTTTCTTTGAGTCATAGGAAACACCATACTGTTAAAGGGGGCCGTGGTAATATTAAGGAAAATTTCAACTGATGCTCAACTCCAAAATCCTCAACCTATCCAATCCTTCGAGTGAAGCCTTTGGAAATCTCTTGCGGTTCGGTCAAGTTCCTCAGTGACAGAGACGAAGTTCTTCTGGTCTTTGAGGAAATTGATCTGACTGAGGAGTTAGGATTTCTCCAGTGCGAATTGCCTACAAGTGGGGAACATGATAAGCCTGAGGACTTTCATAGTTCGAAATTCCGTCCGTTGCTGTGCTTAGCGCCAGCTGTCCCCAATCATCTTATCCACATAACGGTCATATCATTGGGGGCATTTACGTCTTATCATGTCAGGTTGCACCCTGGCTATAAATAGCCACCCCCCACAACCACTAGTTGGTTGGTTGCTCCGAGAGAGAACTGACACTTGTCATTTGAGAGCAACCCATCCTTTGAGTACTTTGAGAGAAAATCATCGGTGAGGAAAAACCCAAATCCAAACCACCAAACCCAAAGTGATTGAGCATCACTGAAGAGATTGTTCCTGTGTGGAACCGATGCTTGTTACCTTTTAGGACTGTGTATCCTCCAGACGGTTAGGCATCATGGTCTAGTGCATCCTGCAGTCAATTGGGGATCACGGAGTGACCTTGGTCTAGAGCATCCAGCAGTCAATTGTGGATCGCCGGGTGACCATTTTGTGAGGGTTTTGGTAGTCCAACCTGAAGACTTACCACGAGTGTTGGGCGAGGACTTTGTGACCTTAGCTCAAGGAGAATATAGTAAGGACTATGTGTCCTAGGACCATGTGTCCTCTGGTTTAAATATCAGGCCGCTCCAAACCAAACGTACGACTGTCACAGCAGTTGGAACTAGGTCATCAAACCATTGTCTTCATTGAGCTACCTGGTTCTATTTCCTCAACCCCTCTATTTCCTTGTATACTTGTTGATGAAATTGATCGCTACTGTTTGAAGAATTTGACTGAAGACTTTCACAATTTCCTCACCTCAAATTCTTCAAGTTACTTTGTTCCTCACCTGCTTATCCTATATCACGCTACTTGTAATCTGTGCATGTTCATTTCATCATCGTGAATATGTTGTTGCTATGTTTCTCATGCACTTAAATACTTATTCTACTGCTAGTTATTCATCACTTTCAAATTCCTCGAGTTGAAATTCCTCAAGTGATGAATTTGTAAAAATCGCCTATTCACCCCCCTTTAGTCGATATAACGCACTTTCAATTCGTATCAGAGCAAGGTACTCCCTTGTTCTGTGTGATTTTGGTTTGACCACCTGGAGTTCTAGTTATGTCAACTTCAGGTACGATCAAGGTTTCCACAGGATGTCCTTCCTTCAATGGGACGGACTATCCCTACTGGAAGAATAAGATGCGTATGTATCTCGAGGCAATTAACAACGATCTCTAGTACGTTGTCGAAAATGGTGTTCCCTCTGTTACTCCCACGATCAACGCTGGTGATGTGAAGAGATTCAAGCAACTCGATTCTCAAGCGAAGAATATCATCTGTGGCCATCTAAGCAAAGGTTAGTATGGCAAAGTGGATGCTTTGGAGTCTGCTAAGCTTATCTGGGATAGGCTGTCCAAAGTCAACGAAGGTGTTTCCACTCAACGTGAATCTCGTGTTGATGTTCTTTGCAATCTCTTCAACCGCTTCAAGAGACTCGACAATGAAAATGTTTAGCAAAATTTTGATTGTCTCACTAATATCTCCAATGAGCTTTAAGCACTGGGTGCTACTGACATCACCGACCATGAGGTTGTGAAGAAACTGCTAAGAGCTCTTGATTCCTCATTCGATACTCTAGCTTTGATGATTCAAGAGCGTGGAGACTACAAGTCACTTGATCCTGCGAACATTCTTGAGAGACTCAATACTCATGAATTCCAACAAGCTGAGAAGAGAGACCTCTACGGGCCAAGCTATGGAAGATCTCGTGCTCTGAAGGCAAAAGCAATTTCCTCATCCAAAGGTAAAGATTCTGATAGTATCCTAGGTGATCCTGAAGAACCGAGTCAGGAGCTGGCTATGCTCGTGAGGAAATTCTAGAAGTTCTCAAGGAGAAGTGGATTTGGAAAGTCATCTAAAAGTGGTATGAGGAGATCGGATTCCTCAGATGACTACAAGAAGAGAACTTGTCACAAATGCAAGAAAGCTGGTCATTTCATCTCTGACTGTCCTCTCTGGGAAAAAGAATCAAAGAAGAAGAAGAAGAAGAAGTACAAGGACGACAGTTCTCATGATTCAAAGAAAAAGAAGAAATCTTCAAAGTCCTCATCTTCAAAGTCCTCAATACACAAGAAGAATAGTTCCAAAAAGGCTCGGGCTTTCATTAGCAAGGAAATGGACTCAGAAGAAGAGTCTGAAGAATATGAAGAAGAGGAAGAATCTGAGATGGAATCTAAATCTGGTGTCGCTAGACTTGCTCTTGCTACTGCCTTTGTCAGCAAGTCCATCTTCAACGATGAAGAAAATGACTACTCCAATGACTGTCGTCGTTTTCTCACGACAGATGCCATGGGTAGGCTTATCGAAGGTGGTTGGGGCCGAAGGACGGCGACGGGCTCTGGGTGCGAGATTAGGTACAAGCAATGGTGACACACGATGTACCTAGGTTCAGGGCCCTGCGTGGGAGGTAGCACCCCTAGTCCTGCTTGGTCTAGTTGATGGATGGGTATGTTTACAAGGTTGCTCCTGGAGCTGTGTCTAAAGGAGGAAGAGGGAGCAGCTGGCTCGCCTTCCTCCTCTATGAAGGTGTGAGGGTGAGGGAAGTGTCTCGTAGGTGTGTGCATGAGACTCTTCATCCCCATTGTATAGGGGGCTCGTGGGGTTTGATAGGCCAACCCCCCGGCCTTACAATACTCCTAAGGTACAAAAATTAGGTGCCCGGCTGGCAGCCTCTCCGGCTGACCAGGGGGCCCGCCTCTCAAGCTGTCTCATCACCCGTAGGGTCCACCGGCTGCGCGGTCTCATCGCCCGCTGGGGTCCGCTAGCCAGCTCCGCGATTGGCCCCCGCCCACCTGCTACGACACGGGCCACCCGGGTGGCATCGTCTAGTGCCAGCCGGCCAAAGTCTTCGGTATGGCCGGCTGCACTATAGCCACGCCGAGGCAGGTAATCGAGTGGGCACGGGCGTGCCGACACTGTTTCCCCGCCCCGTCGCGGTCGCCAAGGTCAGCGGCCCGGACAGCCGAACTGTAGCCATGCGCACCCGTGCATCATCGGCCACTATGGCTACAATGGTGCCCGTCGTGGCGGTCACATCGTGTCGCTGTACCCGTGCGCACAGGGACGGGACGTTTCTTGTCCGCCCTGGGGTTAATGGAGGAGGTGGCCCGAAGGCAGCCGGTCACGCCCAGCCGGCACCTTGACCCACCGTCCTCGAGCCAGCCCGCGATTGCTCCTGCCGGCTATGCTCCAGCCGGCCGGGGCCAGCCAGTCGCATACTTTTTCTTCAAAGCTGGGAGGAGAACCATGTTCCTTTCGCCTACCCAAGGGTAATAACCCCGTCAGTAGTCCCCGAAGCCGGCAGGGGCCCGCGTCCAGCAGACGGAGGGGAGCCGGCGGCTTCCCTCTAGCAGTGCCCGCCTCTGGCATGAAGCCGAAAGGTCAGCCGGGTTGGCAGTCAAACCCGATGCCTCAGGTTCTGGTGCGATGCCTCGGGACCCGGGCCGGCCCGCCGCGCGCCACGCAGTAGGTAATGATGTCGTGGGCCCCGCACACGCGGGCAGACGGGATGTCACCCTAGGCCTAGTCCGCTAGGCCTCGGGTGCAGCCTAGTAGGACTCGGGGTGCAGACAAGGATCTTCTGCACCCCGAAGCGGCGATTATGACCCGGGCCGCCCATGCGTGCGTAGGGATTCTGGGGAGTGGGCACAGTTAATCCCCACGTCCCCCGGTCGTGGCCCCCATTTAAAAGGGGAGGAAGGGCAGAGGGCGAAGGCACCCGCACCCCGCTTGACCCCTTGTTTCCTCTTTTCTCGTCTTCTCCGCTCCCTCGCATGCCGCTGCTCTTCTCGCACGCGACTACGCTCTTACGTCGTCCCGCCGTCGCAATGGCGGAAGGGCACAGAGGAAGCTAGGCCAGATCCATGGTTACAGAGGCCGCCATTGTGGAACTCCGCCGCGCGCGCATGCTGCCGCCAGTGGAGCGCGTGGTTGCCCGCGCACTGGGCGATGAGGTAGTGCCCGCGCCGTAGCCCAGAGAGTTCATCATCTTCGCCTGGCATTTCTCCCGCGGCTTCGGGCTCTCGATGAGCCATTTTTCCGTCTGATGATGGATACGTTCGACCTCTGGCCGCACCATCTCGGCCGCAACGCCATCCTCTACCTCGCCGGCTTCGTGACGCTGTGCGAGGGGTACTTGGGGATTCTTCCCTTCCTCGACTTCTTCAACTCCCTCTTCTACCTCAAGGTGTTGAAGAGCAATGCCTGCGGGGGCACGGCGGTGTGCTACCGCGGCATGCGCTTCCCGCACTTCTCCCTCATCAACTCCATCAAGGGGTGGCGTCGGATGTTCTTCTACATGAAGAACACCGACCCGCGATAGGACTACATCCGGCTGCTGACCTTCTTCAACGGGCACTCCTCTAGAGTCAATTGGTCGGGAGTGACCCCGCGCGGAGTGGCTCTTGCGAAGCTCGGCCGGCTCATGCAACCGAGGACCGGGGAGGGGCTGGTTGCCTCCGATCTGGTGGTGGCCTTCATCTCGCGCAGGGTCGGTGATATGTTCGGCCGCCAGGACCCCTACCGGCTGATGATCGTCGACCTGACACCGCCTCAGGTGGCGAAGCGGGTGAACACCATCACGACGTTCAAGCTGGTGCCGACATAATGGACCTTCGGCAAAGAGTCGTATGACCGCCTCAACCGACCTCCCCTGGTATGTTTTGTCGAGGCGGCCCTTTTCGTTTGAATCTTCCCAGCCTAAGTCGGCATCTGACCTTACTTCTCCATGCTGACCGCAGTTGTTCGTGCGAAAGAACATGTCAGATGGCCCACCCCCCCAAATCTTCGAGGCGGAGCGCGACCACTCCGACTCCGAAGACTACGAGCAGGGAGGCCCGCCTGAAGAGGGGGTTGACTCCTCGGGAGGGGTCGAGGAGCCGCCTGACCCGGGAGCCGGCAGGCCCAGCGGAGCAGGAGGGTCCGGCGCGGCCAGAGGGCCCAACAGAGCCGGTGAGTACCCTAACAGTCCCATGATCAGGGATTGGACCGATGACGATGATGATGATGTGATGATCCTGAACGCACCTCCCCCTCAGTTCAGCAGGGCTGGCACAGGCGGAGCGAGGAGCGGTCGGCCCAGGCCCCGGCGGTCGAAGCCGGCAGCCGGTCGAAGAGTTCGGCTCCGGAGGAGCCGGTGGCCCCGCCGCTTGCCTATAAGCAGGTGAAAGTGGCCCCGCGGAAGCCGCCGACGCGCGCCAAGTGGTTTCTACCCATCGTCACCCGGTTAGTACCTTCCTTTTCTACGTGTGTTCCTTTCCGGGTCACGGGCCGGTTGGTTTTTGACCCTTATGCATCTCAGGGACCCCATCGAGCTCCATGAAGTGGAGTCGGCGGTTGACCCGACGGCCGCCGCTAGCCAGCTGGCCCGCGAGCACGTGGCCACGCAGCGGGAGGAAAAGAGGAGGCTCGCGGAGCTACGAGCCACAAAGACCGGAGCGCGAGGCGGGACCTCGCATTCCGGGACTTCAAGCGGCAGAAGGCGGAGGAGGTCCGCGGACCCCGCGCGGGCATCCGACTCGGCGGCGTAATCGACCCATCTGTCGAGGCCCCCATCAAGCGAGCCATGAGGGGCGACTACGGAGCCGGCTGCACCCTCGCCTGCAGAAGATACGGCCCGATCGAGGGCGGCGGCTACGGAGCCGGTCCTCGAGGCGACCTGGCCGATGGTGCCGGACATGACGCCACCCGCGACCGAGCCGGCCCGGGTCGACATGCCGGAGGCTCCAGCGGCCCCGGAGGCAGCGGCGGCGGCGGCCATGGATACGGAGACACCGTCCGTCATGGTCGCTGCGTCGGGCCGACAGGAGGAGGAGGCAGCACGAGGGGCAACTGGGGACTGATTCCTGTGCCCTCGCTGTCATCAACCCTCTCCTAGTGGCCGACACCTTGGCGAGCGTCGGTACGGGCGGCGACGGCGGCCGAGCCCGGAGGTCCATTCAGGACATGATCCGGGACTAGTAGGCGCTAGCGTGCATCCCAACCCTTCCGGCTCCCCCGATAGTAGGCCCAGTCCCCGCGTTCGGGAGTTGGGGAGCTTCCTGGAACGGTGCCGCCAGGAGCTGGCCTGGTTTGTGTAGGCGGCCGACACGCCCTGCACCGCGGAGGTAAGCGTTGTTGTCCTTGTTGAAATTTTTAGTGGGGGCACGCAATCGCACCCACTGGTTGTAGCCCTTGAGATGCGGGCCGGCTGACCGTCCGACAGGAAGCCGACCGGACCTCCTTGTGCATTTTTTTGATTTTTGCTTCATGCGGTAGGAGGGGAACTCCCGACGGTAGAAGCTGTTTGAGGAGGCGGTCTTCATCCACGACCGTGGCAAGCACGGCTTCTACCAGCTGGAGGAGGAGCAGGCGCGGGTGCAAGGTACGATTGGTCTTGCGGGGAGGTGGGCATAGACTTCGGGAGCCATCGGCCGGCTGCCTGGCAGTCGAGAAGGGTCTTGAATGCCCGGCTGACGCTGGCTTTTACTTCGCAGGGGAGCTGACCACCCTCCGGGCGGAGAAGGTCGCGGTGGTCTCCGAGCGGGACCAGCTGGCACAAAGTGTCTAGGCAGTCACCCAGGAGAAGGACCGGTTGGCCACCCTGCTGGTGGATGGGCAGGTGGCCCAGGACCGCCTGAAGGCCAATGTGGCGTGGGAGGTGACGACCAAGGAGAAGGCCGTCAAGGAGGCGGCTGACGCCGCCCAGCAGACCGCCGTCCTCCAAGGCGAGGTGACCTGCCTTGAGAGGACACTCAAGGAGCTCAAGGGTTCCCTCGTCAAGGCAGAGGCGGCATTGGCGTCGGAGCGGGACTTGTCGCTCCACTTTGCCATCGAGATGGACGACTACCTCGAGCGTAAGTGTCCAATTTTCTTTTTTCAGCCGGTTGCCTTTCTTCTTGTCTTTTTTGTTCTTGATTTGCCTTCCTTCTCAATCTCCCAGAAACACAGCATTGTGCTGAGCGTGCCATCGAAGAGCATCGGGAGTATCTCCGAGCACGTGGGCGCTCCATCGATGAGGATGCTGTGTGGAGTATGGCGGAGCTTGGGCTCGCCTTAGAAAACCGGCTGATCCACCTCGAGCAGACCGTGGAGCGGCTGAAGACGACCGACAAGGAGGTCATCGCCACCTTGTGGCCAGGCCGTGGAGGGGCTCCGAAGAACCGTGTGGCCTTGTGGCTGGAGCACGCCGTGGCCCGACTCGAGGTATGGAAGGCGGCGGCGGCTCGAGCCGGCACACAAATGGCGCTCCGGTTCGTCACCTCGTGGTACCGCGGTGTGGACTTGGACCGGCTGGCCACTATGCAGGATGAGCCGGCCGAGGAGCGGGTGGCCCGTAAGCCGGTCCTTGTCCGCCAGGCCAACGAGCTCGCATTGTACGTCGACCTGGATAAGCTCTTGCCGGCCCTTGGCGAGCACGGCGAGCCGGCAGCCAAAGACTCCTTCGGCATCCCCCAAGGTCTGAAGGACGAGGAGGTCGCCGATGAGAGTACCGACTCCAGCGCCGAGATGGCTGGGACCGTGGAGGCTGCCTCGAAGGCTAAGGAAGCCGACCCGAAGGACGCGACCACCTTCGGGACGAGAGTCGAGTCGCCCAGCGATGCGCCGGCTGGCGACACGCTAGTGGCCTAAGCCCCCGGGTGTCTTATCTTTTCCTTTGTTAAATTTCCTGCATGTTAGACTTAAGTCCACCCATCGGGGGTGTAATGTAATTAACGATGATGGCCGTGGGCCTATTTTAACTTAAATTTGTGTTCTGAATGTTTGATTTGTTTGCCTATCATGCGTGCCTGCTCGTCCTTACCCCTTTTTTGCCCCTTTGGTTCCGTTTGCTCGGTCCCTTTTCCACTTTAGTTTCGGCCTTGCCAGCCCGACAGCCAGGAGTCGGTCTGTAGCTGGGTCGGAGTGTCTGCCTCGAGGGAGCCGGTTCTAAACTTAGGAACCGCGAGAGCTTTTTTGGGTAAGTTGAGTGGCAGAGGCAAGGCGGTGGTCCGGGTGGACCTAGCCGGCAACCCCTTTGCGATCGAATTTTCGTGTGCGCCAAGTTTTGCTTCCCCGAGGCCCCGTCAGTCGGACAACCGGGATCCGGTCTATAGCTGGGAGGGGTGGGAGGGCTTGCTCAGATCGCACTACTTGGTCGATTTTGGGAGAGGCAACCTAGGACCAGCCGGAGAGCCCCTGGGCCCGGGAGCCGGGTCAGGGAGCCGGTGAGTGAGGAGACCCTTGAGGAAAACAAAGAGGGTGTGCCCCAAGAGCCGGCCTAGGGCACCCATTGCATTCATAAGACCAAAAGGGGAGGGATACATACATACACTGGTCTTTTCAACAGTAAAACGGGCGGAGGAGCACCGCGTTCCACGGGCGCTCCGCCTCCTTGCCGGAGGCGTCTCTATTGCGCTTCTCCAACTTCTGGGCGTCTATCAGGTAATATGCGTTGTGTGCAACGCCTTGCTGACGATGAACGGGCCCTCCCATGGGAAGGACAACTTGTGCTGTCCGGCCATCCGCTGGATCCGCCTGAGGACCAGGTCTCCTTCGTGGAAGGAGAGTGGCCGGATCCGCTTGCTATGGTAGTGTCGGAGCTTCTGTTGATAGATTGCCGTCCGGATCAAGGCCAGTTCACGGGCTTCTTCGAGTAGGTCGACACCATCTTCTCTTGCCTCCTTTGCATCCTTGTCCATGTATAGGGCGACTCGAGGTGAGTCGAACTTGATATCGGTGGGGATGATCGCCTCGAACCCGTACACGAGGAAGAAGGGCGTGTAGCCGGTTGACCGGTTGGGGGTGGTCCTGAGGCTCCAAAGGACTGCCGGCAGCTCGTCGACCCAGCAGCCGGCTGACCTCACTAGCGGCGTTACGAGCCAGGGCTTGCTGCCGGAAAAGTCCAGGCCGTTTGCCCTCTCGACTTGGCCATTTGACTGTGGATGAGCGATGGAGGCCAGGTCGAGCCGGATGCCCTGCTTGGAGCAGATACGCGAGAGCGCGCCCTTGGCAAAGTTCGTGCCGTTGTCGGTGATGATGCTGTGGGGGACGCCATAGCGAACCATGATGTCGTCGATGAACCAAACGACCGTCGGACCATCCAGTTTCTTGATTGGCCAGGTGTCGTGGGAACGAGCCTGACAGTAGAAGGTAGGGGTACGAAGGGAGAGGGCAGAGTCCTAGCTACGGCAAGGGTGTACATACGGATGTATGAGTTCAGGCCCCTCTCGTGGAGGTAACAGCCCTATGCCTTAGTGCTCGGGAGCTTATGTCGTGTGGAAAGTTAAGATTACAATGGTCACGAACCCTCGTGCCAGAGGGGAGGGGCGGCTTATATAGAGTTCGCTGCCCCTCATAAGTGCCTAGCATCTAAGGGTCCGATCATGGGTTTAAAGACTGGCGTTACTGGTAATGTACATAATAAATGCTAGTAATGACGAAGGACTAACGACCGCCCGTTGGCCTCCTAATGGTGGCTCCTGGTCTTCTGGTGTCGATTGTCGAGTGAAGGAAGAAGACTCCAAGTGGATTGAATGTCGAGTGACTTGAACGTCTCATGGAATCCAATCGGAAGCTTATGCTCGATTCAAGTCCTTCAATGTAGTGTCCTTAGGTAGGGTATGTAGGACTTACCTAGGACCCTACCCTAGGTACATATCCTCGTCATTAGCCCCTGAATGGGTCGGGGTTCGAGTGGTGAAATGGGGGTATCAATGCCAATCTCGAATTAAGGCATCAAATCTTCTGAATGATATTCGGGGCTTCAACGAAACTTGCGTCGATTGAACTTTGAGCATTGACATCAAGTCAGGATCAACATGCCAAATCTTCCGAATGATATTTGGGGCTTCAACGAAACTTGTGCCGATTGAACTCTGAGTATTGACGTCTATTCAGGATCAACACGCCAAACCTTTTGAATGATATTCGGGGCTTCAACGAAACTTGCATCGATTGAAATCTTCTCCATTCGCCCGGATCCATTTAGCCTTGAAAGTGGCCAAGTGGATGTTCAATGCCTATTTTGCTCCGAGTGAATTGAAAGCATCTTTGGAGGTGACGGGTCGGTCTATCAGACCCGGATTTTGCAGGACACGAAAATTTGGGAAGCACGCGCGCATGCGATGATGACGCCGCGATTAGGGCAAGTGGGAGAATGACGCCTCGATCTCTGTGCCGGTCATTTCGCCACATACTGGATGCAGACTGCGGCTGGCATGCGCGGTGATCTCGTGGGTCCACTAGTCAGCGAGGCACTCGGCGGGATATAAATCTCGGAGCGCTACGGTTCACACAGTATTATTCCCCAAACTTCCTTTCTTCCTCCGCCTCCCCTGTCTCCAGCGCCTCATCTTGTCTTCTTCGACAAGAGCTGCCGCGGCGATGACGAAGGGTACCATGGAGAAGCTGGAGCGAGCTAAGAAGGGGGCGAAGAAGCTCAAGGGCAAGAAGCCCTCGACCGCTCGGTTCACCGCGTCGGCGGGATGGATGCAAGGGGACTTTCTCCCCTCCATAGTCACTCGCGAGGACATGGAGGGCCTTGTCGCCGATGGGCTCGTGGCGGACGGCGCCTGGAGGGTACCGGAGGGAGAGCGTGAGCCAGAGCTGCACGACGGGGAGCGGGTCCTCCTTCTCTCCCACGTTGAAAGAGGCTGCTCTATGCCACCCCACCCGTTCTTTAGAGGGTTCTTGAATTTTTCGACGTCCAACTGCACCATCTCCCACCGGATACTGTTGCATACTTGTCTACCTTCATTACTTTGTGCATGTGTTTTCTGGGATGCTCTCCCCATTGGTGGATGTTCAAGCACATCTTTATGGTCAGATCCCAGACCATGAAGAAATCTCTCCCTGCTGATGGGAAGACTCATGTGCTTCAGTTGTGTGGAGGTTTAGGACTTCAGAAAAGAGCCTGTAGTTCCTTCCCTGCCATGACTTTTCCTGAGTCTGTTAGAGGCTAGCAGTCGACTTGGTTCTACTGCAAAGATGCAACATCACCCAACATGTCGACTGGCCTTCCCCCCTATACACCTGACCGTCCAGCTGCCCCCAAGTCTCTGAGGGTGACCGAAGAGGAACATGTCCAAGTGCGAATCTTGGTTGAAGCTGTGGTGCAACTGATCCGGGGTGGAGTGACTGGCATGGATCTATTGGAGATGTTTCTCAGTCGATGTATTCAGCCGCTCCAAGCTAGAGATCACACCATGTGGCACTACGCGGACCCAGAAGAGGTTCCACAAAAAACTGTCGAGCAGTGGCTTCGCAGCATCACTGGAGCATGCGACACCCTTTTGGGAACCAAGAGGATCCGATCTTACTTGGCCAAAATCCCATCGAAGAATCTGGTGAGTTGCGCGGTGTCGACTGATGTACTTGTACTGTCATATGATACATTAACTTATAAACGGACTTCTTTACTTGAATCATGCAGGAGTGGACGCACATGCAGTCGCCCGTTCCCAACGGGAACCATTTTGACAGTGGAGTTGTGAGTGAAGGTGGCAGCGTGGATGGAGACAGTTCAGAAGACTCCGAGGACGAGTACAAAAACTCGAATGAAAACGAGCTAGAAGTCGAGCCATCTCTCCACACCGAACGCCGCACCAAGGCTTGCCAAGATCCTGCGGCTGCTGAGGACAAGGCTCCGGGCCTGAGCGAGAATAACCTAAAGTGGAGCCGCCCCTCGACTATCGAGTCGAGCGAACGATCGGCAAAGCAACCCAAGGTGACCGTGGCCAAACCTCGCAAAGCCTTGCCTCGCATGAAGATGGTCGTGCCTGTCATATCCACGTGAGTATTTTGCCTTCGAATTCTTTCTGTCGATTGTGACTTTGCGTTGTTACCAACCGTGTGTTGTTTGATCCGTCAGAGCTGCTACGTCTGTAACCTCACCTCCTCAAGACGGGGGGGGGAAGCGATGGACATTGACACTGCTGACACTGCCACTTCTCATAGAGGTTAATAAGTTCTTGATTCATCCGAATGAGATTCATCACTTGCAAAATTTAACACTGTCGGTTGATGTTGTAGAGATCATCCAGCTGGAAGACGACGAGGAACACCTAGACACTTCGCGCACCCTCACCAGAAGAGCTTCATCAGTGCAGACGCTTCAGCGTTCAACTGCAGAATCCTCCCAGGGGATGGGTGACTCGACACAAATCAGAGCTGAACCAACTGTACCTCTCTCGAGTGCCCCTCCAGCTGTCTCGACCATCATGACATCGACTCCAACCGGACCTGCTCCGACTACTTCAGCTGCCCCAGCAATTACGCCGATCCCGCCCATGATGGATTTCTCTCAGCGTCGCGTCCCAGAAGATCAGACCGGAGCTGCGAAGGAGGCTATGATCCAGGCAGAGCAGATAATGCTACAAACCAAAGAGGCATACGAGGCCAGCAAGCTGGCTTACGATGTCAGCGCAGCCCTCCGCACCAATGTCCGAGTAAGTTCGATTGTAAGTACATTTCCGATTGAATTCCTGTCTTTTCTTGACTGTACACCCATTGGGTGCTTATTGTCCACTCGTAGAATGTTTGAAATTTCTCCACTCGAATAGGTCAGGTCTTAGTCGAGTAGGATTTGGATCGATAGTACGCATAGTACTAGAGTCACTTGACATGTCGAGTGTATATTTTTTTCCTGACGAGTTACTCGACGGATCGAGTGTTAACCGTCTCAATGGGGGCACTCTGAGTGCACCCACTGGGTGTAGTCGCCGAGACCACTGTCGAGTGCTTGCGTCGGCAGGGGTCTTAGAGCTTGTCATATGCTTGATACATTTGCCGTTGGTCGCACCACTTCGCAGCTACTTTTTAGTTTCCATGGATATCATTAACAAACCATGATATGACGCTACATAAGGATAGACTACACTTCATAGAGTGGGTAGGGGCATGTCACTCGATGGATAGAGTGACGGATGTTTTCTGCCACTCAACTGATCGAGAATTGGCGGATCCAATGGGGGCACGCTAAGTGCACCCACTGGGTGTAGTCCCCAAGACCGCTGTCGAGTGCTTGCATCGGCAGGGATCTTAGAGTTTGTTGTATACGGGATACATTTTGCCTTTGTTCACACCACTCTAAAGCTACCTTGTAGGTTTCATGGATATTATTGATAAACCATGATATGACCCTACATAAGGATAGATTGAACTTCACAGAGCAGGGAGCCGCGTCACTCGACGGGTCGACTGACGGATGAATGTTCTGACAGGGCTGACCTTGACGAACGTTTCAGTAACCAGTGAGGGCACGCTAAGTGCACCCACTAGGTTTAGTCCCCGAGGCTACTGCTAATCGCAGACGATAAGCAGTAGTCTTGAAAACTTGAAATCGGGATTTCCATCGTACGCGTAGTACTAGAGTCACTCGACATGTCGAGTGTATTTTTTTTCTGACGAGTTACTCGACAGGTCGAGTGTTAACCGTCTCAGTGGGGGCACTCTGAGTGCACCCACTGGGTGTAGTCCCTGAGACCGCCGTCGAGTGCTTGCACCATCAGGGGTCTTAATAGAGACTGCTTTGAATTTGTTTACGGCACACTGAGCGCCAAAGCCACTCGACATATCGGGTGGACTTTTTGCATGAATTCTTCTTCCCCTAGGCATGGGCTTCATGGACATCACACGTCAACCATTATATGACGCTGTTCTAGGATAGTAAGACAGGTGTTCGACGGTTTTCATAACCCAGTCGACCGTCCTTGGTGTTATTTTGTCGATTGAATATCTTTCTTTTGTTGGTTTCAGAGGGCTTGCAAACTTGGAACACAGTACAAGGATCTGGAGGATGAGAGGAACCGATTACGCGTGGATCTGGAAGCCTCCAACAATCCTCTGGAGTGAGCTTGGGCTGAGCTGAAGTCTCTGGGAGGTAACTAACTCTCTGCATTCCCATCTTCACCTTTCATGCTTTGAACCGAGTGCCCTCACTCGAACAGACGTGCGCAATGAAAATCGTCGACTCCAAGCGCGACTCAACAATGTTGTTTCTTTAGATTCCATGAATAAGGCGCTAGAGGAGAAGGATAGAGTGCTCGCTGATGCCCAACGGGTGGCCAATGACAAAACCGAGACTGCAGATCGAAAGCTGGCAGGTGCCCAGAAGATGGAGGAGGAGAACACAAAGCTGAAGCAAGAGCGTGTGGATCTCGTCAAAAGAGCTGAGCAACTAAACAAAAGGAGCAATGACCTGGAGAGGCATTTGGACGAAATCTCGAGAAAGATGTACATCATGCTCGACGGTGAGTGTCTCTTGTCGATTGAACTTTGTAAAATCCATGAAGATCGTACCTCACCGACTTTCCTCCCATTCCTTCTCCTCAACATAATTCTGCCAAGACTTCGAAAAGGAGACAGAAGAGATTGAGCCCAACCTAGACCCTACCAAGTCTCCTGTCGCAGACGCGGTGGCCATGAACATGCTCACACTCAATTTCCGACTCCAGGGTGCTTAGGCATATCTTGTCCGACTAAAATCCGCGATGGAGAGGATTGATAAGGAACTGTGGCCCGAGGACACTCCTCACCTCGACCTCAACTCCATGATGGCCCATCTGAACGACCTTCCAAGTCGACCGCAGGCATGGAAGAAATCTGCTGCTCGTTGTGGTGTCGACGTGGCGCTATCACTCGTCAGGGTCCATTGCAGAGACATGAGGGAGGAAAAGCTGAAGGAGCTCCGAGTGGTTAACACAAAGAAGCTTCAGTTTGAGGACTTCATGGAGACCTTTATCAATGCAGCTACCAGAATCATAGATGGCATCAACTTGGACACTTTTGTTGAGCCAGCCAGCCCGTCGGATGATTGAAAAACTTGATCTTAGGAAGAAACACTTTTATTCACCTTGGTATGCCTAGTGAAACTATATCCCTTAAAACTTCATTCAGGCCTTAGGTCTGAGCACATTTGCTTCTTTACGAAACATTTATCTGTGGTTTATCCTTTGGATTTTATCCATATTTGGCTTTCAATCGTTTGTTCGACTGAGTTTGTTTTTAGGCTTAGGCGAAAACATGTTCGCAGATAAGCCCCCGAGTGTGAGGACTGCTCTACACTCGGAATATTTTTGATCCTAAGCAAAGATGGATTTGCAAATAGGACGTCGAGTGAAAATAATACTATCCACCCGACAAGGTTTTTAACTTAGGTGAAAGCATGTTCGCAGCTAAGCCCTCGAGTGTGAGGATTGCTTACCACTCAGAGTATTTTTGACCCTAAGCGAAGACGGATTCGCAAACAAGCCGTCGAGTGAATGGATTGCTATTCACCCAACATGGTTTTAACATAGGAGAAACATGTTAGCAGCTAAGCCCCCCGAGTGTGAGGATCGCTCATCACTCGGAGTTTTTTCGAAGTTAGGCGAATGTTGATTCGCAGCTAAGACGTCGAGTGAATGGACTGCTATCCACCCGACATGGTTTTTAACTTAGGCGAAAGCATGTTCGCAGCTAAGCCCCGAGTGTGAGGATTGCTCATCAATGGGAGTATTCCCAAGAATGAAATTGTACAATCGGAATCGACAATATATATTGCAGAAATGTGAATTGCATTGATGAAGTATTCTTATTACATCAGAAGATTCTTCTGTCTCAAGTATAAAAACACCGGAGTAGATCTGCATTCTAGGCTCATGGCTCATCTATCCGCTTCATGAGATTATACAGATGATAGGCTCCGTTGTTCAACACCTTAGTGACGACGAAAGGACTTTCCCATGTAGGAGCAAGCTTGTGAGGTCAGTGTTGATTCACTCGAAGCACCAAGTCTCCCTCATGAAACGATCGACTCTTGACATTCTTTGCATGGAAGTACCGCAGATCCTACTGATAGGCAGTAGTCCGGATCAGAGCCATCTCTCGTTCTTCCTCTAGAAGATCTACACTGTCCTGCCTGGCTTGTTCAGCTTCGGCCTCAGAATACAGTTCCACTCAAGGAGAATTGTGAAACAAGTCACTCGGCAAGACAACTTCAGCACCATAGACTTGGAAGAAAGGAGTCCATGCAGTCGACCGATTTGGCATAGTTCTCAGGCCCCATAACACCAACGACAACTTAGTTACATAGGCACCAACGACATGATCCAGGTCGCGCATGAGACAAGGCTTAAGATCTTGCAAGATGAGGCCATTGGCTCGCTCAACTTGCCCATTGGTTTGCGGGTGAGCGACAGATGCATAATCTACTCGAGTGCCCTGAGATGTGCAAAAGTTTTTGAACTCTTCCGAGTCAAAGTTGGTGCCGTTATCTGTGATAATGCTGTGAGGAACGCCGTACCGGAAAATTATCTCTCTCATGAATGTAACCGCCGTACGGGAGTTCAATTTCTTGATGGGCTTGGCTTCTATCCACTTGGTAAACTTGTCGACTGCAATGAACAAATGAGTGAAACCACCTTTTCTGGTCCGAAACGGACCAACCATGTCGAGTCCCCAAACAGCAAATGGCCAGGCAAGAGGAATTGTCTTTAGAGCAGAGGCTGGCTTGTGTGATAGGTTTGCATAGAACTCGCATCCATCACAGTGATCGACGATGTCCTTAGCCATCTCATTAGCCCGGGGCCAGAAGAAACCAGCTTTGTATGCTTTGGCAACAATCGTCCATGAGGATGCATGATGATCGCAAGTTCCTGAGTGGATCTCATCCAAAATCATTCGACCTTCCTCGGGGGAAATGCAGCATTGTGTAACGCCAGTCGCATTCTCTCTGAACAGTTGATCTCCCATCACAGTAAAAGCCTTGGACTTGCGCACAATCTATCGAGCCTCTGTTTCATCTTCAGGGAGCTCTTGTCTGAGGATATAGGCAATGAAAGGCACAATCCAATTGGGAGTGATAACCAAAATCTCCATGACCAGGTCAATCACTGCAGGGACATCGACTTCTGTCGGGTCAGTGGAACTCAAAGCTTGTGGGGGATCTTCGGTGAAAGGATCTTCTTGAACTGAAGGAGTGTGCAAGTTCTCTAAGAACACAACGCTAGGGACAGGCCGTCGAGTGGACCCAATCTTGGATAGCTCGTCGACCGCCTGATTTTTTAGTCGGGGAACATGATGACGTTCCAGGCCTTCAAATTTCTTCTCCAACTTTCGGACTGCATTGTAGTATCCAGTCATAGCGGGGTTTCGAACATCCCACTCTTTCATCACTTGATTCCCCACCAGATCTAAGTCGCGATAAACCATCAGGCGCTTGACGTCGAGTGAGATAGCCATGCGCAACCCATACAAAAGTGCTTCATATTCTGCCTCATTGTTGGAGGAATCAAAGTGAATTTGCAAGACATAGTTGAGCTTGTCGCCCCTGAGAGATATCAAGACAACACCAGCGCCGGACCCATTCAACATTTTAGAGCCGTCAAAGAATATTGTCCAATGCGTCGAGTGAACTTGGATTGGCTGTTGCTGTTCAATCCACTCGGCCATGAAATCTACCAATGCTTGGGACTTGATTGCTTTTCTGGCTTCGAATCTGATGTCAAAGTGTCCAAGCTCGATTGCCCATTTAGCCACTCGACCTGATGCGTCTCGATTATTGAAAATCTCGGACAAAGGAGCATCACTGACAACTGAAATCGAGTGGTCTTGGAAATAATGCGCCACATTCTTCACTGATAGGTAAATACCATAAACCAGCTTCTGATAGTGTGGATATCTTTGCTTTGAGGGGGACAAAACTTTTGAGACATAATAGGCTTGCCATTGGACTTTATAAGCTTTGCGCTCCTCGATAGTTAGCACTATACTGACGACCTGATTTGTGGCCACGATGTACAGGAGCAAGGGCTCTTTGCTGGCAGGAGCGGCAAGCACCGACTGGGTGGAGAGTAGGGCTTTGAGCTCAACAAATGCTGCTTCGGCTTTGGGAGTCCACTCGAACGTGTCGGACTTCTTCATCAATTGATATAACGGCAGAGCCTTCTCACCAAGGCGAGAAATGAATCAACTCAATGCTGCCAAGCAACCTGTGAGCTTTTGAACGTCGTGCACTCGCACGAGAGTCTTCATTCAAGTAATGGCGCTGATCTTCTCAGGGTTGACATCGATCCCCCGTTCATAAACGAGAAAACCGAGTAATTTGCCGCCAGGGACGCCAAAAGTACACTTGGCCGGATTCAGCTTTATGTTGAATCTCCTCAGATTGGCGAATGTTTCGTCCAAGTCGGCCAGCAGGTCGGAACCTTTGCGGGACTTGACCACTATATCATCCATGTACGCCTCGACATTCCGAGGGATCTAGTCGAGTAAACATTTCTGAATCATGCGCATAAAAGTCGCGCCAGCATTTTTGAGACCAAATGACACAGTGATGTAGCAGAAACACCCGAATGGGGTAATGAAACCTGTCTTTATTTTGTCCGAGCCATACAGATGGATCTGATGATACCCAAAGTAAGCATCTAGAAACAATAAACGCTCGCACCCCGTAGTCGAGTCAACAATTTGATCTATGTGGGGGAGCAGAAAATGATCCTTCGGGCATACCCGATTGAGATGTTTGAAGTCAATGCGCATACGCAAAGACTTATCTTTCTTTGTCACCATCACAACATTCGAGAGCCACTCGGAGTGGTAAATCTCCCGAATGAACTTGGCTTGCAAGACATGGGCCACTTCTTCGCTGATTGCCTTGCGCTTCTCCGCCGCTGAACGATGCAAATGCTCCCTGACGGGTTTGGCTTTCGGATCCACTCTCAGACAGTGCTCAACCAACTCCCTGGGAAACCCCAGCATATCAGCAGGCTTCCATGCGAAGATATCCCAATTCTCACGGAGGAACTGGATGAGCTCGACTTCCTATTTGCTGTCGAGTGTTGATGAGATATTCGTCGGGGCAGCAGTAGGATCCTTCGGGTGAATGTGCACCTTCTTCACTTCCCTTGCTAACTGAAATGCCGACTCAGAAGCCGGCTTCTTTGCGCGGAGCAAATCAGCAGGGTCAGCGGTTTTCTTGTACTCTTCCAGCTCGACCATTGTCATCTGGTGATTGGCGATCTAGGAGCTTTTCTGGAGGCATTCTTCGGCCCGTTGTCGATTGCCTGTGACCGTGATCACACCCTTAGAGCCTGTCATCTTCAACTTGAGATACACGTAACATGGTCGGGCCATGAAACGTGCATACATGGGTCGACCCAAAATGGCATGGTAGGCACTCTGGAAATCCACGACTTCAAACATCAGCTTTTGTTTTTGGAAATTTTTGTCGTTCCCGAATGTAACATCCAATGCTATCTGGTCGAGTGTCTTGGCCTTCTTCCCAGGGATGACCCCGTGAAATTACATGTTGCTTTCACTCAGTCGGGACATCAGAATGCCCATCCCTTTCAGGGTATCTGCATAGAGGATATTCAGGCCGCTGTCACCGTCCATGAGGACCTTCCTGAGTCAAGCGCCCCCCCACCATCGGATCAACTACCAGAGCCTATCGACCAGGGGTGGCCACATGGGCAGGATGGTCTGTTTGGTCGAATATGATGGCGTACTTGGACCACTTGAGGTAGGTGGGGTAGCAGGCATAGCCATGTTGACTTCTCTGTTGATGACTTTGAGACGACTCTTGCTCTCAACATCAGCAAAAATCACAAGTGTGGCAGTGACTGTAGGACCGAAAGTATGTCTAGAGGGGGGGTGATTAGACTAATTGACCAAATAAAAGTTTTGCCTATACCAATTTTTAGGGTTGACAGTTTTTAGCATTTCATGGCAAGTCAAGTACACCCTACACATGCAAGTCTAAGAGTATATAGCAGCGGAAAGTAACAACAAACATGTATAGAGGGGATAGCGTAGGAAGATCAAACGCAGTTGTAGACACGATGATTTTTCCCGTGGTTCCGATAGGTGGCGCTATCATACATCCACGTTTATGGAGTCTTCAACCCATGGAGGGTAATGGTCGCGAGAGTCCACGAAGGGCTCCACCCAAAAGGGTCCACAAAGTAGCAACCTTGACTATTCCATAATGGCTTCCGTCCACGAAGGACTAGCCTCACTATGGGTAGATCTTCACGAAGTAGGCAATCTCCTTGCCCTTACAAACTTCTTGGTTCATTCCACAACACGAAGTAGGAGGCTCCCAAGCGACACCTAACCAATCTAGGAGGCACCACCCTCCAAAAGGTAATAGGCTCGGTAATGACGATGAACTCCTTGCTCTTGTGCTTCAAGATGATAGACTCCTCAGCACCCAATCACTCTCTCACAGATTTGGCATGGTGGAAGAGATGGGATTGGTGGAAAGCTACTTGGGGAGGCTAGAGATCAAGATCCATATGATTGGAGTGGAAGATCTTGACCTCAACACAAGGGTAGGTGGTTCTCTCTCAGAAAATCTGATAGGATAGGTATGGAATAGTTCTGAGTGCTTCTCTTTCGAGTAGGTGGTGGTGAAGGGGTATATATAGGCATCCCCAAAAATCCAACCGTTACACACAAAATGACCAACTCGGTGACACCGATGTGTTAATCTCGGTGGTACCGAAGTGACCAAAAGGTGGCAACCTTTGAATCCCAGTGAGACCGATATAGGATACTCGATTGCACTGATAAGGTGACCAACGGTCAGATTTCCAATCTCGGTGATGCCGATCCAACATTCTCGGTGGGACCGAAAATGTGAATTTGCGTAACAGAAAGTTGGCAACCTAAACTCGGTGGCACCGGTATGGAATCGGTTTCACCGAAGTGGATAGGGTTTGGCTGAGTCTGTCTAGGTTCTGGAATCAGTGGCACCAGTATGGGAAAGTTGGTTGCACTGATTTTGAGTGTTAGGTATAGAACAGACTTTGGTGGGAGAGTTTGTGGATGTTTTTGGCGACTATCACTTGTGCACGTTTGAGCATATTGTTCACCAACAAGATCTTACCCCCTTTTAATAGTATTGGCTTTCCTATGGACTCAAAGTGATTTCTCACAAATATAAAATGTAGAGTCCTTTTGCTTGAAGCTTGGCCAACCTATTTCCTTGCATCTTGGGGTATGTCCACACTCTCCTTTTGCCAATCCTATCATTGAACATTTCCTGAAATATACTTGGTGGAAACATTAGTTCAATGACTTATATGTTGTTATTAATTACCAAAACCACCAAGGGAGCAAATGTGCTTCCAGTGACATTCGGGAATGTTTCTTTATCTTCATCTTCATCACCCTTCTCAGGAGATTTATCACTCGGCGGGCCCTCCTTGAATTGTTGGATAAGGGTCCGACACTGTCGAGTGGTGTGCTTGCGCAAAATCACATTGCATTCCGCATCTTTCCTCATGTGAATTACACACGGCTGATCCATGATATCAGTTCCTGACTGATTTTTTCCTTTCTTGGGGGCATACTGTGCTTTAGCTTTGCCCTTGTTTTTTGACTGAGTCGCCAGTGCTGCTGCTTCTACTTGAACCGGACCTTCAGCTTTTCGCTTCTATTTCGGATTGTTACTGCCACCAGCCTCATTGGCGACCGCCTTTCCGTTGCCGCTACGGAGGCGGTCTTCTTCCTCACCATTGGCGTACCGAGTGGCGATTTCCATCATCTTGCCGAGTGAAATATCACCCGTGCGCCCGAACTTCAGGTACAACTCCCTGTATCTCACGCCGGCCTTGAAAGCACACATAGCCTGGTGCTCTGACACATTCTCCATTGTATGGTGCAAAGTGGACCACCGCTGAATATAGTCTCTCAAAGTTTCATCGGGCTTCTAGACACAATGTTGTAAGTCGACCAAACCTGCAGGACGCTTGCAAGTACCCTCAAAGGTTCGGATAAACACTCGGGCAAGATCCTCCCAGCAATATATACTACAAGGAGCCAAGCGATTCAACCAAGCTCGAGCTGAACCATCTAGCATCAAGGAGAAGTGCTTCATCGCGATGTTGTCATTGCCGCCGCCAATCTGCATAGCCACTCGGTAATCACCTAACCAAGTCTCTGGCTTGGACTCACTAGAAAATTTTCCGATCCCATCCGCCAACCTGAAGTTGGGGGGAATCTCCGCAGAACGGATGGCTCTGCTAAAACACTCAGGACCAGAAATCACGGCCGAGCTACCACTCAGAAAGTCTCTATCTTGGCATTCTCTATGGGCTCTGCCCCTGTCGATCCGCTTCTGGGTGAGAAGATCTCGAGCATCAAATTCCGCATTCCGCTCATCACCGAACGAGCGCCTATCGTCCGGGTGCCAGGGCACGCATGGACCGCCCTGCAAAGGAGCGGGCACTCGACGGTGGTCTTCACGGTGAAACTGATCTCTGACCTGATCCTCGCGAAAGCCCCCACCCCTACGACGCAGGGGCGATCTAGGGCTGTGTGCCGACTGAATGGTTTCTGACCTGGGTGAGTTGCTATGTATCCTGTTGCGGGACTGTGAAACTACTGAATTCTGACAATGCGCTGCATGTAACAGTGCTCTGATCTGCATCAATCCTCTTCCAGCCTCTGACCGCGATGGCTGAATGGAATATGCTATCCTAGCAGCAACAACAACATTTAACATAGGAGTTCGATATACCTCAACGTCGTTGCAGGAGCCAGTCGAGAACAGTTGTCGCGGTCGTCAACCTGCAACAGGTGAACGCTGGCGAGCGCGATTGTCGAGTTTGCGCTGAAGCTCTTCCAACCGAATGTGTGTGGCCTCCAAGGCCTAGGCCTCAACGGTCATACCAACGATGGGGGTGTGAAGAACCTCCCCTCGCGACGTGGCTGTTCACTCGACGCGCCACCTGGATCACGCTTGCCGCGTCCAAAGCCCGGCGGGGGGCTTTGATGAGAGCCCGCCATAAGGAGCTCCGCTGCTGGATCATAGCTCTCGCACACGAAAGGGGTGTCGGATGGATCGGAATCCGACTCGAACACGCCATGAAGAGACTCGGCAGGCTTGAGCGCTGCGATCTGCGGAGAAGAAATTTGAGGCGCCACTACGTGCTTGACCCAGCGTTGGAGTCGTGAGAGGCCAGACTGCTTGCGACTGTGAACAGCGAGGGGAGCCGCCGTATAGGGAGTCGACGGCTAATGTAGCAACATGCCGCAGGAACTCGCGTGGAAGTGCGCAGCCCCGCGGACTGGGAGTGCCTCGACATCGAGAGGCACTTCCTAAATCCATGCCAAATCGTCGACGATGAAGGTGAGTGCACCGAAATGGATCTCGTGGCCCAGAGCGAAAACACCGCTGGAAGACATGTCGAAGGACGGAAAATGCAACCTTTCCGGAAGTCGCTTAGACGCCGGCCCCACGGTGGGCGCCAACTATCGTGGGAACGACCCTAACAGTAGAAGGTAGGGGTATGAAGGGAGAGGGCAGAGTCCTAGCTATGGCGAGGGTGTACACACGGATGTATGAGTTCAGGCCCCTCTCGTGGAGGTAACAACCCTACGTCTCAGTGCTCGGGAGATTATGTCATGTGGAAAGTTAAGATTACAATGGTTTCGAACCCTCATGCCACAGGGGAGGGGCGGCTTATATAGAGTTCGCTGCCCCTCATAAGTGCCCGACTTCTAAGGGTTCGATCGTGGGTTTAAAGACTGGCATTATTGGTAACGTACATAATAAATGCTACTAATGACGAAGGACTAACGACCGCTCGTTCGCCTCTTGATGATGGCTCCTGGTCTTTTGGTGTCGACTGTCGAGTGAAGGAAGAAGACTTCGAGTGGATTGAATGTCGAGTGACTTGAACGTCTCATGGAATCTAGTCGGAAGCTTATGCTCGATCTTCAAGTCCTCCAATGTAGTGTCCTTAGGTAGGGTATGTAGGCCTTGCCGAGGACCCTACCCTAGGTACTTATCCTCGTCACCGGGCCTCGATCCACTTGGTGAATTTGTCGACGGCCACCAGTAGATGTGTCATACCGTCTCGTGCGGTTTTGAAGGGACCCATCATGTACAGCCCCCAGACGGCGAAGGGCCATGAGAGGGGGATGGTCTGGAGGGCCGACGCCGGCAGGTGGCTCTGCATGCTGAAGCGCTGGCAGCCCTCACACTCGTTGACCAATTTCTTGGCCGCCTCCAAGGCGTCCGGCCTATAGAAACCGTGGCGAAAAGCCTTGTCCACCAGGGTCCTTGAGGCAGTGTGGTGCCCGCACTCGCCCTGGTGGATGTCGAGGAGGATCTCCTGACCCTTTTCTGGCTTGACACACCGTTGGAAGACGCCGGTGGTGCTGCGGTAGACTAGCTCGTGATTGATGATGCTGTAGGCCAAAGCCCGACGATGAATTTGCCTTGCCATGGCCTCGTCCGGGGGGAGCTCGCCACACAGAAGGAACACCAGGATAGGCTGGTCCCATGAGGGAGCCGATACGGGGACCGGCTTGGGAGCCCCCGGGCCTGGGTGACCAGTCCCCGGGATTGGCTCGCCAGCCCCCGGGACTGGCTCACTAGCCCCCGGGTCAGGGATGGCTAGTGGGGCGTCGACCGTCATCATGAATGCCGTAGCGTTGGATCCGGCTACCACGGATGTAGCCGGCTCATCTGGTGCCGGCCAGACAGCCGAGGTCGAAGGAGCTGGTGGCGAAGATGCAGAGGGGGCAGTCGGAGCCGCCGATGGGCCGACAGTGTCTGCCGGCACAAAGATGGATTCTGATTCTGGCGAAGGCTTGATCGATGGTTTGAGCAGCCACTCGAGGGAGATGCCGGCTGGGATGGCCTGCCGGGTGGAGCCGATCTTCGCCAGTGCGTCGGTCGCCTTGTTGTCCGCCCGTGGGATGTGGTGGAACTCATAGCCCTCGAAGGAGCCAGTGAGTTGTTGTACGAGGAAGTGGCAGCTGGCCATGTTGGTGTCCCTGGCGTCCCATTCGCCAGAGACCTGCTATACCACGAGGTCAGAGTCACCGAAGAATAGGATGCGCCTGATGTCGATCTCCTTGGCGAGGCGGAGGCCGTGGACGATGGCCTCTTACTCGGCCACATTGTTGGAGGCGTGAAGTGGATCTGGAGGGCGTACTTGAGTTGGTCGCCTTTCGGGAAGGAGAGGATTATGCCGGCACCCAGGCCGGTCCTCATTTTTGAGCCGTCGAAATGCATGCGCCAATGCGTGGAGTCTAGGGGAGGCGACACAAACTCGGTTTCCGCCTAGTCGACGAGGAAGTCGGCCAACGCCTGTGACTTGATGGCAGTACGAGGCTCTTACCAGATCTCGTGGTCAGCGAGGGCGATGACCCATTTGGTGATCCGGCCGTTGGAGTCCCGTCCGCTCATGATCTCGCCGAGCGGGGTTGTGCTCACCTCGGTGATGGTATTCTCCTAGAAGTACTGCTTCACCTTCTTGGCGGCGAAGTATATGCCATAGCACAATTCTGGTAGTGGGGGTAGTTCTGCTTGGAGGCGGAGAGGACCTCGCTAAGGTAGTAGACGAGACGCTGGCCCGGCAGGAATTTGCCCTCCTCTAGCCGCTCGACCACCAAGACGACGCTGATGACGCGAGTGGTTGCCGCGATGTAGGCGAGCAAGGGCTCCTTCTCAGCCGGTGCGGCCAGGATGGGCGCACGGGTGAGAGCTTTCTTGAGGCTGCCGCAGGCCTCATCCGCCTCGTCGGGCCAATCGAACATGCCCGGCTTCTTGGAGTGACCCGGCTCGACTAGAGCCGTCTTGCGAAGGAGCCCGTAAAGGGGCAAGGCTTTATCCCCCAGTCGGTTGATGAACTGGCTGAGCGAGGCAAGGCAGCCGGTGAACTTCTGGACGTCACGGAGCCAGGTCGGCTTGGACATGCGCGCGATTGCGCTAATCTTCTTTGGGTTAGCTTCGATGCCGTGGGCGGACACGAAGAAACCCAGTAGTTGGCCGGCTAGGACGACGAAGACACACTTCTCCCATTTGAGCTTGATCTTGTACTCGCGTAGGTTCACGAAGGTCTACCGGAGATCATCGAGGAGGCAGAAGTGCTTCTTGGTTTTGACGACGATGTCATCGATGTAGACATGGATGTTCCTGCCTATCTAAGGCAGGAGGCATTTCTGCATGCACCGCTGGAAGGTGGCGCTTGCGTTCTTCAGGTCGAACATCATGGTGATATAGCAGTAGGCCTCAAAGGGCGGGATGAAGGAGGTCTTGAGCCGGTCCTCTGGATCCAGCTTGGACTAGTGGTAGCCGGAGTAAGCGTCCAAGAAGGACATCAAGTTGCAGCCAGCCATGGAGTCAATGACTTGATCGATCCGCGGCAGGGCGAATGGGTCCTTGGGGCATGCCTTGTTCAGACTGGTGTAGTTGATGCACATGCGCCAGGTCTTGTTCTTCTTCAGCACCAAGACTGGGTTGGCCAGCCAGTCCGGGTGGAAAACTTCCATGATGAAGCCGACTGTGAGTAGCCGGGCGATCTCTTCTCCTATAGTACGCCACTTCTCCTCAGAGAAACGGCGTAGGGGTTGCTTGACTGGCTTGGCGTCCGGTCGAACGTGTAGTTTGTGCTCGGCGAACTTCCTCGGAACACCCGACATGTCCTTGGGGGACCATGCAAAGATGTCCCGATTCTCATGGAGGAAGTCGAGGAGCTCGCCTTCCTATTTGCTATCGAGGCAGGAGCCGATGGTGACACATTGAGCGGGGTTGGCCGGGTCGAGCAGGATTTGCTTGGTGTCCTTGGACGACTGGAAGGAGGCCTCGCCAACGGACTGCAAGGGAGGAACCGGCATTGCCGGCTGGCTGGCAGCAAGGGCCATGAGCCGCTCGAGCTGCCGCTTTTCCTCGGCTATCTCCAGGGCCTCGTCCAGCCGGCTGCCATCCCGAGCACACTCGAGCGACATCTTGTAGTCTCCTGCAATGGTGATGATTCCCTTGGGGCCTGACATCTTGAGCTTGAGGTAGGCGTAATGGGGGACCACCATGAACTTGACGAGAGCCGGCCGGCCCAACAGCACATGGTAGGGACTCACGAGGTCCACTACCTTGAACAGCACCGGCTCACGGCAGAAGTGGCCGGGGCCGCCAAAGAGGACGTTGAGCGTGATCTTGCCGACAGGGGAGCAGGATTTTCCAGGCACGATGCCATGGAAAACCGTCCGGCTCGCCTGCAGGTCTTCTATCTTCAGCCCCAGCTTGTGCATCGTGTCTACGTAAAGGATGTTGATGCTGTTGCCAGTATCTATCAGCACCCATGAGAAGCGGTAGGTGCGCTTCTCGGTGGCGATGGTGGGGTTGAGGACTAGGGCATGGTGATCTGCCCTGCTCCAGGTGACCGGCTTCTTCGACCAGTGCATGAACTGGGGAGTTGCCGGCATGGTGGCGTTCACCTCACGATGGAGCCGGCATTGAGCATGTTTGATCATCTCTTCACTGGTGAAGACGACATAGCAACCGTCCTGGTTAGGGAACTGGTCGTGCAGGCGACCATCATTTTGGGCCGGAGCCGGAGCCGGCGCCGGGGCCGGCGCGCGGGCAGGCGGCACGGGAGGAGCCGGAAGGCCGTCCCCCTCGGGTCAGGCGCTATGAGAAGCTGCACTGTTGGAGTGTGTGCGTGGAGGGCTTGTCCCCGGAGTGGTTCTTGCAGGGAATTACGAGCATCTTCTCGAAGGTGAGCTTGGGCTGCCAGGCAGCCTTGCCAGTGCGCTGGCGCTAGCTGGAAGACTGGGCAGCCGACTCTTGCTCCTTGATGGTGGCGACATGATGGCTCCCCTAGCGGGAGTCCGGCTGGTCATTCTTGCGCTTGTTGTTCTGCGGCTGCCGGTTGTCGACAGCCGGTTGGGACATCACTGGCGTCGGCGTTGCCTTGGCGGGCGGGGTCGTCTTGACCTGAATGGCGGAGTCAGCCATGGCGTACTTGTCTGCCTTGGTCATGAGCTCGGCGAGTATGGCCGGCTTAGAGCACAGGAGTTTGTGCTTGAGGGGGGTGCCATCACGACAACCTTTGATGAAGTATTGTATGGCTTGCACCTCGTGCACCCCCTCATAGGAGTTGCGGAGCTCGGTCCACCGGGTGAGGTAGTCACGGAGGGACTCGTCTGGCCCCTGAACGCACATGGCCAGTTCATGGGGGCGGCCAGGCCGCTTGTAGGTGACGGTGAAGTTGTGGACGAAGGCCTCTTCGAAGTCCGTCCAGGTGTTGATGCTGTCGGCCGCCAGGCTGTTGAGCCAGGTGCGGGCCGAGCCGATCAGCATGAGGGGAGCGTAGCGGACGGCTACGCGCTTGTTCCTCCTGGCGATGCCGACTGCGGTGGTGTAGTCGATCAGCCAGTCTTTGGGTTTGACAGCCCCGTTGTACTTCGGGGTGTCTCGGGGGAGCGTGAAGCCGGTTGGGAATGGCCCGTTGCGGATCCAAGGCCAAAACACGTCGGGCCAATCAAGCCCTCCTCCTCGAGGAGGGCCGACTATGCGAGCTGGTCGATGCAGACGCGGGCATCATTCTCACTGTGGGGGACGCGTGGTCCGAGCCGAGCAGAGAGATCGGGGCGGATGACTAGCGGAACTGACTGTTTCGGCTCGTGCCGTGTGGGCAGCGTGTGCCCGCGGCTGCGCCGGTTGCCAGCAGCCGGCGCCTCGTGGTGGCGGCCGCTGCGAGGCGGGTCGTTGGTGCGCCGGCTGTTTACAGCCGGCTGCTCGTTCCTTGGCAACTAAGAGGGCCGGGGGTTGCTTGCTTCGCCCCGACGGCCGGAAACACGAGAGGAGCAGGAGTGCTGAGCCGGCTGATGGCCAGCAGTCCCCGTGCCCTCACGCTCGAGGCGGGGGCCTTCGCAGGCAGCACCGCGTGCCGCGAGCAAGTGTTCTTGCTCGTCAGCGGCGTCGATGATGTCCTTGATGTGATGCTCGCGGGCGGCACGTTCTTCGCCCTGCAAGGTAGCCAAATCCTCGTAGGCTACCTTGGCGGCCCGCAAGTTGGCTGTGGGGGTGTCATAGACGGGCATGTTGCCGCCCAAGATTTCAGCGACCACGCAACCGCGGTTGCACACAGCCCCACGCATGCTAAGCTCGGTGCCAGCCGGGGTGAGACCATAGGCAGAGGTGTACTCCCGCTGAGCGGCCTCCATGTGGTGCCGCGTGGCCATGAGGGCACTGGCGACCTCGAACAGGAGGTGGCGAGCCGCCTCGAGCTCGGCCGTGGCGGCGTCGGGGTTTACCGTCCGGGCAATAGGGGTGCTCAAGCCCCGGAGGGCCGCACGGAGTAGGTCAGAGGTGACAATGCGGTCTGTGGCGACGTCAGCCTCGGCCCGCGCACGTCCGGAGGAGGTGGAGGAGATGATGGCCATTGCTCCCACGTGATCGTGGGACCTGCTGGACTGGGTCGCAGCGAGTGCGCCCACAGGCATGGGCGGATCGGCGTAGACGAGCACCTGGCTAGGGTACTCGTTGGCAACCGGAGCTTCGGCGAGGCTTAGCCTGCCGAATCGCTCGGTGAGCGCGTCAATGTCGAGCGCGAGGTCGACGGAGCTGCTCACAGGGCCTGCCGGAGCACGCCCCACGAGCCCGTGGTTTCGCCTAGACGTGTGGTGGCGGCGGGGAATGGCGAGTGGTCCCGCCCGGAGCATGAATCCAACCGGCACCACGTACGGCCCCATGGTGGGCGCCAACTGTCGTCGTTTTCTCACGACAGATGCCATGGGTAGGCTTATCTTAGGTGGTTGGGGCCGGAGGATGCCAGCGGGCTTCAGGAGCGGGGTTAGGTACAAGCGGTCGTGACACACGATGTACCCAGGTTCAGGGCCCTCCGTGAGAGGTAACACCCCTAGTCCTGCTTGGTCTAGTTGATGGATGGGTATGTTTACAAGGTTGCTCCTAGAGCTGTGTCTAGAGGAGGAAGAGGGAGCAGCGGCTCACCTTCCTCCGTTATGAAGGTGTGATGGTGAGGGAAGTGTCTCATAGGTGTGTGCGTGAGACTCATCGTCCCCATTGCTTGGGGGCTCGGTTTTTTTTATAGGCCAACCCCCCGGCCTTACAATACTCCTAAGGTACAGAAATGAGGGGCCCAACCGGCAGCCTCTCCCGCTGGCCAGGGAGGGGCCCCTCTCGAGCCGTCTCATCGCCCGTAGGGTCCACCGGCTGCGCAGTCCCATTGCCCGCTGGGGCCCGCTAGCCGGCTCCGCGATTGACCCCTGCCCACCTGCCACGGCATAGGCCGCCCGGGTGGCGTCGTCTAGTGCCAGCCGACCGAAGTCTTCGGTATGGTTGGCTGCACTGTAGCAATGCTGGGGCAGGTAATCGAGTGGGCGCAGGCGTGCTGGCACTGTTTCCCCGCCCGGTCACGATCGCCAAGGTCAGCGGCCCGGATGGCCGAACTTTAGCCATGCGCACCCGTGCGTCAGCAGACACTGTGGCTGCAATGGCTCCCGTCGTGGCGGCCACATCGTGTCGCCGTACCCGCGCGCAGAGGGATAGGACGTTGCTTGTCTGCCTATGGGTCAATGGAGGAGGCGGCCCGAATGCAGCCGGTCATGCCTAGCCGGCCGGGGGCCGAGCCGACACCTTGACCCACCATCCCCGAGCTAGCCGGTGATCACTCCTGCCGGCTGTGCTCCAGCCGGCCGGGGCCATCTAGTCCCGTACTTTTTCTTCAAAGCGTGGAGGAGAACCTTGTTCCTTTGGCCTACCCAGGGGTAATAACCCCGTCAATTACTCTGACGGAGTCAATGATGACTATGCTCCTACTTACCGTTTCATGGCAAAAGGCGTCAAGTCAGTCATAGAATGTCCCAATCTTGATGACATTGAATATCCTAGTTGGAAGATTCTAATGAGGAGGCATCTCATGTCAATGAACAGTGAGCTATGGAGTGTTACAGAACTTGGACTGACTGAACTTTGCAAGATGGAAAATGCTGAGGAAATTCGTAAGTACACTCAACTTGATGCTCAGGCAAGGAACATCATTTGCTCAAGCCTATCAAGCGTCATGTTCAAAGGCATCTGTCATCTTCAAAATGCCAAGCTCATCTGGGATAGGATCTTGGACATCAATGAAGGCTATCGTACTTGTCAATACCCCATGTTCATCGAACTCAGGAAAATCCTCAAAACCCAGGAATCAGATCCTGGTTCATCTTCCTCACTTTGTCTTATGGAAAAATGTTCCAAGGTACAGAAGCATCACTCCTCCTCTGAATCAAGTGATTGTGAATCTGATGAATATGTGAAACCTAGCTATGCCAAACTTGCTAATGATGCAACTAAGCAACAACATGCACTTGAAAAGCTTCAAAAATACTAGACAAAAGTGATGATATGTTGAATGAGGAAGTGGATCAGACTCAAACTCTATCTGACGATCTCAAAATTCTTCACACAAAGTATGATAACCTTCAGAGTCATCATAATGCTCCGTTAGCCGATCATGAGAAGCTTTCTTATGAATTTCTTCAAAGAAAGCAAGATCTTGAGAAACTAAGGGTGTCACATGAGGATCTCCAAAGGGAAAATGATTCGTTACTGGCTCAACAGATCAGTACCGCTCAGGAAGAATTTTTTCCACCTTGTTTGAAATGCATCGAACGTGAAACTGCTAATTCTTCACATGAATGTTCAAATGCTTCTATTTCTACAAATTCTTCAACTATTCCAGTGGTTACAAATTCCTCATCCGAGGATACCACAAGTATCACTGACAAAAATGCAGGGTTGAAGGAATTGTATGTGACAAGCATGTACAAAAGTATCAAAGGGCATCAAACCCTTTGCGATGTCCTCAAAAAGTAGATACTGAGCAGGAACCCTAGAAAAGAGGGTATTGCCTTTGAGAGGAAACTCAACGCTGATGGATCCTACTGGACACCTGAGCAGTACACCAAAACCTCATGGGTTACTGCAAAAGGACCTCCTGTAGATCCATCCACTTTATCTGGCTTTACTTGTGAAACTTCATATTCCTCTGATGAGTCACTTGACTCCAACTACAAATTCTTCAAAAATCAGAAAGGCGAAGTATTTGCCAGATTTGTTCGAACTAACTGCAGGAACGGTTCTCCTATGAAGAAAATCTAGGTTCCCAAGAGCTGCTTACAAAATCTTCAAGTGAATGTCCTCACGACACCACTCATGAAGAACAGGAACCCCAAATCAAATTCCTCATATGGACCAAAGTCTTCACATGAACCAAATTCCTCAAATGGTTAAAAATATCATTGTCGTGCTAATGCCTCTGTTTCGTAGGGAAAATCCAAGAGTTCTGAATATGTGCATTATTCTTCAAATTATTATGTTCATAAGTCCTCAAAGAATTTCTCTGCTTATGCATATGAGTACTCTAAGCCATGTCCTATAAAATGAAGCGCACTAGCTTCAATGCTTCCCTTCTCATATGGTGCTCGCAGAATGATGAACTCTTTGCCACCCCTTCAGATGTGGGTGGTGAAGAAATTGAACTAATTTCTTATGCAGGGTCAGGTCTCCAGATGAACTTGAACATCTGATGAATAGCTGGAGACCTGAAGAAATGCTTGAAAGGACGCAAGCTAACCATATGGAAATGAGTTCCTCATTTCTCATGTCCTCACACTGCTTTACATACTACGTTGTGTGATGAAATTTAGTCTGACGAAATTGATGTCATATTCTTCACTCTGAAGCATATGAGTTCGTAAGTTGTACTAATTCATCTACAGGATGAACCTCCAAAAGCTACTGAGTGGGTCCTCGATAGTGGATGAACAAACCACATGATTGGTGACAAGAATCTACTGATGAATTTGCCACTTGCTCCATCTCATCTGAAGCATATCACCTACATTGACAAGGAAAAAAGAACGGTATTGGGCCTAGGTAAGGTTGCAATCTCAAAGGAGCGAACCATGGATAAGGTGATGCTTGTCGAATCCCTCGAGTTCAACCTTATGTCTGTCTCAATACTTTGTGATCTTGATATGGTTGTCGTATTTGGAAAATATTGTTGTGTTGTCATCATGGAATCTGATAATTCCAAAGTCTTCGAAGGCTTTAGGAGAGGAGACTTGTATATTGTTGATTTCTCTATAGGTCCTCAGCCTGCCACATGCCTACTTGCAAAGTCCTCGGAAGGCTGGTTGTGGCATCGACGACTTGGACATTCTGGTATGAGGAACTTGCACAAGCTCATGAAGAAAAAGCACGTCATTGGCATTGAAGGTGTCAAATTCCTCAAGGACCACCTCCATGGTGCATGTGAGTCTGGGAAGATGACCAGATCCAAGCATCCATCGAAGACAATCATGACCACGACTCGACCCTTTGAATAGATTCACATGGATATCTTTGGCCCCACTCATTACTCCACACTAACAAATTCTTCAAGTTTGTATGGATTTGTCATCGTTGATGATTACTCTTGTTACACTTGGGTGCATATTATTCTGTACAAGTCTGAAGTGTAGGATGTCTTCAGACGATTTGCTTCAAGGGCCTCCATGAACTTCGGCATCAAGATCAAGCATATTAGGAGTGATAATGGGACTGAGTTCAAGAACACCAATCTTGATGAATATCTTGATGAACTTGGTATTATTCATGAGTTATCTACCCCATATACTCCTCAGCAGAATAGTGTCGTGGAGCGCAAGAACAGGACTCTTGTTGAGATGGCTCGCACCATGCTTGATGAATACAAGACTCCTCGTCGCTTCAGGCCTGAGGCAATTGATACATCATGCCACATCATAAACAGGGTATATATTCACAAATTCTTCAAAAAGACTTCAAATGAACTTATGACTGGCAAGAAACCCAATGTAAGATATCTCAGAGTTTTCGGTGCAAAATGTTGGATTAGAGATCCTCACCACAGTTCTAAATTGGCATCGAAAGCACATGAAGGTTTTATGCTTGGTTATGGAAAGTACTCTCACACCTATAGAGTCTTCAACACCTACCACCACAAGGTTGTTGAAACTATAGATGTGCGGTTCGATGAAACTGACGGCTCGCAAAGATGAAACTATAGAGCCTTCTGTGCTAGATGAACGGTCTCCTGAGGAATCCATTAAGCTGAAGGCTACTGAAGATCTCATACCCACTGAGTAAGTCATTCCTACGAATGAAGACATTCATGCTGATATATCTAAATAAAATTGTGCTGAAGAAAATCCTCAGCCACATCAACCTTCTCATCAAGGAGTTCCAAATGAAGTGCAGATTGACAAAATCATCGATGACATCAATGCACCAGGTCCGCTCACTCGCTCAAGAGCTTCACATTTGACTAACTTTTGTGGGCACTTTGCTTTTGTATCTATCATAGAGCCCACCAAAATTGATGAAGCATTCAAGGAGCCTGAGTGGATTCAAGCTATGCAAAAGGAATTGCATCAATTCAAGCTCAACAACGTGTGGGAACTTGTTAAGCGGCTAGATCCTCGCAAGCACAACATCATAGGTACCAAGTGGATCTACCGCAACAAGCAAGATGAAAATGGCCTTGTGGTAAGAAATAAGGCTCGTCTTGTAGCTCAAGGCTACACACAGGTTGAAGGAATTGATTTTGATGAAACTTTTGCACCTGTTGCTAGACTTGAAGCTATTCGCATATTGCTTGCTTATGCTAACCATCATGATATCATCTTATATCAAATGGATGTGAAAAGTGCATTCCTCAATGGTAAGCTTGAGGAAGAAGTATATGTTGCTCAACCCCCAGGTTTTTAAGACCCTAAGCATCCTGAGAAAGTCTTCAGACTCAACAAGGCCCTCTATGGCCTCAAACAGGCCCCTCGGGCATGGTACGACACTCTGAAGGAATTCCTCAAAGAAAGGCTTCAAACCCGGTTCACTCGACCCAACCCTTTTCACTAAATCCTATGACAATGAACTATTCATATGCCAAATATTCGTAGACGATATTATCTTTGGCTGTACTGACAAACGTTACAGTGATGAATTTGCCTATATGATGAGTGAATAATATCAAATGTCTATGATGGGAGAGTTGAAGTTCTTCTTAGGTCTTCAAATTCGTCAACAAGACAATGGCATCTTCATCTCTCAAGAGAAATACCTCAAGGATGTTCTGAGGAAATTCAACATGCAAGACTGCAAAGGCGTCAAAACTCCAATGCCTTCAAAAGGACACCTCTGCACTGATGAAAATGGTAAAGATTTCGATCAGAAGGTATACCGCTCCATGATTGGCTCATTATTGTATCTGTGTGCATCTAGGCCTGATATTATGCTAAGTGTTTGCATGGGTGCCCGATTCCAAGCAACACCAAAGGAATCACACAATAAGGTTGTGAAACATATTCTTCGATACTGAGCTCACACACCAATGCTTGGATTATGGTATCCCAAGGGATCAAATCTTCACCTCGTGGATACTCTGATGCTGACTATGCTGGAGATCGTGTGGATCGCAAGTCAACCTCAGGCACATGTCATTTCCTCAAATGATCCTTAGTCTGCTGGTCTTCGAAGAAGCAGAACTGTGTGTCACTATCTACTACTGAAGCTGAGTACATTGCTGCTGGTTCATGTTGCGCTCAGCTACTGTGGATGAAGCAAACCCTCAAGGACTATGGCATCAAGGTGAAGAATGTGCCTCTCTACTGCGACAATAAGAGTGCCATCAAGATTGCTTACAACCCAGTTTAGCATTCCAAGACCAAGCACATCCAGATTCGTCATCACTTTCTTCGAGATCATGTACTCAAGGGCGACATCTCCATTGACCACATCCCTACTGAAGAACAACTGGCACATATCTTCACAAAGCCCTTGGATAAAAAGAGATTTTGTAAGTTGCGGTGTGAGCTAAATATCTTAGAATCTTCGAACATTCTTTGAAAAAGGACACACGTCCTAACATTTATGCAAAATTGATGACTTAGATGTGCAAGACACGAAGTAATGTTTTTCTTCAATCAATGAAGAATAACCCTCTAAGTGTGAAGAAATTAATGAAGAATTTGATTCTCAGAACCCTACAATAATTGTACGCGGTGCCTGAAATCATCATTCTTATATGGTGGATCACGCCACCAACCATAGTTGAAATTCTTCAAAGTTGACTTTTTCTTCATTTTGCAAATTCTTCAAATTTTCAAATTCCTCAAGTTTGCAAATTCCTCAACTTTTCAAATTCTTCAAATTATGAAACTCATGTTCTTCATTGACTATATATATATTTGTGTTTTCAAGTCCTCAATAGCATTCACTTATTGCTAGTTCTTCAAGTTGATTTTCATCTAAGTGAATGTGATCGGACCCTTCCCCCCTCTATGCTAAACTCAACCCAGTCTGTTCACAAATTCTTCATATGCGTTCTACTTTGAAACTCGTTCAAAGTCTTCACTGTGTCCTTCACAGCTGAAGAATTTGCAAACGAAAACTTTAAAATTTTCACTATATAAATTTTTGGAGCTTCCCACTCAAACCGTTCCGATTCCACGACTGGATAACCCACGATCCCCCACCATCGCCACTACTCAGAACATGGGTGACACATGTCGCGAGGAGAGCAAGGTTCAGGGGCAATCTGGTCCAAAATCTTCGAACGGATTAGTTTTCACCTTTGCTATAAATACCCCCTTCCCTTTCACTGTGCTCAGTTACTCCTCACTTCTACTCTCTCCCGAGCTCCGACCTAGCGCCGCTACTAAAATCATCGTCGCCGGAGTGGAAGAGCTTCACTGCCTCAACCTCGTCGTTGTCGTACTTGCATCGGCCGCGGAAGTCTTCACCCCACCGCCGCTATAGCTGTCTCCCTCTACCGAGCTAGGGCGTGGGAGATCTGGACTGACGAACTTCCTCTAGTTCTTCTCACAGTTCATGGTGTTCTTCATCAGGGTAAATAAAATCTGATTTTACTGCCCTAGTTTGATCTTCAAGTTTTCCTCAAATGTCCTCAAAGGTCTTTATTCTTCAAGAATCTCATTCTAAAGCACCTTACATGTTCATACACTTGATGTTTTTCCCTAAGTTATGTTTTTCTTCAAGATTCCTCAATTGTGTGAATCCTCAAATTTGCACAACTCTGGAACCTATGACAAAGAACACTTGGTGAAAATCCTCAAGACACCCACGGTCAAATTCCTCACACTTGATGTTTTTGAAAAACTTCTGAGAATGCATATGACCTCTTCAAATTCCTCGCACCTATACTCTGTTCACAGGTACAAACATGTTCGCTGATGAATCACTAGGTTCTCATCAACTTAACTCATATACATCGTTTCTTTAGGAAAAAATGTGCACTTCTTCAGAATCTTCAAGAGTTCAGAATCCTCGGCCGAAGAAAATGGCCGATGGGAAGAAGCCATAGAAAGGTGGAAAGAAACCATATGTGCAGACTAGTTTTGAGATACCTGATGACTTGTATGAGGAATATTGCACGCCAGATGAAGAAATTCATGGCAAAGAAACAACAAAGCAGAGAAAGAATCGCTTATAGAAAATTGAGAGGAGATGGGCAAAGGAGTGGAAAGAATATCGCTATGTCACTCCCAAGTACATGATGAAATTCGCAGTTAAACCCCCTTGCAACAGGCCACCCTTGGCTCCAAACCAAATTGCTGATCCCACAAGTCTTAAGACTAGTGATGACTTTCCTCATGCATGGGAAAGACATCAAGCCAAGCTGGCGAAGAAACCAAAAGAGGTTGTGAAGAAATTCAACAAAGACTCTGCTATTGCTGCAACTGCTGGAGCCACTGCAAGTGCTCCGAAGAAATCAATTGTGAAGAAATCTGCTATGAAACCAAAGTCTTCATCTTCAAATTCATCACCGCAGATTCCTCAAGCAAAGCCTTCAAAGGCCTATGGCGCTGGTTCAGTAGCTGCTCAGTCCTCTGCTGCTGTTGCTAAGTCCTCAACACCTGTGCACCTTGCATCATGTCAGAGGACAGAGGGTTTCTCAATTGCTTCAAAGGTCTCAGCAAGTCCCTCTGCTCAAGCACAGTCTTCAACAAGTCCTACTATGTTGAAACTGATGAAAACTGCTGGACGAGGTCAAAGACCAAGTCCTCAAACAAGCAAAGCTGTGGTGAATGTACCCTCAGGATCTGAGGATGATGATGAAGCTGATGATAAAGAACTGGAAGAAATCATCGGAGAAAGTCAGCAAAAAGCTGCAATTGCCAAAGGTAGCTCTATTCCTCTTATACTGGATCCCAAGATGATCCTCAACTTCATTGACATATGGCATGAGGATCCCAGCACCCCACTTTCCTCACTGAACCTTCCTCTTGGTGTGAACCATGTCCTCACTCACTTTATTGCTGAGGAAAAATGGAAAAGAGATCATGCTTTGAGAGCTAAGAGGAACAAGGCTTAAAAAGAAAAAATTCTGAGGAATAACATGATGAATTTGACTCCAAATTAACTCGTCATTGTTTAGTCTGAAATTTGCTACCTCTCTGAGGAACAAGACAAATATGATGCTGAATGGAAGGGCACCAAAGTTAGATTTGTTAGGGAAGCCCAAGCTGCCATTATGGACCATAACTCAAGGGTTGCAGCTCGATCGCAACCACAAATTCCTCAGGCTGAAGAATCTGCTCAGCCTGATGATGAAAATGCTCCCGTGGCTGAAGAAACTCAGGCTACTGAAGAACATACAAGGACAACCTACACTGTTGTGCCTGAAGAAACTGACATGCCAGCTGAAGTTTTTGCTGCGCCTGAGGAAATTGATACCACAAGGGCGACTGCATCAGTCGTGCCTGAAGAAAATGCACCTCCTTCACCCTCTACTGAAACAACTAAATCATCAAAGGTGAAGACAATCAACCTTCCTTCTGCATCAGAAGCGAAGAAGACCAAGGCTGTGGAGAAGAAGGCACTGAAATGAAAAGCATCAACTTCACATTCCTCAGCAGTGAAGAAATTGAAGACACTGCCAAATTCTTCAATAGAACCGTTTGATGCAACTCCTATTAGCTCTGTGCCAGCCTATGAAATAGTGCCATTTTGTGTTGACTATGTCATCCCAAATTATGAAGAAAAGGATCAATCTGCTGCTACCTCAGAGCAAGTTGATGAAGAAATTGAAGTGGAAGCAAATGCTTCAACTCCAAAGGTATCATCGCCCCAGCCTCAGTTGACTGCTGAAGAGGCCGACGTTGAAGAAATTGATGAGGATGTGGACATTGGCAATACAGCCCCTGTCATCAATGATGAATTTTGGGAAGCTGCACACCCAAATTCCCCAATGACCACCCCTCTGTCAAAGATTCCTCAGTCTCCAGCCCAGACTGAAGAAATTCATACTGGATCTGATGACTTAGCCGCAACTGCCGCAGAGGAAACTATTGTGCAAATTCCTCAGTCTGAACAAAATCCTCCTATGCCTAAGGAGATTGTGGGCCGCTTCAAGCCAAACCTTCAGCCAAAGCCAAGAATGTCATTCAAAGGCTCAAAGCGCCCCCAAATTCATCAAAACCAATTTCTTCAACGAGCACATTTTCTTCGATGGGCCAAATCCTTATGATTCAACTAGGGTCGATCGCACCAGGTTCTGGACTTCAACACAGATGAACTATTACGCATCAGTCCTGTTTGACAAGAAGAAAGTCTTGAAGCAACATCAAATTCCTCGTGCGGATATGGAAACAATCCCATCCTTCACACTGGTGCTCGCAGTACTTCACGATGCAGGAATTCTTCCATTCTGTGTGGATATCTGCGATTGCAATGAAGAACTAATTCTTCAATTCTATGCCACTCTACACATCAAAGGTGATGCTTCTGACATCAACTCATGGGTCTTGGATTGGATGACTAGATCAACTCATTATGCTGCACCAGCCTCTGAATTGCTTTGGTCAGTGCTAGTTCCAATTCCTTTAGAAGAAGCCTGCTGCCTGTTTGATGAACCTGCTCTGCCCGACCATATGATGCAAGTGCTATTGAAACCGCTGGCTCCTGGAAAACCTCAAAGGACCACCTTCCTAGTGAAGGATTTGCTCTATGTGCCCAGGACGGTTTATCGCATCCTCACCAACACCCTTTGTCCTCAGAAGGGTCACAACTCTAAAGAAAAAGTTGAGGGAGTTATGAAGAACATGTTATTCAACATCATTCATGTGATTCCCATTAACTACCACGACTTCTTCATGAGGACATTGGCCAATGCAGCATTAGCCCCTTTTGAATTGAAGCCTTATGCACCCTGGATCATGAAATTCATCCTATCAAGGTCTTCAATAGCCTTCAAGGCTGACTTCCAAAATCACTTCGGCTTTCTGCCTCCGATTGAAGTCCTCAAGAACTCAATTGCCTCAGTTGAAGTAAAAGGAAAATATGTCATTGATTAAGGTACTCGTCCATCTTACTCCACCAATGATGACGCTACTACCTAGGACTCTGCTGCAAAAGCCTCAGCGCAAAAGCTTCGAGAGTCTGCCCCTCGTGTGATGACAGATTGTGAACTGCTCATAAGTCATCATCAGAAAGTTGATCGTAATCACAAGTGGGTGAAGCGTCAGTTTGCTTCAATTGTTCAGAACATGACTGTGACGTAGAACTCTGTGAGGAAAAATCACTACTATGTGCATGAAATCTTTGATCGCGCATGGGCCATTCTCGCACATCTCAAGACTCCTGAGGAACTCAAGGACATGGACTTTCAGCAGAACTTTGACTGGTCTCATCCTCCTTAGGATAAATTCAAGAAGGTTCAAGTTCCTCAGCTAGTTACAAGTTCATATTCTTCATCGCGTGAGACGGATGAAGATGAGGATATTGATGACACTACGGTAGGCCCTGCATCGACAAACGACCCCGACACTGCTGGCGCTCCTTCCTCACCAACAAGATGAAATTCTTCAAGGGGCGTTAGTCCTCACTTTTTCGTCCCTTTTGGTCTTTGATGACAAAGGGGGGATTTGAGTTAGTCTTCAAGCGGGTCTCTATATATGGGCTGTTTTTGTTTAAGTTACAACTCTCGCTCTTTTGAAGCTTTTGTTGGTTGAGTTGTAAACTTAAGTCCGATGGTGGTCTGACTCTTTTGAACTGCTTTCTGCATGCTTATTTCCTCAAGCACCTTAATGCATTCATGCTGAATTTCATCAGACACCATTTTCATCATGCATTTCAAATTCTTCATGTCATATGTTCAAATGCGTGTATGAATTACAAGATATAGGGGGAGTTCTCCATGTTTTTAACCTCCCATGTGCATTTGCAGTCCAAAGCAAATTCCTCAAATATGCACATCTTCAGGGGGAGTTCTTCTATATCTTGCAATCAAATTCCTCAAACTCAGTACCTACACTTCGTATTATTATCCTGTTGAAAACTTAACCTATTTGTCATCAATCGCCAAAAAGGGGAGATTATAAGTGCATCTAGTGCCCCTTAGTGATTTTGGTGTATTGAAGACTTATAGGTTAAGGAACTAATGTGTTTATGAGTGTACACAGGCTCTATAAGTCGATGAGGAGTTTGATATATTCGGAGATTACCGACCCCTAAAAATGTATGTCTTCAAGTGAAGACTTTGGTGAAGACTTTGGTGAAGACTTTGGTGAAGACTTTGGTATTCCCTGAAGACTTTGAAAATGAAGAAGTTGGTGTGACCTTGAAGATATGACCGAGGACTATGAAGCGTGAAGACTTTTGTTTTTGTAGTTTCATTTCCTTTATTTGAGTCATAGGAAACACCATGTTAAAGGGGGCCAAGGTAATACTAAGGAAAATTTCAAACTGATGCTCAACTCAAAATCCTCAACTTATCCAATCCTTCGAGTGAAGCCTTTGGAAATATCTTACGGTTCAGTCAATTTCTTCAATGATAGAGATGATGTTCTTCTGGTCTCCGATGAAATTGATCTGACTGAGGATTTAGGATTTTGCCAGTGTGAATTGCCGACAAGTGAGGAACATGATAAGCGTGAGGACTTTCATAGTTCAAAATTCCAACCGTTGATGTGCTTATCGCCAGCTGTCCCCAATCATCTTATCCACATAACGGTCATATCATTGGGGGCATTTATGTCTTATCATGTCAGGTTGCACCCTGGCTATAAATAGCCACCCCCACAACCACTAGTTGGTTGGCTGCTCCGAGAGAGAACTGGCACTTGTCATTTGAGAGCAACCCATCGTCCGAGGACTTTGAGATAAAATCATCAATGAGGAAAAACCCAAATCCAAACCACCAAACCCAAAGTGATTGAACATCACTGAAGAGATTGTTCCTGTGTGGAACCGATGCTTGTTACCTTTTAGGACTGTGTATCCTCCAGATAGTTAGGCGTCATGGGCTAGTGCATCCTACAGTCAATTAGGGATCATGGAGTGACCTTGGTCTAGAGCATCCAGCAGTCAATTGTGGATCGCCAGGTGACCATTTTGTGAGGGTTTTGGAAGTCTACCCTGAAGACTACCATGGGTGTTAGGCGAGGACTTTGTGACCTTAGCTCAAGGAGAATACGGTAAGGACTATGTGTCCTGGGACTGTGTGTCCTCTGGTTTAAATACCAGGCCGCTCCAAACCACACGCATGACTGTCATAGCAGTTGGAACTGGGTCATCAAACCATTGTCTTCATCAAGCTACCTGGTTCTATTTCCTCAACCCCTCTATTTCCTTGTATACTTGTTGATGAAATTGATCATTACTGTTTGAAGAATTTGACTGAAGATTTTTACAATTTCCTCACCTCAAATTCTTCAAGTTACCTTGTTCCTCACCTGCTTATCCTATATCACGCTACCTGGAATATGTGCATGTTCATTTCATCATCATGACTATGTTGTTGCTATGTTTCTCATGCACTTGAGTACTTATTCTGCTGCTAGTTATTCATTACATTTCAAATTCCTCAAGTTGAAATTCCTCAAGTTGAAATTCCTCAAGTTGAAATTCCTCAAGTGATGAATTTGTAAAAATCGCCTATTCACCCCCCCCTCTAGTCGATATAACGCACTTTCAATTTTTGGGTAGGTTTGAATTTTTTTCCTTTTCCTCCCAACTCTATGTTCGGCTCAACTGATCTTGTATTAATATTTTTGGCTTACAACCTTAATTGTTAAATCTGAACACAACACCTGGGGGCTTCTCCCGAAGCCAATGCTTTTACACTCTAAGCATCTATTTCACATTTATTGTGTATGCATGTTTCCCTTGTCGATTTTAAGCCATTATATGCATCAATTCGAACAAATATTTTTGCCAAGATGGGTTGCCTCACTCCTGTGCTTACCCTCTATGTTCCCAATTGTTCAGCTAGAGGGTAAAGGGAGCACCTCTGCGATTGTTACGACCGGGTCATACCGATACGTACCTCAGACGAGTGAAGCCAAAAGCTAGCTATCTTCAGTAGACAATTGGTCCGCTACGACAGAAGCAACAAATAAGACTATGGTTGTTAGCACCATTACTCGGGCTTCTTTTCACACAAGAGACATTAGTCGCATACTAGTAGTATACGACCTTACTACCTACAATTTACGTAGCACCCTGGGGAAAGGTATTGATAGAGGTACTATTTTCTTCGGAAGATGTTTCTTACGCTAAGCAGTAATATAACATATCTCCTTGTGTGCTTTTTGTCCTTTCGCACCAAATGGCCGGATTGCCTGGTTCCTCGAATGTAATTCTTCTCGAGTGATATTTTATAAGGAACACTCCCAAGCTCTTACCATGGGAGGTCAAAGCCGATGGTCGGTTAAGACAAAGTTTATAACACAGACAGAGCAATTTTCTTGATTATTTGTACATAGTTACATATAATCATACATCCGGCTGTTGATCGAGATTGTCTATTAAGGTATCTAGGGAGCAGTCTTCTTGTGAGAGAAGGGCGGTGGACATCACTTGGTCATACACCAAGTGAAGCTGCACTTCTTGCCCATCTCACCCTACCAGCCCAACCCGAGCCATACACTCAGGGTTAAGGCCGGTATAACGGGTCTTGATCATCGCCCACGCCTCTCATGCTCCCTCTCGACAAGCCGATGTCTTCCATAGCTCGAACCTACTTCGGACTCCCTTGAATCGATCAACCAGTTCGGTCATATCCTCCGGAGGTTGTTCGGAAGGCCATAACGCTTTCACCATGCTCTTCGTGGACTTTCGAGTCTGCTCATGAAGGACGAACAACTCCTTTAGAAGGCTGCTCCGGTAGGATCTGATCTCTTCTTCAGCTTGCCCGGACAGGAGACCTATACATGAATCAAGGCATGGCCATTATACTTCATATATATGAAGTATTGTCCTATGTTAAATCACACTTACCGAACATGCCCCTGTGTAGTTTCCGGTTCTCTTCTTGGGCCTGGGCTAATTGAGTCTTAAAGCTCTCAATTTCTTCGGCCTGCTGTTTGTTTTCCACCTGAAGGCGGCTCTTCTCCTCAATCTTACGTTGCAAAATACGGCAGCCGGCCTCATGCTGGGATTCTATGTACCGCTGAGATTCTCGGGCTGCTTCTAAATCTCTTTGCAGTTGCCCTATTGATTCAGCTGCTACAAAGTACCCTTGCGTCAGCATGAGAATATAGACTAAGATAGGCATAATAAGTATACTCACCATGTGCCTCTTGGGTGAAACTCTTCATGTGATCCAATTCGGCCTTCACAGTTTCCACCTGTGTTTGGCTTGCCTCCAGTTCCTTGGTTAGTTGTTCGCTTCGCTGCCTCGAGGCCTGCAATAGCGATAAGACAATACGAGGACCCTTAATTCGGTCGTTCCGACAAATTTAAGGCTCGGGGGCTACTGGTTTACATGGGTGTTCGGACTTCTATAGACGATTACTCACCTGTAGGCTAGACAATATCAGTTTCACGGCCTCCTCGAACCCAGCTTGGGCAGCTCCGATGTGCACGCCCGCCGAGCATAGAGCATTAAAATCTTCTTTGGAGAGCGTTGGGTGGCGAAGGGCTTCTCGTTCATGTTGATAATTCGTAGCGCTCTCTACCTCAGATTTGGTAACTGACATCGCGTCCCCTGAGTCTTCAGTGGCCTGATTGACCATAGGGACCTCCGCAGCGGGGTCAACGTGAACCGAAGATCTGAAATTTTGAGCGCCGCCGGACACCCGAGCAACATCCTCGGCAGGAGATGGCTAAACTCTTTGCCTGAGTATTTCGACGTAAGGTCTCTTGTGAGGCTCTATCAGTCGCGATAATAAATTAAAACAGCCGAACAAAGTACCTTTGAGTTGAGCGAGTGGGCGGGCTTGTCCCCATGGCGGGCTCATCTAATGGATCCCTGTTGCTATCCGATCTGGGCATTGCCACCATAGCCAATGCATGTCGTGCAGACCGGCAACGCTTGGGAGGAGGAGCCGGTGCATTTGGATCGTTGGAAGATACCTGCCTTTTGCGGGACAAGTTTTTCTTCTTTTTGCTTATCGCAGGGGAAGGGAATGATCCGGGATAATCTACTATAATAGACACCTTGGAGCGATCAAGGCTCTCCTGGTAGAAAACCCCGTCTTCAAGCTCAATTGTCAGATTCGGGTCATCATGAAAGCCCGGATCGTCATCACGAGAATAGTCCTCGAGTTGGGGGGCGGCAGTTAACTGTAGCCATGAAGCTCCTCCATTCCTGTTCACACAAGTCAAAGGCTTCGGTCAAGACGGGGTAAAATTGAAAACCCGAATAGAGGTCACTGAGTTGAAAGGCTCACCCATTCGGTGGGATTGTGACTGGAGTAGCCCTCATTGGTCGGCAGCCAAACAAAATCTTCTTGCTCTCCTTTGTATAGGTCGGCAAGTGTGGCGGCTAATGCTATTTGATCGGCAGGGCCCATCCGTCGGGAGCAAGTGGTGTCGCTTTTCCCATTGTAACACCACAAAGGGTGTATTCTCTGTTGAAGAGGCTGAACGCACCGGGTGATGGTGGTAGCCATGTCATCTATCATGGTCAACTTGTGATGGGCTAATACTCTCACATGGGCTACCAAGTGTTGCACTTCGATGGTGTCTTCTTCGGGCGATCTCTTCGGTCGCCAGGTGTACCTCTTCTTCAAGGGGGCGTCAGAGTATTCGAGCAAACCCCCCCCCCCCGCGCTGGATCAAATAGGGGGACGTCCTCGATATAAAACCATTCCGAAGACCATTCTTCGAACTCCTTCGGTGTTCCCACTTGATACCCCGTCCCCGCTATGTGGCATATTTTGGCTCCTCCGACCTCCAAAATTGTCTTGTACCGAGTACGAGGGACGAGGGAGAAGTACTTCCTCCACAATTCAAAGTGTGCCTCGCAGCCCAGGAACATCTCGCAAAGGGCGACGAAGCCCGAGACGTGCAAAATAGACCCTGGGGTGAGGTGATAGAGCTGGATCCCATAGAATTCCAATAACCCCCCCCCAGAATGGATGAATGGGGAACCAGAGACCCCACAAAAGGAAGGGCATGAAACATACACACTCCCCCTTTTGTGGATTGGGGAAATTTTCCGCGAAGACTTCGTCATTGAATGAAGACAAGCCAGTGCGGGTAACGCCAGATCCGAGGGAGGAAGGTAACCTTGGGTCTCGAGGTCGCGTAGTCAAAGAAGGGATACAGAATAGCTTGTCCAATCCCCGGGATGGGAGCCGTAAGGGCGCGAGGAAGATCTGGGGTCGCTCGCCATGTTCTTGTGGTGATCTCTCGCTGAAGGATTTTTCTAATGAGAAGCAAGAAGAGGATGTGGCTTAGACCATGATATAGTTTGTTTAAATGGGTGGTGCCTCCGTTGTGAAGGGGCAATCTTGTAAAAAGCGGTTGAACCGCTCGCCTCCCCACTATGCATGAAAATCGAGAAACGCTGACGGTTATTACAATGAACCCAGCGATCTCGTGATGCTTGGGATTTTGACGATGACAGGATGGTTGCCGAACAAGAAGGGGTTGAGGGACTTGCCTCGCAAGCCGAAGACTTTGACGCACAAGACTGCCAGGACATACCTCGGTGTTGGAGGCTAGTCCGGGGGCTACTGAGGGAGTCCTGGTTTTAGGGGTGCTCGGATAGCCGACCTGTTTCTCATGGGCCAGACTATGTGGGCTGCCGGAGGAGCATCAGATGATCAAAGACCCATCGCTAGGGTGGAAGCTTCAAGGACCCATGGCGTGTCCTCCAAGTTTTCTACAGTAGATAGGCATGTGTGTTTTCCTTCGATGTGCAACCGACCATGTGTAAACCCAAGGTACCATCGACGTCTATATAAGTCGGAGGGTTTTAGATTGTAGGAGGGAGAACAACTCATCTAGGGTCTAGCTACTCGATCTCGAGGTAGATCAACTCTGTAACCTACATATCATCAATATAATCAAGTAGGACATAGGGTTTTACCTCCATAGGAGGGCCCGAACCTGGGTAAACATCGTCTCCTTTGTCCCCTGTTACCATCGATCCTAGTCTCGCAACTCGGGACCCCCTACCTGAGATCCGTCGGTTTTGACACCGACAAGGACATTTCATGACAAATGCAATCGTTGGTATGGTTGCATCAACCAAGTGAATAATGCACCACCGAGCGGTGTGCAAGTGGTGGGGCATGCCCCCTACATCCAAGGACTATTCAAGCATAGGAACACGAAGTTCACCCATAAGCCCTTTGAAAGGATCGATATACTTGACTAGAGGGGGGCGAATAGGCAACTAACACTTTTTAACTTTCCTTTAAAAATTTAGGCTTGGCATCAAATAGGTTGGCTAGATGTGAAACTAGGTGAGGAAACTATATGATGCTAACAACAACAAGCACACAAGCAAGCAAGGGATACAACACAATAAAAGCTTGCAAGAAGTAAAGGTAAGAGATAACCAAAAGTGAAGCCGGTGGAGACGAGGATGTGTTACCGGAGTTCCTTCCCTTGTGAGGAAGTACGTCTCCGTTAGAGTGGTGTGGAGGCACAATGCTCCCCAAGAAGCCACTAGGGCCTCCGTATTCTCCTCACGCCCTCACACAAGCGAGATGACGTGATTCCACTATTGGTGCCCTTGAAGGCGGCGACCGAACCTTTACAAAAAAGGTTGGGGCTATATCCACAACTCAATTGGAGGCTCCCAACGACACCACGAAGCTTCACCACAATGGAATGTGGCTCCAAGGTGACCTCAACCGTCTAGGGTGCTCAAACACCCAAGAGTAACAAGATCCGCAAGGGATTAGTGGGTGGAATCAAATTTCTCTTGGTGGAAGTGTAGATCGGGGCCTCCTCAACCAATCCCTAGGAAATAAACAAGTTATATTGGCTAGGGAGAGAGATCGGGCTAAAATGGAGCTTTGAGCAACAATGGAGCTTGGGGAGGGAAGAAGTGGTCTTCTTGGGGAAGAAGACCTCCTTTTTATAGTAGAGAGGAGGATCCAACCATTATCCCCACACTCGGCCCGCACGCTGCGGTACTACCGCAAACGAGCCACGGTACTACCGCAAGGGATTGCGGTACTACCACTGCAGGGTGCGGTACTACCGTTTGCACGGTAGTGACCAGACATAGGCCGATTGCACTAGGAAGCTAGCGATAGAACCGTCGGAGCGTTACTACCGCAAGCCCATACGGTACTACCGCATGGTCGGTAATGACTGGCACACAAGATGCACGAAAGTAAAAAAATTACTTTCGTGCCTACCTTCGCTGAGGTCGGGGCTATGCAAAAGTCCGGCACGGTAGTACCGGAAACAAATTGCGGTACTACCGCAGGAGGGCAGATGTAAAAAATTACATCCACGCCTACTACCACAGGCGGGCGGATGTAAAAAATTACATCTGCGCCTACTACCGCACCAGGGCTGAGGACAGCGATACTATCGCTCATGCGAGCAGTACTACCACGGGCCCCTACGGTACAACCGCTACCATGAGCGGTACTACCACTAGCCACTGAAAACTAGCACCATGTAGCCTTCACTTTGCACAGACAAGGAAAACGGACTAAAGCTCCATTGAAGCGAAAGAAAGGTGGTGCAATAGAATACATGTGTACGTGTTGATTCCACCCAAACCTTTCCGAAGCGGACCCCCTCTTAATAGTACGGCTTTCCCACGACTCAAATCCATTGAAAGGAAACGTAGAGAACAACCATCTTCGATAAACTTCGAGGGTCACCGAATCGTGTTGTGCCTAGATATGAGATATCTGAAATGCTCAATGCACATGATTAGTCTGCATAAGCATTGTCATCAATCACCAAAACCACTTAGGGAGACATATGCCCTTACAATCTCCCCCTTTTGGGTGGATTGATGACAATACGGGATTTGCACATAAAGATATAAAATGAGCACATGCAAACCCAAAATCTATAAAATATAGACAGGCTCCCCCTAGATGTGTGCACTCGATAGATGTGCTTTGGACTACAAGGCACACACACTAGGATCAACACTCCCCCTATATTTTATAAACAAGGCAATCCTTGTAACCGAATGAATAACACTACGTATGGAAACAAGGCATAGCATGTGAGCATGACGATTAGGGTACATAAGAGATAGACTCAGAAGCTACTAATCATACTGGACAAGAATAAGGTAAGAGTGATAGCATATGTCTCACACCATATGATAGAATAAGTCTCCTGGTCTCACACACAAATGACATAAACCAAAGTTCAACGAAAGAAAGGAGACGACAAAAAACAGCGTAAACACTCGCAAATCCTACTCTCTCTCCCCCTTTGGCATCGAGATGCCAAAAAGGCATAGAGGACACCTAAGACAAAGGTGGTAGCTCCCATGCAAAAAGATCAGTCATCAAGCTCCTCCTCTGATGCAGCTAGAATGGACTCCTCATCTGAATCATCCCACTATTACTTCTACTTCTCCATCCAAGTAGCCTCAGGAGTGATGTCCTTCTCAGACCCACTCGAGATGGTCTCGCCAAGCTTCCTGAGAATCCACTTGTCACGCTGGCGACTCTCCTTTTGAGCAACGTGAGTCTGATACTGTCCCTTGGCCTGCATGCAGAACAATGTCTTCATCCTATGTGAGAGCTTCTTGGCTCAATATGGCTTAGAAGATGGTGCCTCATACATCTTTGAACTGTCATCTTCCTCCTCTTCGATCTCATCCTCATCAACCTCCATATGAGCAAGAGCTGGCTTAGTGGTAGTGTTAGCCCACTTATCCTATAGACGTAGCCGAATGGGCTCATGAAGAAACCAGTGAGCCTCAAAGTCCTCACCCGGAAGGGTCTTCTCCCAAGTTGTATGAATCAAGAGGAACAAGTAGGGACCATAAATGCGGACCTTACGGTGGAACACAATAGTTCGAAGCTTAGTCCACATAATGTGTGAAACATCAAGGGGGTCAATAAGTTCAGTTCGTCCTTTCTCATAGAGTAGCAGCATATCCACTAGATAGGAGTGTACCTTGTCCTTGTCTCCCATGCGAGGAAATAAAGTGTTGCGAAAGATCCGGTGAATGACATCGAGGAATGGGTTGAGCACATAAGTTTTCGCACTAGAGGGTAAAGTCTTCTCAATATATTAGGGCAAAAGCTTCTCCTTGCGTGCAGGCTGTGGGTTGCCGTGAGGACGCAAACCAACAGGCTCATCAAGCCCCTCATCATGAACGCGCACAGATCCATGAACTCCTTCTAGTCAGCAGACATCCTCTCTCCATTGGTCATCCAAGTCATTGTCCGCTTCTCATAAGAGTGGAAGTGGACAGAAGCAAAGAACTGACCCACAAACTCAGGATCAAAGTCAAGATGGAACGATATGATTTCCTCAATAGCAAACTGCTCCACCATACTCAGAGACTCACCAAAATATGCATGGTTCTTCCTCATATGAGCCATGTCAATCCACTAGATAGGAACATAGAGATTCTTCTTGCCCTTGATCACATCGATATTGATGATATTTTGTTGCTTGGTCCAAAACAAGTCATTTGCCTTCGAATGTTCCCTAGGTTTGATATAGGGGTCGATCATCCGACGAGACTGAAACTCAGCTTGAGGCATGTCTTCCCAATTGTCAACTGGCTCCTTGATCTTGGATGCGGTTCTCTTGTAGCTGCGTTGCAGGGCATTGGACCCCTCAGGAGCATCTGGATTGCGTAGAGGCTTTGAACCTGTGTTGCGAGAGGGATTCGAGCGTATTGGACTGGAACCGGAGCCACCACCTATGACACACAATGCAAACACAAGAGTCGGACGAAAAGGAGTCATTGCAAAGCGAGGTAGCTAGAGATCGAGCGGACGCGGTGGTACCGGGACCAGAGCGGAAGAAATTTTTTACATCCTCCCGACAATCGGTAGTACCACACCAGGTGCGGTAGTACCGCACGAGGCGGATTTCACATGAACAACGGATTTAAAAATCAGATCGGTACTACCGTGGATCAAAGCTATCACGTTGTATCCTACCAATTAGCACTTCTACCGCACACACACTCTCAAAACATCCCCTCAAGCACAAATTTGGCCAAAAATCACAAGACCAACTCATATTTCCCCCTAAGCCTAGATTGAAAAATAGAGAGGCAAAGAGAGGAGAACTCGGGGAAATACCGGGGTCCATGGCAAGAGGACGAGGTGGGGAATGATCCCACCGATTGGAATGAGAGGAGAGTGGATAGAGACGGATATTCAGCAAGGTCCTCCGGCACCGGTTGTGGGTAGGAGAGAGAGACATGAGGGGAAGAGATCAATGGGTATGGGGGAGTTTGAACTCCCCCTGTCGGCTCTTAACCCCCACGCGGAACCGACGGCATGGTAGTACCGCTCCTCGAGCGGAAGTAATTTTTTTACTTCCGTGCATCAAGCGATAGTACCGCTCCGGGAGAAGAAGTAATTTTTTACTTCCGTGCTTGAGGAAGTAGTACCGTGCTAGGGATGCTACTGTGCGAGCATAGGAGCAGCCCAACTCCAGTGGTAGTATCGTGGATTACCACGGTAGTACCGTGCTGCCCACAAAGTGCTGGTTTTCAGAGAGAAAATAAAACAAAACTTTACGCACAAAAGTGAAGGAAACAACAAAGACACAAAGCCACGAAGATAAGTTAATGGGCTACATGCAGCAAGGACGCATACGAAAAAGCACAAAAAGGTGTGAATCAAACCAAGAACATGGTCCAATAGATTAGAAAGGAGAAATGAGGACCAAACAATGAACCACTATCTCTCATGAAGAGAGGGCGGTGGCTCTAGAGCCACCTATGTTTGAGTCAATTGGTATGGCACCACGAAGAATTATCCTTGGGCCCATGACCAAGACTTGTCTCTGAAGCACAGTAACCATCAGAAAAATGGTGGATGTGAAAGACTGTTATTAGTTTATGCGTAATAAGGGGAGGGATAGTTCATTGAGAGAACTAGACTCCCCCTTAAATCCATGCCTACACCTAGACAAGATATAATGATGAGTGTGGTGAGGTGTGCACTAAGTCAATCCACATTGCTCAAATCAATGATATTTAGCTCATGCCATAACTCGCAAAATCTTGCTTCATCCAATGGCTTAGAAAATATATCTGCAAGTTGCTCATTAGTTCTTAGATGGATAAGATTGATGTCTCCTCGCTTGACGTGTTCCCAGAGGAAGTGATGACGAATATCAATATGTTTCGTCTTTCAATGTTGAATCGGGTTGCTGGAGATCAAAATGGCACTTTCATTATCACAGTAAAGAGGCACTTTGTCACAATTGACACCATAATCCTTTAAAGTTTGCCTCATCCAAAGAATTTGTGCATAGCAACTGGCAGGAGCAGCATACTCGACCTCGATGGACGAGAGAGAAACACAATTTTGTTTCTTTAAAGACCAACTTACCAAAGACCGACCAAGAAATTGGCACCCTCCGGAAGTGAACTTCCTATCCACATGGTCTCCCGCCCAATCCAAGTCAGTATATCCAATGGGATCAAATGAAGACCCCTTGGGATACCATATGCCAAAGTTTGAGGTATGAGCCAAATATCGAAAGATTCGCTTGACAGCCACATGGTGACTCTCCTTAGGTGCGGATTGAAATCATGCACAAATTCCCACACTTAACATGATATCCGGTCTAGATGCACAAAGGTAAAGCAAGGATCCAATCATGTAGCGATATACCTTTTGATTCACAGCTTTACCATTGGGATCACTTTCAAGATGGCATTTGAGTGGCATAGGAGTGTTGGCCTTGGGAGGATTGAGCTCATCCATCTTGAACCTCTTGAGCATGTCTTGAGTGTATTTGGCTTGATTAATGAAGGTACATTGACTTCATTTCTTGACTTTGAAACCAAGGAAGAACTTCAACTCTCCCATCATAGACATCTCAAACTTATTTGTCATCAGAATGGAAAATTCTTCATTGAAAGCTTTGTTAGGAGAACCAAATATAATATCATCAACATATAGTTGGCATATGAACACGTTCCTGTTGACCCTCTTCGCAAAAAGAGTGGGATCGATTTTCCCAGTTTCAAACCCACGGTCCTGCAACATCTCGGTAAGGTGCTCATACCACACGTGTGGGGCTTGCTTAAGGCCATAGAGAGCCTTATCGAGAACGTATACATGATTGGGGAACTTGGGATCCTCGAACCCTGGGGATTGCTTGACATATACCAACTCCTTAAGAGGACCATTAAGAAAAGCACTCTTAACATGAATTTGATATAATTTAAAGTTATGGTGAGAAGCATATGCATGCAACATGCGAATAGATTCAAGGCGAGCAACAGGAGCAAAGGTTCCACCGTAGTCGATACCCTCGACTTGGGAGTAGCCTTATGCCACCAATCTTGCCTTGTTGTGAATGATGATACCATTTGCATTTTGCTTGTTTTTGAAGATCCATTTAGTTCCAAAAACATTGTGGTTCTCCTTAGGTCTTGGCACCAATCGCCACACTTGGTTGCGCTTGAAGTTGTTGAGTTCATCGTGCATAGCTTCAACCCACTCCATGTCCTCGAGCGCATCTTGTAACTTGAGGGGCTCAATGAAAGAAACAAATGCGTGATGTTCACAAAAGTTTGTTAATTTTCTATGAGTAGTTACCCCTGTTTGCAAGTTGTCGTAGACGTTTTCCATCAAATGTTGTCTAAGTTTGAGCTCGGCAGCATTCTTGGCGGCTCGTCTCTCTAAGATTTCCTCCATGGAAGGTTGAGGGACAACATTCTAAGAAGCATCTTCTTGATGATATTGAGCGCCTTCGTGAGCTTGCTCTTGATATTAAAGAAGATCATGATCTTGAACTTGCTCGGGGACGTGGACTTGATCTTGGGCATCACTTGGTGAGACACCATCATCAGTAGATTGATCTTGCCCTTGATCTTGTCCATGTGGTAGAGGACCTTCATTCTGTTCTTTGGAAGCGTGTGGGTCTTGTGTCGGTGATGGTTCCACTTGAGTGGAACATTGTCCTTCTCCTTTGGCAACAAGGGGTTCCTCAACGGGTAGGAAGTATCCCACACCCATTCCTCTTATGGCTTGGGGAGGAATTTCATCACCTACATCACAAAGACCACTTTGCTCCACTTGGGAGCCATTATTTTCATCAAACTCTATGTTACACGTCTCCTCAATGAGTCCGGTGGACTTATTGAGGACACGGTAAGCGCGAGAGTTTGTAGCATAACCAACAAATATGCCCTCTTGAGCTCTAGGTTCAAATTTAGACAAAGAACAACTTTCTTGAGAATGAAACACTTACACCCGAAAACCCTGAAGTACTTGAGATTGGGCTTGTTACCGGTAAGAATTTCATAGGGAGTATTATTCAAGCCTATTTGGAGATAGAGCCAATTGGATGCATGGCAAGCTGTGTTGATGGCTTCGGCCCAAAAATTGTGCGGATATTTGAAGGAACTCATTCAAGGTGTAGTTCTTGAACTCGATGCCATTGTCACTTCTTATCATCAGAATCTTTGCCTCGTGTTGTCGTTGAGCTTCATTTGCAAAGTCGATGATGGTTTGTTGTGTTTCACTTTTCCTCTTGAAGAAATATACCCAAGTGCATATTGAGTAGTCGTCCACGATCACCAAACAATACTTTCTTCCATCAAGGCTATCAAAAGATGGAGGACCAAAGAGATCCATGTGGAGGAGATCCAAGGGCCTCTTCGAGTAAATGGTAGTCGTGGGACGGTGAGTAGTCTCATGTAGCTTTCCTTCAATACAAGCACTGCAAGCACAATCTTTGGCAAAACTCACATTTGTCAGTCCAAGGACGTGATCCCCTTTGAGGAGACTTTTCAAAGATCTCGTATTGACATGGGCTAGTCGGCGATGCCAGATCCATTCCACATCAACTTTAGCCATTAGGAAAGTCACGGTCTTAGTGGGTCGCTCCGAGAAGTTCACCACATAGAGACCGTTCTCGACATGCCCAACAAAAGCTACTTTAAGAGTCTTGCTCCACAAAAGGGCCATAAAGTCAATACCAAAGAAGGTACTAAAACCCATGATTGCGAGTTGATGAATAGAAAGTAAATTGTATGCGAGGGTCTCAACAATCATAACATTCTCTATGGAGAGTTCCGAAGAGATTATCACCTTGCCAAGACCCAATACCTTTGAAATTGCATCATCACCCAAATGAGACTTGGGTGGCCACGAATGGGCAGGATGAACGTCCACCACCGAGTCCTTGCTTTCAGTCATATGATTTGTCGCTCCACTATCGAGCAACCATGACATTCCTCCGGAAACAAACCCCTACAAGAGATCAATGTTTGGTTTTAGGTACTCATTCTTTAATGGGTCCTTTCATGTTAGCAACAAGGGTCTTAGGAACCCAAATACACCATTCCATGTACTCATAAGAAGAACCAACATATTTGGCATAAACATGCCCATCACTAGCACGACACAAAACATAAGAGGGGTTAAAGTCGTCGGTCTTGTTGCGGCGGGTGGTCTTGCCCTTCTTGGCATTACCAACCATAACTTTGTCTTTCTTCTTCTCATGAGGACCATCCCCTGCTCTTACAAAGGTTTCCTTGAGCGGTGGAAATTCCTTGGTGTTCACCTTCTTCTTCTTCTTCTTCTTCTTCTTCTTCTTCTTGTTTTTGGGTGCAAACCCAACTCCTTCTTTTGCCACAACTTCCTTATGATTACTCAAAAGGTCATTGAGCATCTTCTCACCTTGGATACACGTCACCAAACCCTTTTCAAGATGCTCTTTTAGCTTAGCATTTTCCTCTAGAATATGTGCATGCTCACAACACAGGTTAGTAGCAGATGCATTATCAATTAGAACAAAAGGAGGACACGTGGAAATTTCCTTAGTGGGTTTTACTTGGATTTGATCATGCGACTCCTTAAGAGAGGCATGAGCACACTTCAATGCCTTGCGAGCATTGTCAAGTGTGTCAAGCTCAACCTTGAGTCGATCATGGCCAACTCCAAGTGCAACCTTTTCAGACTTGAGAACACGTTTAAGAACAATAGCATGATCATAATCTTTATGTAATTTAGCAAGGTCATTATTTTGTGACTCCTCAAGAGTTATACGAAGACCTCGCTCTTCCTCAAGAGCAATAGATAGATCTGCTATCTCGTCGGCATAATCACGACTATGGCCTCTCAACTCCTCAAGATATTCTTCTTGAGACTCAATGGTGTCATTGGCCTCACCAAGTTCTTCCAAGAGAGCAACGAAGTGCTTCTTGGACTCTCCCTTGAGTTACACAAGAATTTTTTAAACTCATTTTTATCCTGTTTCGCCTCCTCATGTTCATCCACACATTAAATAGTGGAAGAAATAGAAGTCTTAATGTTTGAGGTTTTGGCATTGGAGGTTACCTTGGTGATACCTTTATCCATGAGGCACCTCGCGACGATGTTCTCATTCGGGGCGTCGAAGAGTGACACCTTTGTTGGAGTAGAGGAAGCAATTGCCACAGATGACATTGCCATTCCTTCATCACTTGTGTCTTCGTCATCAACATCATCATCTGAGGCATACTCTTCTTGAGCCATCAATACTTTGTGAGGAGCCTTCTTGGTGAAGTTGGTTTTGTTGGGGAAGGACTTGGCCTTATCTTTGCGAATGAGCTTGCCACCATTGTCTTCCCTCTTCTCATATGGGCAATCCACCACAAAGTGACTCACATTACCACAGTTGTAGCATGTTCTCACACGTTGCTTGCCCTTTGACCTGTTTGAGTTGTTCTTGGAGAAGTTGGGCCTTGTGTTTCTCTTGTTGCCCCAAAATTGCCTAGACGCAAGAGCCATATGCTCATGATAAGAATATTTGGTGTCCTCGGGGCAACCTTCTTCTTCATCTTCTTCCTCTTGACTGGCCTTGGCCTTCAAAGCAAGGTTGGGGGAAGATATCTTTGACCGTTGCACGCAGGCAAGAGCATTGTCAACTGTCGTGTTCAAGATGTTCATTGTAATAAATTCATCCAACACATCACCAGAGGACAAGGTGTGAAAGTACGGTCTTTGACGGATGACAACGGACATGGCCTTGTTGTAGGGCATGATGGCCTTCAGAAACTTATGCTTGATCCAGGTATCATCCACATCCTTGTTGCCATGATCTTTCAGGGCAACGGCGAGAGCAGTCACCCTTCTATAGAGCTCACGCGGTTCCTCATCCTCTATCATTACAAACTCATCTGACTGATTAAGGACAACTTCATAGTTTGACCGTTGAATGCTTGAGCTGCCCTTGTACATGGAGACAATGTGTTCCCAACACTCTTTAGCAACAGTGAAAGGACGCAGCTGAGGTAGGTTTTCAGTGGGAACAGTAGCTTGGAGTATGAACAGGGCGGAAGAATTTAGTTGTTTATCCAGTTGTTCTCTTGGAGTGAGGTTGCGAGGATCACGAGGATAGTATCCTTCTTCAATGACTCTCATGAGATGAATTGAGTTGTGATCTAAATGAGACTTGATACTAAAAACCCAGTTAGCAAAATCATTCTTAACAAGTTTAGGATGAGGACCGTGATTAACTATGAGGTGGATGCACCGGTCCTCCATAGACCACAGGAGGGGGAACTGAGGCAAAGCTCCCCGGCCCATTAATTCCTTGAGAGAGATTATCCTTATCAGTACTAGTCCCCTCCTTACCAGAGTTGACATCCGATGTCGAGTTAATGGGTTTAACCACTTGAACCGCATTGGTGGAAAGTTTAAGATTATGAAGGAATTCTTTGAACATGGATTTGACCTCGGTCATTACGAAAGGTTTGAGATAGAACATGGACTCATTCAAATCCTCATGAGAGACCATGTTCACTCCCACGGCCTCGGGAAGTTCTCCCACAGGTGCCTCTTCTCCAGCCATACTCTTCGGGTGGTGAAACCCTTAATAAAGAGACGTGGCTCTGATACCAATTGAAATGATTGATATGGTTGATTAGAGGGGTGAATAGGCAACTGACACTTTTTAACTTTTCTTTAACAATCTAGGCTTAGCCTCAAATAGGTTGGCTAGATGTGCAACTAGGTGAGGAGCCTATATGATGCTAATCACAACAAGCACTCAAGCAAGCAAGGGATACAATACAATAAAAGCTTGCAAGAAGTAAACGTAAGAGATAACCAAAAGTGGAGCCCATGGAGATGAGGACGTGCTGCCGGAGTTCCTTCCCTTGTGAGGAAGTACGTCTTCGTTAGAGAGGTGTGGAGGCACAATGCTCCCCAAGAAGCCACTAGGGCCACCGTATTCTCCTCACGCCCTCACACAATGCGATATGCCATGATTCCACTGTTGGTGCCCTTGAAGGCGGCGACCGAAACTTTACAAACAAGGTTGGGGCTATCTCCACAACTTAATTGGAGGCTCCCAATGACACCACGAAGCTTCACCACAATGGAATGTGGCTCCGAGGTGACCTCAACCGTCTAGGGTGCTCAAACACCCAAGAGTAACAAGATTTGCAAGGGATTAGTGGGGGGAATCAAATTTCTCTTGGTGGAAGTGTAGATCGGGGCCTCCTCAACCAATCCCTAGGAAATCAACAAGTTTAATTGGTTAGGGTGAGAGATCGGGCTAAAATGGAGCTTTGAGTAACAATGGAGCTTGGGGAGGGAAGAGGTGGTCTTCTTGGGGAAGAAGACCTCCTTTTTATAGTAGAGAGGAGGATCGAACCGTTATCCCCACACTCAGCCCGCACACTGCGGTACTACCCCAAACGAGGCATGGTACTACCGCAAGCGATTACAGTACTACCGCTGCAGGGTGTGGTACTACCATTTGCACGGTAGTGACCAGACGTAGGCCGATTGCACTAGACAGCTAGCGGTAGAACCACCGGAGCGGTACTACCGCAAGCCCATACAGTACTACCGCATGGTCGGTAACGACTCACATAGAAGATGCACGGAAGTAAAAAAAATTACTTCTGTGCCTACCTCCGCTGAGGACGGGGTTGTGCAAAAGTCCGGCGCGGTAGTACCGGAAACAAATCGCGGTGCTACCGTGGGAGGGCGGATGTAAAAAATTACATCCGCGCCTACTATAGCACCAGGGCTGAGGACAGATGTACTACCGCGGGCCCCTGCGGTACTACCGATACCATGAGCGGTACTACCGCTAGCCACTGAAAACTAGCACCATGTATTCTTCACTTTGCATAGACAAGGAAAACGGACTGGAGCTCCATTGAAGCGAAGGAAAGGTGGTGCAATAGAATAGATGTGTACGTGTTGATTCCACCCAAACCTTTCTGAAGCATACCCCCTCTTAATAGTACAGCTTTCCTACGACTCAAATCCACCGAAAGGAAACATAGAGAAGAACCGTCTCCGATAAACTTTGAGGGGGACCGAATCGTCTTGTGCCTAGATATGAGATATCTGAAATGCTCAATGCACACGATTAGTCTGCATAAGCATTGTTATCAATCACCAAAACCACTTAGGGAGACATATACCCTTACACCCTTCATGTTGCATCATTGCTACAAAGAGCTATGCGGAACGGGAAGTGGATCCAAACACTAGTGCAGAAATGGCTAGCCAGAACTCTTGTTCGTGGCGCGCCATTACTCTCCAACGCCAGCACTAATATTTTCAAATAGTGCTAGCGTCTGCTAAATTGGTATACCAAGTGTAAATGGTTAGTGCTGGTGTGGCTCCTTTTTGTCATGCTACAAATTTGTTGGCCCACTCGAGTCTTATTGTTCGAAACATAGTGGCGGCGTTGCGTTTGTATGCATGTTGTAGATAAATATATAGTGTCGGCGTGTCATATTTGCTTACGCCAGACATAATTGCACTTTACCCTTTTTTAAAACTTAATTAGTCTTTTTTTATTCGGCTTGTTATTAGCTATGGCGTTGTCACTTAGGCCCACGCCAACAGTAGCCCACCTGAGTCAACTATCGGCCCATAGTAAAAGACCTAGTCACCGCTGCCCTCTCATTTCAACTCCCCCTCGACCAGCCGCCACCCGTTGGCTCCCGTCATCGCCGCGTCGCCTCCCGTCGCCGCCCATCCTCTCCTCTCCGTACCAGCAAGGTTCACTCCTCTTCATCCTCTGCGTCTCCTTCCTCCGTCCTTGATCTGCATCTCCTTGCTCGGCTCTATGTGATTTAGAATTGATATGTGTAGAAATTTTAGGATTGATATGTGTAGAAATTTTAGTACATGGATTGCTTTATGTAGAAATGTTAGTAATCCAATGTAAAATCCGATCCATTTTGAGTAGATTTGTTTATTTGTGACTCCATCTGTGGATTTTGGTTATAACTTGTGTATATATATATGTTACTAGTGTAGAATTATACACATGTTACTTTCCAATATGTTTAGAATCCGATTATATACTTAGTTTTTCATATGTTTTTGTGTAGTATGGCGCAACCAGCACCATGCTGAGTGTGCACGTCAAGGTGCGCAACCACCCTTGCAACTGCCACCTTGTTCGACATTTACTTCCAGGCGTGTTTTGTTTCTGCAGCGGTAACAAATTATATGACCCTTCTAATAGTTTGTTCTTTTCATTTTGTTGATATTTCCACTAATGCATTGTGTGTGTGGTTTTGGTTTTTCTTACACAAATCGTCCCTTGCAACATGAGATTGGATTTCAATGAGCTCATTACTGGAGACACTGTCATCTTCGGCTCTCCTGGGGGCTCCTATACTATGGAGGTCAATAAGGGAAGGAACATAACCCAGATTGGAGGAGATGAATGGGGTCGTTTCATCGCCCACATGCATCTCACTAAGGGTGAATTGATCAGCTTCTCATTCAGAAGAGAAACTCCAAGGCTGGCTGTTATCTATCTCAACTATGACGAACAAGATGATGACCCACTTGATGAAGCATTCTTTTCCCAAAGAATGACCAGGCTGAGCGAGGATGAAACTGACATGCTCTGGCGAGAGCTTCTGCCACGCGATGCCTACGTCGGGGTGCCATTCGTGACGCGATGGTTAACCACCATATCATGGTATGTTTCTTATTGCTATAGCTAGTAATGTAATATGCTTAGTACATACAGTAATGTGATCTATGCTTATAGTATAGTAATGCGATGGTATGCTTAGTATATTAATGTGACGATATGTTTAGTGTATAGTAATGCAATATTTTTAGTATATATAGTAATGTGATCTATGCTTATAGTATAGTAATACAAAGATATGCTTAGTATATTAATGTGATGATATGCTTAGCGTGTATACATAGTAATGACATATGCTTAGTAATGAGATATGCTTAATTACTAATGTGATATGCTTAGTATATATAGTAATATATTAATGTGATCTATCCTTAGTATATATAGTAATGTGATCTATGCTTATAGTATATATAGTAATGCGCGATGATATGCTTAGTATATTAATGTGATGATATGCTTAGTGTATAGTAATGTGATATGCTTAGTAATGTGATATATTGATTATAGTGCAGTAATGTGTGATGATATGATCATCATGTTTTTTCCAGAAATTACCTAAGAGGCTATGTGAGAGTGGTGGCATTGAGCTGGATGAAGAAGGCATTGTTGGACAACGCCTTACCAGAAGAGGCGTCGTCATCACCTGTGCTTATTCAGTGGACACGGACGGGCGCACTATCTTCAGTGCATCTAGGTAGAGCAACTTCCTCGCTGGCAAGAATCTCCGGGTTGGACAGGTTGTCTTAGTCACTATCAAGAACACCCCATGCCATGACTTGAGGATGATGATCGTTTTCGACATCCTTTAACTATCCTATAGCTAGTTTGCTCGTATTTGTGAGGATTGTATAATAGGTACTTATTATTAACTCTAGCTAGCTAGTACTGCTTGTGAGATTGAAAGTTATTATTAGCTGGATGCATTGGTCTATTGGGCTAATTCCTCGTGTGCAATGCAATTTGCTAAATGTTATGTGCAATGCAAAATGCTCAATATTACTTGATGTGATTTTTATTTTTATGGCTGCACAAAATGTTGCTGGCGTGCAATATACATTGCATGCTGCTAGGTGAGAGATTATAGTGTTCGCGTAGCCTACATGGCACGCCATCAACGCGTAGAATACCGCTGACGTGGGACCCGACGCCATCACTATTTTTAACAATGGCGTCATATTAGTGGCGTCGGCCTACCACGCCAGCACAACCTTTTTGCCATGCCATAGCTAGGCTTTTCTACACTAATGAAAGAATCGCGGAGACCACTCCAAAGAGATCAAGGTTGAGCATATCCGTTGAGGAGGATGACGAGGTTGATGAAGATGCCAACAATAAACCAGAAGGAAACAAGATTGCAAAAGAAAGAAAGAAGAGAAATGCATTCGGTGGCACTTACAAAGAAGAACCTATGTAAATGATCGAGACCAAGAATGTGCTGACGACTGAACGCGAAGAAGAGAACATGGCAAGATGGAATGCCCCCAAGGTGTTGGAGGATGAGAAATGGAAGGCCAAGTTAATAGCCGAAGAGACAAAGTTGAAGGGCGATGAGCATAGGCTTGCACTTGAGGAGAGGATTCGAGCCAAGAAGGCCGAAGAATGTGCTATCATGTTCATGAATCCAAACATAATGGATGAAATCGCAAGGAGGTATTGGGAACTCAGTCGTGGAGTGTGGGGACCCCGACTCATAAGTCATGATCACCGAATGCACGTGCACAGTGATCCCAAAGATCAATGCTCACTGAACACATAGAAACTGAATAACAAGAGTCTTACATCCTTACATACCGTCTTACACAAATAAAGGCCATCTAGGCCAAGTCTTACATAGATAGGGCCACAAGGGCCAAACACTTAAACATAACAAACAGCGGAAATCTTGGTCGGAAGTGTGAACCCATGCCATCTGCCTTAAACCTACAGGCATTCTGACTGAGAAGCGTCCTTGTTCGCATGTTCGTCACCATCGAACTCTTCGCCAAACTCATGTTCTTCTATTCCTGGCCAATTAAATAACCAGTGGCAAGCCAATGAGTACTTTGAATGTACTCGCAAGCAACCCATGTGTGGAACAAGGTACAACAATGCATGATATAGCACTGAGTAGGTAAGTTTTGTAGAAAGCTAGTTTTGAGTGCAATGGCATGATCAAATATCTATGTAAGCATGCATTAACAGTTGGTAGACATCCGAGTGAACAAGTTATTGATATTATCATAAGCAGGGGTTGAACATCTCATGTTCATGATCATGCCAAGTCATCGGACTTGGCTCAAGCATCATCCTTGTGTCATCCACAAGCACACCCACCAAGTTTGTGAAAACATCGGATGCAGTTTAAGCAGGACCCCCAATTTTCCATGACCGTGGACACGGCTAATCGAATAGTTTTACACTCTACAGAGGTTGCACACTTTACCCACAAGACTCAGGGAACTTCTATGTCGTCCATGACTCGCAGTATATTACATACCCGAGGTAAGCACCCAAACAATGCCTTTCCCCTAGCGATACTAAACAAAGAGTTCGATCATTGGTGACATCCCTCATGATATACATCACATGTATCATCCATGAGGGCACGCAACGGTGTACCCGGTGCCTGTGAAGACAGTGCATCATCGTCCATTCCGGTATGACCCCGTATCGAGAGTGACCACTTCACTCCCGCCACTAGTAATGCGTGCTCTATGCTAGTATCCATCAAGGTAATCAACAAAGCCCCGTCCCATAAGGGGTATCGTGGTTGTGCATGTAAGGTTAGGACGGTCAGCAAATCTTAAAACTCTCCGTTTTCGAAAACGCACACACAACTTGTTCCGGTACACCACTTCTTTATCAAGTGGTTACCTAGCTCATTATCATCTCCCTCGGGCATTAGTGGCATCCGACGGGGTTTTCGAAGAGTCTTTGAAATCATCTTGTTTCCAACACAATGCATATTCCTATCCCACTTGCGTAGCAACTACTAGCAACCTAACTATTCCCACCCGCACAACCCTCATAAGGAGGTAGGGTCATGCACGATGCAAGTAGCAACAAGAAAGTATCGGAGGCATCCCTCCGAAGGGGGAAACACCACATCAATATGATCAACATCACACACGTAAGTGCTATATGCCATGCAAATAAAAAGGGTTCATAGTCATGGTCAAAGGGCTGCTTGCCTGGCTCAACAAAGTCTTCGGGTCCAACTCCCTCGTCAACAGCGCAATCCATCGTCGCGATAAATAAAGGTAAAATAAGAATCATCACAAAAACAGAGCACAAAACTCACTTCTTAAAATGTTACCCTACTATGATAAATACTATAGACTAAACTAAAAATATTTTCCTAAGGTTTTGTTGTGAAAAAGATTTTGAAAACTATTTAAACAAAGGCTAAAAATAATCAAAACTAGCTTTTAAATAAAGTCAGTGCATAAAATGTTTTCAAAAATTTACACAAGTGGCACTATAAAATCTTAAAGAATTTTACAAGATTTGTGGTGGGAAAATATTTGGAATAGGACAAATATTTACTTGTGTGAGAATTTTGCAAATAATGTTGGAAAATAAAAGGAAATGGGGGCCACTATTCCTGGGCCACACGCGGCCAGCAGTTGGGCCGGCCCAGCTAGCCAGCCAGCCCAAGCGAATCGACGCGTGTGCGCCCATGTTCAAACCTGATGGGTGGGGCCCGAAGGCCAACGATAGAGAGAGCAGGGGGGAGGTGAGGATGATAGGCGGGCCTCGCCTGTCAGCTCCAACCTCGTGACAGGGAGGCCGACGAGCTCATCGGCGACGATGCAGGGCACGGAGAGGGCTGGCGAGCACGAGAATGGACTCGTGGGGCTTGTCGCCGTTCCAGGAGAGGTGGAGGCAGTCGACGGGGAGGTCCTAGTCGCTGGCGACGAAGAAACACAGCGAAGGAGCTTCGGGCGTGCTCCAAGCCGACGGTTCCTACAGTAAAACCCATGGGAGGAAGGAGGAAACGCATCAGCGAGCTGATGGAGGAGTAGGGGAAGAAGAATGGGGTCCGGAGGGGGCCTATACCCGGAGATCTCCGGTGAGCTGAGCCGGCAAAGGTTGGGTTCGATCTTGAGCTCAGGCAGCTCCAAGGTCGATTGGTGGCATCAGAGGGTGATTAGGGAGGAGAGAGACAGCATAGGGGAGAGGGGAGTCCGGGGTGGCTTTATATAGCCGGGGGCGCTGGCGCACCGTGGACAGGGGCTCGGACTCCATGGCAACGGTGCTGGCGACCATTGGAGGAGGAGGGAGAGAGCCTGGGTGCTCGTGGGACTTGTCTACGACGCGGGAAGGAGAGAGGGATGGGGAGAGAGACGTCAAGAGAGTGCGCGTGCGAGCCCGCGCATCGGCCGGTTCATGCGGTGCTCAGTACGTGCGAGAGGGGAGAGAAGAAGGATGGGAGAGGAGGGGGACATGGTCGTGGCATGTCCCGGACGTCGAGGCGCATCGACTAGCGCGAGGGGGAGACCCGAGGTGACCGGGCTTGGGTAGGAGAGAGAGGCCAACTGGCTTTGGCTGGCATCATGAGGCTTCAGTATCCTTGGATGGGTCCATTGATGTCCAATGGCTGTGGGAGGGAGTAAACAATGGGAAAAGAGGCATGGGATGCTCTCGGGTGGCCAGGAGTGTGAGAGAGAAGTGAGAAAGGAGAGAAAGATGCTATCCAGAGAGGATCTTGGGGGCTTTACCCTTCCATCATGGAGCTGTGGCCATGGGAAATTTACTAGAGGTGCTGGGTGGTTGCAGGATTTTGTGGTAAAAATTTGGGGTGGTTCCAGTGAGTGGAAGTGAGGGAAACCAAGGTTTTACTTTTCTGGCAGAAGGTGTTTGATGTGAGTTTGGGCAAGCAAAAGGAGGTTCCCGGTTAATAAAGTTAATGTGATGAAATGAGGGTAAGAATTGGGCTTGATCACCAAGTTTGAGGTTCCCGGTGAGTAAATCTAATCTCCTTGATGCACCACTTGGTGTAGCATCCTTATTTGGGTAGCAGATCAGGTCCACAAAGTTTGGGGTCAAGGGAAGAAACTTTACAATGTAAAGTTGTTCAAACTTTACTCTGGACAGGAATGGTTTTGGAGTATTTTGGTCAAGCAAACCAAGGGGGAATGGGACGAAACTTTGCAAGATCATCAGAAATGGCATGAGTGCCTTGCTGGAATTTTCCTGGAATTTATTGAGAATATTTCTTGCAGAAATATTTCAAAAGCTTGAGTTGGACAGAAAGGGTTTTGAGGGGTTTTGCCCATGATTTTGAACATGACCATGTGATGAAACTCATATATATGGAAAATATATGTCCACCGAGTTTCCCTAATTTTCTCAAATATTTTTAAATTATTTAAATAAATTTTCCCTATAAAAGACCACTTCTGGCCTTAAGAAAAAGCCTTTAAATAAAATAGTAAAATAATCTTTAAAATTAATATTTGGTGGTTTTGAGAAGTCATATATATAGTAGGTTTTAAATAAAGCCTTTGGGGAAAAGATCCACCCGATTTGAGGACTTGCAGTGCAAACCTCAACTCACGGGTTTTTGAAAACCTAATTTGGATAAATTCTTTTTGGTGAAAACAAATTTTGATAAGGATAGTTTTGGGTACTATTCACATGGCATGATCATTGGGCAAGAAGTTTGGATCAAGGAAGATGAATATGGAGATGAGTAGAACCTAAGGGTGCCAAATATAATCACCCAAACAATCAAACAAGCAACAGTTCAAACATGCATGCACTCAAAAAGTTTTAATTGGTTCCAAAATTTGTAAACCCAAGCATAGGAAAGTGATACAAACACAGGGTATGACAGACCTACCCCCTTTACAAGAATCTTGTCCTCGAGATTCCTAGGCTAAGCGCTAAAAAGATAAGGGAACTCAGTTCTAAGATAATCTTCACGCTCCTAGGTTGCTTCCGCTTCGGTGTGGTTGCTCCATTGGCCTTGAAGTACTTGATGGTGTGGCTTCGGGTGCAACGCTCCGCTTCATCCAGAATGCGAACTGGCCTCTCACGATAAGTGAGGTCTGGCTAAAGGTTGATGACTTGATGGTCGATATCCTTGTAGAGGTCGGGGCGGTTGGGCACTTGAAGACACTTCCGGAGTTGTGACACGTGAAAGACGTTGTGCACATCTGACAGCTCGGAAGGTAGCTCTAGCTGGTAGGCAACTTCTCCTCGTGTAGCGGTGATCTGGAAGGGGCCGATGTATATTGGTGCCCGCTTTCCCTTGACGTGGAAACGCTTGGTTCCCTTGAGGGGCGTGACTCGGAGGTAGACATGGTCACCGACACAAAAGTTCACTTCTCGGCGGTGAGAGTCAGCGCAACTCTTCTGTCTCGACTTGGCGGTCTCCAGACGTTCTCGGACGAGTTGAACTTGCCCTTATGCTTCGCGGAGGATATCTGGTCCAAAGACCAATCCTTCTCCGGTTTCTGACCAGTTGAGGGGAGTATGGCACTTGCGTCCATACAACACCTCAAATGGCTCCATCTGAAGACTTGACTGATAGCTGTTGTTGTAGGAGAACTCGGCGAATGGTAGGCAATCTTCCCACTTGGCTTCATATGCCAAAACACAAGCACGGAGCATATCTTCGAGTATCTGATTTACTCATTCTGTTTGCCCACCGGTTTGGGGGTGAAAAGCGCGATGATATAACTTTATGTTATGACGGTTATGCTATGCATGTTTTATTTTGAACATTTTTAAGATATGTATTATGTTGTGTTCGAAGTTCGTATGGCTAAGACACAAAATCTACAAAATTTTCATTTTTACTCCGCTAACTACTATAGGGGATCAGCTAGGTGCGGCCACCGTTAGTGGAGTAAAAATTTACTCCACTAACTTTATGAATTTTTTTTCAAAACTGACACGTTTTTATAGCAACTTCGAAAACTAGCAGTGCTAACACGTTTTTTTTTGTGCAAAACTAACACCCCGTCGGTCGTTCGTTGGCCGAAAAGGGAGTCTTCAGTCATCCATTGGCCGAAGAGAGACTCTTCGGTCAGGTGTTGGCCGAAGAAGGACTCTTTGGTCAGCAGATGACCAAAGAGTCCTTTTCTGTCTTTCCTTGGCCGAAGAGTTCATACTCTTTACTTCAAACATAGTCCGACATATTACAAATTAAAACATAGTCCGACATATTACAAATTGAAACATAGTTTGACTCATTATATAGCTTCTGAGTTATTTCTTCCTCGTCATCCCCTTCGGCCTCGACTGCCTTGACCATGTCCGCCTCTTGCTCCTGTTGTCGCACTCATCGATGTGGACGCACCGTCTTTGTTAAGGTCGAGACAATATTTCATCCTATGCCCATAATTCGCGTATTGCAAACACTATGTTTTAATTTCAGAAAATGACGAGATAGAATGTCGGAAAATGGTTGCGAAAAAGTACAAAGTTGGAATGTAAAAGAGGGGGAATGGTTCTGCAGGAATTATAATGCATTTAAGCGGACAAAATAACACTTCGGTCTTGCGTAAGCCGAAGAGTCTTCCATGCAACTTCGGTCAGGGTCTGACATAAAGAGTATGAACACTTCGGCCAAGGAAAGACAGAAAAGGACTTTTCGGTCATCTGCTGACCAAAGAGTCCCTCTTCGGCCAACGCCTGACCGAAGAGTCCCTCTTCGGCCAATGGATGACCGAAGACTCCCTTTTCGGACAACGAACGACCGACGGGGTGCTAGTTTTGCAAAAAAAAAACGTGTTAGCACTGCTAGTTTTCAAAATTGCTATAAAAACGTGCTAGTTTTGAAAGAAAAAAACTAACTTTACTCCGTTGTTTACTCCCTTCACTTTTAGGGATTGGTTAGAAATGATTTAAGTTTTTTTCTAGATTTTAATACGGACTACATACAGATATATATTGATATATTTTAGAATGTAGATTCATCAATTCTACTGTGTATGTAGTGCATATCATCAAAATCTTTAAAACGACTTATATTTAGAAGCAAAGAGAGTACTTAACTATCTTGACATTATTATACAGGGGCCAGTGGCTAATAGACTATAGTACAAATCTTCTTTGATATTCCCTTTGTATATTTAGTGATATAATTTTTGCTTCTGTCGCAGTCAATTTTGTTGGTTAAATGTATGGTCAAGCTTAGATCTTAGAAAGCACGGGGACACTCCATTGTGGAACGAAGGGAGTATTGCAAAGTGCAGTTGCTTTTACTATGAAAATACCAGCTAAAGATAAGTTCATGGAACAAACAAATCCATTACATTGCATATTTTGCATTGCATTACATTACATCGCCAACGATGGATGGTTACACACTTACACACCACAATCCAAAAGGGAAAGAAAAAAAAGGAGAAGAGCAAAGTCGCAAACACACGTGTAGGACGACGCATACACAACCCAGATACAAATCAACGACATGACGAGATGACATCGCTCATGAATAATGGCGCATCATCTTCTTGTGTCTGGATCCTCTTGATAAGTGATTACTGATCAAAACTTGCCTCCTAATAATAATATATAAACAAACTCATAGGCGTATGTTTTTGCCGTCCGATCTAGACGCAGCACAAGTCGCACAGCCAGCAGCAGCACAGTGCGGCGACACTGAAAAGCATACATGCATCGGTCACACCGACACGAAATTAGTGGCATGCTCTTATGGCGTCATGGTGCGGCAGGTGAATTTATGCTAGCTCAAGCAAATAAAGTCAATTTGCAACTAAGCGACCAGAGTTCGTGCGTGCATACCATGCATCGAGGAAACCAGTTTTCCGGCCGCGTTGCCTCGTCTCTTCCCGGCGCGGCGAGCCGTCGCCACCTGCCGACGCCGTGTCCACTGCCGTCGGGTAGCCTGACGAGATCGAGCCAGGTGGCCCAGGTTAACAACAAAATTAAAGTTGAAAAAACAACACCAGCAAGCTGTTTTTTGCTGCAACCAAAGGGATAAAATGTCCTTTTGCAGTTACCGGGCGGTGGCTGCAGGTCCCTGTGGCTGCTCTCCATGCTTGTATGCGTGCACAAACTCTGAGACTCCTGAGGCTTCTTCGAGTACTCGCTCGATTCTTGTCGTTGGATCGTGTGCTTTAGTTGAGCCAAGAGGCGAAATCGCCAGCCGGTATATATAGGCGCATAGCCCAGGGGAGCTAGGGCTGACCATGCATGAGGCCATGGGCACGTAGACATAGTACGATGGACCCGCCGTCCGCAAGATGTTCGTTTTAGCACCCTTTTTCACTGAAAAAAATTGGAATTTGAGATGCTTGGTCGATCGACTTGCAGATCGAATCTGCCTTTGATTTGCCGCTGGTGGGAACGATGTCAATCAGCGGCTCACTGTGACACGTTAAGAATCGACCGCGGAATACCAAAGTCCGCAGACACTATTTGTCGGCAGGATGCGCCAGTAAGCGCTAAGTTGATGTTCTAAAAACTTTTTTTTAAAACGAAGGCAAAAGATTTGCTTCATCTATTAATTAAGAAGAGAATAGAGTTTGTTACAATCGACAACGACATGAATTATTACTCTCGCGACATAAGTGGCCCTAGATTTTTCGCCCTCGCGGTGATCCAAAGGTTTGCCTCCGTCATGATGATGTTGAGTAAAACGGTTGGTGGCGCGCTTTTGTTACGGAAGAACCTTGCGTTCCTTTCGTTTCATATGGTCCATGAAACAAGCATGGTAAGCGAGGCCATGGCCTTCCTCTCTGTGGTGCCCGGCCCAACACGACTTTCTCACCACTTTTTCACGGAGCCTTCCAAGTGGCAAGATGAGACGTCGAGGTTCTCAAGTCGTAGTTTCGCTTTGACTAAGCCCCCAAAGCCTCAATGTGAAACGACACTTGAAAAAGATGTGCATGCCGCACTCTTGCACACGCTTGCAAAGGGGACAAAGCCCACAGTTTGTCCATCCCCGCTTGTCCAACCTATCGGCGGTCCAAATACGATCTTGAATAGCCAACCATGTGAAGAACATGACCTTTGGCGGTGCCCAAGCCTTCCACACCATTTGGTCCAAAGAGGAGAAGGCCATGCCAAGGAATTGCGCCTTGTAGGCGGAGGCCGCCGAGTAGAGCTCGTTAGTCGAATGTTTCCAAACAATGACATCCTCGACACTCCCATCAAGGTGCACAGCATGCACCAACCTCCAAAGAGTGAAGAATTGACGGATGTGCTCAATGGACACGATGGTAGGAGGCTTTATCTTCAGGATCCACGTGTTGTTCTGTAGGGCCTCACGCGCCATCCAATTCTTTCTCGAGGAAGCAACAAAGATGAGCAGAGTGATTTCCTTGGGCGTACGTCCAAGCAACCAAGGAGCGTCCCAAAATGGAGTTCTTGCCCCGTTCCCTATTGTGATGGTTGTGCATGCGTAAAAAAACTTCAAATCATCTTTGTCGCACGGGTTTCCCATCCCCACCCACATCTTGCTTGGCTCCTTCCACTCATACCAAGGCCATCTCAATCGCAAGGCGCGCGCAAACTTATCCGTGTTGAGCACCCCTAGACCGCCATATTCATGTGGACGACAAACAATCTCCCAATTCACCTTGCATTTTGCCCCTGTCGTCTTATCCATGCCGGCCCAAAGGAAGGCCCTTTCAAGCTTATTGACATTCCGAAGGGTAGACTGCGGTATGACAATTGATGTGATGAAGTAGACCGCAAGGGAAGTAATCACAAATTTGACAAGGGTCGTCCGGCCGATGGTGGTGATGTTCTTGCCCTCGTAAGTAACCAACTTGCTTGCCACCTTGTCCTCAAGAAATTGAAGGTCACATTTCTTGAGCCGCCAAACCAAGAGTGGGAGGCCCAAGTACCGCATGGGGAAGGATGCACGCGTCATCGGCAGATTTTGAAGAATGTGCCCCAAGTTTAGATGGTTGCAGTGGATGGGCACGACCGAGCTCTTGTGGAAGTTTGTACATAGACCCATCACCTTCCCAAAACCTTCCAGAATGGTTACAAGGTTATCGATATGCCTTTTAATTGGAGCCATGAAAATTGCTGCGTCATCCACGTAGAGTGAAGTCTGCACCATTACACCCTTCCCATGGATCTTGTGAAGAATCTTCTTACTCGTTGCCAGCTCGAGGATTTGTTGAAGAGGGTCTATGGCAATGACAAAGAGAAGCGGGGAGAGAGGGTCTCCTTGTCAAAGCCCTTGACCATGGCAGATGGGAGGTCCGGCGATCCCATTGAGGAGGACCCTCGACGATGAAGAGCAAAGAAGGGTCGCGATCCAATTCCTAAACTTGCTTGGAAACCCTTTCCGTTGAAAGAGCTCAAGGAGGTACCCCCATTTGACTGAGTCAAACGCCTTGCGAATATCAAGCTTGAAAAGGAGGAAGGGTGTCTTGCATTTGTGGAGCCGACGGGCAAGGTTTCGGACATACATGAAGTTGTCATGAATACTTCTCGTCTTGATGAAGGCACTTTGGGCGTTGGATACTAGCTTGGTCATATGAGGGCCAATCGAGTGGAGAGCACCTTTGCAATGATCTTGGCGATTGCATGAATGAGACTAATTGGTCTATAGTCGGAGACACCCTCCACCCCATCCTTCTTGGGCAAAAGCACCACATTCGCAGAATTTAACCAATGAAGGTTCGACGTGTGAAGCGAGTCAAAGCGAGAAATCACTCGCATTACATCGTGCTTGATGATATCCCAGCACCCCTTCAAATACGCCCCTATAAAGCCATCCGGGCCAGGGGCCTTGTCACTTGGCATGCCATTGATAGCATCACGGACCTCCTGCTCAGTAATGACAGAATCAAGAGCATCTAAATCATGGGACTCGACATTTAGCTCTTCCCAGTTGAGATCCTGTGAACACGAGCCCCCTTTTTTCATGATATCTGAGAAGTGATCGTGAACAATTTTTTCCTTCGCCTTGTGTTCGGTGACCCAACCTTGGCCATGCTTGATCCTATGAATGTGGTTCTTTCTTCTCCTAGCATTGATACGACGGTGATTTTTTTGTGTGTTTCCATCCCCTTCCTTAAGGTTGGACATTCTTGCGCATTGTCTCTTCCGAGCCCTCTCAAGCACGGCCAAACTTACTACCCTTTTCTTAAGCCTACTCCGAAGATCGATCTCGTTAGTGGAAAGTTGTTGGTCCTCTTGAGCAATGTCAAGGCATAGGATCACAAGAAGAACGGCGTGCAGTTGGACCTTGGATTTGGAGAAAAGTCTCCTACTCCACTCTAAGAGCCGAAGGGCCGTCTTCTTGAGCTCGGCTCATTGCATTTGTACATCCTAAGATTTATCGGGTGGTGGCTGCAGTGATAAGATTTCCCTAAAAACTAGAAAGTGATAAGATTTACATGTGTACATCCTAATCATGTAGATGCTGATTGTGTGCTCGTTGCGTTTGTATCCTCTTCATGATTTATTTTAAAGTACTGAAATCCATTCTTTGTCAACAAAAAAGAAAGTGACCAGCAATATGATATTATTACTGTACTTTGATTCGTGCCTTCAAAAGTCGCGCGTGTGCGCTCGCAAGCGAATCATTTTTATTTTTTTAGGGAAAAGCAAGTATTCAAAAAGAAAATCATATAATTGTTCTAGCAATTTTATCCCTCACACCATCTCCCTTTTTTTCTCTAATATCGACAAAAAAATTGATTAGTGGGCAGGAGGCATGTTGTTAATAACTTTTTGGTTCGCTGAAGTGCGAGCGAGATCGAAGGAGAGCATGGCATATTAGTTCGAGATGGTGTCGTCACTAAGGATGCATGGAGCAAACTACCGCACTTAGAGGATCTATGACCCCATCCCCTCCCCAACCTTGCCCCCTTGGCCACGATCCTATCCAAGAGAGATAAGAAAAAGGCTGGCTACATCGTACTCAGCCCACCACATACAATTTTTTGGGAGGGGGGGGAGGGGGCAGTACTCCATGGAATGCTATTATCCCCTTAATAGGAGAGATTAGGATAGATCGAATCATAACTTTTTAATGATGCGTGCAAAATGATACGTGCGTTGCACGTGCATATTTACTATAGTCATAAAAGAATCAAGTACACTTCCGCGTTAAAAGCAAATCTTATTTCTATGACTCCGACAGACCACAACATAACTGATGCTTTCAAAGTGAGTATTTCCTAGATTGTCAAAGCATTTAGGGGTTTTCAATTGGGTACGTAGGTGATTTTCTGACGCTTTCGCCTGCATACAAACTATTTAAAAACTATCTTTTCATGCCTTCATGCATTGGAATTTTTCTTGTACCCAAACCATTATGAAGATTTTAGAAGTACCCCGTTAGCACATCGGCTCCCAATCCTAGCCGCCCCCTCCCTCCCAACCCTAACCGCCCCCCGAACTTACTCCCTCCCCCTCCCTTCCTCGCCACCGCCGGGCAAGCCCGGGGCGCCAAGGATGGTGGCGGCGAGGCCTCGGCTTCCCTGCCTCTGCATGGGGAACCCCGGATCTAGAGCGGCGGCTCCATAGGCGAGGCACGACAGGCTAGCAGTTGTGCGGGCGGTGGATCTGGTGTCCCGGCCGCGCGAGCGGCGGGATCTAGTGGTCATTGGCGGTCGGCGGCGGCTTCTACGGTGACCGCTGCGCGCGATCTGGCGCCTCCCCTCCTCCCTTGTTCGGCGTGCGGGCTAGCCTGGTCGGGCCGCGCTTCCTTTGGTCGCGGTTCTGTACAGGAGGCGCTGCTGGTGGTGAGGATCTAGTTCGGGTGAAATCCCTGGCCGGCCACGGCCGGCCGCGTCGACGACGGCGCCTGAGGGTGCCGTTCCTCTCCTTGGAGGCGTCGGTATTGATTGATCCCCTCACTTCTCCTTCCCCTAGGTCTCCCGGGCGAAAGCCCTAACTTTGTTGGGCGGCGGCGGCGTTCACGGTGTCGTTCCCTTCTTGAAGGCGCCGCTTTGGGAACCTTGGGGTTGGGTGGCGCTTGTGGGTGATGGGCGACGGCGGTGGTGCGGCCCTATCCTAGCATGGATTTGCGTCCGCTGCTTGGAGATGGACTAGCGTAGGTAGAGGTTGTCGTTGGGCGTCATGGTGGCGTCAATGGCGAAGGCACCTGCCAAGGCTGGCACCTCAATCTGCTCTGAATATGAACTAGTGGAAGATGGTGGCGGCGACACATGCGAGTGCGTCAGACCGGTTTGTGCCCCGGACCCGGTATGTGGCTTGGTCGGGGCCTCCGGCTTTAAATGTTAGGCTTAGGTGAGAGGTCTGGATATTTGGCCCAGTTTGCACCCCTTTATCATATGGATAGAAGTAGCGGCAGATGTTGCTAAGATGACGGATTCAGGCATATTGTTGTACTACTTTGTAAGGTCCTCGGGAATAATCAAAAAAATGGTCGCATGCATCTTCTAGATACAGAGGCCGAGAGTCATCCTCCTTTTCTAAAAAAAAAACCATTATGAACGAGTTGCAGCCACACGTTTCTCAAAATAGATTTTCATACAAGACCTGTGTATACCAATTGGCGAGCATGCGGCCCAAAGTGATACTACTTCCTCCGCTTTAAAATAAATGTCGTGATTTAAGATAAAACAAAAGAAGTACCTCTTTTTTTAAAATAGAAAATGTTTGGACAGTTTGAATTGAAATACCATGTTGTAGAAATAGAGGGAGTATCTTCTTCTTAAAAGTGTGTAACATGAAATACCGGCATACCGCGTATGAGCTGTTCTGGGCTCCTTTTCCTCTGAGAGAAGAGAACCTTCAAAGAATGACAAAGTCGAAACACGTGCCACAAATGGCACAAGTTTTCCGACACATAGACAAAGTAGGGACCGACGGAGGCATCAGATTCCGATACAAGCAGTTTTATAGCTTCTCGATAGTGATATACGTGCTTGGTGCTCGACGCGCACAGCGTCTTATCGTATCACCAGAAAAATGCAAGCACAAATTTTCAATGTCCAGCCAGGCATGACATGTTAATCTGAAACCGTATCCTTCCAGGAGATGAGTATTGACCGGCATAGATTAAACTGTAGGGACGTGTTTGGTTGCCCGCATGCAGCCTAACCAGGCCCGCATCGGGATGTGCGCGGCCTGTTTGGTTGGCTGGGCTGCATGCGATTCGTGGCCCGTACGAATCTTAAAGCTGGCCTGAGCCTAACTCGGCGGAAACTGCTGAATCGACAGTTTCTCGCGAGCCTGGCTCGGCGCGGCCACGCGTGCGAGGAGGTTTCACGCCTCGGGCAGTGCGGGAGACAGAGGAGACGTCTCATAACTCCCCTCTCACTCTCTTGTCACCGCCCAGCACTGTTCCAACCGCTAGCATGCCTCTCTGCCTCACGATCCATCCCTCTCCTCTCCTCCGATGGCTCTGCCTCGCCCACCGCCACGCCGTCCTCTGACCCCCGTTGACCAGCGCATCGCCAGCATCCATGAGCGCTGGGTGGTCGGGCTCCAGAACTCAAGCAGGGACCTGGCGTCGGCGTTGCGAGCGTCGTCCCCCATCTGTTGTCAGCCACCACGAGGGCCGGCCAATACGGCGCCGGCTGTTCCTACTCCGTTGTCGTTTTCGGACCTCATGGTCGCAAGCTCGGCGCCGGTGCCGTCCATAGAGCCGCCACTTCTTGGAACCCATTGGGCAGGGGGTTTCTTGATCCCCGTCCAGGGGTTTTCTTCTGTCGGCGCGCCGTCCTCCTCGACCTCCGGCGTGGCCATGAGCACGGGGCCGATGCCGCCGGCCGTCGCCAGGGTCGGGTCCTCCTCTGCTCCGCCACCTCTCTCCTTCCCGTTGGGGTTTTCACCCCGGCCTCGGTTCGCTGCGACTGCGCAAGCTCCGGTGAGTCAAAGAATCCCCAATCTTGCTCGTAGATATAGATTAGGGGTTTCTTTCTTAGGCATGTGCTAGTACCTTTATAGGATTCGAGTAGATCTGATTCGATGCGATCCCAATCGAATCGAATCCGGCCGACATGTTCTTGTTTGCTACAATGTGTGTTCTAGGATAATGTTTTTTTGCTAGTGCTTTCCTAGGATCTGGGTTCATGCTAGGATCTGTGTTAATGCTAGTGTGCTTTGCTAGGATATGTGTTCATGCTAGGATCTGTATTCATGCTAGGGTCTTGCTAGGATTTGTGTTCATGCAAATGGCATGTTCATGTTCAAGCTAGGATCATGTTCATGTTGCTACATACATGTTCAAGCTAGGGTTTGTGTTGCATGCTCTAGATTGTTATACGTGCATGTAGTATGACCATTTTAGGATGCTACCAAATGTGCATGGGTGCACATGGATGCTATTTTTAGATGTTTTCATGCTTAGGATAGTGCACTGATGAGTGGCAGTTGCAGAAGACCAGATGCCACTGATCAGTGGCATTTGCTCAAGAGCAAGTGCCATTGATAAGTGGCATTTGGCAAAGAGTTTGTCCACTGATCAATGGCATTTGCTCTTGGGCAAATGTCTCTGATCAGTGGCATTTGCAGAAGAGCTAATGCCATCGATCAATGGTTGTTCATTTTGCAAGCACCTCTAATACTTGTCGTCTTACCTCACAAGATATTGAAGAGTGACTGAAACGTGGCGGGTGGAGCAGCTCAGGTGGTGGCCGGAGCTGAGGGCGTCGAGGATCTCATCCTCACGAACATGTGGCTTAAGAGGGTGGACCTGCCTGGCAGGGTCGCTTTCATGGGCCTGCCTCGTTCAAGGGGACGATCTCCGAGGACCGACCACGAGGAGGGGGGCGGGAGCCGCTGCGCTTCTACCAGCAGATCAAGGACGCCGAAGACCTTGCCATGCTCATCATCCCTCGCAAGTTCGTGGAGGTGATGAACCAGTGGCTGGTCATTAGGCGGCTCCCGCGCGTGGTCAGGCTGTCGGCGAACAAGTGGTGCGAGTTCTGGGTCCAGGTCCAGAACTTCGAGGGGCACATGGTGCTTGGCCGGGGCTGGAACTACTTCTACCGCCGCCACCGGATCATCCCCGACGACTTCCTCGTTCTGCGCATCTCAGGACTCGGCCTGAAGGTCCAAATCTACAACCACGACTCCTCGATCATGTGCAAGTTTCATTGCAACAAGCACAACTGCATTGGTGACATTGAACATGCAATGTAGTTAACTTAGGTGTTAGTGTTGAACTTGTTATGTTCTGTGGCTAGAACTTATGGTATTTGTGCTGTGAACTTGTTAATATTTTGGCCAGAAGCAACACCCTGACATGGAGCAAGGAAGGAGGATGCCCCTGCTGTTAATCTAAGTAGTTTGTTGTCATTTCCGTTGCTTGCTTTGTTCGATCTCATTTGGTTGCTTGTTTTCCTTGCTATTGTGTTGATCATATGATGATAAGGCCACCACATTTGAATGGAGTGAGCAGAACACAAACACTGTTTGCAACCAAACAGCTGAAGTTTGCATATGCTCACACCCTAAACACAAAAACGATAACTAAACAACAATGAGGTAAGTGCCCCTTCATACAATGCAGGCAACCAAACAGGTTGCATCTGCTGCATATGAAGAACCAGGCTGGCTAAAGATGGACATGCAATGCGGACACGGTAGCGAACTGCAACCAAACACGCCCTAGATACTTGCATGTACACACAGACGGCAGATATTTACAAGTTCCAGTTCCGATTCTCAAACCAGGCTCAATCAGAAATAAGAACAACCGGATTGCTGCAAATCGCAATGAGTTTGATCTAACAGAATGCCTCCAGCCATCGTCAAATTTGATTTTCTTTTTCCTGAACATATGAACTGCCACACCCAACGAAATAAACAGATCAAAATCATTAGTTAAGACCAGCAGAAGACGACTGTTGCATAAGAGCAGGGTTTAGGCTTTAGGGCAGAGACAACTGTCGAAACAGATAAAAATACATCGTCCATTCGGTACGCGGCGCAACAAAACATGTTCTGCCCTCGATTACATTTGCATCACAAGATCAAACTATATGCTAAGGTTGGCAGCTTCACTCTTTCGATGTTATGACAAGCAGGCCCAGCGCGCCAATCAGAAGGTACTGCAGCAAGAGGTATCACATATTAGCACTTATTCGGTGCTTCCAACTCAGGAATAGGCTTGTCGGTACTTAAAGGAATAAACATACCTTAATGATCGGTTTCTCAGTCATCACAATCGTAACCCACCCAACATATGGTAGATAACTGTTCATAAACAAAATGGTAAGACCAGCTGAATTATTTTTCACCAGTATGAAGGCAGAACTCTGAATGTGATACAAATGTTCCAAGACACTCACCCCACAGCACGCCCCATAATGTGATGCTTCTGAAGCCAAAGCTGCCCTTGTGCATACAAAAGTCGGTCATCCCCAAAATTATTATCACCTGAAAAGGCAGATCGTCAATTGAGATAAGGCAGTGCAATGGCCGGCAATCGATATTATAAATTGCTAGCTGTTGACTATTATTGTCAGGATTGCATAAACTACTTGGATAGCATTACATCACTGAAAAAAAACCTATGGCACTCAAATAAAAAATGACAGATACCTTTCGTGAGGATATCAACTTCTCCACTTTCTTGGCGTTCATGAACCTATACAGATAGAAAAGTAAACTCAAAACAAGCAAGAAAAGACTTATACACATCTAATATAGATTTGACGATTGATATCATGTGATGACTTCAAAATTTTATTACCTTAATCACACGGTGAACAATTGGAATTTCACGGCCCTACAAAATAAATGTCCATGTAAAACTTAGTGTCTTGAAGATCAAATAAAAGGACACAACAATGAAATATAGGGCAAAATCATGAGTTCCTCACCCAGCTAATAATTTACGGCTTGCAAAGTACAATAATTAAGTAGGACTTACATCAATATTAAAAACAACTATTTCTCCAGTGCGGATAGGATCTTGGCTCATGTGCAAAAACAGAATATCACCCTGTGAAACAGATAATTAATGATACAGGTACACTAGTGCAAATGATTACAACCATTTTAGCTTACAGAACGCAAAAATGGTACTGGAATAAGAACAGAAAACTGAGAACATGACATGCACCAATACAGATCGTCAAGTGGTGGTAGCAGTAATCTCAAAAGGAAACTTGGATGAATTAGACCAAGATCATAAAGGCGATAGGATAGTCCTTCAGTTACAAACCAATGGAAGCCAATATATTCTTTTATTCTTATGAGAAAATCATGGGAATAATCCACTTTCTGTGTTGCACATGCAACTTTGGGATTGTAAATTGGCCACATATTAACTGCAAATTACAAAAAGGAATGTGTATGTCCACTTGCAGGTGTGCTTGGGTACCCGCCAATTCGACTCGGTCCGAAAGGATTTTAAAATTACTGTCTAATCCAGAGGATTAAGTTGCATTAGAGGGCATCTAAAATGGCCCTCAAACATCTAATAATCAGATACATATACAAAATTTAAGGATTCTCACACAGCTTAAGTTGGCAACAAACCCGTTTAAATCCAGGCTCCATGCTACCAGAAAGAACCACCACAACCGGCGACTCGCTCCCTGTTGCGACCATCAATCCCTTCCATATGATCAGTGCCGAGGTAACAATCATACCTGCCATATGAAAAAATCATAAATTCCTCTATGAGAACATTGTTGCAATCAGCAATTAACAATATCTAAGAGCAAACCCCAATACAACTAACAAATATAATGGGGTGTCATGTTCCCCTCTTTCCCTACATATTACGAGTTTATAAACTAGTTTTTAGAAGCAAGGAGCATCAACAAGTAATATCTAGCTAGTGGTAGGGTAAAAACAACGCGGCCGAAAATCCCAGTTTACGCCTCTAAGGCTGTCATGTCCAATGGAGTAGCTCCCGTATATTTCAGTACGTCTGATTCTTCCCAAGAAAATAGCTTAATAAAGCTCTTAGAACCAGATCAAGGACCGCCGAAAGCCTGCCTGCCCCAACAATATTTCCTTCAGACCCCCTTGCTCCAATCTGGCACGCGAAAACCCAAAACAACTAAACAGAGCCGCGCCTTTCGCATCAAAACCCTAACTGGTTCACATGGCAAACACCTAAATGCGAATCCCCCCAATTTCAGAGCGCGATTACAACGAAAATACATTCCAGAAAGAAGTAAAAAAAACTACTCCTAGATATCAAATCTGCGGAGACGAAGAAGAGGTGTGGGAGCAAAAAGGCGTCACCTAGGCTGATGATCTGCGTGAGGACCTGGCGGACCTGCATCGACCGGATCGACTCCACCTGGTCGCCGATGAACCCCATCTCGCCCGGCTGGCTGTCGGCAGGGATCTCTCTCCCTGCGATGTTCTTCCGAGGGGAGGGGGCGGCGAAGAACTCACGATTGCGGGGACTAGAACAGAAAGAAGGCCTGCGTTTTTGCGTCTTCTTTTTTCGACCAGGACCCCGAGGATGCTGGATATTAGCTTCCGATCCGACGCGGCTCGCTACACGTCAGAGGGCAGATTTTTGTGCGTTCGATAGATATCGGACGGATAGTAAGCTCGGTGTTAATGCGTTGGGCTCACTGCGGCGCGGTTCATGTGAGCTAACCCATATCTGTTCGTTCAATTGGGATCGGATGGCCAGGCAGGGTCCATTCTTTGAATCTTGGATTTTTTTTGTTGGACCGTAAAGTAGTCCGGGTTTCGAGGCCACGAATGCGGGGAGCCCCTATTGGTTCTGTGTTTTTTTTTTAGAAAAAGAGGCCCTATTGGATTGTTGTATATATTCTCAAAACAAAAGGCCCTATTGGGTTGTAGGATATCTGTCTCTAAAATAAATGTAAGATTATCGCAAAAAAAAGAGTAAGATATTCGTAGAATCCCTCTAAAAGAATATATGTAGATGTTTTAACAAAAATCCATTTGGAGGAGTATTAAGAAAACTTTGGGTCCTGGTGATGCTAGGTCGCATCGTTCTGTCTTTCTATTAAAATTTCTGTTTTTTTACGGGAAGTCTGTCTGCTCCCTCCGGCCCATTTAATTGACGCAAGAAGTGATATTACAATAGGCCGAACAGTTAACTACGGTCAGAGGAAGAATTAAAACTAGATGATACCTCGCCCGTTATTGTTGAATTTTTCAAATATATTTTAATGAAATTTGATTGTGTTAAACATGAATCTTTACAATAATAATATGAGAACTAAAATTGAAAATACATAATGTGTTTAACTGTTGTATGATTGTAAAATATTTATAAAATATAAATAGCATAATAGAATGATTCTCATGCATGTCAAGGTGGCTTTCTTATTACATGTCGTGGTGGGCTTTTATTATTCGTGTTGCATATTCAGATGACATGCTTGCATCTCAAAGAGAAACATGTTAGTGTGGGCTAGCTATTTAAATATAGAAGATTTCAACATTCATTTGTATCCTCCGTTTCCTTCATTGTTGTGAAAATTTGGAAGACCTATCATCGCCTCATTGTACCACTCATCTCATCTTTGTTGCTGACACCACCAATCCATCCTCTTCCCCATCGCCATCTCCACCTATATCGCACCCTTCCTCTCCCTACTTCTCACCACCTCAACTTTCCAAACTCATCCGCGTTAGCATCACCCACCGGCTACACGCTGCCTCACAAGACATTGATTGCCCCACAAGGATATCCTCACAAGCCCTGGGGACTAGTTTTACTTGTATGGTGAGGTATTGGCTTCACCATTGCTGGTCAGCCGTCTAGATCCCTCCCTCCTTCATGTCCTCTCATCTCGTGTTTGGTGTTGGTACCCCCCCCCCCCCTCTCATTCGTGCTTCACTCATTGTGTCCCGGTCTCGCCCTCATCTCCTCCCCCTCACTTTGCTCCCAACCATCCTTGGTCACCTGGTTCACTCCTCCCTCCCGTATTGCTCTCACCCCCCCTCTCATCCTTGCTTCACTCATTGTGTCCCCGTCTCGCCCTCGTCTCCCCCTCCCTCACTTCGCTCCCAACCATCCTTGGTCACCTGGTTCACTCCTCGCTCCCGTATTGCTCTCACCTCCCTCCCCCCCCTCATGATTTAACAATGTGTGTCCATTCATTCAATAAAAGAGTATGGAGTGAAAATTTGTGTGATGTTCATTTAACTTTATAAACCTATGATCTATATCTGTTTGTGTCTTTTGGTTACATTATGTGATACATATATGCATTCAATTTGTTTTCGGTTGGAGTTAACATAGGTAAACTTGTGATATTCTTGAGATTATCAAGCTTTGCTTATATTTACTTTTTTACGATACTGAAATTTCATTGAAAAGAATAAAATATCACGGGAGATTTCTATCACCTAGAAATACCTCACAAGAAACTAACTAGACCCCATGTCCATCAGATCTCGGCGCCATCAACTTCATCCAACACGATTGAAGAAGCGGAACGTCGCCGTCTACCGCCATCCACATATCCCAATGTAAGACACCAAACACAAATACAATAGCCAGTGCCAACGGCATCCAAAGGAGTGCCAAGCGTCGACCACTAGATACAAATCTCACCAGATCGGAAGACCGACAAGAACATGGAAAACGAGGCCACGCCGAACAAACAATCCAGCGAGAAACACAACTCCCATGCTCCTTGGCACCTCCAGAAGGAGGACAACCACGATGAGGCTGAAGCCGGGGAAGATTTATTCGAAGCGACAACGTCGTCGCCATCAAGACTCCGTTGCCGGAACACATGAAACCAAACTTATCTACAAGCCGGGCACAAGGCACCGGGGTTCCCCACCCTCCCGCCGCTGGAGCGGCAGGCGGAGGGAGGGGGAACCCACGGGCTCATTGCCGGTGATGGGTGGGTGGTACGCCTCGGTCTCGTCGCTTGCGGCGGTCTGATTCATCGGCTCAAAAAGCATCCTTGTATACGAAGGTGCTCCCTCAGATCTTGATATGGTGGATGTTCTCCTTTTTCTCCTGCATTGCCTTGGTGATGGTAGAGGACAATGGTGGGCAACGATTCAGCGAAGCATAAGGTTCTCCACTCCTGAAATTCTAGTTTTACTAACTGTGAAATCTTTAGTGCAAAAATATAGGAAATCTATGTATGTCTCATATAATGACCACATATGTACTCTTTGTAATAAGTTTGTCTAATGGAATATATGCGGTTATCTCAAAAAAAGATTTCACCATCCATCTGTCGCCCTATTGAGCATGACTACTGCCATTTGCACTTGCACATTTTTATCGAGAAGGAGGGTCAACCCTCAGTATTTGCATCCATTGATCCACACAACCTCATATCATTGATTATCCAACGATGTCAAGTAAAGCCAAGCATGGATGACAAAGAAGATGGTTTTATAAAAAGAGAAAAGAAAAGGAAACCTGATTTCAAAATGGATCTGCCTCGACAGTGAATTTGTAACGTTGAGATTTCATTGAAATAGTTCATCTTTCGCAGGATATCTTTATCTCCTAGACGTATCTCTTAAGACCGTAACGGGAGTCCAACATCCATTTGTATTCAATAGTTTTAAATTGCGGCATCATGCTCAAACAGCTATAGCAAAAGTATAGTGGGCTGTAGACTGCTATTTTGTAACTTTATTGGATAGTTTTATATGAATACCATTTAACAGCATCCTTCTCAAACTGGTATAATATGACTATAGCTGGCTATTTAAAATTTTGTTGGTCACCCAATTGAGCATGGCCATTGCACATTTGCACTTGCACATCAAAGGCTGGGACTGGGACTCGAAATCGCAAGACGACCTCGAATATAAGTATATGCTAAAAATACAGAAGTTCGATGATACAAAAGATATAGGACCTTGATATGATGCAAGATATCTACGCATCGTAGATCACAAAGGACTAGATCATGATGTAGAACATCTAATAGAGCAAGACTGAATTAATTATGTAAGATCTCCGACGACGTAGAGCCGCAGCTAGAGCCTGTGGCGATCTGTAACCCTGGGCATGCTGTATGCATCCTCTTCAGTCGCAGCACAGCTCGCAAAGCCAGCAGCAACAGAGCGCGGCAAGGCTGAGGAAAACGAAGGAGGAAAAAACACCAGGGGTGAGTAAGCCAAAATGAGATTGAAATTGGAAGAAGAAAAAATATGGAGGGCATTTTTAGCCATGCGCCCATGCCCGTGCGCGCACCATCCTTCGATGAAACTGGTCTCCCCACGCCCACGCCTGGCCCTGCGGCGCCACGGTCCGCAGCAGCATTTCCTCTTGCCGCCTGCTTGTGGTTTCGGGTCCACCGTCGGGTAGCCTATGCAGCAATTGATCAAGTGAAAGAAAAATTAGAGCTGAGATAGATAGAGATCATTTACAATTACAGCTCACCGAAGAATTGACCAGTGATGTGCTGTTCGACATGGGGATGGGGTTTTGAGATGGGTGGATCGATCGTCACCTGGAGGTGGCTGCAGCTGGCCGTTGTCCATATCGACGGGTCGATGGATCTCAGATGGTCAGATTGATTCTTTGTTCGTCCGAGCCGTGCATGCAACTATATATGTAGCCAGATGGACGGTTATATATATGTGCCACGCCGCATGGCTGTGCCTCCCTCGATCGATCGATATGCTTTCCCGCATGTGAATTACTTCCAATTCCAATTCATCCATTTCGGCTTATTATTCCTTCGTTCCAAAAGCAGCTAGGCAGAAAAGGAACGTGGACGTGCGTGCGCGCATGCGTGGGCTGATCCAGCGAATAACCAGATTGACAAGTAAGAGATCTATCATGTTCGATCGGTCCTCTTTGTCGGTTCGTCGACGGAGATCGAGCTCAGCTGACTCCGGACGGGGGATCTCGGCGGCGTAGCGTCACCGACCATGTGCAGACTTTCAGAGGGTGCGCGTGCATGCAGCTGCTGCATGGCCGGCCGCTACGTAAGAGCATGCATTCTGGCTTAATTAAACCGCCACCGAGGAGGGAATAGGTTCCCGTCTCTGACGTTGCGCGCTCTCCGGTTTCTTCCATCCATGTCGAATGTCTAGACTTTGCAAAAGGTTTCTTTGTTCTGCCACTTGAAAGGCTACACCTATTCCGTTTGACCTTTTCGCGATTTGCTTGCTTTTCAATGTAAGCATGATCGTCTGTCAATGTCGACATGTTCGTGTGGTGGGGGTATATGTGCCTCTTTTCTTCTGGGATAAAGATGCAAAGTGTGTCTTATATATTCCACCGACCAAACACCCGCGCGCTATCCACAGGCTGCCCGGCCACAGTACCATCATGTTGTCTATCAGCCAACCTTTTCCCCGGAAAAACTTCCGATCGATTAGTCAAACATCATCGCAGTACAAATTAAAGAACATAAAAAATAATATAAATTGCATTCATATCCGTAGACCGTCGCTACCATCTAGCGACGACTACAAATACTGAAACAAGTCGAAGACGTGTCGCAATCATTGTTCCTTCCTCATTGAAGCCAGACAAACCTTGTTGTAGTAGATAATCGGCAACGACGTTAGATGCATCACCGAGATGGGGCAGGATGAAAAGAAACTTATTTCATCTTCAGGGAGCCGCTGCTGCCTAGCCTCCTTGAGAAGAACCACTCGTGCATGAAAACCAAACTGCAGCAACATAGCATTAGAGTCTTCAGGGTGTCTTCTACAAACTGCAGCAACACAACGACACGAGATTTTGACATGAAAACCCTCAAATCAGGGCAAAAATCACGGGCCAAAGACACCCAAATCTTCTTCTACCATTATCAAATGTGGGTATAATAAGTTCTTCTCTACATAGCATTAGAGTCACTGCGTCAATATTTCACTATTTTGGATATGACAATAAGATTTTTTTACTACAACTACGAATTGGAATAAATTCCATCAAACATGGTACATCCACAATTTGTAGAAGACAAGGTGGTGGCTCTAAATTTCACAATCTTGGGATGGAATTCCATTGCTTGATGGGAAGCTACCTCATACAATCTTCCTCTCCCTTCCTTTCTCCATTGGTTTTCTTTTATTCTCCAATGGAGGCTAACCAGAAATTTTAGGGATTTCTCTTAGGTAGTTGTTGGATGGGAGGCTAAACATATTCTTTCCTCATGTGCAGAGTCCAAAATCCCTTAAGTCATAGCCCTAATGGACGGTGAACTTTTGGGCCTTTGAGCGGTCTAAAAGGCTTCAAAGTCTCCTTGTAGCCCACATGAGAAGGGTATCCTAACGAGAACAAGAACCAAGTAAGATGCAACATGGGGAAAGGAACTAGGAAAACGATCAATGCATGCAGGTTCACAGGATTTGTTATATCATTTTTAGTGCAAGAATATTAGTATCAAACTCAAAGAGCTGGTAGATTAGCCACATCTTTCCACAAGTTAACTATGTTTATCACATACAGAAATCACAATATGAAGTTCACTATGCATGTTATTACACAGATAGATATATTTTGACATGAAGAGCGAGCAATTAAATGTTAATAAAGTACAAAAACTAGAGAGCTGACAATATAATATGCATGTGCAAGCCAACATCGTACAATATTTTGTGCAAATTCGCCTTCACATTTGATTTCAAACCAAAAGTTCCTTTCACAGGGAGGCCTTTTTGCTCCCAAGCTCACATAATCCTAAGGGAACAAAAAATTGAAAAAAAGGTAAACAAAAAAACAAAAATCGAGAACCAATATACTCGTGTCTTGTTATTGTGTGCAATTTTTCATGAAGAATGCCATATGTTGTGTTTTGGAAAAAAAAACATATGTTATATTAAAGCTTAAAGAACAAGTTGTTGCAACACATTATTATTGTTGCCCTGAGCAGAACATATGCATTTAGTTCATGAAACTTGTCCCGTAGTTAGAAGACGTGTAAAAAATGATTGTTCTAAAAATATAAGATGATGATGCGCTCGTTGTTGTCGGACTGTTTTGCAATATATTTCAATGAGATTTGATTGTATGGAACATGAATATTTGCAGTAATAATTTGAGAACTCAAATTTAAAATATGTTTACTGTGTTTTGTTATTGTATAGTTGTAAAATATTTACCAAACATGAGTATCATATAATGGAAATTCTCATGCATGTTTGAATGTTAAGGTGGTCTTTTCATGTGCATGGTTGCATGATGATGTGGCCATTTTCCATGCATGTTGAATGCTAGTGAGAGATAGAGTAATAATATAAGAACTCAAACTTAAAATAATTATAATTTACTGTGTTTGATTTTTGTATAGTTGTAAAATATTTATCAAACATGAATATCATAATAGAGTAAAAACTTGCATGCATGTTTGCATGTTAATAAGGTGGTTTTTATGCATGATTACATGATGAGTGGGCATTTCCATGCACGTTGAATGCTAAGGTTGCATGCTTGCATGCTAAGATAAATAAGTTAATGAGTCTAGTTGTTTATGGATATAAAAGGTAGGATTTGGTTATTTAATTGTAGCCTGAGATTTTTCAAAATAGAATGAAAATATTGATTGCAATTCAGTTTTTTTACCCACCATCAAGATTATCTGGTTAGTCGGACTTCTTGTTAATTTCAAATTAATTAGAATTCTGATATTTCTCAAAGAAAACTTGTTTAAGTCTGATGAAGTGTATAGGAAAATACCCCACAAAAAAGGGTATAGGAAAATGTATTAATAATTTAATATCTACAACGTTAGTTATATACAATATGAAAACACATTTGATGATGAAACTAACTGGGTCATATAGATATTGTTATGATTTGGTCACTTCAAAAGATGGTTAGTGCGGATATGATTGATGATGTTGTTGTCATTGTTTGTTGGTAGTTAACGTCTAGATTTGGTCTTGTTTTTGCTATTTGCCGACATGTTTAGTTGTGGTGTTAGTTGTGCATATCCTAGATATAAATAGACCGGATGTGTGTTTATTGTGTTTGTGTCTTGTTGATGCTCATTTTATGTCAATAAAATTCAGCCTTTATCGATTTTTTATAACAAATTGAATAGTATAGAAGAGAGGAATTAAGGCAAGTCAGATGAGTATTTGGACATCTGTCTTCTCAACACAAGTGTTGTTTCTTTTCTTGCGGGGACATCTCAACACAAGTGTTTCCAAACTTTTTTTTTATACTTTGTTGTGATAGAAACACCGCAAGAAATAGTACTCCCTTCGTTATATAATTCACGTTCCATGATTATTGTTGTGTTTTCGTTCAAACATCATTGTCTCATAATCAGGGCGAGTTGTACACGTATTGCGTACTCTCCCGTTCTAGTATAGTTTTTATCGTGGTTTCGGTTCAAGTGTAGTACGTCTCGTGAACTTTAGACCAAAACTTTACATTGCAGCCAAAGCGTATGACACCGGCACGAATATCTCATCTCCTCGAACCATTGGATCTGCTGCCCCCGTTCTTTGATATTAGTCGCAGCACAACTCGCAGAGCCAGCAGCAGCAGAGCGTGGCATTGCTGAGATCAATCCATAAACGTGGTAATGATTTAAGCAGGTGGCCGACTAATAATTGTTGACGCCAAACGGCAACCCTAGCTATCTCTCCCTCTCGACTCACTCGGTCGAACAAGAAAGAAGGAAGGAGATAAACACACTAGACACAAGTTTCTCGGGCCGGCGCACAAACGCCGTCGTGGACGCACGAACGTCCGAATCTTTCTTCTCTTTACAATGTCTACATAATGCTCAACTCAGTGCATTACAACCATCTCGCGGTCTACACAATTTATACCGGGCTGGCGCATGACGCACAGCCCACCCCGCCCGCAGGATCCGCATGCCCGGCCGTGCGCGCCCACGACGCGCACGCCACGGCCGATCCCAACGGATCCTTACCTAGCTAGCTAGCTCTCTCACCGAAACCGTACGCGCCCATACGCGCTCGTCCGGCGACCCAGCCAAACCAACAAACTAGCTAACTAATCAGGGCATGCACTAACAAAATCTTGCATGCATACAGTCACACCCATGCACACAGATCACACGCACGAGCACATACTCATGCGTGGCTTATTCCTAACATTAATAAGGCCCCGTTCGGCAATCCACTAACGGCTAAATTTCGTGTTTTAATCTTTTTAGAAAAGTTAATCGAGATTGTCTACAAAGGCTTTCGTCCCGTTTTATATATAAAACAAAGATTCATAACAAGCCGATACAAACGCACGCCAACACAACACACACACCCAAGGCATGATACATCGATGCTGATCGCAGCAATATCACTTGAAGCACTCAATCGGGAATGCCACTGCGAAGAGATAAAGCCGCCTACTATGAACCGTGAGCTCCAATACGGTGTCTTCAGGAAGGAAACGACACCGGAGCGCCGTCACCGTCGGATCCAAGGATCAGAGTTTCCCCCGGAGCCGCACGACGGGCAGTGAGAGCCGCGACGATGCCTTCAAGAAGGGAACGAGCTTCGCCACCGCCGGTCCATCCAAAGATAGAGCAGGTTTTCACCCCGGACACCAATCACCGCCCCCGAACGCCACACCTCGGTTACCACGCCGCCCACACGGCCATGGGCACCGGGCAGCACCAAGCCATGGCCTTTTCCAAGAGCACCGCGCTACCACCACCAGGGCCGCCGCCCCGGCATCCCTGACCTTGACACCACATCACCAGAGACCTGCCACACCCCAATCAGAGAGACGGGCAAAAAGGTCCCACCTTTTCGCACCCCTGGGATACCCCCAACGCTGAGACCCGATGGTCGGCCAACGCTGGCATCCATCAACCCATCCTGCAGCCCTGAGCGCGAGACAGGCTCGGTCCTGCAGCACCGTGAGGGGGACGAGGTCAGTCATGATGCACCGTGCGCGAGACGAGCTCGGTCCAGCGACACGGTGCGCGAAACGAGCTTGGTCCTGCAGCACGGGACGCGAGACAAGCGATGGCCACAGCTGGGAGAGGGCCAGCCCTTCGATGGGAGTAGCGTCAGGCCAACGCGGAGATGGCCCAAAGGTCGAGACGGTCCGAATGCAGATGAGCCACCGCCGGAGAAGCCGGCCGCCGCCACAGGCAGATCCAGTGAGCCATTGTGAAGCCGCCACGACACGGGGAGGCACCACCACCAGGCCTTCCCATGGCGCCGCCCAAGGCCGGAGCAACGGCTCCACCCGGTCGTTGCCCTACCCGCGACGCCCGGTGAGCTCCAGGTGCCGGAGCCGCCGGGCACGCACCACCGCTGCCAGGCGCCGCCGGACTACCCCAGCGCTAGATCCGCACCCGAGCCGCGGCACAAGTCCGCGCAGTCACCCCACCCCACCTACTCTAACGAGTCAGCCGGAACTGGCCGGAGCCGAGCAGGTCCGCATCCAGCGGCAGCCAGCCGCGCCAGATCCAGAGAGCCGGCCACCGCCGTCTCGACAACCCCACGCCCATCGAAGCCCTCCGTGCATCAACACGCCCAACAACATCGCCGCCAGGTCGCGAGACCACGCCGCCGCGCCCCCCATACAATGTCGTGGCGCCGCCCGAGCCCGACGCCCCGCGCCGCCGCCACCCGAGCTGGGGAAGAAGGAGCCCCGCCGCCACCCGGACCAAACGGGCTTTGCCCGCCGGCGCGAACATGCGACGGCAAGGGAGAAGGATGGAGGGAGGGGGCCTCGCCGGCGGCGCGCTAGGGTTTCCCCCCGATCGCCCGCGAGGACGACGCGGGAGGGAGAGGAGAGGGGAAGTGCCGTTAATCGAGATTTGATCCTTGTTTGTACAGAAAATCGGAATCTAAACCTTTTCTTACTGTTGGGGTTCATGACGGTAGTGTATAGCTGTCTACTGCCAAGGTCCTTACGATAGACAATTTGACCATGTCAACGCAACGCATCCCCCGCCGCCACAGAAGTTGACGGTAGCATGTGCATCCTAGCCGTCAAGGTGCCCGATAATAAGAATGTGTTTGGTTGAGTTCCAGGAGCAAAGTTGCCTGGCGTGAGACCTCCCTGGGTTGTGCCTGGTTGTTGTTTGGTCCGTGGCCTGAAATCCCAGGCATGTCCCTGGAGCTCACGTGACCCTGATTAGCCTGAGTAGATCACATGCAGCTTGATTAGCCTCGACCAGGCCGACGGAACCAGACGCCTGGCCTCCATGCAGATGAGTTGCGTCAATTAGCAAGTTGTATTCTGCACTCTATGTCAATTCAGCTCTTTCATCTACTTCTTTCGTTTCTAAATATTTGTCTTTTTAAAGATTTCACTACAAACTATATATAGATGTATATAGATAATTTAGAATATAGATTTACTCATTTTCCTTCGTATATAGTCCGTAGTTAAATCTCTAAAAAGACAAATATTTAGAAAAAAAAGTAAATATTTATTATTTAAGTACTTGTCCCAGGCCCAGGTTTGCAACCAAACATCACATGCACATAGCTGCCTGGCCAGGCAAAAATCCTCTTTCTCCTAGGCTGCTTTCACGATCAACTTTTGCCAGGCATGACAGCCAGGACGTGAACCAAACATGCTCTATGTGTGTACGCGCACGCTTTTTGTAACTTAGAATTTTTTTTGCGGTGAGATATGCAACCCTATCGTTAGGAAACTTGACAATAGATTGTTATACCCTACCGCCAAGGATCTAGACGGTAGAAAAAGGGTCAGATCTTAAAATTGTTACAAACGAGATTTAGATCTCGATCAACTTTCTTAGAAAGGTCAAAACACGAAATGTGTCCTTCACTAGCTACTCAAAATTCAAGGATCTGCGAAATATCTGTTTGGTTGCTTCAACATTTTATATTGCAGTTTGGTCCGCTTCGGGAGCGGAGCCATGGAGCGGAGGGAACCAATTAACGAAAAAGTTAGAGAAATTGAATCGAGTCCATGCACGCACCATCCCTCGATGAAGCTCGTCTCGCCCCGTTTGGTGGTGGTTGCAGAACGTCGCGACCATCCCTTCCCTTCCCCATGCCCTGCTCCTTGCCTGAGTGTAACATCCCAAAATTCTAAATTTTGGAATGTTATATTAAATAAATAAGTGTGATTGTTTGCTTGAATGTTGTGTGATTGATTGTGTAAAATTGAGTGCAATTTTGAAACTTCTGAAATTTTAATGAGAGGGAATAAAATAACTTTCCCAAAATTTTCTATTTTGAATCCCTATTCAATTTTGAGTTTGAATATTTTCAAAACCCTCTTATAAAAAAATCAAATGAGAGGAGGTAAATGACACTCAAAAATCAGATACAATGTTTTGATTCAAAATTTTAAAATAAAAAATATTTACCATTTATTTGAAATTCAAGTTCTTTTTCATTTTGGAGTTATTGCAAAAAAAATAATTTTTTTAAGTATTTTATTCGGCCTTGAAAATATGTTCATGTTTTACGAAATATTGTTCTGAAAATTTTCATATATAATGTGCCTATATAAAATATTTTTCTATTTTTGTTTATTTACTTTTATTTGTTGTATCTTTGAAAAAAACACACAAAAGACTATTCACATAGAAACTGGACAGCGCCCATGTGTGCGGCCGGCTGAACCAGCCCATGCGGTGTCCTCCCTCTTTTCTTTCAATTTTAATCCACTTCTAGTCTATTCATTTAGTCTCACCTCACTTAGCTTTAGACCTTTGAACCTCCCTTCTAGCTATAAATATAGACTCATAGGTGAACCAAAAATCATCCACTCGGATTAAACTAATCTTTTGGTTTGACTAGGTTTATTAAATAAAAATATTTTTTTCTCTCCGACGGGATTTCTGGAAGTCGTCTCCTCTTTGGATTCATATCTTCTCTGCATTCTAAAGGTATTTCCTTCGTATTTTCTTTTATACTCCTGTAGTTTAATATCCATAGACTAGTATTACTATACTAGTATACGGTAGAGTAATTAGATTATTAATTAGTCCCCGTATTTACACATTAGTATTAGAATTCTTTTAGACATAGTACTTTTTCTTCCGTAAAACAGCTTGGTCCTGATTTTTCAAATAGCCATAACCTTTTACTCATTCACTCAAATTAAATGAAATCAACGCCTAGATTTTCGTCTTGACTTCACCTATCCAATCAACCTGTCACGTCAACTTTTTCAATTTTTCAAATTTCGAAATTTATTCAGATTTATATTCAAACTTCATCTAATCATATCTTTTTATCCATACCTCCGTTTTCGATGAATCCAATTGCATCGGATTCGTATCGAAGTAATCTTTCCATTCACATCATTAGTGTTATCGTTTCAACATATAATTTTGATCTTGCTCATACTTTTCTATTAGTCCCCAAAATGTGTTCACACACCGTAGTAAGCTAACTCAATACCATATTGAATTGCTTATACCTTTTGATCCGTCATTTTGAACCTAGTAATTCTTTTTTTATACACGTTCATATTGACTTCCCATATATAGTAACATCATTAGTTTCAATCTTTGAACCTTTCAAATTTGAGCGATTCAATTTGAATCCGAACCTTCATTTGATCATATCTTGCAAATTGTAACACCTTTTCAATTGATTCCTTTTGCCCCTAAATACTCGTGTCATATATTTCTATTCATAACCATCGTACTTTGGTTCAACTTCTTTTGACCTTTGTGAATTTAGATTCAATTCATACTTGAATTTATAGTTCAACTTCTTTTGACCTTTTCAATTAAATTCTTTCTACAAATAAATTCTTATGTCTTATACTATTTGTCAAACAACGTTCATGTTGTTCTCCCATACTTTGGATCGTCTTTCGTAGTCTCTCCTGTTGGGGAACGTCGCATGGGAAACAAAAAAATTCCTACGCACACGCAAACCTATCCATGGTGATGAGCATCTACGAGAGGGAGAGTGGATCTACGTACCCTTGTAGATCGCTAAGCAGGAAGCGTTAAGAAACGCGGTTGGTGTAGTCGTACTTCTTCGCGATCCAAATCGCCGAGCGTCCCGCGAACCAATCATGAACCGTCCCGCAATCTCGTCATGATCCGTCCCGTGATCCGATCACGAATGTACCGTGGCCTTGATCACGATCCTTCCGATCTAGTACCGAACAAACGGTACCTCCGCGTTCAGCACACGTGCAGCTTGATGACGATCTCCACCGTCTTGATCCAGCAAGAGGAGGTGGAGAGGAGAGAGAGTTCACCGGCAGCGTGACGGCGCTCCGGCGATGGTCGTGGAGCAATTCCGGCAGGGCTTCGTCTAAGCACCGCGGAACTACGATGTAGAGGAGAAACTATGCACCGATGGATTGGATAGCACGTGGCCGGAAATTCTGTCCAAAAGACACCCAATCCACTAGTATATATAGGAGGAGAGGAGAGGCAGCCCTTGGCACAAGGCCAAGGGCCTCTTTGGTTCGGCCGGCTAGGAGAGGAGCAATCCTACTCCTACTCCAATCCTAGTTGGAGTAGGATTGCTTCCTATTGACTGATTTTTCCCTTTTCTCTTTAGGACTTCCTCTCCCTGCGCCATGGGCCTTTGTGGCTGTTCCCCCAGCCCACCAAGGGCTGGTTATTATTCTCCCACAGCCCATGGACCTCTTGGGGTCGAAATACCCCTCCCGGAGGTCCCCCGGTACACTACCGGCACTCCTGGCACACTACCGATGAGCCCGAAACTTTTCCGGCGACCAAACTGGGACTTCCTATATATGAATCTTTACCTCCGGACCATTCCGGAGCTCCTCGTGACGTCAAGGATCTCATCTGGGACTCCGAACAACCTTCGGTCACCACCATACACAACTCTACACTACCGAAACGTCACCAAACCTTAAGTGTGCAGACCCTGCAGGTTCGAGAACTATGTAGACATGACCGAGACACCTCTACGGTCAATAACCAATGACGGGACCTGGACGTCCACATTGGTTCCTACATATTCTACGAAGATCTTATCGGTCGAACCTCTATGTCAAGGATTCAGTTAATCCCGTATAACGTTCCCTTTGTTCTTCGGTATGTTACTTGCCCGAGATTCGATCGTCGGTATCTCCATACCTAGTTCAACCTCGTTACCGGCAAGTCTCTTTACTCGTTCCGTAATACAAGATCCCGCAACTAACAATTAGTCACATTGCTTGCAAGGCTCATTGTGATGTTGTATTACCTAGTGGGCCCCGAGATACCTCTCCGTAACACGGAGTAACAAATCCCAGTCTCGATCCATGCCAACTCAACAAACACCATCGGAGATACCTGTAGAGCACCTTTATAGTCACCCAGTTACATTGTGACGTTTGATACACACAAGGCACTCCTCCGATATCCGTGAGTTGCATGATCTCATGGTCATAGGAACATATACATTGACATGCCGAAAACAGTAGCAATAAACTGACACGATCATACGCTACGTTTGTAGTTTGGGTCTTGTCCATCACATCATTCTCCCAATGATGTGATCCCGTTATCAAATGACATCACATGTCAATGGCTAGGAAACCCTGACCATCTTTGATCAACGAGCTAGTTCACTAGAGGCATACTAGGGACACAGTGTTGTCTATTTACCCACACATGCAATGTGTTTCCAATCACTACAATTATAGCATGGATAAGAAATGATTATCATGAACAAGGAAATATAATAATAAACACTTTATATATTGCCTCTAGGGCATATTTCCAACATCTCCAACCTAAGCTTATATAGAAATAGTTCATCATCCATTAACTCTTTTGAGTTGATTCCTCCACTTTCACTTTACAACATAGCTAGAACCTATCTTTTCTTATTTAACCTTAGTATGTTGTTATTTTCGCACCAAGACATGTTTTGTTCTTGTGTTTTTCGGTTCTTTGTTTTGGCATGTTATTGAATGTTATTTGCTTACGATAGATTTCTCGGAGTGTGACGAGTAGAATTATCCAGATTGTGAGAGCGACTATCTTCATCAAGTAATACCAGGCAAGTTCACATTGACCATGTTATTACCTATGTTTTTCAAGATGCATTAGTTCAACCTTCCACCCATCGCATGCAAAGTAGGTAATTTGGAAATTTGGTTACTTGATGTAGTATCATGTGGTAGGCACCCCTCAACCCTTTGACACTTTGGCCCCGGGAAACGTTGATTTAATTTTTGCTATGCTATTAGTAGACGGGGTTGGTTGTGTGATTCATGAGAGTTGTGAGATAATAATTACAAGACCTACATGATGATCAAGACTTCAACACTCTAAGTTTTCAACATACCTCTGAGTGGATGATGGTTGAACGGTGCCCTGGAGAAGCCAGTGGTTAGCCTAGGTGTTGCTAGAGAAGTGCCAGTATTCACGCGGAAAGGTCCACCCAGGAACAAAGAGATGGATGGATGCTTCAAGACACAAGGCTTACCTGCACAGCCACAAGCCATTATGGGCTCTGGCTTGGTTGGATATTGTGGTGACCCTGGACAGGCGGTGCTACGAGATGTAGAAGAACGGTAGGAAAGGATGGGCACCGACAGAGTCTCAGAGGAACCCCTTAGAAGACCATGTTTTGATCATCCGTTCCTCAAACACCCTGAAGTGCGAGGAATCCAACGGAGGTGATCAAATCTTGTGGGGAACATGTGCAAAACTCTGCAGAGTACACAAACCTAATCGATTAGCCGTGTCCACGGTCATGGACAACTTGAGCCAAAGGAACTGAAACTATCTGGAATTCTCAACACAAAGAATTATAATGATGTGGGTATTAATGACAACTTGGGTATGAGAATTGGTTGGTGGAACCATCTCATTAAACAACCAACTTTGTAGTAATAATTTCTGCATTACCCCTCTATTGTTGTAGGAAAAATTTGCTTTACGCAAAACTTGAACTTATAGCCCCACCTGCCATATATGCATGTAGTATAGATGATTATTTTTCATCCCCTCTTTTGTGACTTGCCGGCATATTCAAAATGCTGACCTACACGGCTGCAACGTCTCATGTTGTAGATACTCTTCTTCGACAAGTAAGAGATATGATTCAGGGTTACGGTCTACACTCAACCTGCCGTTGGTGTTTATTGGGACTCCACTCCCGTTGACTGTTTCTGCTGAGATTTTAAGGTATATATATATATATCAGTTTTACGTTAATTACATGTGATTGCACTTTGATATATACATTGATGTACTGTGTGTGCCAGCATACTGATCCAGGAATGGCACAGAACACACAGAGGCTTGACCGTTTCAGGTCGGGTCGCAACAGAAATGGTATCAGAGCACATGTTGACTATAGGACGTGACCCTAGAAACTGGAAAGCCCTTAGGAAACGATTTCTCGAAAAACTTTGTTTTCAAAAGACCCTTTACTTCTCATCTTATTTGAGCTTTATCAAATGATCTCTCTTACCTCAAATAGTTAGAAAATACCCTTCTCCCTTTGACCACACTAAGGATCAACTAAGAGCACTTCGAGAAGGACAAGACATTGAAACAATTGATGGCCACTTCAAAGTAAAGAGGATTTCACCATGCATTAGAAGAATTTAAGCTACACGAGTTGAAGGCTGTGAAGACCCGAAGAATTCGAAGACCCTAAAGAATTACAAGATTTATATGACCCCTAGAAGACCAAACCCCTATTGTATAATCACGTTAGACACGATGATTTGTGAGCTATCATTTGTGTTTTTTTTTCTCGACAACCACAAATAAAATCTATTTTCAAAACCATTGTTTGTATTGTGTGTATCCCCTCTTTTTTCTCTCTCTCGTATCTCATTCCAAAACCTTGAACCCAATAGATGATGAATGAAGCTGGACTCGTGTATTCTGGATCGATGACTCGGTTAGAGACAGAAGAATGGATTCAGGACATGGAGGATCACCTAAGGAGTAACCATGTTGCAAGGAACGAGATGGTCCAGTATGCTCTTCGGTACTTTGCAGAAGGTGCTGCACATTGGTGGAAGATGCATGAAGATATCCATGATAAGCAAGCATCAATCACTTGGGAAGAATTCAAGATGACTCTGCAAAAATCTCATGTTGTCACCAACACCCAGAAGCCCCATTGAAAAGATGTGAAGAAGATTTGCGCATGCAAGATATGTGGAGAGATAGGACACACCCAGGAAGAACACAAGGAAGGATGCCCTCATTGTGAAGAAAATCACCCTGCTGAGGAATGCCCAACTGGGCAGGTGACATGTTTCTTGTGTGAAGGAACCACTCACTATCCGACACTATGTCAACTCTACCCCAAGGTGCAAGAAGTCATGAAGCAGTAGAAGGAAGCAATGAAAGAATTCCTTGGGGAAAAGTTAGAAGAACCCATGATGATGAGAGATATACCAGACCCAAACATTGATACCAAGTCATGTTATTCGTGTGGAGAAGAAGGACATATCTCTCAGGATTGTCCAAACGAGTATCTGGGAGACTTCCCGACAGAAGAAGTGCAATATGATCCTCAGGAGATAGAAGAAATGATCAACCTGGACAAGAAGAAAGGCCAAGTAAGCGGAGGCATCAGATGTTTGCATTGTAGCTTGGAGAGGCCACACTATTTTTGCAAGAGGTGTGAGACAAGCATCAGGAAAGGAACCCAACCCAAGAAGAAGAAGAAGACTCCATGGTTTTCTACACAGAAGGATCTGAGCCACATCACTTGTCATCGGTGCAACAAGACAGGACACTACTCCTATACCTGCCCGGAGAAGAAGGCTAGACACAAGTAGTTTGAGTTTTGGATTTTGGAAGTAATAAATGTAATAGGTAGCACTCTTATCATTTTGAAGTTATGTAAGGGAAGTCTCAGAGTTTGTAATAAATTCATGGTCAATGGAATTTATGGTGTCATGATTCTCCTATGTTGAATTATATGAGTTGTTACTCTATGAACAAAGATCTCTGACCATTTTTGAGGATATGAGAAAATATGGTCTATGCAGGCATGAGTGCATTTCATTTTAAGTGTGGTAGTAACCGCGGGGATAAATGAATGAAGAAAATACCATTCATATTAAGGAGTTTGGATAAGTGAATAAATGTGGAACCATATCAAACTATGTGGATGATAACCTTTGTGACAAAGTGTTTTTGAAGTTGGAATATTGGGAAAAGGAATGATTGTGATGAAACCATACCCGAGGTCGAACAGACCAATGGAAAGGAAAAACATATTCAAGGAATAGAACGTGTATCAAGGATGGATCTCATGGTTTCATGAAGGTTGCCCAAAGATCATGAAGCAAGAAGTTGTGATTGGCAAACGTTCCCTTAGAAGTATCCGAAAGCCTAAGAGATGTGAAGAAACGATAGATGTTTTTGCTCAGCTTGCAGAATCAATGGATTTATTCGAACTTCGTTCGTTGACAAGAGAAATTTTCTGCAACGCTTGTGAGGAAGCCCAAGTGCTAGAATACGAGATTCACTAAACCTTATACAAGGTAATTTTTTCAGTGCGACATGGCTTGTCCACCATGAAGACTTACTCTTATCATTCTCTTGCTATTCGGAATGGTAAATCTGAGTGACTTACCCATAGTAAAGATGAGGACGTTCTTTGAAGCTTTTGTTTAAGCCTTAGAATGGTATGATGAAAACCCCTTGTACATGTCAGTTGTTGCCACATGTAGGAATTTTACGGTGAGGAATGAAGCCAAGACCCATTTCACCGCAGGATAACCACAAATGGTAGACCACCATGAGATATTCGATAAGTTATTTAGACTGATCACGAGACTTGTTAGATGAGAAGATCTAGTAATGGAAGAACAGTGTATTGACCAAGGAAACACTGGATTCTGAAGGAAACATTATGATTATAACGGAAGAGCATAACCAAAGAAGTTACTGTGAAGAATGTGAGGAGACAAATATTACCAAGGACCCCACATGATTGTCATAATAATAAGGGACGAGTAACTCTCATTTTAAGTGTGCTAGCCCCCACACTTCCAGGTCAATGGATTTTGCTAGAAGACCTCCAAACCCTAACTTTTTCTTTCTAGCCTCTTCGAAATTCGAGGACGAGATTCATTTTAAGTGTGGTAGTTTGTAACATCCAAAAATTCTAAATTTTGGAATTTTGTATTAAATAAATAAGTGTGATTGTTTGCTTGAAATGTTGTCTGATTGATTGTGTGAAATTGAGTGGAATTTTGAAACTTCTAAAATTTTAATGAGAGGGAATAAAATGACTTTCCCAAAAATTTCTATCTCGAATCCCTATTCAATTTTGAGTTCGAATATTTTCAAAACCCTCTTATAAAAAAATCAAATGAGAGGAGGTAAATGACACTCAAAAATCAGATTTAATGTTTTGATTCAAAATTTTAAAATAAAAACTATTTGCCATTTATTTGAAATTCAAGTTCTTTTTCATTTTGGAGTTATTGCAAAAAAATAATATTTTTTAAGTATTTTATTCGGCCTTGAAAATATGTTCATATTTTAGGAAATATTTTTCTGAAAATTTTGATATATAATATGCCTATATAAAATGTTTTTCTATTTTCGTTTATTTGCTTTTATTTGTTGTATCTTTGGGAAAAAAACACAAAACACTATTCACATCGAGACACTGTTCATCCGAGAAATCAAAAAAAAACTGGACAGCGCCCATGTGTGCGGCCGGCTGAACCAGACCATGCGGTACCCTCCCTCTTTTCTTTCAATTTTAATCCACTTCTAGTCTATTCATTTTGTCCCACCTCGCTTAGGTTTAGACCTTTGAAGCTCCCTTCTACCTATAAATATAGATCCATAGGTGAACCCAAAAATCATCCACTCGGGTTAAACCAATCTTTTGGTTTGACTAGGTTTATTAAATAAAAATATTTTCTTCTCTCCGGTGAGATTTCTGGAAGTCGTCTCCTCTTTGGATTCATATCTTCTCTGCATTCTAAAGATATTCTCTTCGTATTTTCTTTTATACTCCTCTAGTTTAATATCTATAGACTAGTATTTCTATACTAGTATACGGTAGAGTAATTAGATTATTAATTAGTCCCCGTATTTACACATTAGTATTAGAATTCTTTTAGACATAATACTTTTTTTTCCCGTAAAACAGCTTAGTCCTGATTTTTCAAATAGCCATAACTTTTTACTCATTCACTCAAATTAGATGAAACCAATGCCTAGATTTTCGTCTTGACTTCACCTATCCAATCAACCTATCACGTCAACTTTTTCAAATTTTCAAATTTCGAAATTTATTCAGATTTATATTCAAACTTCATTTGATCATATCTTTTTATCCGTACCTCCGTTTTCGATGAATCCAATTGCGTCGGATTCGTATCGAAGTAATCTTTCCATTCACATCATTAGTGTTATCGTTTCAACATATAATTTTGATCTTGCTCATACTTCTCTATTAGTCCCCAAAATGTGTTCACACACCGTAGTAAGCTAACTCAATACCATATTGAATTGCTTATACCTTTTGATCCGTCATTTTGAACCTAGTAATTCTTTTTTTATACACGTTCATATTGACTTCCCATATATAGTAACATCATTAGTTTCAATCTTTGAACCTTTCAAATTTGAGCGATTCAATTTGAATCCAAACCTTCATTTGATCATATCTTGCAAACTGTAACACCTTTTCAGTTGATTCCTTTTGCCCCTAAATACTCGTGTCATATATTTCTATTCATAACCATCGTACTTCGGTTCAACTTCCTTTGACCTTTGTGAATTCAGATTCAATTCATAATTGAATTTATAGTTCAACTTCTTTTGACCTTTTCAATTAAATTCTTTCTACAAATAAATTCTTATGTCTTATACTATTTGTCAAACAACGTTCATATTGTTCTCCCATACTTTGGATCGTCTTTCGTAGTCTCTCCAACCTAAGCTTATATAGCAATAGTTCATCATCCATTAACTATTTTGAGTTGATTCCTCCACTTTCACTTTACAACACAGCTAGAACCTATCTTTTCTTATTTAACCTTACTATGTTGTTATTTTCGCACCAAGACATGTTTTGTTCTTGTGTTTTTCGGTTCTTTGTTTTGACATGAATGTTTATTGAATGTTATTCGCTTACGATAGATTTCTCAGAGTGTGACGAGGAGAATTATCCAGATTGTGAGAGCGACTATCTTCATCAAGTAATACCAGGCAAGTTCACATTGACCATGTTATTACCTATGTTTTTCAAGTTGCATTAGTTCAACCTTCCACCCATCGCATGCAAAGTAGGTAATTTGGAAATTTGGTTACTTGATGTAGTATCATGTGGTAGGCACCCCTCAACCCTTTGACACTTTGGCCCCGGGAAACGTTGATTTAATTTTTGCTATGCTATTAGTAGACGGTGTTGGTTGTGTGATTCATGAGAGTTGTGAGATAATAATTACAAGACCTACATGATGATCAAGACTTCAAGACTCCAAGTTTTCAACATACCTCTGGGTGGATGATGGTTGAACGACGCCCTGGAGAAGCCAGTGGTTAGTCTAGGTGTTGCTGGAGAAGTGCCAGTATTCACACGGAAAGGTCCACCCAGGAACAAAGAGATGGATGGATGCTTCAAAACCCAAGGCTTACCTGCACAGCCACAAGCCATTATGGGCTCTGGCTTGGTTGGATATTGTGGTGACCCTGGACAGGCGGTGCTACGAGATGTAGAAGAACGTTGGAAAGGATGGGCACCGACAGAGTCTCAGAGGAACCCCTTAGAAGACCATGTTTTGATCATCCGTTCCTCAACCTGCCGTTGGTGTTTATTGGGACTCCATTCCTGTTGACTGTTTCCGCTGAGATTTTAAGGTATATATCAGTTTTACGTTAATTACATGTGATTGCACTTTGATATATACATTGATGTACTGTGTGTGCTAGCATACTAATCTAGGGATGTCACAAAACACATAGAGGCTTGAACGTTTCAGGTCGGGTAGCTACACTGAGTTAATTGCATGGACATACCACATTTGTGCACCATGTTACGAATCAGTACCACCATCTCTGCATGTCGTAGCTCAGTATCAGCTTTCGTCCTAATCATTAAAAATAGGTCTGACAGCCGTATAATCCCGTGTTGACTGTGTATTTGACATGCCTGGCCCACCCGTCAGTTGCCACGTTGTTCGAATCGGTGCGTTGGGACGAGGCGGGCTCGGTCGGAATTAAACCGGCCGGTCAAACCGAGCCGCCCCCACCTCCTCACCCCTGACAAACCCTAGTTCTTCCCTCCCCTCTCCTCCTCGTGGATCTTAGGCGATGGTCGCGGCGACCCCCGGCGGCAGCGGCGGTCGTTTCCCGACCGACTACAACGACCTTCCTGGCCTCGAGCCTGATGACCACATTGGTCTGGACGGCACCAGTTCATCCTATGACTCCGGTGACGAGGAGGAAGAGGAGGAGGTGCCCATTTCCATGGAGCAACGGGTGCGTGTAGCCCAGATGTGGTTGGCCAACCCCACCACAAGCCATCAGTGGACCAGTGGAGTAGGGAGAGTAATGTAAGCCCCTCCCTCCCATTTATGATTCTATGATGTTCAAATCAGCTATGTTTTATGTTATAAATCATTGAAAATTTTCAATTTTGTTGTCTCTTGTAGCTTAAATGAAGCTATATGGGATGTTAGGATTCACTTTGATGCTAGGCATAATTTGGATACGAAGATTTGCAGCTCAGATATCACATTTCTGAATATGTATGCACTGTTGACACTAGTTGGATTTAATTTCAATGATGAAGTGTATGTCACGCCCAAGATATGCGTGCCTATCCATTTTAATACACGAGGGCCTCGCAAGGGATAGAGGCGCATCTTGCCGTTCGCAAGTATAGTAACATTGCATCATACATTACAGAAGAGATGAGTATACAGGTTGGCTTACACTCACCACATGCTAAATTACAATCCACACAGAGTTCAAATCATCAAGATGAAGATAGGGTCCAACTACGGACGAAATCAAACGATAAAACAGATGCAAATGATACTATCTCGCTATCCCAAAGATCACGACCATGGTCCTCTACTCATCCGGGTAAGTCACGTACATCCTGCCTCTTTCCTCATCATATTCCCACTGGAGCTGGGTAAGATCATCCTGCACATACTCATCTGTACCTGTACCTGGAGGGTTGTAGTAATCTGTGAGCCACAAGGACTCAGCAATCAAGCGCCCGGGTATCGAGACTATTCAAGCGTAAAGGTTGTGATGGGGTATGTGTTTAGTTTGCAGCAGCACTAAGCATATATGGTGGCTAACTTACGGAACATGAAAATAAATATGAGTGGCCTACGATGAACGATCGAATCTAGTTTGATCTCTATGAGATCCTGAACACATACTTACGTCAATCATAACCCCACCGTGTTCTCTCTCGGATCATGTTCATGAGTAGAGACGATCACGGTTACTCACATAGTTGGTGTGTTTTAATTAGAGTTTACTTCAAGTTTACTATAACCGGGTTTTAAACAAATATCCAAGTTGTCACATAACCACGGGCACGGCTTCTCGAAAAGATTTAACCCTGTAGGGGTGCTCCAACTAGTCCATCATAAATAACCACACTCTGCGGGAATAGCCTCGACAACGGACCTCGTGGTCATCATAGGTAATTCCAAAGGAATTCCAACACCTCGAGAAAACCCCGAAGAAAGTCAGACTCCACACGCAAGACACTCGATAAAGGTAAAACAAATCCAGCAAGACCATTCGACATGTCGACGAACCCGATAAGAGCCGTGTATCTCATTCTCAGGACACGACGGATAAGCTAGTGTACGGTGGCCTGATAGAAATCTCCCAAGTTGCCCTGGGTTGGCCCCGCATGGTGCTCTAGTTTGGACCAACACTCATGAGGAGCACTGGCCCGGGGGTTGATTAATTATCCACGGGTTTGCAAGGCCCTATGCAAATTTTATTAAGTTGTTAAGCAAATGTAGTACCAATGTTGGGTCTTGCCAGACAAGTTTTAATCTCAACCGAATAAACAAGGGGGTCCCCATAACAACCCCGAGCGTGTTAGGAGCGCAAAATATGGAAAACATAACACCGGTAACAAGAACTATGACGGTAACAGCGGAACAAAACACCTAGCATAAGGCCAAGCCTTCCACCAATACCAAGATATATATGTGCATTAAATTAAATAACATATAATATTGTGATATCCAAATCCATGTTATCACATGGAACAACCTGCACCTACAACTAAGAACGCTATAAGAGGGGCTGAGCAGCGGTAACTTAGCCAATCAAAGGTTTGCTAGGATGTGGAGGGTTAGAGGCTTTCATGGCATTTAGGAGGCTGATATTCAAGTGGTAGGTAGCGCAATTGTAACGGTAAGAGCGAGAAACTAGCAAGCGAAAATAGTATCGGGATCCGGGTACGATCATCTTGTCTGTTGGTTCTTCAGTGGAACAAGTAGCGGGATCCTCATAGTATTACTCTCCTGGGTCCTCGTACTCAGTTTCAATACTCGCGTCTACCCAAGAGAAACAACAATAATAAACATCCAACCAAGGTGCAATGCACAAACAAGATGATGCATGATCCATTTAGAAGAATTTAACATGGCAATCCAAAACTAGTCATGTTTCACATGCAAAGTTTGTTTATAAATGATTCTGGACAGAACCTCATGTTAAGTTATTTAAACATGCATGAACATGGCAAATATGGATGCAGCATGCAAAATCGATAGAAATGCATATAAAGAAATCAAGAAACGGAGTTACGGTTCTCACTATACGCTCACGACAAGGTACGAAGGCAAAAACACAAGACAACAAAGCCATGGGCTACTTCTTGGCATTCCAAGGTAGCCATTGGTTACGCAATGAAAAACCAACCACCATAGACTCAAAGTTCAATCAATTCCATGGAGTATAGCTCCCACAAGTCACAAAACAATAAAACAAACAATCTGTCACAAAACAGCAACATAGTAACTTACACAGCCCACATCTTGAGCTACAGGAACCCTACAGCCACTAACAAGATATTGACAAAAACTACATAATAAATTCATCAACTTATCCAACTACACAATCTGCATAGGAGGCCCACATCAATAAGCATGAAGCTATCAAGTTGACAAGATGAAACAGTTTTCTGGAACTTAGTGAAATTAACCGTTTTCTGGAATCTGAGTTAATAAAGTAGCAAGTTTACAGCATTAGTTAAATATGTTAGGGAGCACCTCTTGGCATGAAAATTAACAGGATGGTAGTAGACAATATCTACTTCAAAACACTAGCACTGAGCATGCTCAAATTCTCAACACATCACAAGATACCAACCACTCTACATGGCATAAAAATAACAGCAGATTCTCAGACTTGGTAATTTTTAGCATGCCGAAACAGAAACATTAAGTTGGCTACTTAACAGCATGGTTCCCACTTATATGGATGATTCTTATGTTAAACAAAAATATCGCGTCATAATAGATATATAACACTAGCACTTCCTAGTTGGCAGATGCCCCAAAGCAAGCATGGATTAAATCATGCAAAAATGACAAAGTAGCATCACAGCTAAAATGATAGTTTTATAAACTTGCTTAAAAGTGAAATCTGAAAGCAACAATGGATTCGTTGGCTCTTTCTACCCCAAAAACATGTGTCTTAATCATATGTTCATGTGAAACAACATGGCACAAATAAGATAGCAAAACAACCACCTATTCTCATAAGTGATACATAGCTCCAATGGAACAGGGGCATAAATGATCATAACCAGATTTGTAACTTAGTTAGAGATGGAAATGAGCTAACAAATTACAAACAAGAATATATGCAACAAGGGGTATATCAAGTGGGGAAACCCACTGGTCCCCACATCCACACATACACTCTACACACACACACTACAAGCAAGCACACACACATGCCCTATATATGTCCAAGGCATATGAGCACCAACACTCATGAACATACCATCCAAGAAAAGGGGGGTGTTCATCCTCACACACACACATGCACCATGTATGCATAAGCATATGTCACACACACACTCACTCTCACAAGTGCACTAGGCACATACACTCTCAAACACTCATGCCCATGTATATGGGTGGTCATTCACACACATATGCCCACATATATGCACAATGCATATATGCACATGCATATGTGTATGGTAACACACACACACACTCCCACAAACACACATGCATAACACTCACACTACATGTGTGCAAACTGACACACATACACACACAAGCATATACACCTAGGTACATACTCACATGCACATACACACACTCACAAACCACACTTACACATGCATATGTATGCACCACACTAAGTGTCACACACACACCCACATACACATCACATACATACACACATATACATCTATATATATATGCAAAGCACACACACATACACTCAAATATAACAGAAAAGAAAAACCCAACATGCTGGTTTTTGTATCTACACACACATATGCAATGCAATGGAAGAAAACAAGAGGAAAACAAAAAAAGAAAACAAAAATAAAAATGGGGAGGGGTTCGGAATCGAACCCATAACCTCCTGGTTGCTTCCCCTGGCACCTACCACTCTGCTATCGACCGTAACGTTAACAAAGGAGGGCTCGGTTGCACTAGTACTAACACACGCGCTGACCAACTCTGACGAAACTGAACCCGAACCGCACATGCACGGCGACAGAGCAACGGCGGCGACCAACGGCAAACCACGGCGGATCCGGCAACGCAAAAGGGCACACACCAAGAGGGAACTATCAGGGCTCCATTCCCCTACTCATCTTGCGATGAGGAAGGAGGCGAGCTCAAGCGCGCGCCTTGCAGACGGCGGCGACAGACAACGGCGGCAACTACACGGCAGCCTACACGGGGAAGAAGGAGCTGTGGGGACCGGCTGCTCACCGAGGGGAAGGCGACGACGAGCCGATCGAAATGAAGACGCCGGAGGGGTCAGGGATGCGGCGACGATGAAGAGGAAGGAGCCGGCAACAACCTACTCCTTGCGGGCGATGGTGACGCCAATTAACACCGCAGGGAGGTGCTCCTCACCTCCTAGCGGTCGGGATGGAAAGCGGGGAGAACCCCCAAGCCCCACGCCATCACCACCTTGGACGGGACCCACCGGAGACGCGGCGACGGCGGCGACGATGACCGGCGCACTCTCTGAACCTCATGGATTTCCTTACCTGGCAGGAAGGAAGAAGAGAGGAGGGAGAGAGATGAAGGAGGAGATGGGAGCTGCGGCGGCGGCGGAGAGGAGAGGAACCCTAGCCGAGGTGGCACGCATGCCGAGGGGAGGCTAAATAGCCACTGGCTGACGGCGACAGCGACAGAAAAGGCAGACGGCGGAGGGAGCTCTCTCTCTAAACCTGACGGCAACGACAGACAGGGGCAGGTGACCGTTCTCCCAAGCGGGCTGGGCCGCGCTTGGGAGGCAGGCCCACTCTGCTCTCTCTCTCACATTAAAAAAACAGAGAAGTTTTATCTTTTTAAAACAACACAACACAAAGGAAAAAGAACCAGAGATAAAATAAAGGAGTTTTTGGGCAAACAAAAATACCTTTGTAAAGAAAGCAAGATGCCCCATTTAATAAAAATATTAAGTTGAATTTTTGGACAAGTAGTTTTAAATATTTTTAAAATAACAGCTCCTGTTATTTTAATACCACAAATGCATAAAGCTCAAAACAATAAAAGACCAACACACTCACTCTTAAAACATATTAGGCTAGCACTTGAACATTTTTAAATAATTTAAATGACAACTTAATTTTGACTATAAAATAACATGGGAATAAAGCATTAGGTTGGGGTTTTTGTTGAAAAGAGAAGAGAGGGGAAGGAGGAGAGTTGCACACCAACACTTCACCACACTCAAACCACATCACAACACTCACATACATGGTCACTTCACAACATGGCATGACATGATGGATGCATGATGCATGATGCATGGATGCAAGAACAAGACATGGATGACAAGTTGCAAAACATCATTAAGCTCATGGCACAAGGTTCATACAAGAGATTACATGCCATAAAAGGTAGGGACAACACTTGGGCTATCACAGTGTACCACATGAAGAATACTGCTGCAGGAGCTGAGAGAGAGCAAGGACTTGAACTGATTGACACTAACATCAAATTGCAACAGCTAAAGAAACAGTATCAGGATTCATTAGTGTTGAATTTGTTAGTGAGGGCAGCATCACCTGTCAGTTCAGGATTAGTTAGAGAGAGCGGTATTAATCAGAGAGTAGATGATTTGGCTACAATCTTATATCAACCACATGTTGTGTATGATCTCAGTGATCCAGGTATTCTAGCTGTTGATGATAATGGTGTAGTTTTCCACAGTCAGGACAACAACAGTAGTAGCATGCAACCTACTCAACATGCTGCTATGTGCACACAAGAGACTAGAAATGTCACTAAGGGGAAGCTGAAAGTTGTGTTTGAGGAAGAGGATCAGGAGGCATATAATAGCACTGATAAGGAGAATGCATATAATAGTGATAACAACCCTTTTAGCCTGGAGAATTACAAAATTCCTGATGCAGAGTATGAATATGAAGATGAAGATGAAGCTTCAGATGAAGAATCAGAAGAGGAGAACTTACATTATGAGGGTGAAACTGATGTTGAGGACTTGTTTGAGGAGGACGAGGAGGAGGAGGTGAATTGTGTTTCAGTTGAAGAACCACCCATACAGCAACCTGCAAGGAAGAGGCAGAAGCTACCAGTTAGGAGAGGTCTGACAACTAGGTCACACTCTAATGTTCTAGAGGAGGTGCAACCTGATTTCGTTCCTTCATTAGATGAGGAAGATCATGGGCTGTTGTTTGACTATGAGGATGATGGATATGAGGAACCAGCATTTGTCCTAAAACTGCAAGAAAAGTAGGGCCAAGAAAATAAAACCTAGGATATGGTACAATGAAAAACTTGAGCAACCACATCAGCAATTGTGTTTGTACATGTGCTTTAAGAATCAGCGGCAATTCAGAGAAGCATTGTTGAGCTTGCAGATTACACAGGCAAGGAATTTCAGGTACCACAGAAACTCAGACAAAAAGATAATTGCCCAATGCAAAAATGAGAAGTGCCATTTTTTCATAGTTGCTGCAGTGACCAAAGGGGAAAAGACATTTGCTATTAAGAAGATGAGGCTACAACACACTTGTCCTAGCAGTACAGAGTCTTCTAGGGTTAGTGCTAAATGGCTTGTAAAGACATATGAGTCACTATTCAGATCTGATCCAAGCACTAGTATAGCAACTATGACTGACAACTGCCAAGAGAAGTATGGTGTTGATGTGCCCAGGCACATGGCCTATAGGGCTAAGAACCTTGCTGTGGAAGCTGTATTAGGAGAGCACAAGTTGCAGTATCCTAGGCTGAGGGACTATGCTCAAACCATCATGGACACAAACCCTAGAAGTAGAGTTCTTGTGACAACAGTAACTCCAAGACCTACAACAAAAAGGCCACATCCTGGACCAAGGTTTCATGCTATGTTCTTCTGCATAAATGGAGCAAGAGAGGGATTTCTCAATGGATGCAGACCATTCATTGATTAGTAACATTTTTATTTCATTTAATATAGAATGTTTGTAGATCACACTTGTGAATGATGGGTGCTTTTTTGTAAAATTAGGTGTTGATGGGTGTTTTATTAAGCTGAGTACTGGTGCTCAAATCCTAGCTGCCACTGGGAGAGATGGAAATAACAACATATTTCCACTGGCATTTGCTATAGTTGGACAGGAGGACACATCAAATTGGTGTTGGTTTCTACACCAGCTCAAGATATGTATTGGAGGTGAATATGGGAAATATGGGCCTTACACAATCATGTCTGGTAGACAGAAGGTATGCATTCATGTCCCTCTGTTTATATTTTTGTTATACCAGCAATACTACAGTAGCTTAGTATGTTATATTATTGGAACAGGGGCTACTAAATGCAGTAAATCAAGTTTTTCCAAACTGCCATCAAAGATTTTGCCTTAGACACCTATATGCAAATTTCCAAAATGCTGGGTTTAGGGGGGAAGATCTCAAGAAATGCATGGATAATGCCAGCTATGCTTATAACCAACACAAGTTTAACATTAAAATGAATGATCTGAAAAATGAGAGTGAGGAAGCTTGGAAGTGGTTGAGTGGAATACCAAAACACACATGGGCTAGACATGCATTTGACACTAACTGCAAGACAGACCTGGTTGTTAACAACTTGTCAGAGGTGTTCAATAAGTACATATTAGATTTTAGGAAAAAACCTATTAGGACTATGGTTGATGGCATTAAGGACAAGCAGATGGTGAGGTGGCATAGGAATAGAGAGAGAGGAAAAGCAGCTATGTGGGAGATCACACCTCATTATGCTGAGAAGTTAGAGATGGAAAAGGAGAGGGCAAGATTTTGCAAACCAATTCAAGTTGGTGTTAATCTATGGCAAGTGACAAGTGGGCAGCAAACACATCCAGTTGGTAGATCACATCATGCTTCAAGATTTGCCAGGGGGAGAAGTTCTGCTACTACAAGCTCTCAAATACCATTCTCTGCCCCAAGAGCTTCAACCTATGGTGCTTCAACTTCTGGTGCTCCTCCTACTGCTGGTGGCCCAAGAAACCATTCTGGATGGATGGCTTATTTTAGTTCCAGTGGGAACATATGATTACAATCCTTGTTTGTGAACCCTTCTGTTGTTGGGTACTGAACCCTACCTTGTAATGAACATCTATGTATGCTACTGAACCCTACTATTGTTGGCTACTTATTATGATATATGGTATGTCGTGTGATGTGTTTGATATATGGTATTTGATATTTCATACTTCATATGTTTCCAACCAATTCTTAAACATCATAGTATAGATAGGCATAATCTAGCTAGATTCAGACAACATACTTAATATATTCTAGCAATATAATTCAAAGATTCCAACCACATACTTAATAGAATCCAGCAACATACTTAATAGATTCTTACATAATTCCAGCAACATACTTAATAGATTCTTACATAATTCCAGCTTAGGGTCAATAGTACACATCCATAGATTACATATACTACTTCTAAACAACAACACAATTCCCAAAAGCAATGGATGTTCCTCTCCTCTGCCCTTAGCTCTACATCTTCTTCATTCTGCCAAGATATGTTGGATCCCCTTCAGCTTCCGACTGTTCCTCTCCTCTGCCCTTAGCAAATCAGCAATTTGCAGTTTTAGTTCAGCCCTGCCTACAGTGAGCTTGTCATGGCCCTTCTTCAAATCAGCAATGTGAAGTTTCAACTTTGAGTTCTCTTGGGTGAGCTTTTCCTCGGACTTGTTTAGTTCATCAACCTGCAACTGCAATTTCATACTAGATTCACACAGCTACTGTTTCTCCTTCATATGGTTGAGCTTAAGGTTCCTGATGACATTCCCTTGAGCTTCTGTCAGGTTCATCGGCACTTTATACTTCTCTTGCAGCTTAAATATCTCTGCTTCTTTCTTCTCCATCTCTGTCTTCATATCAGATACAACTGAGTTGGCAACCTGAGCATCCTTCACCTTAGCATTCAAATAGCTGAAACCAACCATCCTTTCCTCTTGAGCATGGAATAGTTGATGCACATCTTCAACCAATTTGTCATAGTTGCCCTCTAACTTGTTTTTCTCCTCTGTCAAATGGTGAATACTGAGTGACTTCTCAAGGTTATCCTTGGTCCTATCACTCCTGTTGTCTTCATACATCTCCCATAGCTTCAACAAAGCATTCTGCAGTGTAGGAGGTCATTCTAGGTCAATCCATTGCACAAAACCACAGTTGTCAGACTCCTGCAATGTAAACAACATATTTGATTATAAGTAAATAGTGAGAGCTACCAATTAACAACAATGAACAATCATTTAGCTAATTAAATATGCATTGAAAGCATCATCAACCAGACAAACAAGTACACACTCACATGATGTCTAATTATACAAACACACAAACTTGATATGCTAATAATTGACTAATAGACCTGCCAAGTACTCCAACATTAACTATGGACTGGACCATGTGCTTTCTATAGTTCTAAATAGAAAAGGTTAAATCTGACTAACCTTATTAGGACACATTAAGAACCTTCTTCCCGTCTCAAATCCCTCAAATGCCACACGCCTCTCAGCTGCCAGACCATGCTGCTCGCAAGGAACCAAAGGGTCTTTCTCAATGCCCATGTAGTCCTGGTCAACAATGCTAGCAGGGACCTAAAGGAGCAACAATCCACCGAAGCAAATTAGGAAATCGACCAAGAACACGAACCCTAACCCTAACCCTAGTTCAGCAACTAACCTGGTACTGCATGCCGTCGGAGGAGGAGCTGAAGTACAACAGGCTGGAGAGGTCGTTGCTGCTCCCGTCCTCGTACACCATGGCGCAACGACGGCGACGGACGTGTGGGCGGATGACGACGAATCGGAGGAGTGAGGGAGAGAGGTAGAGGAGGAGGAGAGAATGGGTTCGTCAAGGGTGGGGAGGTGGGGGCGGCTCGGTTGGACCGGCCGGTTTAATTCCGACTGAGCCCGCCTCGTCCCAGCGCACCGGTTCAGACAACGTGGCAACTGACGAGTGGGCCAGGCATGTCAGATACACAGTCAATACGAGATTATACGACTGTCAGACCTATTTATAACAATTAAGACGAAAGCTGATACAAATGTGGTATGTTCATGCAATTAACTCTCCTTGCCTGGATAGGATGGTCACCCGTTGTAGGGTAGCTTGCAGCAATACGGTCGAAGAAGAATGTGTTGGCAGCAGCAAGCTGATACGATTAGGGGTTTGACGTGTGGATCGATCGTCAGTTCGTCACGTCAACTCATCTCGCGGAGGCGGTTGTTCTCACGCTATCGATCTCTATAGACTCGAACCTGCTGCTGCTGCCGGCTGATTTGGATGGTTAATCGTGTAGTAATGTGCCGACGAAGGAAATTAAGGTGTGAGAGGCGCGCAGGGCCTGCATACATTGATACCTATAGCTCGCGGGCACGTAGTAGCTAGGTTGTAGCAACGCAGGGAATAAACGAGATCGAATATGTACATCTGGAAGAAAAAAAAATACTCTACTCGCTTAGAAAGTTTTTTTCTTTTAGCTTGGAAAGTTATGTGTCTGAATTTTTTTAATTTTTTTTCTGCGAAAGTTATGTGTCTGAATTGTACCCAATTATACAGTTAGTGTGTGAATTTTTGGTTGATTGTTTACTAATGTTTGTGCCCAAGGAAATACTACTACTATATATATACAGCTGAGATGACACAAGTATATACAGCCGAGACGACACAAATGGCCTCGTTTTGTTTTTCGGTGTGGCCTGGCTGCTGCCATACTGTGTCAAGACGATCACAACACGACTATACCCGAGCGGAACCAAACACGCCGTACAGATTACCGCGGTTAATTTCAAGATCTGCACGCCTTCCGCCGCCTCCGTAAAGATCGGATGCGAAGGTACGCCCGTGTATAAATTGTCAGCCGGGCGGTAGAATCTTCTGATATTGCTACCACTTTCACCGACCGGGTAAGATCGTGCTCCAGGCGCAGACACGAGACATGTCCATGCGTCGCCGTTGTGTTCTCAAAAGAAAAGCGTCGCCCGTTGCATTTCGTAAAGCAGATTCGTGCTGCCATAGCTTGAGGTATGGCTGCCGAGGACTTTGGCCGGTTCCCCGGCTTGTTTCCGCTGATTTTTCGTGTCCACGACGCGACTTTCACCCACGAGGCCGGTGCAGCCACCATGGTGGTGCGGACTTCCATTTACATCCCAAATGCGCCCCATCTATTCACCGAATCCAGATATTAGGTTCCACTCATCTCATTCTCACACCACCATGGTGGCTGAAGGAGACAGGGGGAACCAGCACAAGGGCGGCAGAAGATTGGTTAGCGTAGACTGGATATGGGAGAGGACTAGAGGAGAAAAGGAAGAGAGTATCTCGTAAAAAACTATCACTCGGTGAAAACTTCGAAACTCCAATACAGGCCATTGGATCTGCGTTCTAAGGGCTGGGTCATCCACGTACCATTCCGTGTATTTCGCAAGGGAAAAAAAACACGAGTTGTGTATTACAATAGCTAGCCCTAAGGTGCTTACATGCGAAAACACGAGGTTCAATCAGCAGCCCAAATTCCAGATCCAACGGTCCAAGTCTGGGTTTCCAAGTTCCTCGGAGGAGAGGAGACGGCAGTTGTCTCTCAGGGCACTTAAATGCAGAAGAAATGACTGCTGCATATTCCAGCTCAGTAATTAGCTGAATGTGACTCTAGAGTATTGAATACAGAAGTTTTACAGTAACCTATACTAGTAGTGCACTAAGCTTTTCGTCCTCGACACAACATAGTAGTAATAGGAAAACTACATCAGAACAGTACTCAATCCGTTGTATCAGACTCAGGAAAGTTCAGAAATCACTCTCTCGCACTTCTCCTCAAGGATCTTCACGGCCTCTGTGAAGAGCACCTCTGGGGGTAGAGCTCCGGTGGACTCGATTGTAACTAAACCAGCAGAAACAAGCAGCAAGAGAAATGGTGATTAGCAGCAGGCTACAAGAATCGGAACCATTATAATCAGATCATTTGCTACTTACAGATGAAGTGGTCTCTAACTCGCCGTAGCTCTACTTGATCAGCAGTCAGTCTAACACATTCCCTGCAAAGGGTGCATGCTCTTGGCTTTGCAACAACTGCTCTCTTCTTCCCTGAACATGGGCAGAAAAGGGGTTATACGATTCGGGCGAGAACGCAGCTTGGAGAACTAAAGACGCTACATATGGGTGCCTATAAACAATAAGGACATTTTCCATGTTGACACCACATGGGCAATCTAATAGCTTATTTGAACTTTAAACCAATTTGTTCTGATATTAATTAGTGCAAAATGAATGTTGAGGTTTTTTGGCATGTTAGAAATGCTTCAAAAAAACATCTTAGTGACCTAAACTTTAGGAATTAGGGTCCAGTGGGTGCTCCAGCCCTAGTTAAATGCCAACATAAATGGAGTCAAGTGCTCGTAAGCATTGAAATAAACTGGAACTGGTCAGACAGGCCAACCATAGCAGGAGTTATGGACACTAAAGACAACTTGGGACTGCTGGGTTGAAGTTAACCTTCAGAAGATACCTCTGGAGTTGAATTGAACTAGAAATTGTGGATCAAGTTAGTTGACCTATATAAAGGACTAGAGTGTAACCATTTTAGTCAAGCAATTAATAAACAGAAGTTCCAATAAGCCTCAGGGACAAGCCCTGCCACTGGATTACAGAGCACGGTCTTTTTGGAACATTATCCCCAATTTACCCATCGTGAACAAAAATCCATAACAACTTGGTGTCAAGCCAATTGCTGCTCTGCAATGAGAGTACTCATGTGTTCATTCCTGCACTTCGGAAGATTTCCTGGCTACCTAGAATCCATATAATTTTGCAGGTGCTTTCTAATAAAAACTTAGCCAAAATGTGAGTGTGTAGCATGTTTTTTTTTCTTTTTGCTTCGAGTCCCAAAGTATTAATCACCTGTAGTGTGGCATTGCCAAATTATGGGGGAGTGAGCTTCTGAATTGGTTGGAAAGATACGGGTATGAACTATGATTGAATTGCTAGTCCCTGTTTGGTGATTCCAAACTTACAACTATGAATATTATTTCTTCAGCAGTGATGCGATTTGCATGGAAACTGAGAAATTATTCAGTATTCCCAAAGATTGCTGCTTCCGGATGCAGGTACCATGATAGAGATAGAGAGAGGATCAAGTGTCAGGAGATTGTTGTGCTGGGGCTATACGTTACAACTTATTGGAACTTTGGAGACATCAATGGAGTTACTGAAAGCTAGCTGGCGTCGTAGGAAAGGAAATGCTCAAGGGAGATGTAGTGGCCCTGGAAGAACTGAGAGACCATGTCACCCTGTCACCCTGCACGTGCGATGATGGTTATTTGCAGGAACAATGGAATGTTTGTGTACTGTGGGCGTCATAGTTAAGGAAATGCTCAAGGTAGATGTGGTGACCATGGAAGAACTGAGAGACCCTGCACGTGCTGTGATGGTTATTTGCAGCAACAATGGAATGTTTGTGTACTGTATTTTCGTTTCTTTAGAGCTAGTGGTGCCAGGACTCTAGTGGCTGTAATGATCTACTCCCTCCGTTCCTAATGTAAGTCTTTTTAGAGATTTCACTATAAGACTACATACGGATGTATATAGACATATTTTAGAGTGTAGATTCACTCATTTTGCTCTGTATGTAGTCTCCTAGTGAAATCTCTAAAAAGACTTATATTTAGGAACGGAGGGAGTAGTAGTCATGGAGGTTGTGTCCATCTTCAGGGTGGTAGTGGTATAAACAGATCAAACTCTGCAGTTGGTTATATCTTCCATTTTCAATGGATATGAAACTAGGCCTAGGACTTTTTATTTGTAAATAAAATACTCCCTCCGATCCATATTACTTGACGCGGCTTTAGTACAAAGTTGTGCTAAAATTTAGGCAATATCACAAAATGATGATCTGGTAGACTTGGTGTTGCTAGGATTGACAAACCCCTCACTACTCAGATACAACAGTCAATAAACAAGCACATCAACAGCTACTAAAACTTCTCAGCATCTCAAAACAGGAAGTCAAAGACAGGTTACCATTTCCCAGGTCTTCAATGTCAAAAACATTAACTGGGCATTTTTTCACTAGCTCCTCCGCATCACCATCTTTGATTTCTTTGAGAAGAACAACCTACATGATAACATAACAATCAGCAGTGGAGAGAAACAACTGCAGTTACTCGGCATTTAATTACTCAAAGTGCAATAACAAGAATCTTACCTCAGGGAGCATCCTGTACCAGGCTGTAGCAACTGGAGACCACTTCGCGTGAACTTTCCCCACTCCCTTAACAGCGTGTGCCTCAAGCTCAATAGCCTGAAATAGAAAAAAAAATATTAGAACACATGATGTTGACTTTTAACACAAACGGCACTCCTTAAAAATGCGTACAAGAATTTTTAAGTAGCGTCAAAATTCTATTAGGCATGCACTGACTACATAAACTTAGGCTTGATTATTTAAATCACGACAAGAAGTTATTAATCTAAATGAAGGCAAAACAGGTTACAACTTCGAATTGACTGTAAGCTTTCTTTGTACCATGTGGACTGAAGAAAACACTTCAAACCAAATACCACGAACAAAAGGACATAAGATAAAACTACCAGCTAATGGTATCAAGCAATATAACTATTAGTAAGAGAATAACCTGTCCTGGCCCAAGCCTGGCAATTGTTATGTCTTTATACTTCACACCGAGAGGCCTTTCAGAGGTTTTCTGTTGGCTTTGACCAAAGGATGTGTAGGTCCTCTGATTGTCCCCAGATTGCGCAGGAGATGACATAGTTAATTGGCTACCTTCTGGCAACCACTCCAATTGACCAGACTTAACTGCGAGTCAAGAAAGCTGTAAGCAATTGTATACTGCTAAAGCCCAACCATATCACATGAATAAAACTGGATAATGCTAACAGTATAGAGGAACAACAACAAGCTAACTAAACTGAAATGTCTAATTAATCATTGACATAAGATACAGTTATTTAGCGAAGTACTCCCTCCGTCCCATAATATAAGAGCATTTTTAACACTACACTAGTGTCAAAAACGCTCTTATATTATGGGACGGAGGGAGTAACTTCTTTATGATTGATTAAGATAAGAGATTACGAGATTGGGCACTACATGACTTTTAAGTCGAACAATGTTACAAGAATGGACATAAGCTTTAGTACAGTACCAAAAACCGAATATCCACTATTTGAATCATCATTCTAATACATATCAGCAAAATAGGTTCGCTTAGGTCCTTTAGGTTGTACACAAGATATTCACAAAGTATAAGGCAAATATGCATTTAGTTTCAAAAGCAATGAACAGAAATGATACAGAAGAATAAGGGGCTGATTATAGATGAAGAAATAATTTGTTGACCATATACAGTTGAAGGGAAAAATTTCCAACAAGAAAATGGTAAGATGATTGGAAAGTGCCATAGGGCCCAGCTTGCAGGCAAAGAATATATACCTGTAAGCCTTTGGGAACCCTTTTCACATGAAACATGCAGTTTGTACACAATAGTGTTCCTTTCATTTGGGACATCATCTACAAGAGAAAAGAAAAGCATAAGCTGGATGCAACCACGTTTATGAATATGAAACTGCAGAAATTTATGACACTGACCAGAGATATAATCAAAAAGCCTTGGATCAGCATCAAGTGGAATAAGGCCTAGTCGGTGTGAAAGGACCTCATCTGCTATAACCGAGGTATTGTCAACCATGAAGACTTTCTCAATGGCCATTGTAGGAACCTATGAATTAATATTACACAATATACATATATAACACTAGTTATTAAACAGGAAACATATTGGAATACCTAGCAAATAGTTTTTGAGATGGTGCAGATTACAACAATGTGCATACCTCTGCAATGAGGATTCTCCGGAAAGCATTAGCTATTGATGCATCAACACCAATGATATCAAACTCCATATCCTCCTCTGTAAGTCGATTTATCTCGATTTTAAAGTTATTGCAGAACTTCTCAACTGAGACGCTAGTATCAACTCCCATAGCAGCAAAAGCACCCGAGTATTGAAACCCTTCCGTCTTTTGGAACATACAAGAGAAAACATACAAAATTAATATATGAGCTATCTGTATAATCATATGGCAACCTTCAATAAAAAAAACAGAATTTTGTTTGCTTAAAAAATGATATGAAGATCATAGATGCCCAATCTGTTCTTAAAGTAGCAACATTTTGCCAGTATAATTGGACAATTATGACACAATATATAGAATACTCCAAAGCTGGAAAAATATGATTTTGGTTTGCAACCAAATTCCAAGTAAATACCTCACCGTGCCGACCTTTTCTATCTAAAATGAGCACAAGTAAAAAAAGCAATGATGTTTAAGAGAACATGTTAAGGCCTTTTTAACAGCAGCCAAATAGCACATCAAAACGGTGATGGAAACCAAAACCACCTTCATTTCAATATATTATATACTAATTGGCCAATTAGATGCTAAGAGAGAACGATATATGTTTCTATGGGAAATTAGGTTATTAAATAAGAAGCCTGCAGTACAGAGGACATGATTCCTGCGAAAAAACTGACGCTACAAACAATTTAAGCGCATAAAACACTGCACACGGGCAAAAAAAGGTGTATGAGAATCACTAAGACGTAAAGAAGCAAAAGAACGGGGTAGGGAGTAGATTGATACATGAGTGGGGGCATCGGCCTTGCAGAGAACACGGGTGCGCTGGAGCTCGAGAAAGGCTGGCAACGAGGATCCATCGGGGTTTTCCATCCCCGTGGGAGTGCGCGAGGCTCGGGGGAGGGGGTGGCGGTCGTGGCCTCGTGGCGGCGGCGCAGCCGGAGATGGGAGAGGACGAGGGCACGAGGGGGCTGGGGAGGGGGGGTGAGAGAGAGACTGGGCGAATATACAAGCTTGCTGGGCGCGGCGGCGGCGGCGGGGTGTGGCTCTTCTCTTCGACAGGGAGTAAAACCCTTCTGCGCTCGCTCCGTGGGGCCCGGTGTCAGCTGCCCTGATTGCAGTCTTGGTGTGCCGTGCATGTGCATCCCGTGCTGCTGATGCCCTCATCCACCATACAATCTCGATCCAACGGCTGATGTACCCTCATCTTACATCCTAGTTACTCCCTCCGTTCCTAAATATAAGTCTTTTTTAAACATTTTATCAAGTGACTACATACGAAACGAAATAAATAAATGTACACTCTAAAGTATATTCATATACATCCGTATGTAGTTCCTAATAAAACCTTTTAAAAAACTTATATTTAAAAACGAGGAAGTATTTCACGAAATTCGTTTAGTTCAAGAAAAAACACTTCTTGGACTGTAAAATGAGGGATATAGTTGTCATTGAATGAAGATCGCACGGTGAATGAGAGGGCTAAAGCAACACTAGTAGAGTCGTCACATTTACGATGGTCATAATGCATATAGAGCCACTCTATACGTGTGTGTCTATATATACACCGTCAACATGCAAACACAAGATCATGCAAACACATATATCAGCCCCATCTTTTTTTCTCTCGTTTTCTCATTCAAACACTTAGGTTCCCTGTAAAAATAAATGATTGACACGTCAATCGATCATGGTCGTAATTTTAGAGAAGTTGCAAGAACAAACATACTAATCAGTGACATGTCAAATCACGTCGTGTTGTTGTGTACACCAGCCTTCCCGACAGAGTGTGCACCATCCCCTCCTCCTCTCGTGTGTGTATTGTGCTCTTCTTCGAGGTTCCACAAATGGATGATGATATCTCGCGCCTTCTCTCAAAATTCTCGAGGCTCCGAATCCATTTGTGCTCACATACATTGTGATGGATTGATTTTGGTCTTGTAGGCGGGCATCTATTACCTGATCTGCCTTAATTTGAAGCCTACTCCACTCCATCCCCGCCTTAAGTTGGAGCATCTTCTTCTGAATGTCTAGTCGGCATTGTTTGCTCTCTTCCATAGCCTCCTATCTCGCATTCTTCTCTTCATGCTTCTTCTCCTCCAACTCAAGCTTTTATTGCTTCCTTTTCTCGGCCTACTTGTTTCTTGCCCTCATCAACTTATCGATGAGGGGATCTTTTTTTTAAGAAAAAAATCATCGATCTTGTTTTTTGGTATCCATCTCTTTTTCTATCTTGAGCTCCTCCTTTCCTCTCTTCACCCCCTCGGCCGACCAGTGCTAGCCGCCGGAATGGTACTTCTAGGCACATTTTTCATTTCCTCTCCATCAACAACATCCCCGTCGTCTCCCGTCTCCGAAGAAGAATTGGTGCTCTTCATAGATTATGGATTGTCGTCTGCATACCTCATCTTCCACTTCTCATGCTCTTCCGACAAATCCCAACAATAATGTAGGAGGCGGGAACGGTTTGCCCTTCAACTTGGCCATTTTTTTGTATCTCTCTTGAGCTATCTTGTCATAAAACATCCCAATGCACAAATTGATGAGAATACTCAAAGTAACGGAAAATATAGCAATAAGAAAAAACAAAAATGCTTACATATTAAGCACACTTTTGCTTTGGTACACTCTCTTAATCAAATCAACGTGGAGATTAAAACATACCCCTTCAGCCAAGTATTTGTGTGACTTAAACATATAGTACATTGACATAGTTTGTTCGTTGACTTAAACGACGATGATGCGCCCTCGAAATCAACATCGAATCATCGTTGTTGAGTGTCAATTCTCCCCAGTTGAGCATATCACCACCAAATCACAAACATTGCACATTTGCCCCAAAAAAATGCATGGTCACCTCACATTCAATCGAATAAAACCCTAATACACGACAAAGATGTTCTTTTTACTTCATCGTCGTTGCTAATCCAGCTCGCGATTTGGAAACCGCCCTCAAACCCTCAAACCCTCAAAAATAACCGTTTTTTACGGGTTGGAACGAAAAAATCGCAAAGACTAGAACCCCTAAACCCCTAAACCCGTAAAAAAATAAGGGCTGGAGGCCGGGTCGCTCTCCCAACCTCTAAAAGTGAGGGTTGGAGAGGGGAAACGACCCCGACCTCTATTCCTCCGCTGTGAAATCGCGGGAGGGAAAATCAGCTCGCCCTTCCTCCCGTGCCCGCGCAGCCGCCGGTCGCCGCGCGCCATGGAGCCGGCGCCCGCCTCCGTCCTCGCGCCCGCCTCCTCCTTCGCCCCGCCCGTCGCCCCGCCCCCAATCGTTGCGTCGGCCCAGCAGCCGCCCGTCCCGAGCCAGGCGCAGGTGGCATCGATGGTCGCCGCCACCCACGTCGGCGCCAAGTGGCGGCGTGCTGGCCAGCACGTCGTCCCTTCGCAGCCCGCAGTCGCCCTGGCCCCCTTCTCCTTCCTCGCCCCGCCGCAGCCGCCCATCACCAAGCGTCGTCGGAAGACGTCGTCGCTTGGGCCGAAGGGCGCTGCGGCCAAGCTCGCCGCAGGAGGGCCGAAGAAGACCGCGCCCGCGCCCCGGAAGAAGACGACGCCCGCGCCCCGAAAGAAGACCGCGCCCGCGCCCCCAATCGCCGACCCTTCTCCCGCCGTGCACGAGGTGCTCGACGGTATGCCCGCAACGACAACGTCGTTCATGAGACTTCTCCAAGGCGCGGAGGTGGACCTCGGGGCTCCTCCTCTTGAACCCTTTGGGTTTGGTGATAACTTGGAGGAAGAGGGTGATGAGGAGGAGGAAGAGGAAGATGAGGAGGACGTGACCGAGATAGAAGAGGAGGCGTTCGCCGCCATTGCCCGCCTCGCCATGCGCTCGACAAACTATAGCTAGGCCGAAGATATTCTCTTGGTTCGTGCTTGGGCACATGTGGGGATGGATGCAAGCACCGGTACCGATCAAACCGGAAAACGCTATTGGCAACGTATAGAGGACACCTATTGCAAGATCAAGCCGAAGAAGAAAGAGGTGAAGCTTGCACAAGTTGAAGCAAGGCGAGAAGAAGCTAAGCGCAAGGCCGACTTGGAGGAGAGGATGATCAAGATTAAAGAAGCAAAGGCATGGAAAGAACTCATGGTGGAAGAAAGGAGCACATGATGATGTCCAAGAAGGACATGGATGAAGACCAATTGATGTGGTGGAGGGACTACAAGGAGGACATCGCGGAGAGGAAGAGGTTTTTCCGTGGTGCGTCCTCTACTCTTCAAGGTGACACTCCGATGAGTGGTGGTGGCGATGGCGGTGTGGAGGACTCCACCATCGGTGCTTGATGGACGTGGAAGTGGTCTAGGAGATGGCGCCGAGGTGCAACTTTTTGGTGATGGTGCCGATGAGAGGGGGAAGATGATGATTTTGTGATGTAAACTATTAAACCATGCATCAATGATTTTCATTTCCTAGTTTGTTTCAAGGTTGATTGTGTTTTTCTAGTGATAATTATGATATGTCAAATGACAGTTTTAAGGGTTGGGGTTACGGCAAAGACTAAAACCCTCAAACTCAGACCTTATAATGAAATATTCCGTTATAAGGGTTGGGTTTGAGGGTTCTAGTCTTTGTCCTGTTTTTCAACCCTTAAAAGTGCCAAAAAATGCCAATTCTCAACCCTTAAACTGGTTTGAGGGTTTGAGGGCACTACTAGTAGTGATGCTCTTAGCCAGCTATTGGAGGAAGCGGAGAGGACAAAGGCACCGGCAGCGCCCTTCCTCTTCTTCTAATTCGGTTCCTTTGCTCAGGACCGCTGCACTGCGTCCAGGCGAAGGCAAAGGCACCTCCGCTCAAGACTCTTCACGGGTAAGGTAGAGGTCGGTTGTCGGTGGCACAGGAGGCGCAACGGTTGAAGTCGCTGGATCCGACTCCAAAACAACGTCTAGACATAGTCATGTCTATGCGTCGCCGTTGTTTCATAAAGCAGATTCATATACTTTGCTGATTGCCTCCTTGTTTCCACTGCCCCACGACTTCCACCGTGGAGGCCGCCTAAAAGTCCTGCTGGGTATTGGATATCGGGATCACATGATCCATTTTCTAAAAATAATAACTGAAAAAGCACTCATCCAATTTTTCTTTGAAAAGGTCCTGCTTGCTCATGTATATGACTTGATGTCTGTTTCCAGATTTCAAGCTTACCAACCGCAAGTTAGTTTCACAAAATCTAAGATTTTACCATTTCTCTCCACACCATCCAAGCATGGTACTCCCTCCGTCCCAAAATAAATGACTCAAAAATTACTCAATTTTGTATCAACTTTAGTATAAAGTTAAGTGATTTTTGAGTCATTTATTTTGGAACGGAGGGAGTACATGTTAAAGCACGAGTGCCTGATTCACACTTACGGGATCCGCAACAGTGACAACAGATAAAACGAAAAAACCATGCCTCATCATTCGCTGCATAACAGTATGTGGTAACCAAGGTTTTCCAGAAAGAAAGTTACAAAACCTAAACTAAACTACTTAACAAAACTAGCAAATTACATAACAATCTAGAACAGTCACTGGTAAAACTACACAAATCTAAAGCGTCGTCTTGTCCTTCTACACCTGCCGATTCATCATTCCAAGATAACAAACTGGCATTATACCACAAGCACTGGAAAAGCAAGCTGAATCCCAGTCATGTCGTCTGCTTTTTTTTCCTATGCAGTGACCTCACTTGGAAATGTCTTGTGCATACTGGAGGAACATCTTGAAACTTTTTTGTACACCCGAAAATCTTCCTTATGTTGTGTCAGCAAAATACAGGATGGTGAGATAGGACATAAGATAAAATCTTCAGGCACAAGGACTACTCAAACTATAGCCCAGAATTTCTTCCTACAAATCAAGACCTGCTCCAGCCTGTTCTCCTCATTTTCCAGCGTGTGAGTCGTGACATCCCATAAGAACTTTGGTGCGAGATCACTGATTCTTGAGAGAGTGGTATTCTCATCTCTGATAATGATAAATCCCTGTATGGCCAAAATTGTTGCAACACAGAGTGGATTATTCTCTATGAATTAAATTTCTATCACTACATTATCATAGTTGATCTCTGGTATTTGAGAAAGAGAAACACAGAAGCTCATGCGACAAAAAGTATTTCTGAGTGGCGAGAAAGGTAGCTTGCAATTTATACTACATCAGGTACAAATGGCCAATTGTTATAGATTGAGAAACAGGTTGATCAGACCACATACTAGCATATTTCCCTGGACAAATCATTTCTTGCACATGACCGTTTATGACAATTCAATCAGTAATTAAGTGCCCTTGCACAAAACCGTCATAAGGCATGTTCCACCATTTGGGGGAAATTGGCATATACTCCCTCCGTACCAAAATATAAGACGTTTTTGTATTTTGGTACGGAGGTAGTAACTCATATTTTGTTGGTCAAAATACAAGATGGTTGTGTATATAAAAAGGAGAGAGTATATGTCAATATTTACCTGTGGACGAATGATGCGATCTATTTCTAGCATGATATCTTCCAATAAGCAACCTCCTACATGACCTTGATAGTGTGAAAAGAGGTGGAAAGCATGTAGCAAATCATATGACCTAGGATATGTTGAGAATGGCTGACACCTGCAGCATAATGGTTTTTGCTTCAACATAACAAGGGAGATAGATGTTTATATGTTCAGAAGAAATACTAACCAGTCATGGTAAGAACCAATTAACCCCCGGTCATAGATAACAGGCAGTGTGTTGATCGTTGTATTGGGTACTATATTCATAATCCAGACAGGATCAGTGCTTAGTGCCATAGCAAATCCACCATAATTAGCATTCATGTCCATGATATTCCGTATGCTACTCTTTTCAACACCAAGAAATGACCAGTACTTGCGAACCTGGTCCCGCCAGAACTGGTTATTATTCTCAAACTTCTCTGGAGTAACTCCTAGAAAACATATTCCAGAAAAGAGGTTATATTTATACATATGTGCTACAAGATCGAGTCAAAGATCAAACTAGATTTGCCTAAAGGTTATTAGTAAAATTAAAATCACAGATGGTATATCGGTAATTTACAGAATTATTTGTGTGCTATAAGATGTAAGATGTCATAGTTGTGAAATGCGACACCCAAACTATTTTCCTATTACTCAAAATTATTGTCCTGCTCAATAAAGCCTTATGTGAGCAGTAATATCAATAATTCAAGAGTAAGGTCAAGGAATGTCAAATAGGACTCCGCCTCAGGAATGACCCTACCTACGGCTGAACTATTCCAGGGTTGGCAGGCCACTAAGCAGATAAGATAGTTCTTCTCGAGGCCCCCACCGGTGTCTCCGGACTACCTAACGTCGTTGTCAACCGCCACATCCCAGACCGGGAAATCTTAACCCGATTCCCTTCTGGGGTCTATTTGCCAGGTTACCCTTCCCTTATGATTGGCTTGCTAACACTAAGAAAAGGTCAATGTTCAGTGCTCCAAAATGAGACAGCTCTTTAAAAACCTTAATATTTGAAGGGACCAAAAAGAAGACTTTAAACAACAGGCCTACGCTCAGAAGAACTCCAATATGCCACTGACAGTCAGCTAGTTGCAGGTGCCAGAGTCAATAACACTAGAAAATAGGCATACTTGCTTTTTTTTCCGATTTTCAAACATATGTTAAACATAGAGGAATTTGTTTCACTTGAAAATTTTGAGCTCCAGAATGGAACATGGCCCAAACATGCAGAACCAAAACTGGCTCATTCTTTCTCTTTCATAGGCAATGGAAATGGACTGACCTATTATTTCCAAACTCCTCGAATAAAATAAGAGGCGTTCAGGTCTGGAAGGCAGTTTCTGAATCTTCGATTGGTCCGTGTTCAACCGAACACAGTTCATTAATGGAGCTTGCCATGAGAAAGTGTCACTGGGGTCACAGATATTCAGGATCCCCATATCAGCATTTTTCTGTCGGCAAGATTCATCTTCAGGTTTGATCCATATAGCAGTCTGAACATGCTTAGCAATAAGCTTCCAACACATTGATGTTGTGATATTAATTAGCTTCTCCCAAATAATAGGGAAATCTTTATCTTTTCTATAAGCTGGTGGAGCAGAATATACAAAATATCCATTAGGTCGCAAAAGACGATCAACCTCTTTGAGCAATATTCCATCTGCAAAAAAAGAAAGAGCTACTAGTTGAATGGTGTATTTCTGAAGTAGAATTCATAAACAAAGGATCATCATCAGAAGGAACTTTTAGTAGAACAAAAACATCAACGATGAAAGAGGACAAATTTGTATGGGAACCAACTTACTTTTAAGGGCTTGTTACAATAAACTTAACACATGTGAAAACAGAATATAACTAACTAGATCCCACATAAAAACGCTGACACATCTTAAATTTTGAAATTTGCTCAGTAGCTTAGGATAAACATTAAACAGTATGTAAATCTTACCATTTTCATGCCAGTCAACACGACATCGAGAGCAATGAACCATTTCAAATGAATTTCCAGGATACGGTAATTGCTTTGTGGCCAACACAGAGATCATTGCACCAATCCCACGCTCTAAAGCAAACTGGATTTGATTCTCATGGCCATCTTTCGGCGCGAATGACATAGTATGGATATCTAGGGGAAGAAGATAAGCAGAGAAGCTGGCAACACCGCATCCAACATCCAAAACTTGAACAACTCCTGCGGAACGGAGATCACCAGTACTATTGGTTGTCATGTTTCCTAGCCTGCATCGATCCATTACAGAAATTATCTCACTGCAAGATCTTTTGTACAAAGATACAAGAGGGAAGCAACATGAGACTGCTATTATTTGGTGTTTATGCTTCAGGTAGGATGCTTGCTAAAGAGGAACAATATAAGATCAAAGTTGACAATGCTCAGAATTTTGCTACTAGGCATCACACCCAAACATTTATCTACAAGATATTACAAGGATCAGACAATTCCTACAGCCTAAATGTTAAACTACACACCAGGAAATTAGGCAAGCAATCCAAGGTTACCTCTCTATGTATTCTGTTGCACCATGCTTGAAGTGAGTGCCACCTCCAGGAAACCACCAAAGCTTACCATTCTCATGCACCCAATTCTGTCCTCCTTTTACCTCAGAAAGGTGTGAATGGTTCACATTACTGCGCCATACATAGTCCCGACTTGTTGGCCATCTTATCGGTATCTTGTAGTCATTTGGTGGGGGCACCAAACATAATAAGCTCTCCCCTCGTGGAGGGCAATTAGCTTGAAGATCCTCATGCCTAGATCTATCCAGGTTCCTTAAGCTGCTTATATAGCCGGCATCGTGACAAGGAATATACTCGTTGTATTCCAAAGGGCAAACGTGAAGTCCATAATCTGGAACTGAGATTGATGCTGTTCGGTAAGTAACACCAACTTTATTTGTGAACTCTGTAGCATCTGCAAGTGGAAATCAAGCAGGTTTAATCTCTTTGGACGTTCTCATAGTACACTAAGAGTTCAGGATATATGTGCACATGGTACATTTCTGTCGTGAGCTACAATTCAGAGGAGTACAAAAAGCGAATCTAGAACCAGGACAAACTGTCAAAACCAAACTGATATGGTTTTGCGTATGAACTGAAACAAAATATGGCAAGGCCCAGCAGATTTGAGCCTTGCCGGAGACAAGTGCAGCAAACATTGAACCTCTAGTGACAACGTAGGAGCATCTGAGATAACCTGAATAGGAAGCTTAAAGCCGCCGCACGTATTGGGCAGAACTGAACAAATAATTGCGATCCGGCAGTGGATCGGCAGGGGAGGCGTGCTCTGTGACCCGGGAGCAGAGAGTAGATAGGTACCTTGGGGATTGGAGGAACCGGGCGGCCGGGAGCCGGAAGGGGGCAATATGAGCGCGGGGGAGGCGGAGGACTGGAAGAGGGTGCCGGCGTAGAAGGAGGCGGCGACGAGGGCGACGCCCAGCAGGAGCAGCTGCACCGACCGCGGCTCCGCCGACGCCGGCGAACACCACCGCCCCATTATGCTGCTCTCACTCTCACTTCCCCTTCCCCAGCGTCAAGACGATCTCTACTTGGAGGAGATGTGGGGACCGAGTTCATCCCCGCTTCCTTTATTTCTTTTTCCATTAAAAATAGGGTTAAAAATACTTCCTCCCTTTAAAAATTCTTTGAATCTTAGATTTTTGGTAGGACAGGTAATTTAAGGTTTCATTAGGATAAATCTGTGCCTATCACTTAGAAACTAGCGGTGTAACCCGCACATTTGCGTGGCTAGATTTCCTATGCGCGTTTATATCCATACTGGTATTGATATGTTGGTAAGAGGGAACATATTCCAAAAATTCAATACACATTGGTCAACAAAAGCAAAGTAATGCATATATCAGTGAACTCTACTGAGCTTGTTTCATTGTGTTGGTAGTAACGTATTTTGTATGTGACAATAGAAATCATAGGATTGTGTTGCCTGCATGCCATGCTAATCTACATGGAATTTTTTTAATCTTTTCCTTTTCCTCTTCTTCTAATCAATGGGGTTTTGCCTTTTTTCGATGATGGCCCTTTTAAAATTATTTTGTCTTTTACCGACTATTTTTAAAAGACTGTCGAATAACTTATTATATAACGTCAATGTCTATCAGAACTGCCTCCTCATTATTGCGGTTGTATTGTGTAATATCATGTGCAGAGATGCTTCTACTATTCTACACATGCCAATATAGTTTTGCTCTAATTATCTCTATTGCTTAGCCGTGTAATACAATATAAAATTATTCATGTGTATTAATAGAAAATGCCAAATTCGCTGGAACTTTAAATCTTGACATATCTTTGTGTATTTGACAAAGGAACTAAATATTTTTTCTAGTTTGAAACTGATATGTGTATGGTCCTCTTGCAGGGGCCCTTTTGTTTCCTCGAAGAACCACATTGCCTTGTTCCATTACTTATTTTGGGTACTGTAATATTTGAGTTTCGGATTACATGACATTTGGACAAACGTTTAAATCTTATGATTGTGCTAGATGTATATTACATGACATTTGGACAATATCCACTACCCGATGAAGTCTCTTTTTTTCTGAACATGACTTGCATAGAAAGAAAAAAGCTTACAACCACAATATCAATGTCTCTAGATTTCTTTAAATCTAAAACATTCCTCTTTTGTCGTCAAAATCTGAACAGTATAATTGACTCAACGACAACTGATTACATCTTGTTTTCCTTTGTGAATTCGATTGTCTCTCTCTTACTTTCCATGTACAAAAATGGCACGTGATGGTGGCACAGTGAGCTTGAGTCCTAAAATGTTATAAATGTGCATTAGTGGTACTATAATCTCGTTACAATAAGCTCTCAGAATAATGTAGAGAAATTAGTGGTACAGTAAACTCGTAAATTACTTTGTTCAGGACGGTCAAGCCGACCAAACTGGTCTAATTCTGGTTAAGATTGATTTGTCATTCTCTGATTAGGCATGACCTACTACTCCGTTTTCACTTTTTTTTTGTGTGCTTGTGCTTTAGAAGATACCCGAAACAGGTATAGTCTTCTAAACAAACATGTTCGATCATCTTGTAGTTCTCAGTTGCATTTTTTATTCGTGAGTCTCTTTGCATGGAAACCCAAAACAGGTATCGTCTTCTAATTAAACTTGTCCGATCACTATGTAGTTGCTAGTTGCATTTTTTATTTGCGAGTCTCTCTGCATGGAGATTTCCTATGTGTTTTTAAAATATTTTTGTCCTCCATGCATAGGGAAGCCAAATTTTCTCACGCTTAGAAAAAGGATAAATATGACGGATATATCTTAATATCATAAGAAGACAAAAGATGAGCAGAAACATAAATATCTATATATAAGATGATATGTTGTCTAGATCTATCAAGAGAATCAATAGACCAATAAATCAAGAGAAAGTAACATACATAACGTCTAGCTCCATCCTTCTTGGATGTCTAAATGCATCGGGTCTTCCCTTCTTACCCAATTTGATGAATGAATTGGATCCACTCAGCCACTCACGTGATCTGTCGCTAGAGGTCGCCGGCGACAACCATGGGATTGGGAACGTCTAGGTACAGCATCTTGGATGTGTATGTGCATCATGTCTGCTCTACTAACCCTTAAACAAATCAAGTCCTCACTTCTTCCTAAATTTGCATGCAGGGATTAGATACCATCTATCACCGAATGTCATCTGCCACTCGAGGTGGCCAAATGCTCTGGTCTTTTGGATGTGTACGTGCATCAAGTTTTTCCCTTAGTCCTCAATTTACATGCAGAGATTGTATCCACCGGCCGTTGACCTGATCTGGCTCTAGACGTGGCCGCCGGGCTGCTTGCGATCCGAACGGGAGATGCCGCAAGATGATACCATATATTGCTTGCGTTGCGTTGATAACTAAATCTCAACCATTACATAATACGTCCTCCCAGCCTATTAATCTATTCCAATCGTAGGGGCTTCTTGAACGTGTCCTAGTATTATTTTTTTGAAGGAAAAACGTGTCCTAGTAGGACATGACTTGTTTGTTACCGTGTAGATACGTGACAGGTTAGCCCTATTTATAAGTTTCGTTGTTGCACACTTGAAAGTGTCCAATACAATAGTATAATCTGGTTGTACATGGGACCTGGCCGTGTGATGGGTCTGTTTGATTTTTTTTAGAATCCCGTGTCATGAGTTTCTATTTGATAAATCTAAACCGTTCAGTATGTTAACTTTGTATAGATGAATCTTAACCGTTTGTTTTCTATAGTTTTAAGTATATAATAGATAGATACTTTATCATTATTGTATACTTTATTTATGTGACATAAAATCAATTTCACCTCTTATGCAAAGTACTTATTTTATGACTAGTCTTATATTTCATGGTTGTGTGCATCGCTCGACGCAGAGGATAGGGGTTATCGTTGTTTTTGAAAAGAAAAAAATGTCTTGCATTTCATATCAATCTATCTTTCGGCTCCAGTCATTGCTCCGACACTATGATGCGGAGGGGAGGGGACTATCGTCTCGCTTTTGTTGCGTGGTAAGATCTTTTTTGTTCGCTTTTGGTGTCGTGGTGACATCATTTCGTCTATGATGGCGGTGTTGCCTCGAAGTCTCCAAGGCCGATCGGCGTCAACGGGCAGCAGCTCGACCTGCCCTCGATCAGCGGAGGGGGACTCGACAACCCCTTCACGGAAGCAAAAATCTAGGCTGAGATCAAGGCCTCTCCAGTTGATTCGCCGCCTGGACCTGATGGCTTCTCCGGCACCTTCTTTCGATCCTGCTGGCCCATCATCAAGGAAGATCATCTACTTGCTTTCCACCGGTTCTACCACCTGGCAGGTCGGGATTTCAGCAAATTAAACTCCGTCATGGTCGCTTTGATCCCCAAGAAAGATGGGGCCACCAGGATTTAAGATTTTAGGTCTATTAGCTTGATCCACTCCATCGCCAAGTTGATCTCCAAGGTAGTGTCCATGAGGCTAGCTCTGATCGTTCAAAGCATCATCTCGTCGGCTCAGTCTTCCTTCCTCGGCTCCAAAAGCACACATGACAGATTCCTGTATGTTCAAAATGGGGTCAAAGCTCTGCATCGAAAGAAGACTCCGGCACTCCTCCTCAAGCTAGATATAGCTCGAGCCTTCGACAATGTCTCTTGGGAGTATCTGCTCGAGCTCCTTCAGGCGCTTGGTTTCCCGTCTAGATGGCGTGATTGGATCTCCCTTCTCCTAGCGTTCATGTCCTCCTCCTTCCTCCTCAATGGCACTTCGGGGCAGGGAATTGCACACCGTCGAGGGCTGCGCCAGGGCGACATGCTATTGCCGCTACTCTCCATCATCGTCATCGACCCCCTACATTGGCTTCTAGCTAGGGCCACGGAGCTGGGTCTCATTGCCCCTCTGCCAGGCTGAGATATCTCCATGCGAATCAGCCTCTACGCCGACGATGCGGTAGTCTTCGCCGACCTGATCAAGGAAGAGATTGACGCCCTCATGAGTATTCTCCATGATTTCGGTGCTTCCCCGAGGCTTCACATAAACCCCACAAAATCCACAACTACGGCAATCCGCTGCGAGGGGATCGATCTTGCCCCCATCCTAGCTAGTTTTGGTGGTCAGCTTGTTGGTTTCCCCCTTCGCTACCTCGGCCTCCCGGTGACTATCGCCCGTCTTCGCCTTGTGTACATATGTCACATCCCTAGCTAGCTTTCTTAGGATAGCATGTGTGTGCATCATGTTTCACTTTTTGCATCAATTTGAAATGGGGATTAACAGAAACCCCAAACACTTCATTTGAATCAAACCAATCTAATGATTGTGAAAAATCAACAAATCCAAAATGCCCATCTAAAATGTCCCCTATGTCTGATAAATGTGGACATGAATATACCAGGGGTCATTCTAAATATTTGAATATTTATAGCATTTCAAAAATAAATATTAAAGCTACTGAAAATGTCAAATAAAGCATTTAAATTATTTCAGTTTTCAAAATATTCTGAAAATTTTTATAGAAGTTTGAAATATTCAAAACTAAGTGCTATAAAATATTTGGGATATTTTATGCCTAGCATTTGTGCCTAAAAACAAATAAAACAAATGTCAGAAAAATAAATCAGAAACTGGAATTTAAAAAGAAAAGAAAAGGAGGAAGCCACTTGGGCCGGCCCATTTGGCCCAGCACCGTCGTCGTCCTCTTGGCAGCCACGAGGACGAGCGCGTGCCCGCCGTGCGTGCGCGCCGGAGCTGCCACGCAGCTCCCTACGCGCGTGCATCCCCCTGTCGCGCTAGCGAGCGGATGAGGACGCGCTGCCGTCCCCATCGCTCTCTCTCCCGCCCATTTTCCCCCCTGCTTCCTCCCTCTCCTCTGCTCCGCCATGGCCGACGGCCCCGCTCGCTCGCCGCCGTAGTTGCAGCCGCTCCCGCGCCTTCCTGAGCCCGCCAAAGGCTCCGCCTCATCGTCTCCGTCCTTTGCGCCGAGCCACGCATCGCCAGAAGCCCTGGAGGGTCGCCTTCGAGCTCTTCTTCCTCTTCGGACCCGAGCTCCGCCGCCGTCGATTTGTCGCTCCCGAGCCCTCTGAGCCCGTTGTGAGCTCCCGGCCCTTTCCTCTCTCTTCCCCGGTTGTTTCCCCCTCTGTAGGCCCCAGTTGCGTCGGCTCCCGAAATGCCTCGTCGCAAGAGCTTGACGCCGGCGTTGCTTCGGTGACCAGCTGGTCCATCCGAGGCCACCATCGAGCTCGTGGGGTCGCGTAGAGCCCATAAGTGCTAAGCCCCGGTCATGTGGCGCCCTGGTTCATTGAGTTCGTGCTCGCCTGAGCTCCGGCAGCTGCCTAGCTCGTCACCGGCGTCGATCCCGGTCGTCTCAGCCTTTGTGAGGTGTCGGGGTGGACGCGCGCGTGAGCCTAGGCTCGCCTGGTGCCCTCCGCCGTCCATTTGGTTACCGGAGGAGGAAACCCGACCCCTCTGCCGTCTTTGGAGCCATGGGCGGCTCAACGCCGGTGGGTCTGGCCGGAGTTGACCACGGGGGTTTGACCCCTGGGTCACTCGCAAGTGGGGTCGGGCTCTGCTAATTTAGGATTAGTCAAATTAATTCATTAATTAATTTAATTAAGTTAATGACCAACTGACAGTGGGCCCTACCCTAACTAATTAGTAATTAGTATTTTAACTAACTCTGTTAGTAGCTGGGTCACTGACCAGTGGACCCCACTGGTCAGGTTTGACCTGTCAACGGTCTGTTGACCAGCCGACGTCATGATGATGTCATGTTGATGCAATAAAGAATTTCCTGAATTAAATTAATTCCAAAAACTATTTAAAACTTAGAAAATTCATAGAAATTAATCTATAACTCAGATTGAAATAAATTATATATGAAAATGAATGCAATGGTGCTGTTATCATGCATGTTAGAGAAACCTATGTAGATGAACATTGACATTTACTAACAGGTTAACATATGAAATATGAAATGGAGAATGATTTTGAACCTATATTCAAAATCACTTCATTTCACTTGGACAGTAGTTGCATTAGCTCATCCATACATGCTGCCATGTCATGATCATGCATCATATTATTGCACTTGTCGTGTATTGATTGCTATTTATCTGCATTGCGGTAGGCCCTGCTTCTGAGGATACCTCCGAGTATTCCAACGAAGGAGAAAACCTTCCCTCTTCCTAGCAAGGCAAGCAACCCCATTAATCATTCTGATAACATCCCATTCTCTCGCTTCTGCTCTTGATTATTGCATTAGGAAAAACGTTCACTTGTTTGTCATACACGGTAGATGAACCCATTCATTTGCATGACCTGTCATTGTCACAGTAAATAGCTAAACCTTGCAACCTACCATACCTGGTAGATGCTTGTGCCATGATGTGCTTTGCTTACTTTGCTTGCTATGCTTAGAGTTGTGTCAGGTCAGATTCATCTGGGTGATGAACTAGAGTGAAACAATATTGTTCTGATGTGTTAAGCTGATGATGAACCCGATTTGGTAAAGGTAGCGGTGAGAGGCTATGTAGGAGTACATAGCGGGTTGTCTCATTGGGGCCGTTCTTAGGAACTGAGTTCCATGTTTGTGATCCAAGGCTAGTTACTACCACATGCTGGGCCCTGAAATATGACCCCGCTCGACTTATCAATCGGTTAATCCTTGGTCCAGGAGTTGCAAGTAGTTTCTGGTGTTTATAGCATGCTGAGGCCGTGCGTAGCACTGACCCTAGGGGTGGGTTACGACGCGGTAGGCAATGGCACGGTGTACCAAGGGTCACCCTAATGGTGGGCTTGGGAACCCTACGCACATCATTTGGGGCCATAGCGGAAACTTCGGCCGGACTTCCGTGCGGGTTCAGTCTCAAATAGGCGATAGCCTGGACTAGAGGTCTTATGTGATTGACGGTCGTGGCTGACTCCCCTGCTGGGCTTCCGCTTGAAGGTTGCTGAGGTGCATGGTTTTATGAGCACGCAGCGATAAGTGGCGAGAGCGTGTGTGAAGAAGTACACCCCCTGCAGGGTGTGAAACTATTCGAATAGCCGCGTCCTTGGATATGGACTACTTGGAGAACTTATGTTGTTCATAGATAATTTAATGGATACTCATAAAAATATCAAGACAAGTGTGAGTACCGTGGATGGCACTCTCGTAGGAGACGGAAGTGAATCCATGGTGGTGTATTGATGTGCAGTTAGTGGACTCGTGTCCGATATCTAAAATCTAAACAAAGAGTTAAAATGGTGTAGTATAGGTTAGCCATGAGTCAAAGCTGGCATTGCTGCATAAACTCCACCACTCCCCTTGTTGATACTTGAGCATGAATAGTCTAGGTCTGCTTTAAAGACTTGCTGAGTACGTTTGTACTCATGTTTGCTTAATAAATGTTGTAGATGAGACTCAGGACCCATCAGGTGGGTTCTATCTAGATGTCGACAACGCTGAATAGCTGGTGTCCCAGCTATGACCTTATGCCCTGTGGCAGGCTGTAGATAGTCAGGCCATGTGCCTTTTTACCCTTTCAACTATTTGTACTCAGATAGCTTTATGCTTCCGCTTGGTTTGTATGAACTTGCTTGTATGACTTGAGTGTTGGGTCATGTGACCCCTAGCTGTAAGAACATATTATGCAAGGCTCTTCTGAGCCTCTTAAATAAAAGTTGTGTGGATGTATGGTTATGTTGTGATGCCATAGTTGTATCTATGCATATCGGGCAGGTCGTGCGTACGTGTGACGTGCAACGGTATGTATGGGATCCGACACCTAGTCATGTGCCTTTACTAGTACTCTTTACGGGAAACTGCCTCTTTGTGCTTTCACCGAGCCTTGGTAGCTTGCTACTGCTCCGGACACATTGATTGAACGACATGTATCCTTGTTTGCTGCTGTGTTTGTCCCTTCGGGGAAATGTCTCGCAGTGTAATGGAGTCTCTATAGCCTGCTATGACTCGTCTATGTGCAGTGATGACATTTATGTCCCACGACGTAATGGAGTCCTTGTAGCTTGCTATGGCTCGTCTACACACGCTTGAGGCCGACACCTGCATTGCTGGGTTACGTATGCCTGTTTCCGTACGGATGTGCCACTTGGATTCTATGACTAGTTATGTCGGCCCGGGTTCTCTGTCGTTTGATTGCCAGCGACATGTTCACATACGTGAGCCAAAAGACGCAAACGGTCCCGGCTAAGGTAAGGCTGCAACCATGGAGTTTACCGTGCGTGAGGCCGCAAAGTGATGTGATGTGTTACAGTCTGGATTCATATGACTTAGGATCAGGGTCCCGACAGCGTTAGTATCAGAGCCTGACTGACTGTAGGACTACCAAGCCAAACCGGTCGAAGTTGAGTCTAGAAACACTATAGAAAAGTAGGGGAATTGATTTTGGAAGGGAACGTAAGGTTCTTTTTACTCCTCTTCCCAAGTTATTCTATTCTGAGTCACTCTCATCTTTTCTATGGGGTTAAGAACTAGGCTTCTCATCTATTGCTTAGGATGACGAGTTACTAACCATGGACTATTAGGTTGCTTGTTCGCAAGTGAACTTCGGTACTCGAGTATTGTTGGTGTGACAAACAGTTGGAGAAGAGATTTGAGTCTAGATAGTCGAGTGGTTATGCTTTCCAATCCTTTGCAGTTGTCTCAAAATCCTTTTTGAGCAATTACAACCATTATACTGTCCAATTTCTGCTAGAATCTTTAATGTCTTTGCATCATTCTCTGTTTCAAATGCCCCCTCGTCCTTCCCGTCAGGTGGTCCGTCTGACCAGGTGCATCGATGTACCGGGTCACACGACCATGTTGGTTAGAGTTATGATGGAGGCTAGTTACCGTTGGTACCCAGAGTACACAATGGAGGAGCAGTATCGAGATTTCAACCAGAGCCAGTATCCGTGTATTGTTAAGATATATCCATCATATCCTGGAGCTGCAGAGCCGCTTCATTGGACTTATGGATTAGGTGTCACCATAGACATGGCAGTTCAGGAGGCCTCCTACACTATGCTGACTATCATGAGGTTTCACCATGGTCTGCTTCAGAACACAAAGTTTTGTTATGTTCCTGCTTCTCTAGGAGGAGAGGATAGTTATCTTAGCGCAACCTATTATGATCATTCTCATGAGGACCCTAGGCTACAGGTGACCACTCAAATGTTGGAGAATACGGATCGTGATGCACGTGCCCTTCGCATGGAGCTATATGCTACCCGTGCATGTCTTTGGACAGCCCTGACACAGCTAGCACCTGTCATGCAGACAGGCTGTGGAGATTTGGAGATGCTGAACCCATCGCGGACTCATCTGCCAACACACATAGACTGGCCCGATGTTGGAGGCATCACTCCTCTTCGAGGACCGGTTTTGCCACCAATAAGGGGACCGAGGCCACATCCGTGTCCTTACGGTTTCCAGGGATCACAGGCTAGGGTGTTTCTAGATCCTCAGGTTTAGCTCCCGGTCCACGGGGGTAACTTATATGAGGCATTCTATGGCGATGCTTGAGTACGTGGATGTTAGTACTGGTATGGTAGTAGTCGTATTGCCACAGTCCTGCGTGTCTTGTGGGATATGACTGAGGTTGAGAGCTGAGTTCCGGAGGTGTAGATAGATAATGTATAGGAAGCTTGTAATGCCTCCGATGAGTTGTGTCATCTCTCTGTAGTTTGTATTTCAGCTTGGGCTTGTACTAAACTATGTCATGGTGTGTATAAATCATGCTGTCATATGGCAGTTGTTATTACCATGTTGATCGGGTGTTTACCCCTGCATGCCATGTTGTCCAGTACATTCCTTATCTCATTCCTTAGAGTTGGTGTCTTCCTTGTCTAAGCTGTGGGTTTGTTTTCCCAGGATGGTGTCAACTAGGAATAACCCTGTGCCTGCCCCTGAGCAGGGCTAGGGAAGCCAGCCAAGGCAAGAGAATCTACCACAAGCGCCTCTTTGGTAGAAGTGATGCTCGAAGCTGAATGGAATAAAAGGGAGACCAACAGGCTGTTGGAACGTATTGAGCAGAACACAATGCGTCCTCCCCGCAATGATCGCAATGATGGTGTGTCCCTCAATGACTTCGTCAAGTTGTGCCCACCTAAGTTTCATCATTCGGTCGACCCGCTCGACGCGGATGACTGGCTGACCAGCATGTCCCGCAAAATCCGAGCTGCCAATGTATCTGAGGCCAACAAGGTGACCTTTGCTGCATACTTTGTGGAAGGACCCGCCAATCTCTGGTGGGAAAATTATGAAGCTATGCGTCCCGCAGGCCCCACACCAACTTGGGAAGATTTCAGTGAGGCATTCTGTACCCATCACATTCCGGAAGGGCTAATGGATCGCAAGAGAGAGGAGTTATGTGCTTTCACCCAAGGCAGAATGACACTGGATGCCTATAGCCATGAGTTCGGCAATCTTGCTCGTTATGCTCTAGAGGAAGTGTCAACCGATGCCAAGAAATAGGCTAGGTTCCGAAAGGGACTTAGTCCTGAGCTCCGTCGAGATCTGCGCCTGCATGAGTGCACAACCTTCCAGGCTCTCGTCAACAAGGCTATCAATGCCGAAACTGGACAGACTGACTACGAGGCAACTAAGAAGTACACCCGTGACTTCAGCCCCGCATTTGGCTTGGGCTCCAACAAACGCCGGGTGTGGGTGCCCAACGCAGCTCTGCCGCCAAGGTAAACCGTGAGGCCATCCTTCCAGGCGCCTCGCCCATCTCAGCCCAACCCTCTAGCCAGGACATTCGGAGGTCCTCCTGCCAATGCTGCTCCCCGTGCCACCGTTGTCTGCTACAAGTGTGGAGAACCAGGACACTACTCCGGTGAGTGTCCTCAGAACAATGCTAAGCCGGCTGGACGTGGGAAGCCGGGAAAAGCCTTCTATGTGAAGCCAACTCCTACTCGTGGTCGAGTGAACTATGTTTCTGCTGAAGAAGCCCTTGAGGATCCTGATGTTATCCTAGGTATGCTCCTTGTCAATAGTCATCCAACATCTGTTCTATTTGATACTGGGGCATCTCATTCATTCATCTCAGAAAGTTATGCACAATTGCATAACATGTCTTTTTGTGATATGCCTACTCCTTTAGTAGTTTAGACTCCTGGTTCAAAATGGCAAACTTCTAGAGTAAGCCATGACAATGAGATTCTTGTGGATAGGCTAGTCTTCCTAGAATATTTGATAGCCCTCAAGTCTTCGGACATCAATATCATCTTAGGCATGGACTCGATGAAAGCCCACTATGCTAAGATTGATACTCATACTAGGAATGTTCAACTTACACATCCCTCGGGTGAGATAGTTAATGTCTCCACTCGAGCAGCCAAGCGCCAACTCTATTCTCTCAATGCTAGCCCTCTTCCAGAATTAGAAGATATTCCGGTAGTCCGTGACTTTCTGGATGTCTTTCCAAAAGAACTGCCAGGAATTCCACCTGTCAGAGATGTTGAGTTTGTGATAGAGCTCATCCCAGGGACTGTCCCAATAGCCAGAAGACCCTATAAGATGGCACCCTTAGAACTAGCCAAACTTAAGAAACAACTCGATGAGGCTTTGAAGAAAGGTTTCATCCGTCCTAGTTCTTCTCCTTGGGCTTGCCCCGTCCTCTTCGTTAAGAAGAAGGATGGATCGGATCAAATGGTTATGGATTATCGGCCACTAAATCTGGTCACCATAAAGAACAAGTATCTGCTCCCCAGGATCAACGATTTGTATGATCAACTTGCTGGATCCTTTGTCTTTTCCAAAATGGATTTGAGGTTGGAATACCATCAAATCAGAATTAGAAATAGGGACATTCCAAAAACGGCTTTTGTTACTCGATATGGCCAATACGAGTACACCATCATGTCCTTCGGTTTAACCAATGCCCCAGCCACCTTCTCTCGCTTGATGAATTCGATCTTCATGGAGTACTTGGATAAATTCATCGTGGTCTACCTCGGCGATATACTCATCTACTCAAAGAAAGAATAGGAATATGCCGAGCATCTAAGGCTGGTTGATAAAACTTCGAGAGCATCGTCTGTATGCCAAATTCTCCAAGTGTGAATTTTGGTTACCAGAAGTGACCTACCTAGGCCACATGATCTCTGGTAAAGGTATTGCTGTCAATCCCGAGAGAGTTCAGGCCGTCCTTAATTGGACTTGACCTGAATCGGTTAAGCAAGTTCGGAGTTTCCTTGGCTTAGCGAGCTATTGTCGCCGCTTTGTCGAGAATTTCTCCAAGATTGCGAAACCTCTGACTGAACTCCTCAAGAAAGATAAAAAGTTTGAGTGGACTCCACAATGCGAGCACAGTTTTCAGGAGTTGAAAAGACGCCTGACCTCTGCTCCCGTTCTGGTGCCACCAGACTTCTCTAAGGACTTTGTTATCTATTGCGATGCCTCATGACAAGGATTAGGTTGCATTCTCATGCAAGATCGTAATGTGATTGCATACACATCTCGACAGTTGCGTCCACATGAGGATAATTATCCAACACATGATCTTGAGCTTGCAGCTGTGGTCCATGCACTGAAAACTTGGCGACATTACCTTCTGGGTAATCGTTGCAAAATTTACACTGATCACCCAAGTCTGAAATATATTTTCACCCAACCGGATTTGAATCTCAGGCAAAGATGGTGGGTTGAGTTGATTACATATTACGACTTAGGGATAACTTACACCCCGGGGAAAGCCAATGTCATGGCTGATACACTAAGTCGTAAGTCTTATTGTAACAACCTGATGTTACAACAAGGTCAACCACTTCTCTATGAGGAATTTCGGAAGTTGAACCTCCACATTGTTCCTCAAGGATTCCTTTCCAATCTGGTGGCAAAACCTACTCTTAAGGATCAAATTATAGCTGGCCAAAAGCATGATAAGGGTATTTCCCGGATCAAAGAGAACCTCGTTAGCGGTATCGCTAAGGATTTCTCTATCGATGATCAAGGTGTGGTGTTCTTTCAGAACCGTTTGGTGGTTCCCAAGAACCAACATTTTCGGCAGCTGATCCTTAAGGAGGCTCATGATTCTCCTCTCACAATTCATCCGGGTAGTACCAAGATGTATCAGGACCTACGCCAGAGGTTCTGGTGGACTAGGATAAAGAGAGAAATTGCTTAGTTCGTTGCTAACTGCGACGTTTGTCATCGCGTTAAGGCAGAACATCAAAGGCCTGCTGGCACCCTTCAACCTTTAGCTATTCCTGAATGGAAATGGGATAAGGTCGGTATGATTTCATTACCGGATTTCCCAGGACTAAGAGAGGGAATAATGCTATCTTTGTGGTCATAGACCGCCTTTCCAAAGTGGCTCATTTTCTTCGTGTTCGGGAGAGTATAACTGCTAGCCAGTTAGCGAAGTTATATGTTTCTCAAATAGTTTCTCTTCATGGTGTTCCATTAGAGATTAACTCAGACCGTGGAAGTATCTTTACTTCCTGATTTTGGGAAAGTTTCCAAACCGCTATGGGGACTCATCTATCCTTTAGCACTGCTTTCCACCCATAATCAAGTGGTCAAGTTGAGCGAGTCAATCAAATCGTCGAAGACATGCTTCGAGCTTGTGTTATATCCTTCGGTATGAATTGGGAGAAATGTCTTCCATTTGCCGAATTTGCTTATAACAATAGTTATCGATCAAGCTTGGGCGAAGCCCCTTTTGAAGTTCTCTATGGACAAAGGTGTTGAACACCTCTTAACTAGTCAGAAACCAGAGAGAGGCAACTCTTTGTCCCGGATATGATCCAGGATGCAAAGGAGCAAGTTCACATTATTCGTGAAAAGTTGAAAACAACCCAGTCTCGTCAAAAGAGCCAATCTGATCGTCACCATAAGGCTGTGACCTATGAAGTTGACGAGAAGGCTTACCTTCGGGTTACACCTCTGAAGGGTACCCATCGATTCGGTATCAAGGGCAAGTTGGCTCCTCGTTACATTGGACCTTTTCGCATTCTTGCTAAACAAGGAGAGGTTGCCTGCCAATTGGAACTTCCACCGCATCTTTCCAAGGTTCATGATGTTTTCCAGGTCTCGCAACTCAGGCGTTGCTTCTCGGACCCTGTCCGTGAAGTAGACCACGAAGCGTTTGATCTCCAAGATAACCTTACATATCGAGAATACCCTGTTCGTATTCTTGATCAAGCTAAGCATACCACTCGGCATCAAAACATCAAGTTTCTCAAGGTTCAATGGTCGCACCATTCTGAGAAGGAGGCCACATGGGAAAGAGAGAATCATCTTTGACTATAGTACCCCGTGCTCTTTCCGACGACTTCCAAATCTCGGGACGAGATTCTTTTGAGTGGGGGTGAGTTGTCACATCCCTAGCTAGCTTTCTTAGGACAACATGTGCGTGCATCATGTTTCACTTTTTACATCAATTTGAAATGGGGATTAACAGAAACCCCAAACACTTCATTTGAATCAAACCAATCTAATGATTGTGAAAAACCAACAAATCCAAAATGCCCATCTAAAATGTCCCCTATGTTTGATAAATGTAGACATGAATATACCAGGGGTCAGTCTAAATATTTGAATATTTATAGCATTTCAAAAATAAATATTAAAGCTACTGAAAATGCCAAATAAAGCATTATAATTATTTCAGTTTTCAAAATATTCTGAAACTTTTTATAGAAGTTTGAAATATTCAAACTAAGTGCTATAAAATATTTGGGATATTTTATGCCTAGCATTTGTGCCTAAAAATAAATAAAACAAATGTCAGAAAAATAAAACAGAAACTGGAATTTTAAAAGAAAAGAAAAGGAGGAAGCCACCTGGGCCGGCCCATCTGGCCCAGCACCGTCGTCGTCCTCCTGGCGGCCAGGAGGACGAGCGCGTGCCTGCCGTGCGCGCGCGCCGGAGCTTTCATGCAGCTCCCTACGCGCCTGCATCCCCCCGTCGCGCTGGCAAGCAGATGAGGATGCGCTGCCTTCCCCATTGCTCTCTCTCTCTCGCCCATTCTTCCCTTTCTTCCTCCCTCTCCTCTGCTCTGCCATGGCCGACGGCCCCGCTCGCTCGCCGTCGTAGTTGCAGCCGCTCTTGCGCCTTCCTGAGTGCGCCAGAGGCTCCGCCTCGTTGTCCCCGTCCTCTGCGCTGAGGCACGCATCGCCAGAAGCCCTGGAGCATCGCCTTCGAGCGCTTCTTCCTCTTCGGACCCGAGCTCCGCCGCCGTCGATTTATCGTCCCCGAGCAAGCTCTCGTCGGCTCCGAGCCCGCTGTGAGCTCCCGGCCTTTTCCCCTCTCTTACCCGGCCGTTTCCCCCTCTGTAGGCCCCGGTTGCGTTGGCTCCTAAATGCCCCGCCACAAGAGCTCGTCGCTGGCGTTGCTCCCATGACCAGCTGGTCCATCCGAGGCCACCATCGAGCTCGTGGGGTCGCGTAGAGCCCGTACGTGCTAAGCCCCGGCCATGTGGCGCCCTGGTTCGTTGAGCTCGTGCTCGCCCAAGCTCCGGAAGCCGCCGAGCTCGTCGCCGACGTCAATCCCGGCCATCTCAGCCTCTGAGAGGTGTCGGGGTGGACGCGCGCGTGAGCCTAGGCTCGCCTGGTGCCCTCCGCCGTCCATTTGGTCGCCGGATGAGGAAACCCGACCCCTCCGCCGTCTCTGGAGCCACCGGCGGCTCAATGCCGGTGGGTCTGGCCGGAGTTGACCACGGGGGTTTGACCCCTAGGTCACTGGCAAGGGGGTCGGGCTCTGCTAATTTAGGATTAGTCAAATTAATTAATTAATTAATTAAATTAAGTTAATGAACCACTGATAGTGGGCTCTACCCTAACTAATTAGTAATTAGTATTTTAACTAACTCTGTTAGTAGCTGGGTCACTGACCAGTGGACCCCGCTGGTCAGGTTTGACCTGTCAATGGTCTGTTGACCAGACGACATCATGATGTTGTCATGCTGATGCAATAAAGAATTTCCTAAATTAAATTAATTCCAGAAACTATTTAAAACTTAGAAAATTCATATAAATTAATCTATAACTCAGATTGAAATAAATTATATATGAAAATTTATCAGAAAAATCCAATGAATGCAATGGTGCTGTTATCATGAATGTTAGAGCAACCTATGTAGATGAACATTGACATTTACTAATAGGTTAACATATGAAATATGAAATGGAGAATGATTTTGAACCTATATTCAAAATCACTTCATTTAACTTGGACAGTAGTTGCATTAGCTCATCCATACATGCTGCCATGTCATGATCATGTATCATATTGTTGCACTTGTCGTGTATTGATTGCTATTTATCTGCATCGCGGTAGGCCCTGCTTTTGAGGATACCTTCGAGTATTCCAATGAAGGAGAAAACCTTCCCGATTCCTAGCAAGGCAAGCAACCCCATTGATCATTTAGATAACATCCCATTCTCTTGCTTCCGCTCTTGATTATTGCATTAGGGCAAACGTTCACTTGTCTATCATACATGGTAGATGAACCCATTCCTTTGCATGACCTGTCATTGTCACAGTAAATAGCTAAACCTTGTAACCTAGCATACCTGGTAGATGCTTGTGCCATGATGTGCTTTGCTTACTTTGATTGCTATGCTTGCTATGCTTAGAGTTGTGTCAGGTCTGATTCATCTAGGTGATGAACTGGAGTGAAACAATATTGTTCTGATGTGTTAAGCTTATGATGAACCCGATTTGGTAAAGGTAGCGGTGAGAGGCTATGTAGGAGTACATAGCGGGTTGTCTCATTAGGGACATTCTTAGGAACTGAGTTCCGTGTTTGTGATCCAAGGCTAGTTACTACCACATGCTGGGCCCTGAAATATGACCCCGCTCGACTTATCAATCGGTTAGTCCTTGGTCCAGGAGTTGCAAGTAGTTTCTAGTGTTTATAACATGCTAGAGGCCATGCGTAGCGCTGACCCTAGGGGTGGGTTACGACGCGGTAGGCAGTGGCACGGTGTACCAAGGGTCACCCGAATGGTGGGCTTGGGAACCCTGTGCACATCATTTGGGGCCGTAGAGGAAAATTCGGCCGGACTTTCGTGCGTGTTCAGTCTCAAATAGGCGATAGCCTAGACTAGAGGTCTTATGTGATTGACGATCGTGTCCGACTCCCTCGCTGGGCTTCCGCTTGAAGGTTGCCGAGGTGCATGGTTTTATGAGCATGCAACAATAAGTGGCGAGAGCATGTGTGAACAAGTACACCCCTTGCAAGGTATGAAACTATTCAAATAGCCGCGTCCTCGGATATGGACTACTTGGAGAACTTATGTTGTTCATAGGTAATTTAATGGATACTCATAAGAATATCAAGACAAGTGTGAGTACCGTGGATGGCACTCTCGTAGGAGACGGAAGTGAATCCATGGTGGTGTATTGATGTGCAGTTAGTGGACTCATGTGCGATATCTAAAATCTAAACAAAGAGTTAAAATGGTGTAGTATAGGTTAGCCATGAGTCAAAGCTGGCATTGTTGCATAAACTCCTCCACTCCCCTTGTTGATACTTGAGCATGAATAGTCTAGGTCTACTTTAAAGACTTGCTGAGTACGTTTGTACTCATGTTTGCTTAATAAATGTTGCAGATGAGACTCAGGACCCATCAGGTGGGTTCTATCTAGATGTCGATGACGCTGAATTGCTGGTGTCCCAGCTATGACCTTATACCTTGTGGCGGGCTGTAGATAGTCAGGCCATGTGCCATTTTACCCTTTCAACTGTCTGTACTCAGACAGCTTTATGCTTTTGCTTGGTTTGTATGAACTTGCTTGTATGACTTGAGTGTCGGGTCATGTGACCCCTACGTGTAAGAACATATTATGCAAGGCTCTTCTGAGCCTCTTAAATAAAAGTTGTGTTGACGTATGGTTATGCTGTGATGCCATAGTTGTATCTATGCATATCGGGCAGGTCGTGCGTACGTATGACGTGCAACCGTATGTATGGGATCCGACACCTAGTCATGTGCCTTTAGTAGTACTCTTTACAGGAAACTGCCTCTTTGTGCTTCCACCAAGCCTTGGTAGCTTGCTACTGCTCCGGACACATTGATTGACCGGCATGTATCCTTCTTTGCTGTTGTGTCTGTCCCTTCGGGGAAATGTCTCGCAGTGTAATGGAGTCCCTGTAACCTTCTACGACTCGTCTACGTGTAGTGATGACATTTATGTCCCATGGCGTAATGGAGTCCTTGTAGCTTGCTATGGCTCGTCTACACACGCTTGAGGCCGACACCTGCATTGCTGGGTTACGTATGCCTGTTTCCGTACGGATGTGCCACTTGGGTTCTATGACTAGTTATGTCGGCCCGGGTTCTCTATCGTTTGACTGCCAGCGACATGTTCACATACGTGAGCTAGAAGACGCAAACGGTCCCGGCTAAGGTAAGGCTGCAGCCGTGGAGTTTACCGTGCGTGAGGCCGCAAAGTGATGTGATGTGTTATAGTTTGGATTCATATGACTTAGGATCAGGGTCCCGACAACATATAGTTCATCCTTGACTGCATCAAAGCTAGATTAGCGGGCTAGAAGGGCAATCTCCTCTCCATAGCAGGAAAACATGTTCTGGTTCATAGAGTTTTAAGCGCGCTTCCGACCTTCGAAGTGATTGTCCTCGAGTCCCAAAAAAGTTTCTCAAGGAGATTGACAAAGCCAGGCACAAATTTCTCTGGACACAAGATGAAGAGCTCACTGGAGGCAAATGCAAAGTCAGTTGGCTTGTGGTTTGTGCCTCGGTGGAAAATGTAGGGCTAGGTATCTCGGACTTGCAGCACTTTGGCCAAGCCCTAAGGCTGTGCTGGTTATGGCTGTCCTGGACAAGCCCTGAAAGACCGTGGGTTGGATCGCCCCTGCCTTGTGATGACGAAGACAGAGCCCTGTTCTCTGCTTCGACCATAGTCTCCCTTGGTGATGGCAGAACAGTGTCCTTCTAGAACTGCTCCTGGACCGGCATGGGCAACCTCATATTGGCGCTCCCAATCCTCTTCAAACACTCCATTAGAAAGATCAGGGAGGCGCTAGAAAACCAGACCTGGATCCAATACCTTGCCCATGGTGCTACCCAACCAATGTGGGCCTAAGTCATCAGGCTGCACAGATGGATTCAGTCCGGGAACTTGCAACTCTAGGATCAGGAACGGGACGCAATCAAATGGTCTCACGAAGCTACATGCATCTACACAGCAAGCTCTGCTTACAAGTGCCAATTCTAAGGATCCATCGGGTCAAATTACAAGCACATTGTCGGCCCATCATATTTTTTGGGAGTGCCCAGTATCCTCTTCAGTCTGGGCTGGGGCTGCTTCCCGCCAAGGTTGTCACTCATTGCAGCCGGCAGTGTGGAGCTACCTCAAGACGACTACATAAATCACGCAAGAAATGATCAAAGTATGCAGGCCAGAGTTCACGAAAGCAGTTGATACGTCTCCAACTTATCTATAATTTATGAAGTATTCATGCCATGTTTACAATAATTCTATATGATTTTGGTATGATTTTATTAGAACTAAGCCGGACTGACGTTGTTTTCAGCAGAACTACCATGGTGTCGTTTTTTGTGCTAAAATAAAAGTTCTCGGAATGGGATGAAAATTTACGGAAAATATTTTTGGAAAATATAAAAAATACCAGAGCAAAAAGATACTAGAGAGGAGTCTCGTGGAGGCCACAAGCCACCAGAGCGCACACCCCTAGGCCACCCCCTAGCTTGTGGGCCCCTTGGGAGTCTCCTTGACGTGATTCCAATGCCAAGTGCTCCTATAAATCAAGAAACCCCCAGAAAGGAACCTAGATCGGGAGTTCCACCGCCGCAAGCCTGTGTAGACACGAAAAACCAATCAGAAGCCCGTTCCGACACCCTGCCGGAGGGGGAATCCATCACCGAGGCCATCTTCATCATCCTGGCAGTCTGTATGATGAGGCGGGAGTAGTTCACCCTCGGGGATGAGGGTATGTACCAGTAGCTATGTGTTTGATCTCTCTCTCTCTCTCATGTTCTTGAGATGGAACGATCTTGATGTACCGTGAGCTTTATTGATATAAATGAATCATATGGAGTTTTCCCCTCTCTATCTTCTTGTTATGAATTGAGTTTTCCCTTTGAAGTTTTCTTATATGATTGAGTATTTAAGGATTTGAGAACACTTGATGTATGTCTTGCGATGGAATATTCGTGGTGATAATGGGATGTTCTATTGATCCACTTGATGTATGTTTGGTGATCAACTTGCGGGTTCCGTGACCTTGGGAATCTATGCATAGGGGTTGGCACATGTTTTTGTCTTGAATCTCCGGTAGAAACTTTGGGGAACTCTTTGAAGTTCTTTGTGTTGGATTGAACATGTTGATTCTAAAATTGTGTTATGCATATCGTATAATCAAGCCCATGGGTACTCATGGTGACATTGGAGTATCTAGGTGACATTAGGGTTTTGGTTGATGTGTGTCTTAAGGTGTTTGATTTACAAAATGATGATACACATTATTAAAAAATAATTAGTGTTTGATTTTTTTGTAACACTCTTTTGAATGACTGAGCTTGAGTGGGGAGTTCTCTTTTTTGTGAGGGAGCTTGATACGTGGTAGCGTAGATCTTTTCATACTTGGAGGGGGAAAGGGAGAAATCAATAGAGAAAACACAAACTCACGAACGATCTCCGATCATGCATCCACTAGAAAGACACAAACACACGAGGTACTTAGATCCACAATCAACAAAAGGATACACATAACATATGGTCTCCCACTCCATAGAGGAGGGGCCTTGAATCCCTTAGGATCTTCCCTCTAGAGGGGCCTTGGCATCACTTGGACTTTCTATCAATGGAGGGCAATCTCCATGGGAGGAGGAAGTAATGGATCTATGCTCAACAAAGGTGTTTGCTAAACATAAGCTAACCCTAGAATGAGGGGGAGGAGTCTCTTATATAGTGCTAGGGGAAAAGGGGGCGAGATAGGGTACATGGCCACTCGGGCATGAGGCTGCCCACACAGGGGGCGGATGTCTGGGGCCTGGAGCCGACTACTGATACTCTATGGATAGGAGGCGTCAGATGTTAGGGGGTGGGGCGCCGGATGTTCGTGGCTAGGACGCCAATTTTGATGCTCTCTGGGTAGGCTTGACCAGATATCCGGGCCAGGCCGGATGTCTAGGCCCTGTAGCTTTGGCTGCTAGCTCTTGGTGCTGGTGGAGTCTCTAGGGTCCGGATGTCTGGGTCCTTGGCCGGATATCCGGGGCCTAGAAGGTGTTCTTGCCTTCTTTTGTTGCCCTTTTCCATGTTTCTTTGTGCCCATCTTCTTGGTGACTTGTTCTTCACTCCGACTGTCTCCTAAACCATCATCATTGTACCTGAGCATGCAAAGAGTCTTTGCTTGAGGTAGCATCCAAGTTCCATGAATATCTAAGGGAGAATCATATAGGAGAGATGTCACCTCATTTTCAATGGCACGTGCATGGGCTCTCGTCATGGGTCCTTTCGTAGCTTGAGGTGTTGATGATAGATCCATGGGGGTGATCATGGGATGCTCCGGATCATCTCCCCCCCTTGCGAGAGATCCGTCCTCGGATCAAGATCTTCATCACCATGGAAAGGGGATAGGTCTATGACGTTGAAGGTGTTGCTCACGTTGTACTTGTCGCGTGGAATGTCAATCTTGTAGGCATTGTTGTTGTAACGTGCCAACACCTTGAAGGGCCCGTCGGCACGAGGAAGTTGCTTGGACTTTCTCTCGGCAGGGAAACGGTCCCTGCAAAGGTGTAGCCACACAAGATCACCGACCTTGAACACCTTGGGGTGCTTGTTGATCTTTCGCTTGGCGATGACGCATTCCACTTGACGTTCTATCATGCGCCTTGTATCATCATGCATCTTCTTGATGTAACTTGCCCCTGTGATTGCGTCCATGTTCACTTGCTCTTGGAGTGGAAGAGGGAGTATGTCCAGTGGGGACAAATTTTTGAAGTCGTAGACCACTTCGAAAGGAGACTTGCCGATGGTGAAGTGTGTTGCACGGTTGTAGGTGTACTCGGCGATGGGGAGGCAATCTTCCCATTCCTTGATGTTCCTATTGATCAACACACATAGTAGAGTTGAGAGCGTCCGGTTCATCACTTTCGTTTGGCCATCGGTTTGGGGATGATATCCGAAGAGAATAGTAGCTTGATCCCGAGCTTGGCGCATAGTGTCTTCAAAAAGTAGCTAAGGAACTTGACGTTGCGATCCGAGACAATGGTCTTGGGCACTCCATGTAGTCGTAATATGTCCTTGCAAAAGAGATTTGCAATATGTGAAGCATCATCGGTCTTATGACGCGGAATGAAATGAGCTGTTTTGGAAAAGCGGTCTAGAACAACAAAAACGGAATCATGGACGTATTTAGTGCATGGCAAACCAAGCACGAAGTCGATACTAATGTCTTCCCAAGGTTGGAATGGTATAGGAAGGGGCATGTAAACACCATGGGATTGAGCTTTGGACTTAGCTTTGCAGCATGTAGAACATCGGTTGGTGAAGCGTGCGACATCATGAAACATCTTTGGCCAAAAGTACTTGTTCGAGAGGTTGGCGTGTGTCTTGTCGGATCCAAAGTGACCCATTAGTCCTCCACTATGAGCTTCTTGCAAAAGAAACAAACGAAGAGAAGACTCGGGTATATAAATTTTGTTAGCACGCATAAGATAGTCATCTTTCATGTAATAGGTTTCCCAACAAGGTTTCCCTTGGCACTTGGCATATGGAGTAGCAAAGGAAACATCATGCTCATACAAGTCTTTGATATGCTCAAAATCATTGATATTCAATTCAAGTTGAGCAACTAGCATTCATTTGCGGGAAAGATCATCTGCCACAACATTCTATTTACCCTTAATGTATTTGATGACATAATGAAAAGACTCAATGAATTCACTCCATTTAGATGCCGTTTGTTCAACTTAGTTTGGCCCTTAATATACTTGAGAGTTCCATGATCAGTATGAATGACAAATTCATGTGGTCGTAGATAATGCTCCCAAACATGTGACACTCTCACCAAAGTATACAATTCCTTATCATAAATGGGATAGATAAGTTGATCAACAGAAAGTTTCGCACTAAAGTACGATATTGGGCGCTTTTCTTGCATTAGCACACCACCTATGCCATTACCACTAGCGTAATAGTGTACTTCAAAAGTTTTATCAAAGTTGGGTAAGGCAAGCAAAGGTGCATGAGTAAGCAAATTTTTGAGCTCAAGGAATGGAGTGTCTTGCATTGGTCCCCAAATGAAAGGTGCGTTTTTCTTGCTCAAAGCATGTAAAGGAGATGCAACAGTTCTAATATCCTTAACAAAAGCAACGGTAAAATCCGGCTAGGCCAAGAAAACTACACACTTGTTGCAAATTGGTGGGTGTGGGCCAAGTTTTAATTGCATCAATTTTTGTTTCATCAACATGAACACCCTTAGAAGAAACCAAAAATCCTAGGAAAACAACCTTGTCAACATGAAAAGTGCATTCTTCCATGTTTGCATACAATTTTTAATTTCTAATAACTTGCAATACTTCCCTAAATTATTCAGCATGCTCCTCTAGAGATTCATTAAAAACAAGAATGTCATCAAATTATACCACAATGCAATCACCAATGATGTGCCGTAAGACATGATGCATGACTCGCATAAAAGTACTTGGTAGTTCGGATAAGCCCATAGGCATCGCTAGCCATTCATAGAGACCACACTTAGTTTTAAATGTCGTTTTCCACTCATCGCCCTCTTGTATGCGTATTTGATAGTAACCACTTTTCAAGTCAATTTTGGAAAATATAGTGGCACCACTAAGTTCATCTAACATGTCATTGAGGCAAGGAATAGGGTGGCAATATCTAATGGTTATAGCATTGATAGGGCGGGAATCCGAACACATGCGCATACTACCATCTTTATTAGGTACTAGTATCATGGAAACCGCATAAGTACTTAAGCTTTCACGTACATGCCCTTTATCTAGGAGTGTTTGGACTTCCATTTGGATTTCCTTTGTTTCTTCAGGGTTGACACGGTAGGGTGCCTTGTTAGGAAGCGGTGCTCTGGGTATGAGGTTGATGTGGTGTTTGATTCCGCATTTTGGTGGTAGCCCTAGAGGTAGCTCATCGGGGAAAACATCTTGAATTTCCTACAACAAATGAGATAACACAAGAGGAAGATGTTGTGATCACTAAGAGGTAACAAATGAGAGTGGATCTACATACCCTTGTAGATCACTAAGCAGGAAACGTTAAGAAATGCGGTTGATGTAGTTGAACGTCTTCGCGATCCAAATCGCCGAGCGTCCTGCGATCCAATCACGATCCGTTCCGATCTAGCGCCGAACGGACAACACCTCCGCGTTCAGCACATGTACGGCTCAATGACGATCTCCACCTTCTTGATCCAGCAAAAGAGAGAGAGCGGAGAGGTAGATGAGTTCTCCGGCAGCACGACGACATGGTGGCGGCGGTGGTGAACTAATCCGGCAGGGCTTAGCCTAAGCACCGCCGAACTAATCTAGAGGATAAAACGATCTAGAGGGAGAGAGGGCATCACGTGGCTATTAGGGTTAGGTCTGGCCGCAAATACCCTAGTATATATAGAAGGAAGGGAGGGGAGGAGGCAGCCTCAAACCCTCCACTATGTGGATTCGATCGAACTAGGGGGAGGAGTCCTCCCCCAACTAGGATTCCTCCTCCCACAAGGGAGGTGGAGTCCTAGGAGGACTCCTCACTTGGCCCTCCTCTCTCCTCTTTGCATGGGCCCTTAGGGGCTGGCTTTCCCAGCCCACTAAGGGCTGGTGTGCCAACCCTAAGGCCCATGTGCCCCCCCGAAGTGGGTGGCCCCTCCCGATGGACCCCCGCAACCCTCCCGGCACCCCCGGTACACTACCGGTGACGCCCGAACTTTTTCCGATGACCAAAACGGGACTTCCTATATATCAATATTTACCTCCAGACCATTCCGGAGCTCCTCATGACATCCGGGATCTCATCCGGGACTCTGAAAAACCTTCGGTCACCACCATACATAACTCAATACTACCGAAACATCACCGAACGTTAAGGGTGCAGACCCTGCGGGTTCGAGAACTATGTAGACATGAACGAGACACCTATACAATCAATAACCAATGGTGGGACCTGGATGCCCATATTGGTTCCTACATACTCTACAAAGATCTTTATCGGTTGAACCTCTATGTCAAGGATTCAGTTAATCCTGTATGTTGTTCCCTTTGTTTTTCGGTATGTTACTTGCCCAAGATTCGATCGTCGGTATCTCTATAACTAGTTCAATATCGTTACCGGCAAGTCTCTTTACTCGTTACATAATACAATATCTCGTGGATAACTCTTTATTCACATTGCTTGCAAGGCTCATAGTGATGTTGTATTACCGAGTGGGCCCTAAGATACCTCTCCGGCACATGGAGTAAAAAAATCCTTGTCTTGATCCATGCCCACTAAACAGACACCCTCGGAGATACTTGTAGAGCACCTTTATAGTCACCTAGTTATGTTGCAACGTTTGATACACACAAGGTAATCCTCTGGTGTTAGTGAGTTGCATGATCTCATGGTCATAGGAACATATACTTGACATGAAGAAAACCATAGCAATAAACTGACATGATCATATGCTATGTTCATTGTTTGGGTCTTGTCCATCACATCATTCTCCTAATGATGGGATCCCATTATCAAATGAAATCTCATGTATATGGCTAGGAAACCTTGACCATCTTTGATCAGTTAGCTAGCCTATTAGAGGCATATTTGGGACACAGTGTTGTCTATGTACCCACACATGTATGTGAGTTTCTGTTGGAAATATGACCTAGAGGCAATAATAAAATGGTTATTATTGTATTTCCTAGTTCATGATAATTGTCTATTGTTCATGCTATAATTGTGTTAACCGGAAACCGTAATACATGTGTGAATACATAGACCACAACGTGTCCCTAGTGAGCCTCTAGTTGGCTAGCTCGTTGATCAATAGATGGTCTCGGTTTCATGACCATGGACATTGGATGTCGTTGATAACGGGATCACATCATTAGGAGAATGATGTGATGGACAAGACCCAATCCTAAGCATAGCACAAAGATCGTGTAGTTCGTTTGCTAAAGCTTTTCAATGTCAAGTGTCATTTCCTTAGACCATGAGATTGTGTAACTCCCGGATACCGTAGGAATACTTTGGGTGTGCCAAACGTCACAATGTAACTGGGTGGCTATAAAGGTACGCTACGGGTATCTCCGAAAGTGTCTGTTGAGTTGACACGAATCGAGACTGGGATTTGTCACTCCGTGTGACGGAGAGGTATCTCTGGGCCCACTCGGTAAGACATCATCATTATGAGCTCAATGTGACTAAGGAGTTAGTCACGGGATGATGTATTACGGAACGGGTAAACAGAGTTGCCGGTAACGAGATTGAACAAGGTATGGGGATACCGACGATCGAATCTCGGGCAAGTACCATACCGATAGACAAAGGGAATTGTATACGGGATTGATTGAATCCCTGACATCGTGGTTCATCCGATGAGATCATCGTGGAGTACGTGGGAGCCAACATGGGTATCCAGATCCCGCTGTTGGTTATTGGCCGGAGAGGTGTCTCGGTCATGTCTACGTGTCTCCCGAACCCGTAGGGTCTACACACTTAAGGTTCGATGACGCTAGGGTTATAGGGAAATAGTGTACGTGGTTACCGAAGGTTGTTCGGAGTCCCGGATGAGATCCCGGACGTCACGAGGAGTCCCGGAATGGTCCGGAGACGAAGATTGATATATAGGAAGTGAGGATTTGGTTACCGGAAGTGTTCCGGGTGTCACCGGTAGTGTACCGGGACCACCGGAAGGGTTCCGGGGGTCCACCAAGTGGGCCCACCTGCCCCGGAAGGTTCCGTGGGCTAAGAGTGGGAGGGAGCCAGCCCCTAGGTGGGCTGGTGCGCCTCCCACCCCAGCCCAAGGCGTGGCAAAGGTGGAGGGGGGCAAACCCTAGGCTTAGATGGGCCTTAAGGCCCACCCTAGGGCGCCCCACCTCTCCCTTGCCCTAGCCGCCGGCCAGATGGCATCTGGTGGCTGCCGCCACCCCTAGGGTGGAACCCTAGGGCGCAGCCACCCCTCCTCCCTCTCTCCTATATATAGTGGAGGTATTTGGGGCTGCACAATACACGGTTCTCCCTCTCTCTCTGGTGCAGCCCTACCTCCTCCTCCCCTCGTTCTCCGTAGCGCTTAGCGAAGCTCTGTCGGAGTACCACGCAGCTCCACCGCCACCACGCCGTCGTGCTGCCGGAGCTCTCCCTCAACCTCTCCTCCCTCCTTGCTGGATCAAGGCGTAGGAGACGTCACCGGGCTGCACGTGTGTTGAACGCGGAGGTGCCGTCCGTTCGGCACTTGATCGGATCCACCGCGATCTGAATCGCTGCGAGTACGACTCCATCAACCGCGTTCTTGTAACGCTTCCGCTTAGCGATCTTCAAAGGTATGAAGATCCACTCTCCCCTTGCTCGTTGCTGGTTTCTCCATAGATGGATCTTGGTGACACGTAGGAATTTTTTTGATTTACTACTACGTTCCCCAACAGTGGCATCATGAGCTAGGTCTATGTGTAGAATCTATGCACGAGTAGAACACAAAGCAGTTGTGGGCGTCGATTTTGTTAATATGCTTGCCGTTACTAGTCTTATCTTGATTCGACGGTATTGTGGGATGAAGTGGCCCGGACCAACCTTACACGTACGCTTACGTGAGACCGGTTCCACCGCCTGACATGCACCAGTTGCATAAGGTGGCTAGCGGGTGTCTGTCTCTCCCACCTTAGTCGGATTGGATTCGATGAAAAGGGTCCTTATGAAGGGTAAATAGCAATTGGCATATCACGTTGTGGTTTTGGCGTAGGTAAGAAACGTTCTTGCTAGAAACCTATAGCAACCACGTAAAAACTTGCAACTACAAATTAGAGGATGTCTAACTTGTTTTTGCAGCATATGCCTTGTGATATGATATGGCCAGAAGGATGTGATGTGATGCATTGTGATGTATGAGATTGATCATGTTCTTGTAATAGGGTTCACGACTTGCATGTCGATGACTATGACAACCGGCAGGAGCCATAGGAGTTGTCTTACATTATTGTATGACCTGCGTGTCAATCACAAACGCCATGTAATTACTTTACTTTATTGCTAAGCGTTAGCCATAGTAGTAGAAGTAATAGTTGGCGAGACAACTTCGTGAAGACACAATGATGGAGATCATGATGATGGAGATCATGGTGTCGTGCCGGTGACAATGATGATCATCGTGCCCCGAAGATGGAGATCATAGGAGCAAGATGATATTGTCCATATCATGTCACTATATTGATTGCATGTGATGTTTATCATGTTTACATCTTATTTGCTTAGAACGACGGTAGTAAATAAGATGATCTCTCAATAAAATTTCAAGAGAAGTGTTCACCCTAACTGTGCACCGTTGCTAAGGATCGTTGTTCCGAAGCACCACGTGATGATCGGGTGTGATAGGTTCTAACGTTCGCATACAACGGGTGTAAGCCAGATTTACACACGCGAAACACTTAGGTTGACTTGACGAGCCTAGCATGTACAGACATGGCCTCGGAACACGGAAGACCGAAAGGTCGAACATGAGTCGTATAGAAGATACGATCAACATGGAGATGTTCACCATGGATGACTAGTCCGTCTCACGTGATGATCGGACACGGGCTAGTTGACATGGATCATGTGTCACTTAGATGACTAGAGAGATGTCTATCTGAGTGGGAGTTCATTGAATAATTTGATTATGTGAACTCGATTATCATGAACTTAGTCTAAAATTGCCTTTAATATCTATATTGTAGATCCAATGGCCAACGCAAATGTCAACCTCAATTTCAACGCGTTCCTAGAGAAAACCAAGCTGAAAGATGATGGAAGCAACTATACGGACTGGGTCCGTGGCTTGAGGATCATCCTCATAGCTTCCAAGAGATTGTATGTCCTTGATGCACCGCTAGGTGACCCACCCATTCTCCCAGCGGACCAAGATGTTACGAACGCTTGGCAGTCACGCTGCGATGATTACTCCCTTGTTCAGTGCGGCATGCTTTACAGTTTAGAATCGGGGCTCCAAAAGCGTTTTGAGCAACACGGAGCATATGAGATGTTCCAAGAGCTGAAACTAGTTTTCCAAGCTCATGCCCGAGTCGAGAGATATGACATCTCTGACAAGTTCTTCAGCTGTAAGATGGAGGAGAACAGTTCTGTTAGTGAGCACATCCTCAAGATGTCTGGGCTTCACAACCGCTTGACTCAGCTGGGAGTTAATCTCCCGGATGACTCAGTCATTGACAGAATCCTCCAGTCGCTTCCACCTAGCTACAAAAGCTTTGTGATGAACTACAACATGCAGGGGATGGAGAAGACCATTCCTGAGTTGTACTCGATGCTGAAATCAGCAGAGGTCGAGATCAGAAAGGAGCATCAAGTGTTGATGGTAAATAAGACCACTAGTTTCAAGAAAGGCAAGGGTAAGAAGAACTTCAAGAAAGACGGCAAAGCTGTTGCCGCGCCCGGTAAGCAAGTTGCCGGGAAGAAGAAGAACAAGAATGGACCCAAGCCTGAGACTGAGTGCTTTTATTGCAAGGGTACCGGTCACTGGAAGCGGAACTGCCCCAAGTATTTAGCGGATAAGAAGGACGGTAACGTTAAAGGTATATGTGATATACTTGTTATTGATGTGTACCTAACCAGCGCTCGTAGTAGCTCCTGGGTATTTGATACCGGTGCAGTTGCTCACATTTGTAACTCCAAGCAGGAGCTGCGGAATAAGCGGAGGCTGGCCAAGGATGAGGTGACGATGCGCGTCGGGAATGGTTCCAAGGTCGATGTGATCGCCGTCGGCACGCTACCTCTACATCTACCTTCGGGATTAGTTTTAAACCTTAATAATTGTTATTTAGTACCAGCTTTGAGCATGAACATTGTATCTGGATCTCGCTTGATGCGAGATGGCTACTCATTTAAATCCGAGAATAATGGTTGTTCTGTTTATATGAGAGAAATGTTTTATGCTCATGCCCCGCTGGTCAATGGTTTATTTTTGATGAATCTCGAACGTGATGTTACACATATCCATAGTGTGAGTACCAAAAAGTGTAAAGTTGATAACGATAGTCCCACTTACATGTGGCATTGCCGTCTTGGCCATATTGGTGTCAAACGCATGAAGAAGCTCCATGCTGATGGACTTTTGGAGTCACTTGATTTCGAATCATTTGACACATGCGAACCATGCCTCTTGGGCAAGATGACCAAGACTCCATTCTCCGGAACAATGGAGCGAGCAACTGACTTGTTGGAGATAATACATACCGATGTATGCGGTCCAATGAGTGTCGAGGCTCGCGGCGGCTACCGTTATGTTCTCACCCTCACTGATGACTTGAGCAGATATGGGTATGTCTACTTAATGAAACACAAGTCTGAAACCTTTGAAAGGTTCAAGGAATTTCAGAGTGAGGTCGAGAATCAACGTGACAGGAAAATAAAATGCCTACGATCTGATCGTGGCGGAGAATATTTAAGTCACGAGTTTGACACGCACCTTAGGAAATGTGGAATTGTTTCACAGCTCACGCCGCCAGGCACACCTCAGCGAAATGGTGTGTCTGAATGTCGTAATCGCACTCTATTGGATATGGTGCGATCTATGATGTCTCTTACCGACTTACCGCTATCATTTTGGGGATATGCATTAGAGACTGCCGCATTCACTTTAAATAGGGCACCGTCTAAATCCGTAGAGACGACACCGTATGAATTATGGTTTGGAAAGAAACCTAAGCTGTCGTTTCTAAAAGTTTGGGGATGCGATGCTTATGTGAAGAAACTTCAACCTGAGAAGCTCGAACCCAAAGCGGAAAAGTGCGTCTTCATAGGATATCCCAAGGAGACTATTGGGTATACCTTCTACCTACGATCCGAAGGCAAAGTCTTTGTTGCCAAGAATGGATCCTTTCTCGAGAAAGAGTTTCTCTCGAAAGAAGTAAGTGGGAGGAAAATAGAGCTTGATGAGGTAATTGTACCTCCACTCGAACCGGAGAGTAGCGCAGCACAGGAAGTTGTTTCTGTGGAGCCTACACCGGCTAGAGAGGAAGTTAATGATGATGATCATGAAACTTCAGATCAAGTTGCTATTCGAAGGTCCACTAGGACACGTTACGCACCAGAGTGGTACGGCAATCCTGTCCTAGAGATCATGTTGTTGGACAACGGTGAACCTTCGAACTATGAAGAAGCGATGGCGGGCCCGGATTCCAACAAATGGCTTGATGCCATGAAATCCGAGATAGGATCCATGTATGAGAACAAAGTATGGACTTTGGTGGACTTGCCTAATGATAAGCGAGCCATTGAAAACAAATGGATCTTTAAGAAGAAGACTGACGCAGACGGTAATGTCACCGCCTATAAAGCTCGGCTTGTCGCTAAGGGTTATCGACAAGTTCAAGGAGTTGACTACGATGAGACTTTCTCACCCGTAGCGATGCTAAAGTCTGTCCGAATCATGTTAGCAGTTGCCGCATTTTATGATTATGAGATCTGGCAAATGGACGTCAAAACGGCATTCCTTAATGGCTTCCTCAAGGAAGAACTGTATATGATGCAGCCGGAAGGTTTTGTCGATCCTAAAGATGCTAACAAGGTATGCAAGCTCCAGCGCTCCATCTATGGGCTGGTGCAAGCATCTCGGAGTTGGAACATTCGCTTTAATGAGGTGATTAAAGCGTTTGGGTTTGTACAGGTTTATGGAGAACCCTGTATTTACAAGAAAGTGAGTGGGAGCTCTATAGCGTTCCTTATACTGTATGTGGATGACATGCTGATAATGGGAAATAATATAGAACTCTTGGAAAGTATAAAGGCCTACTTGAATAAGTGTTTTTCAATGAAGGACCTTGGAGAAGCTGCTTACATATTAGGTATTAAGATCTATAGAGATAGATCGAAACGCCTCATTGGTCTTTCACAAAGCACATACCTTGAAAAGATATTGAAGAAGTTCAATATGGATTAGTCCAAGAAGGGGTTCTTGCCTGTGTTGCAAGGTGTGAGATTGAGTACGACTCAATGCCCGACCACGGCAAAGGATAGAGAAGAAATGAGTGTCATCCCCTATGCTTCAGCCATAGGCTCTATCATGTATGCCATGCTGTGTACCAGGCCTGATGTGAACCTTGCCATAAGTTTGGTAGGGAGGTACCAAAGTGATCCCGGAGCGGAACACTGGACAGCGGTCAAGAATATCCTGAAGTACCTGAAAAGGACAAAGGACATGTTTCTCGTTTATGGAGGTGCTGAAGAGCTCGTCGTAAAGGGTTACGTCGATGCTAGCTTCGACACAGATCCGGACGACTCCAAGTCGCAAACCGGATACGTGTATATTTTGAATGGAGGGGCAGTGAGCTGGAGCAGCAGCAAGCAAAGCGTCGTGGCAGCATCTACATGTGAAGCGGAGTACATAGCTGCTTCGGAAGCAGCAAAGGAGGGAGTCTGGATGAAGGGGTTCATCACCGACCTAGGAGTGATTCCGAATGCGTCGGGCCCGATGACTCTACTCTGTGACAACACTGGAGCTATTGCCCTTGCGAAGGAGCCCAGGTTTCACAAGAAGACAAGACACATCAAGCGCCGCTTCAACTCCATCCGAGATTACATTCAGGAGGGAGACATAGATATTTGTAAAGTGCATACGGATCTGAATGTCGCAGATCCGTTGACTAAACCTCTCTCACGAGCAAAACATGATCAGCACCAGAATGCTATGGGTGTTCGATTCATCACAATGTAACTAGATTATTGACTCTAGTGCAAGTGGGAGACTGTTGGAAATATGCCCTAGAGGCAATAATAAAATGGTTATTATTGTATTTCCTAGTTCATGATAATTGTCTATTGTTCATGCTATAATTGTGTTAACCGGAAACCGTAATACATGTGTGAATACATAGACCACAACGTGTCCCTAGTGAGCCTCTAGTTGGCTAGCTCGTTGATCAATAGATGGTCTCGGTTTCATGACCATGGACATTGGATGTCGTTGATAACGGGATCACATCATTAGGAGAATGATGTGATGGACAAGACCCAATCCTAAGCATAGCACAAAGATCGTGTAGTTCGTTTGCTAAAGCTTTTCAATGTCAAGTGTCATTTCCTTAGACCATGAGATTGTGTAACTCCCGGATACCGTAGGAATACTTTGGGTGTGCCAAATGTCACAACGTAACTGGGTGGCTATAAAGGTACGCTACGGGTATCTCCGAAAGTGTCTGTTGGGTTGACACGAATCGAGACTGGGATTTGTCACTCCGTGTGACGGAGAGGTATCTCTGGGCCCACTCGGTAAGACATCATCATTATGAGCTCAATGTGACTAAGGATTTAGTCACGGGATGATGTATTACGGAACGAGTAAAGAGACTTGCCGGTAACGAGATTGAACAAGGTATGGGGATACCGACGATCGAATCTCGGGCAAGTACCATACCGATAGACAAAGGGAATTGTATACGGGATTGATTGAATCCCTGACATCGTGGTTCATCCGATGAGATCATCGTGGAGTACGTGGGAGCCAACATGGGTATCCAGATCCCGCTGTTGGTTATTGGCCGGAGAGGTGTCTCGGTCATGTCTACGTGTCTCCCGAACCCGTAGGGTCTACACACTTAAGGTTCGATGACGCTAGGGTTATAGGGAAATAGTGTACGTGGTTACCGAAGGTTGTTCGGAGTCCCGGATGAGATCCCGGACGTCACGAGAAGTCCCGGAATGGTCCGGAGACGAAGATTGATATATAGGAAGTGAGGATTTGGTTACCGGAAGTGTTCCGGGTGTCACCGGTAGTGTACCGGGACCACCGGAAGGGTTCCGGGGGTCCACCAAGTGGGCCCACCTGCCCCGGAAGGTTCCGTGGGCTAAGAGTGGGAGGGAGCCAGCCCCTAGGTGGGCTGGTGCGCCTCCCACCCCAGCCCAAGGCGTGGCAAAGGTGGAGGGGGGCAAACCCTAGGCTTAGATGGGCCTTAAGGCCCACCCTAGGGCGCCCCACCTCTCCCTTGCCCTAGCCGCCGGCCAGATGGCATCTGGTGGCTGCCGCCACCCCTAGGGTGGAACCCTAGGGCGCAGCCACCCCTCCTCCCTCTCTCCTATATATAGTGGAGGTATTTGGGGCTGCACAATACACGGTTCTCCCTCTCTCTCTGGTGCAGCCCTACCTCCTCCTCCCCTCGTTCTCCGTAGCGCTTAGCGAAGCTCTGTCGGAGTACCACGCAGCTCCACCGCCACCACGCCGTCGTGCTGCCGGAGCTCTCCCTCAACCTCTCCTCCCTCCTTGCTGGATCAAGGCGTAGGAGACGTCACCGGGCTGCACGTGTGTTGAACGCGGAGGTGCCGTCCGTTCGGCACTTGATCGGATCCACCGCGATCTGAATCGCTGCGAGTACAACTCCATCAACCGCGTTCTTGTAACGCTTCCGCTTAGCGATCTTCAAAGGTATGAAGATCCACTCTCCCCTTGCTCGTTGCTGGTTTCTCCATAGATGGATCTTGGTGACACGTAGGAAATTTTTTGATTTACTACTACGTTCCCCAACAGTTTCCAATCAATACAATTATAGCATGGATAATAAATGATTATCCTGAACAAGGAAATATGATAATATCTAATTTATTATTGCCTCTAGGGCATATTTCTAACAGTATCCTACTTGCACTAGAGTCAACAATCTAGATCACATCACCATGTGTCTTACATTGTTATGAATCTCACACCCAATGAGTTCTTGGGTTCGATCATGTTTTGCATGTGAGAGAGGTTTTAGTCAACAGTCTGCAACATTCAGATCCGTGTGTACTTTGAAAATCTCTGTGTCATAGTATAGATGCTGCTACCATGCTCCACTTGGAGCTATTCCAAATGACTGCTCCACCATATGTATCCGGACTGCTACCCATAGTCGTCTGGATTTAGTGTCAAAGTTTGCATCGACATAACCCTTTACGACGAATTCTTTATCACCTCCATAATTGAGAAACATTTCCTTAGTCCTCTAGTTACTAAGGATAATTTTGACCGCTGTCCAGTGATCCACTCCTGGACCACTCATGTACCCCTTGACAGACTCATGGCAAGGCACACACTAGGTGCGGTACACATCATGGCATACTACATAGAGCCTATGGCTAAGGCATAGGGGATGGCCTTTGTCCATTCTCTTTCTTCTGTCGTGGTCGAGCTTTGAGTCTCACTCAACTCCACACGTTACAAATCAGGCAAGAACTCTTTCTTTGACTGGTCCATTTTGAACTCTTTCAAAATCTTGTCAAGGTATGTGATCATTGAAAGTCTTATCAGACGTCTTGATCTATATCTCTAGATCCCGATGCCTAATATTTAAGTAGCTTCATTCCAAGTATTCCTTTGAAAAAATCCTTTCAAACAACCCTTTATGCTTTCCAGAAATTCTACATCATTTCCGATCAACAATATGTCATCCTTATATACTTTATATAAATTCTATAGTGCTCCCACTCACTTTCTTGTAAATACAAGTTTCTCATAAACTTTGTATAAACCCAAAAACTTTGGTCACCTCATCAAAGCATATATTCTAACTCTGAGATGCTTGCTCCATCCCATAGAAGGATCGCTGGAGCTTGCATACCTTTTAGCATCCTTAGGACTGATAAAACCTTCTGGTTGTATCACATACAACCTTTCCTCAAGGAAACCGTTAACGAAACAATGTTTTGACACCCATCTGCTAGATTTCATATATTGAAAAATGCAGCAACTGCTAACATAATTCCAATAGACTTTAGCATCGCTACGGGTGAGAAAGCCTCATCGTAGTCAACTCCTTGAACTTGTAGGAAACTACTTTGCGACAAGTAGAGCTTTATAAATGGTGACATTCACCATCAGAGTGTGTCTTCTTCTTAAAAATCGATTTGTACTCAATGGCCTGCCATTCAACGGGTAAGTCTACCAAAGTCCATACTTGGTTTTCATACATGGATCCTATCTCGAATTTCATGGCTCCTAGCCATGTGTTGGAATTCAGGCCCATCATCGCTTCTTCATAGCTCGTAGGCTCATAGTTGTCCAACAACATGACCTCTAAGACAAGGTTACCATACTACTCAGGAGAAATATGTGCCCTTGTCGACCTACGAGGTTCGATAGTAACTTGATCCAAAGCTTCATGATCATCATCATTGACTTCCTCTTCAATTTACGTAGGCTCCATAGAAACATCTTTCTGCGTTGCGCTACTCTCTGGTTGAAACAAAGGTTCAACAACCTCCTCAAATTCTATCTTCCTCCCACTCAATTATTTTGAGAGAAACTCTTTCTCAAGAAGGGACCCATTTTTAGCAACAAAACTTTGCCCTCGGATCTGAGATAGAAGGTATACCCAACTTCTCTTAGGGTATCCTAGGAAGATGCACTTTTCCGCTTTGGGTTCAAGCTTATCACACATAAGTGCCGCATGCCCAAACTCTGAGAAATGATAGCTTAGGTTTCTACCAAAACATAATTCATATGGTGTCATCTTAACGGATTTAGATGGTGCCCTATTCAAAGTGAATATAGTTGTATCTAATGCATAACCCCAAAATGATAGTGGCAAAACGATAAGAGACATCATATTATGCACCATAACGATGTTCGGACACACCATTACACTATGGTGTTCCAGGTGGCATGAGTTGTCAAACAACTTTCAACCTATCTTAAGTTGTATACCAAACTCGTAACTCAAATATTCACCTCCATGATCATATCATAGACATTTTTATCTTCTTGTCACGATGATCTCAAACTTTACTCTGAATTTTCTTGAACTTTTCAAATGTTCCAGACTTGTGTTTTATTAAGTAAATATACCCTTATCTACTCAAATCATCTGTGAAGGTAAGAAAATAACGATATCCACCGCATGCTACAACACTCATTGGACCGCATACATAAACATGTATTATTTCCAACAAGTCACTAGCCCGCTCCATCATACCGGAAAATGGGGTCTTAGTCATCTTGACAATGAGGCATGCTACGCATGTCTCAACCGACTCGATATTGGGTGAGTCCAAAGATCCATCCGCATGGAGTTTCTTCATGCGCTTTACACCAATATGATCTTTAGCGGCAGTGCCACAAGTATGTGGTACTATCATTATTAACTCTACAACTTTTGGCATCAATGCTATGAATATGTGTATCGTCACTATCGAGATTCAATATGAATAAACCCCTCACATTGGGTGCATGACCATAGAAGATATTACTCATGTAAATAGAACAACCATTATTCTTTGATTTAAATGAGTAACTGTCTCACAATAAACAAGATCCAGATATAATGTTCATGCTCAACGCAGGAACTAAATAAGAATTATTCAGGTTCATCACTAATCCCAATGGTAATCGAAGAGGGAGCGTGCCGACGGCGATCACATCAACCTTGGAACCATTTCCCATGCACATTGTCACTTTGTCCTTAGCCAGCCTCCGTCTATTCCGTAAGTCCCGCTTTGAGTTGCAAATGTGAGCAACCAAACTGGTATCAAATACCCAGGCACCACAACGAGAGTTGGTAAGGTACACATCAATAACATGTATATCGTATATACCTTGTTTAGTGTTGGACGCCTTCTTGTCAGCCAGATACTTGGGGCAGTTCCGCTTCAAGTGACCAGTTCTGTTGCAATGAAAGAACTCAATTTCTGGCTTGGGTCCAGCCTTGGGTTTCTTCACGGGAGGGGCAACTTCTTTGCCACTCTTCTTGGAGTTACCCTTTTTACCCTTGCCATTTTTCTTGAAACTAGTGGTTTTATTGACCATCAACACTTGATGCTCTTTCTAGATTTTAGATTCAGCGATTTTCAGCATCGCAAATAGCTTGGCAACTGACTTGTTCATCCCGTGCATGTTATAGTTCATCACAAAGCTCTTGTAGCTAGGTGGCAATGATCGAAGAACTCTGTTAGTGATCGCCCCCAGCGGAAGGGGTGTCCCTAACTCGGCCAGACGGTTCGAATACCCATACATTCTGAGTATATGTTCACTGACAAACCCGTTCTCCTCCATCTTGCAAGCATACAATTTATTGGAGGTCTCATACCTCTCGATCCGGGCATTCTTCTCAAAGATAAACTTCAACTCATGGAACATCTCATATGCTCCATGACGTTCAAAACGTCTTTGAAGTCCCGGTTCTAAGCCGTACAACATTGCACATTGAACTATTGAGTAGTCTCTAGAACGTGTCTCCCAAGTGTTCCTAACATCTTATGATGACACGGGAGCGGGTGGATCACCAAGCGGTGCATCAAGGACATAAGCCTTCTGGGAAGCCGTGAGGATAATCCTCAGATTACAGGCCTAGTCCACAAAGTTACTTCCATCATCTTTCAACTTGGCTTTCTCTAGGAACGCATTAAAAATCAGGGGAACTATTGCGCGAGCCATTGATCTAAAACATAAATATGTCAAGGTTACTAAGACTATTGTTCAATATAATGAGTTTAGTTAATCAAATTACTAAAGCTCCCACTCAAATTGACATCCCTCTGGTCAGCTGAGTGATACATGACCCAAATTCACCAACCCAAGTCCGATCATCACGTGAGATGAGGTGGTTTCAATGGTGAACATCATCATGTTGATCATATCTACTATATGACTCATGTTCGACCTTTCAGTCTCTTGTGTTCCGAGGCCATGTATGTACATGCTAGGCTCATCAAGTTTAACCCGAGTGTTCTGCATGTGCAACACCGGCTTGCACCCATTGTAAGTGAACGTAGAGTCTATCACACCCGATCATCATGTGGTGTCTCGACATGAAGAACTTTCACAACGGTGCACACTCGGGGAGAACACAATCTGATCTTGAAATTTTAGTGAGGGATCACCTTATAATGCTACCGTTGTCCTAAGCAAAATAAGATGCATAAAAGGATTAACATCACATGCAAATCATAAGTGACATGATATGGCCATGAACTTGTACTTTTGATCTCCATCTCCAAAACACTGGCATGATCTCCATTGTCACCGGCATGACACCGTGATCTCCATCATCTTGATCTCCATCAACGTGTTGCCACGAGGTTGTCACGCCAACTGTTGCTTCTACGACTATAGCTAACTAATAGCGATAAAGTAAAGCAAACGACGAAAATAGATTAAAGACAACCCTATGGATCTTGTCGGTTGCCGTACTCATCGACATGCAAGTCGTGATATTCTATACAACACATGATCATCTCTTATATCTCATCATGTAATTGGCCATATCACATCACAACATACCCTGCAAAAACAAGTTAGATGTCCTCTAATTGTTGTTGCATGTTTTACGTGGCTGCTACGGGTATCTAGCAAGAATGATTTTTACCTACGCAAAACACAACGGTGATACACAAATTTCTATTCAACCTTCTCAAGGACCGCCTTTGTCGAATCCGATTGATGTATACTACACTACCTTCTTCTTGTAGACTCGTGTTGGGCCTCCAAGCGCAGAGTTTTGTAGGACAGTAGCAATTTCCCATCAAGTGGATGACCTAAGGTTTATCAATCCGTGGGAGGTGTAGGATGAAGATGGTCTCTCTCAAACAACCTTGCAACCAAATAACAAAGAGTCTCTTGTGTCCCCAACACACCCAAAACAATGGTAAATTGTATAGGTGCACTAGTTCGGCGAAGAGATGGTGATACAAGTGTAATATGGATGGTATATATAGGTTTTTGTAATCTGAAAATATAAAAACAGCAAGGTAGCAAGTAACAAAAGTGAGCAAAAACGGCATTGCAATGCTTGAAAACAAGGCCTAGGGTTCATACTTTCACTAGTGCAAGTTCTCTCAACAATACTAACATAGTTTAATCATATGTAAATACCTCTCGTGTGACAAAGAGTTCACTCCAAAGTCACAAATAGCGGAGAACTAACGAAGAAATTATTGTAGGGTACGAAACCACCTCAAAATTATCTTTTCCGATCAATCTTATGAGTGTCATGAACAGCCCTAGAGTTCATACTAAAATAACACCTTAAGACACACATCAACCAAAACCCTAATGTCACCTAGATACTCCAATGTCACCACAAGTACCCATGGGCTTGATTATACAATATCCATCACACTATTTCAGATTCATCATGTTCAATCCAACACAAAGAACTTCAAAGAGTGCCCAAAAGTTTCTACTGGAGATTCAAGACGAAAACATGTGCAACCCCTATGCATAGATTCCCAAGGTCACGGAACCCGTGAGTTGATCACCAAAACATACATCAAGTGGATCAATAGAACATACCATTGTCACCACGGATATCCCATCGCAAGACATACATCAAGTGTTCTCAATTCCTTAAAGACTCAATCCGATAAGAAAACTTCAAAGGGAAACCTCAATTCATCTCAACAATATAGAGAGGGGAAAACTGCATGTGATTCATCTATATCAATAAAGATTGCGGTACATCAAGATCGTGCCATCTCAAGAACACGAGAGAGAGAGAGAGAGACAGATCAAACACATAGCTACTAGTACATACCCTCAGCCCCGAAGGTGAACTACTCCCTCCTCGTCATGGAGGCCACTGGGATGATGAAGATGGCCTTCGGTGATGGTTTCCCCCTCCGGTAGGGTGCCCGAACGGGCTCCCGATTGGTTTTTCGTGGCTCTGGAGGCTTGCGGCGGCGGAACTCCCGATCTAGGTTTCTTTTCAGAGGTTTGGGTATTTATAGGAGTATTTAACATTGGTCCCACGTCTAGAAGGTTCCCCTAGGAGGTCACAAGCCTGCCAGGCCTGACTAGGGGGGTGGCCACCCCCTGGTGGCTTGTGACTCCCTCGGGACTCTTCTCCGGTATATTTTTGCTCCAGTATTTTTTATATTTTCCAAAATATTCTTCATAAATTTTCAGCCCATTCCGAGAACTTTTATTTCTGCACAAAAACAACACCACGGTAGTTCTGCTAAAAACAACGTCAGTCGGGGTTAGTTCTAATAAAACCATACCAAAATCATATAGAATTATTGTAAACATGGCATGAATACTTCATAAATTATAGATACGTTGGAGACGTATCAGCATCCCCAAGCTTAATTCCTGCTCGTCCTCGAGTAGGTAAATGATAAAAAAATAATTTATGAAGTGTGAATGCTAGCATAGTGCATAAATTTGATCAATGATAGTTCCAAACACTTTTTCTAGCATCATTATATATCTTAAATAGTAGCTCATCTCATAAAACTTCTCATGATCAAGTAACAAGCTATTCACATGTTAAAGTATAGACCATAAAGTTTCTTGAAAACTAACAAACTATGCTTTCAGTCACCAAACAATTGCAATTCATCTTATTTTCAGGAAGGGTCTATGTAAGAGCTTTGATTTGGAAAATTCCACATACTCAACTATCATATAGTCTTCCATGATTTCTAACTCTCAAAGCATATTTTTAGAGCAAATGGCATCCCTCGAACACAGAGAAAGATAAGGGCTTAAAGTTTCGCCTCCCAACTTATTTATCATATAGATAATTGTCAACAATAATAATTCATGATCAAATATATTTGAATGGCCATATATGCTTGGATCTTTCCCCACCACATGATGCTTGCCAAGAGAAAAAAGGCAAAATATAGGAAGTGGTGAAGATCACCATGACTCTTGTATAAATTGAAGTACTAGAAAATAAAAGATAGACCCTTCGCAGAGGGAAGCATTGATTTGTAGAGGTCTCAGAGCTCGAGCTTTTAAAACAGAGATGAATAATAATTTTGAGCGGTATGCTTTCATTGTCAACATAACAACGGAGAGATCTCGGTATCTTCCATGCTAGATACATTATAGGCGGTTCCCAAACAAAATGGTAAAGTTTTTACCCCCCCTCCACCAATCAATCACACTCCGTGGCGAGCTGAATCCATGGGTACCATCCATACAAACAACAATCCTGGGGGAGTTTTGTTTCATTATATTTTGATTTGATTTTTGAGAATGGAACTGGGCATCCCGAATACCAGCCACTTTCTCATGAATGATAGTGAATCAACACATATCGTGATAATAATCCACCTAGCATGGAGATACTAACAGCCCCTAGTCACTATGTGAGCAATTCAGGCATACAAAACATAATATTATTTGAAGGTTTAGAGTTTGGCACATGCAAATTTACTTGGAACGACATGTAAATACTGCATATAGGTAGGTATGGTGGACTCATATGGAACAACTTTGGGTTTAAGGGAGTTTGGATGCACAAGTAGTATTTCTACTTGGTGTGGAAGTTTTGGCTAGTATGAGGTGGAAGCAAGCACCACATGTTGGTCGATCCATAACAATATAACTTCTATACAAATATACCCAAGCATAACTCATGACGTTGTCTTCCTTGTCCAACTTAAACTAATTTGCTCAAGTTTGAAAATACTTAATGGGTATTCACAATCATAGAAGATGTCCAGGATATTATATTTATATGTGAAATCTCTCTTCCTTCAATATACTTTCATGAATTGTTCAAGTGACCAATGCGGTGTTTGCTACCTTTCAATAAATTTTACCACCTATACTTCTTATATGTGAAGTCATTACTCCCTATGGGATAAGCATATAAAACATATATAATTTCAGATTTATGATATTCAATTCATTCAACTATTTACTCATAGGATATAAGTGAAGCACGAGAGTAAATGACAAAACTACTCCAAAACATATAAGTGAAGATCAATGAGTAGTCAAACATTTAAGTAGCTATGTGAGGACTTTCTCTCTCTATAAATAAAGATTTTCAGATCTAAGTATTTTATTTAAACAGGAAGAAAAACAAAAATAGCACTCCAAGAATAGCACACATCATGTGAACGAATAAAAATTTAGGCTCAACATAGGCTAACCGATAGTTGACGAAGAGAGGTGGGATGCGTAGAATCACCAAGCTTAGATGCTTGAGACTTCTTGAAATATTTACTTGGGGGTGCCTTGGGCATCCCCAAGCTTGAGCTTTTGTATCTCTTTCAATCCTCTCATTTCCCGGTTTCACCTATTCTCAAAAACTTCATCCACACAAAACTTCAAAAAGAACTCGTGAAATAGGTTAGTACACATAAGAACAAATCAACACTTCATGTACTTCCAAGACAAGTTGCATGATAATTTCAAACATCATCTAATATTTAATATCATTTCCACAATTTATATCTACCAATATAGGCTATGGAAACTATAGGATAAGTAGATAACAAAACTATGATAACAATCTGTCCAAACAGAATAGTCTGTAGTAATTTATGAAAACAGTGTACTTATGTAACTCAAAAATTTAGGAAAAATTAGGAAATGCTTTATATTAAAATAATTTGTAAAAATTTCAGAAACTTTCCATCTTCCAGTAAAATATGAACATTCAAACACTACGGCAGAAGTTTCTGTTTTTACCCAGCACACATCAAACATGCAATTCAAGCATCCTAAGGCAATTCTTCGATCTTTTTATTGAAAAATATATATTATAAATAACACCTAACAGAGAAAAACAAAATAAAATGACGCTCCAAGTAAAACTCATATTATGTGATGAATAAAAATATAGCTCCAAGTAAGATATACCGATAGTGTTGAAGACGAAAGAGGGGATGCCTTTCGGGGCATCCCCAAGCTTAGGCGCTTGAATATTCCTTGGGTATTACCCAAGGTTGAAAAAGCGATAGGCATAAGCGAGGCGGTTGGCCTTCGCCTAGTGCTTAGGCGATGCTTAAGCATCCTAGGCGGAGCCTAGGTGGTAATATAGTTTCTACTACTAGGGTGTCTATGTGGTTATTATATGTGTATTCTCTTAATTTAGGGCATATATATACGTTAACTTCTAGCTACTGCCATTGGAATATGGCTCTTTTATCATATTATCACAATATGACATGATTTCTCTCTTGGGTAGACATTTTCTTGCTTGCCTTGCCTAGACTTTCGCTTATGCCCTAAGCGAGGCGATTGGCCATCGCCTAGCGCCTAGGCGTGCCTAAGCGCCTCCTAGGCACTGCCTTTTACAACGGAGGGGTATTACCTTGGGGTTGCCTTGGGAATCCCCAAGCTTAGGTTCTTGTCTCTCCTTATTCTCCTGATATCAGTGTCTCACCCAAAACTTGAAACTTCAATCACACAAAACTTAACGGAACTTTGTGAAAAGGGTTATTGTAATAAAGATAGATCATTAACTTAGGTACTGTCAAGACAAGATTCATAATTATTCCCACATGATACCTACTTTATTCCATCATTCCCACAATTTATATTACTCAATACAAGGTATAGGAACACTTGAAACAAGCAAACTATGCATGCAAAACAGAATCTGTCAAAAACAGAACAGTCTGTAAAGATCTGAATAATCACCATACTTCCCTGACTCTAAAGATTCTGAAAAATTAGGACAACTCAAGGAATTTTCATATAAATGTTGTGTAAAAATTTCAGGATTTTTTGACTCCCAGTAAAATCAGATAATTCATATACTGGACGCAAAACTTTTTGTTTTTGCACAGAATCAAACAAGCAAGTATCCACACTATCCCAAAGGCTTTACATGACACTTTATTGAAATAAAAGACACAAAACATGATTATTACAGTATATTAATCATCTTAACACATAAAAACAAAAGGTAAACATGTTGGGTTGTCTCCCAACAAGCGCTTTTCTTTGATGTCTTTTAGCTAGGCATGATGATTTCAATGATGCTCGTATAGGAATAATAATTGAAACATGCAAAAGAGCATCATGAATCTCATGACAAGCACATTTAAGTCTAACCCACTTCCTATGCATAGGGATTTTGTGAGCAAACAATTTATGGGAGCAAGAATCAACTAGCATAGGAAGGCAAAACAATCATAACTTCAAAACTTTTAACACATAGAGAGGAAACTTGATATTATTGCAATTCCTACAAGCATATGTTCCTCCCTCATAATAATTTTCAGTAGCATCATGAAGGAATTTCACAATATAACTATCACATACAACAATATTTTCATGATCTACGAGCATAGAAAATATATCACTCTCCACATAAGCAAACTTCTCCTCATTCATAGTAGTGGGAGCAAACTCAACAAAATAACTATCATGTGACACTTGATTGACATAACCACACTGAATATTAAAATCATGATGGCAAGTTTCATGGTTACTATCACTCTTTATAGCATACATGTCATCATCATAATCATCATATATAGGAGGCATGCCATAATCATAATAAATTTGCTCATCAAAACTTGGGAGACTAAAAATATCTTCTTCATCAAACATAGCATCCCCAAGCTTGTGGCTTTGCGTATCACTAGCATCATGAATATTCAGAGAATTCATACTAACAATATTGAAATCATGATCATCACTCAAAGATTTAGTGCCAAACATGTTCATAACTTCTTCTTCTAACACTTGAGCACAATTTTCCTTTCCATCATTTTTGCGAAAAGACATAAAAAAGATGAAGCATATGAGGCAACCTCAATTCCATTTTTTGTAGTTTTCTTTTATAAAACCAAACTAGTGAAAAACAAGAAACTAAAAGATTTGATTGCAAGATCTAAAGATATACCTTCAAGCACTTACCTCCCCGGCAACGGTGCTAGAAAAGAGCTTGATGTCTACTACACTACCTTCTTCTTGTAGACTCGTGTTGGGACTCCAAGCGCAGAGTTTTGTAGGACAGTAGCAATTTTCCCTCAACTGAATGACCTAAGGTTTAACAATCCGTGGGAGGTGTAGGTTAATATGGTCTCTCTCAAACAACCCTACAACCAAATAACAAAGAGTCTCTTGTGTCCCCAACACACCCAATACAATGGTAAATTGTATAGGTGCACTAGTTCGGCAAAGAGATGGTGATACACGTGTAATATGGATGGTATATATAGGTTTTTGTAATCTGAAAATATGAAAACAGCAACATAGCAAGTAACAAAAGTGAGCAAAAACGGTAGTGCAATGCTTGAAAACAAGGCCTAGGGTTCATACTTTCACTAGTGCAAGTTCTCTCAACAATAATAACATAGTTGAATCATATGTAAATGTTGGAAATATTCCCTAGAGGCAATAATAAATGGGATATTATTATATTTACTTGTTCGTGATAATCGTTTATTATCCATGCTATAATTGTATTGATTGGAAACTCAAATACATGTGTGGATACATAGACAACACCGTGTCCCTAGTATGCCTCTAGTTAACTAGTTCGTTGATCAAAGATGCTCAAGGTTTCTTGGCCATAGACATGAGATGTCATTTGATAACGGGATCACATCATTAGGAGAATGATGGGATGGACAAGACCCAAACTATAAACATAACATATGATCGTGTCAGTTTATTTCTATAGTTTTCTGCATGTCAAGTGTCTGTTTCTATGACCATGAGATCATGCAACTCACTGACACCGGAGGAATACCTTGTGTGTATCAAATGTCACATCGTAACTGGGTGACTATACAGATGCTCTATAGGTATATCTAAGGGTGTCTGTTGAGTGGGCATGGATCAAGACTGGGATTTGTTACTCCGTGTGACGGAGAGGTATCTCAGGGCCCACTCGGTAATACAACATCACAATAAGCCTTGCAAGCAATGTGAATAAGTGTTAGCCATGGGATCTTGTATTGTGGAACAAGTAAAGAGACTTGCTAGTAATGAGATTGAACTAGGTATAGAGATACCAACGATCGAATCCCGGGCAAGTAAGATACCGAAGAACAAAGGGAACAACGTACGGGATTAACTGAATCCTTGACATAGAGGGTCAACCGATAAAGATCTGCGTAGAATATGTAGGAATCAATATGGGCATCCAGGTCCTGCTATTGGTTATTGTCCATAGAGGTGTCTCGGTCGTGTCTACATAGTTCTCGAACCCGCACGGTCTGCACACTTCAGGTTCGGTGACGTTTCCGTACAGTAGAGTTACGTATGGTGGTGACCGAAGGTTGTTCGGAGTCCCAGATGAGATCCTGGACGTCACGTGGAGCTCCAGGATGGTCCGGAGGTAAAGATTGATATATAGGAAGTCTTGCTTTGGTCACCGGAAAAGTTTCGGGTACTTTGGTAGTGTAACGGGAGTGCCGAGAGGGTACCGGGGGCCATCGGGAGGTGTGTCTCAACCCAAAGGACCTCATGGGCTGTGTGAGGAGTCAAACCAGCCCCTAGTGGGATGGACTAACCCCCCCCCCCCCCCACTAAGGCCCATGTGGCTAAGGGTGGAAAAAACCCAAAAGGTGGAAAGGTGGAAAGGGTTTGCAAGTGGAGAGGAGGAATGCTACTCCTAATAGGATTGGAGTAGGACTCCTCCACGTCCAATTTCCGGCCAACCCTTGAGGGTTTGAGGCTGCCTACTCCCCTCCTCCCTCCTATATATAGTATAGGATTTAGAGGGGATAGGGAACCCTAATTGCCACGTGCTCCCTCTACTTCCTCTAGATCATTTTCTCCTTTAGTCTAGTATCAGCGATGCTTAGCCGAAGCCCTGCTGGAATAGTTCCACCACCACCGCCGCCACGCCGTAGCACTACCAGAGAACTCATCTACCTCTTCGGTCCCTCTTGCTGGATCAAGAAGGCGGAGATCGTCATCAAGTTGTACGTGTGCTGAACGCGGAGGTGTCGTCCGTTTGGCGCTAGATCGGAAGAACCGTGATCAGGATCGCAAGACGATTCATGATTTGATCGCAGGACGGATCATGATGGGATCATGGGATGGATCGTGATTGTATCGCGATATGGATTGTGATGGTATTACGGTACACTCGGCGATTTGGATCGCGAAGACGTTCGACTACATCAACCGCGTTTCTTAACGCTTCCTGCTTAGGGATCTACAAGGGTATGTAGATCCACTCTCCCTCTCGTAGATGCTCATCACAATGGATAGATCTTGCGTGTGCGTAGGAAATTTTTTGTTTCCCATGCAACATTCCCCAATAGTGGCATCATGAGCTAGGTCTATGTGTAGATGAGATCACGAGTAGAACACAAAGGAGTTTGTGGGCGTTGATGCTTAGATTGCTTCCTCCCTTGGTCTTTTCTTGTTTCGGCAGTACTGTGGGATGAAGCGGCCCGGACCAACATTACTCGTACGCTTACGAGAGACCAGTTCCATCAACTGACATGTAACTTCATTGCATAAAGATGGCTGGCGGGTGTCTGTTTCTCGCACTTTAGTCGGATCGGATTTGGCAAAGGCAGTCCTTGAGAAGGTTGAATAGCAATTTTTGTATCACCGTTGTGGTTTTTTCCTAGGTAAGAATTGTTCTTGCTAGATACCCGTAGAAGCCACGTAAAACTTGCAACAACAATTAGAGGATGTCTAACTTGTTTTTGCAGGGTATGTTGTGATGTGATATGGCCAATTACATGATGAGATATATGTGATGCATGAGATGATCATATATTGTATAGAATATCATGACTTGCATGACGATGAGTACGACAACCGGCAGGAGCCATAGGGTTGTCTTTAATTATTTTTGTCATTTTGCTTTACTTTATCGCTATGAGTTAGCAATAGTCGTGGAAGCAACAGTCGGCGCGACAACCTAATGGCAACACATTGATGGAGATCAAGATGATGGAGATCATAGTGTCATGCCGGTGATGATGGAGATCATGCTGGTGCTTTGGAGATGGAGATCAAAAGCACAAGTTCATGACCATATCATGTCACTAATGATTTGCATGTGATGTTATTCCTTTTATGCATCTTATTTTGCTTAGGACGACTATAGCATTATAAGGTGATCCCTCACTTAAATTTCAAGATAAAATTGTGTTCTCCTTGAGTGTGCACCATTGTGAAAGTTCGTCGTTTTGAGACACCACGTGATGATCGGTTGTGATAGACTATACATTCGCATACAACGGGTGCAAGCCAGTGTTGCGCGTGTGGAACACTTGGGTTTAAACTTGACGAGCATAGCATGTACATACATGGCCTCGGAACACAAGAGACAGAAAGGTCGAACATGAGTCATATAGTAGATATGATGAACATGAAGATGTTCACCATTGAATCCACCTCAACTCAGGTGATGATCGGACTTGAGTTGGTGGATTTGGATCATGTGACACTGGAATGACTAGAGGGGTGTCAATTTGAGTGGGAGTTTTTAAGTAATATGATTAACTAAACTCATTATCATGATCATAGTCAAAATGTCTTTGCAAATTATGTTGTAGATTACTAGCTTGTGTTGCAGCTCCCTTGAATTTTTTATATGTTCTTAGATAAATAGTGTTGAAAGATGATGGTAGCAATAATGCGGACTGGGTCCGTGATCTGAGGATTGTCCTCATTGCTGCACAGAAGGCTTATGTCCTTAATGCACCGCTCGGTGCGCCACCCTCTCAAGCGTCATCTGTAGATGTTGTGAACATCTGACAGACACGTTCTGATGACTACTTGATAGTCCAGTGTGTCATGCATTATGGTTTAGAATTGAGGCTCCAGAACATTTTGAACGTCGCAGAACATATGAGATGTTCTAAGAGCTGAAATTGGGATCTCAGGCTCGTGCCCATGTTGAGAGGTATGAGACCTCCAACAAGATTCTTTGCCTGCAAGCTGAAGGATAATAGCTCAATCGGTGAGCATGTGCTCAGATTGTCTGGGTACTACAATCGCTTGAATCGAGTGGGAGTTGATCTTCCAGATAAGATAGTGATTGATATAGTTCTCCAAGTCACTATCACTAAGCTACTAGAGCTTCGTGATGAACTATAAAATGCCAAGGATGGAAATAATGATCCCTGAGCTATTCACGATGTTTGATGCCGCCAAGGTAGATATCAAGAAGGAGCATCAAGTGTTGATGGTTAGTGAAACCACTAGTTTTGAGAAGGGCAAGGGCTAGGAGGGAAACTTCATGGATGTCAAGTCAGTTACTGCTCCAATGAACAAACCCAAGGTTAAACCCAAACCCGAGACTAAGTGCTTCTATTATGAGGAGAACGGTCGCTGAAGCGAAACGACCCTAGATACTTGGTAGATAGAAGGCTCGCAATGTTGACATAAGTATATTTGGTATACATGTTATTGATGTGTAGCTTGCTATTACTCCTAGTAGCACCTGGGTATTGGATACCGGTTCGGTTGCTAAATGTTAATAACTCGAAATAAAAGCTACGGAATAAACGGAGGCTAGCTAAGGGTGAGGTGACGACGAGGGTTGGAAGTGTTTCCAAGGTTGATGTGATCATCATCGCACACTCTCTCTAGCTTCAGGATTAGTGATGAACCTAAATAAATGTTATTTGGTGTTTGCGTTGAGCATGAACGTGATTAGGTCATGTTTATTGCAATACCGTTATTCATTTAAGTTAGAGAATAATGGTTATTCTGTTTACATGAATAATACCTTCAATGGTCATGCACCCAATGAGAATGGTTTATTGAATCTTGATCGTAGTGATACACATGTTCATAATATTGATGCCAAAATATACAAAGTTAATAATGATAGTACCACATACTTGTGGCACTACCGCTAAATGTCATATTGGTGTAAAGCGCATGAAGAAAATCCATACTGATGGATCTTTGGACTCATTTGATTTCGAATCAGTTGAGACATGCGGACTATGCCTCATGGGCAAGATGACTAAGACCCCATTTTTTGGTATGATGGAGCAGTCAAGTAACTTATTGGAAATGATACATGTTGATGTATTCAGTCCAATGAGTGTTGTAGCGTGCGGTGGAAATCGTTATTTTCCTACCTTCACTGATGATTTGAGTAGATATGGGGATATTTACTTAATGAAACACAAGTCTGAAACATTTGAAAAGTTCAAACAAAATCAGAGTGAAGTTTGAGATCATCGTGACAAGGAGCTAAAATGCCTACGATATGATCATGGAGGTAAATACCTGAGTTATGAGCACTGATATACAACTTAAGACAATATGGAATTTGTTTCATAGCTCACGCCGCCTGGAACACCATAGTATGATGGTGTGTTCGAACGTCGTAGTCGTGCTCTATTGGATATGGTGCTAACTATGATGTCTCTTATCGATTTTCCACTATCGTTTTGGGGATATGCATTAGAGACAACTACATTCACTTTAAATAGGGCACCATCTAAATCCATTGAGATGACATCGTATGAATTATGGTTTGATAGAAACCTAAGCTATCATTTCTCAGGGTTTGGGAATGGGACACTTACGTCTGATAAGCTCGAACCCAACGCGGAAAAGTGCAACTTCATAGGATACCCTAAGAACAGTTGGGTATACCTTCTATCTCAGATACGAGTGCAAAGTGTTTGTTGCTAAAACAGGTCCTTTCTTGAGAAAGAGTTTCTCTCGAAAGAATTGAGTGGGAGGAAGATAGAACTTGATGAGGTTGTTGAACCTTTGTTTCAACCAGAGAGTAGCGCAACACAGAAAGATGTTTCTATGGAACCTATGTCAGTTGAAGAGGAAGTTAATGATGATGATCATGAAGCTTCAGATCAAGTTACTATCGAACCTCGTAGGTCGACAAGGATGTGTATTGCTCCTGAGTGGTATTGCAACCGTGTCTTAGAGGTCATTTTGTTAGACAACGATGAACCTACGAGCTATGGAGAAGCGATGATGGGCCCGGACTCCGAGAAATGGTTAGAGGCCATGCAATCCGAGATGGGATCCATGTAATAAAACAAAGTATGGGCCTTGGAAGTATTACCTGAAGGGAAAAAGGCCATTCAGAACAAATGGATCTTTAAAAGGAATACAGGTGCGGACGGTAATGTCACCGTCTATAAAGCTCAACTTCTGGAAAAGGTTTTTTCACAAGTTCAAAGAGTTGACTACGATGAGACTTTCTCACCCGTAGCGATGCTAAAGTCTGTTGGAATTATGTTAGCAGTTTCTGCATTTTTCAATTATGAAAATCTGGCAGATGGATGTCAAAACATCATTTCCTTAACGGTTTACTTGAGGAAAGGTTGTATGTGATACGAAGGTTTTGTCAGTCCTAAGGATGCTAAAAGGTGTGCGAGCTCCAGCAATCCTTCTATGGGCTGGAGCAAGCATCTCGGAGTTGGAATATACGCTTTGATGAGGTGATCAAAGTTTTTGAGTCTATACAAAGTTTATGAGAAACTTGTATTTACAATAAAGTGAGTGGGAGCACTATAGAATTTTTGATAAGCATATGTGGTTGACATATTATTGATCGAAAATGACGTAGAATTTTTGGAAAGCATAAAAGGTTGTTTTAAAAGAGTTTTCCAAAGGAAAACTTGGAATGAAGCCTACTTAAATATTGGGCATCTTGATTTATAGAGGTAGATCAAGACGTATGATAAAACTTTCAATGAGTACATACCTTGACAAGATTTCGAAAGAGTTCAAAATGGATCAGTCAAAGAAAGAGTTCTTGCCTCATTTGTAAGGTGTGGAGTTGAGTGAGACTCAAAGCTCGACCACGGTAGAAGAAAGAGAAAGGATGAAGGTCGTCCCCTATGACTTATCCATAGGCTATGTATAGTATGTCATGCTGTGTACCGCACCTGTGTGTGGCTTGCCATGAGTCTGTCAAGGGGTACAAGAGTGATCCAATAGTGGATCACTGGACAGCGGTCAAGATTATCCTTAGTAACTAGAGGACTAAGGAAATATTTCTCTATTATGGAGGTGATAAAGAGTTCGTCATAAAGGGTTACGTTGATGCAAGCTTTAACACCAATCCGGATGACTCTGAGTAGCAATCCGGATACATATAGTGGAGCAGCCATTTGGAATAGCTCCAAGTGGAGTGTAGTAGCAGTGTCTACAGTATGACATAGGGATTTCAAAGTACACACGGATCTAAATGTCACAGACCCATTGACTAAAGACCTCTCTCACATGCAAAGCATGATCGAACCCCAGAACTCATTGGGTGTTAGATTCATAACAATGTAAATCACATGGTGATGTGAACTAGATTATTGACTCTAGTGCAAGTGGGAGACTGTTGGAAATATTCCCTAGAGGCAATAATAAATTGGTAATTATTATATTTCCTTGTTCGTGATAATCGTTTATTATCCATGCTATAATTGTATTGATTGCAAACTCAAATACATGTGTGGGTACATAGACAACACTGTGTCCCTAGTATGACTCTAGTTAACTAGTTCGTTGATCAAATATGGTCAAGGTTTCCTGGATATAGACATGAGATGCCATTTTATAACGGGGCCACATATTAGAGAATGATGTGATGGACAAGACCCAAACTATAAACATAGCATATGATCGTGTTAGTTTATTGCTATAGTTTTCTACATGTCAAGTATCTGTTCCTATGACCATGAGATCATGCAACTCACCGACACCGGAGGAATACCTTATGTGTATCAAATGTCACATCGCAACTGGGTGACTATAAAGATGCTCTACAGGTATCTTCGAGGGTGTCTTTTGAGTGGGCATGGATCAAGAGTGGGATTTGTTACTCCGTGTGACGGAGAGGTATCTCAGGGCCCACTCGATAATACAACATCACAATAAGCCTTGCAAGCAATGTGACTAAGTGTTAGCCATGGGATCTTGTATTACAGAACGAGTAAAGAGACTTTCCAGTAATGAGATTGAACTAGGTATAGAGATACCAACGATCGAATCTCGGGCAAGTGACATACCGAAGAACAAAGGGAACAGCGTACGGGATTAACTGAATCCTTGACATAGAGGGTCAACTGATAAAGATCTGCATAGAATATGTAGGAACCAATATGGGCATCTAGGTCCCGCTATTGCTTATTGATCGTGGAGGTGTACCGGTCATGTCTACATAGTTCTCGAACCCGCAGGGTGTGCACACTTAAGGTTTGGTGACGTTTCGGTATAGTAGAGTTATGTATGGTGGTGACCTAAGGTTGTTCGGAGTCCCGGATGAGATCCTAGATGTCACGAGGAGCTCCGAAATGGTCCGTAGGTAAATATTGACATATATGAAGTCCCGTTTTGGTCAATGGAAAAGTTTTGGGTACTTTGGTAGTGTACGGGAGTGTCGGGAGGGTACCGGGGGCCATCGGGAGGGGTGTCTCAACCCAAAAGACCTCATGGGCTGTTGGAGGAGTCAAACCAGCCCATAGTGGGCTGACCGAACCCGCCCCCCACTAAGGCCCATGCGGCTAAGGGTGGGAAAACTCCAAAAGGTGGAAAGGTGGAAAGGGTTTCCAACTGGAGAGGAGGAATCCTACTCCTAGTAGGATTGGAGTAGGAGTCCTCCACCTCCAATTTCGGCCAACCCTTGATGGTTTGAGGTTGCCTCCTCCCCTCCCTCCATCCTATATATAGTAGGGGATTTAGAGGGGATAGGGAACCCAAATTTCCACGTGCTCCCTCTACTGCCTCTAGATCGTTTTCTCCTTTAGTCTAGTTTCGGCGGTGCTTAGGCGAAGCCTTGCCAGAATAGTTCCACCACCACCGCTGTCGTGCTGTCGCTCTGCCGGAGAACTCATCTACCTCTCTGCTCCCTCTTGCTGGATCAAGAAGGCAAAGATCGTCATCGAGCTGTATGTGTGTTGAACGCGGAGGTGTCGTCCGTTCGGCGCTAGATCAGAAGAATCGTGATCAGGATCGCAAGACAATTCGTGATTTGATCACGGGACGGATCATGATGGGATCGTGGGACGAATCGTGATTGGATCGCGAGATGGATCGTGATGGGATCGCGGGACGCTGGGCGATTTGGATCGCAAAGACGTTCGACTACATCAACCACATTTCTTAACGCTTCCCGCTTAGCGATCTACAAGGGTATGTAGATCCACTCTCCCTCTCATAGATGCTCATAACCATGGATAGATCTTGCGTGTTCGTAGGATTTTTTTGTTTCCCATGCAACTTTCCCCAACAGTAAATACCTCTCGTGCGACAAAGAGTTCACTACAATGTCACAAATAGAGGAGAACTAATGAAGAAATTATTGTAGGGTATGAAACCACCTCAAAGTTATCTTTTCCGATCAATCTTATGAGCTATCCCTATAAGTGACATGAACATCCCTAGAGTTCGTACTAAAATAACACCTTAAGGCACACATCAACCAAAACCCTAATGTCACCTAGATACTCCAATGTCACCACAAGTACCCATGGGTTTGATTATACGATATGCATCACACAATTTCAGATTCATCATGTTCAGTCCAACACAAAGAACTTCAAAGAGTGCCCCAAAGTTTCTACCGAAGATTCCAGAAAAAAAACATGTGCCAAGCCGTATGCATAGATTCCCAAGGTCACAGAACCCGCGAGTTGATCACCAAAACATACATCAAGTTGATCAATAGAACATCCCATTGTCATCATGGATATCCCATCGCAAGACATACATCAAGTGTTCTCAAATCCTTAAAGACTCAATCTGATAATAAAAATTCAAAGGGAAAACTCAATTCATCTCAAGAACATAGAGAGGGGAAAACTCCATATGATTAATCTATATCAATAAAGCTCGTGGTACATCAAGATCGTGCCATCTCAAGAACACGAGAGAGAGATCAAACACATAGCTAATGGTACATACCCTCAACCCCGAGGGTGAACTACTCCCTCCTCATCATGGAGGCCGTTGGGATGATGAAGATGGCCTCCGGTGATGGTTTCCCCCTCCGTTAGGGTGCCGGAACGGGCTCCCGATTGTTTTTTTGTGGCTCTGGAGGCTTGCAATGGCGGAACTCCCAATCTAGGTTTCTTTTCGGAGGTTTGGGTATTTATAGGAGTATTTGGCGTTGGTCCCACGTCTAGAAGGTTCTCGAGGAGGTCACAAGCCTGCCAGACCCGGCCAGGGGGGTGCCGCGCCCTAGTGGCTTGTGACTCCCTCGGGACTCTTCTCCGGTATCTTTTCACTCCAGTATTTTTTATATTTTCCAAAAATATTCTCCGTAAATTTTCAGCCCATTCCGAGAACTTTTATTTCTGCACAAAAACAACACCACGGTAGTTGTGCTAAAAACTACGTCAGTCTGGGTTAGTTATAATAAAATCATACCAAAATCATATAGAATTATTGTAAACATGGCATGAATACTTCATAAATTATAGATACGTTGTAGATGTATCACTGATCCAACTAGAGTAGGTGAGACAGACACCCGCCAGCCATGTTTATGCAACTAAGTCACATGTGAGTCGATGGAACCGGTCTCTCGTAAGCGTACGAGTAAGGTTGGTACGAGCTGCTTCATCCCACAATTCCTCCGCATCAAAAACCGACCAATGGAGGAAGCAATCTGAGCATCAACACCCACAAACTCCTTTGTGTTCTACTCGTGATGTCATATACACATAGACCTAGCTCATGATGCCACTGTTGGGGAATGTTGCATGGGAAACAAAAAAATTCCTAAGCACACGCAAGATCTATCCATGGTGATGAGCATCTACGAGAGGGAGAGTGGATCTACATACCCTTGTAGATCACTAAGCGGGAAGCGTTAAGAAACGCGGTTGATGTAGTCAAATATCTTCGCGATCCAAATCGCCAAGCGTCTCACGATCCAATTACGATCCGTCCCGATCTAGCGCCGAACGGACGGCACCTCCATGTTCAGCATTTGTACGGCTCGATGACGATCTCCGCCTTCTTGATCCAGCAAGAGAGAGCGGAGAGGTAAATGAGTTCTCCGACGTCACAACGGCATGGTGGAAGTGGTGGTGAACTAATCCAGCAGGGCTTCGCCTAAGCACCGCCAAACTAATCTAGAGGAGAAAACGATATATAGGGAGAGAGGGCGGCACGAGGCTATTAGGGTTAGGGTTGGCCTCAAATCCTCTAGTATATATAGAAGGAAGTGAGGGGAGGAGACAGCCTCAAACCTTCCACAAGGAGGATTTGACCGAACTAGGGGGAGGAGTCCTCCCCCAACTAGGATTCCTCCTCCCATGTGCCCCCCGGAGTAGGTGGCCCCTCCCGATGGACCCTCGAAACCCTCCCGCCACCCTCGGTACACTATGGGTGACGCTCGAACTTTTTCCGGTGACCAAAACGGGACTTCCTATATATCAATCTTTACCTCCGTACCATTCCGGAGCTCCTCGTGACGTCCGGGATCTCATTCGGGACTTCGAACAACCTTCGGTAACCACCATACATAACTGAATACTACCAAAACGTCACCGAACGTTAAGTGTACAGACCCTGCGGGTTTGCGAACTATGTAGATAAGACCGAGACACCTCTATGGTCAATAAACAATAGCGAGACCTAGATGCCCATATTGGTTCCTACATATTCTACGAAGATCTTTATCGGTTGAACCTCTATGTCAAGGATTCAGTTAATCTCGTATGTTGTTCCCTTTGTTTTTCGGTATGTTACTTGCCCGAGATTCGATCATCGGTATCTCTATACCTAGTTCAATATAGTTATTGGCAAGTCTCTTTACTTGTTCCGTAATACAAGATACCGTGGCTAACTCTTTAGTCACATTGCTTGCAAGGCTCATAGTGATGTTGTATTACCAAGTGGGCCCTGAGATACCTCTCCGTCACACGGAGTAACAAATCACAGTCTTGATCCATGCCCACTAAACAGACACCCTCGGAGATACCTGTAGAGCACCTTTATAGTCACCCAGTTACTTTGCGACATTTGATACACACAAGGTACTCCTTTGGTGTTAGTGAGTTGCATGATCTCATGGTCATAGGAACAAATACTTGACATGAAGAAAACCATAGCAATAAACTGACACGATCATATGCTACGTTCATAGTTTAGGTCTTGTCCATCACATCATTCTCCTAATGATGTGATCCTATTATCAAATGACATCTTGTGTCTGTGGCTAGGAAACCTTGACCATCTTTGATCAACGAGCTAGTCTATTAGAGGCATACTAGGGACACAGTGTTGTCTATGTACCCACACATGTATCTGAGTTTCCAATCAATACAATTATAGCATGGATAATAAACGACTATCATGAACAAGGAAATGTGATAATAACTAATTTATTATTGCCTCTAGAGCATATTTCTCACAACTTGTTTGTCGGCGGTCACTTGGCTTGGAGACATTGGTTGAAGCACATATTCCTTGCCCTTCATTTTGAAACTATAGCGATTGCTCCGACCATTGTGGATGACGCCACGGTTGAATTGCCAAGGTCTCCCAAGGAGGAGATTCCAAACGGACATGGGAACGACATCACACTCCGAGGTGTCTTAATAAGCGCCTATCATGAAGGAAACTTGCACGGTGTAATCAACTTGGATAGTGCCAGGGTCACTAAGCCATTGGACCTTGTAGGGGCGAGGGTGCTTATTCTTGACCAATTGGAGCTTGGAACAAAGGTCTTCACTTGCCAAATTGTGGCAACTTCCTCCATCGATGATGACCTTGACCGATTTGCCTTGGATACCCGCCTTGGTGTGGAAGATGTGGCAATGTTGGCCCTCATCTTCTTGTTGTATAAGAGTCAAAACCTTGGAAACAACGAGAGCGGGGCTCGGATCATTGTCACAAAATATTTGAGAATCTTCATCTTCATTGACTTGTCGATGCATGGCGACATACTACAATGTTTGCATCTCGTCGTCGCTCATAGATTCATAGGTGATGTCGTCTTGAAGAATCATGGTCTGTCTTGTTGGACACTCGTAGGTCTTGTGGTCGCGACCTTGGCACGTGAAACACTTGGTGGAGGTTGATTTAGCGGTGTCATCCGGTGTTGGTGTAGAGGATGAAGCTCTTGGCTTGTAGTTGATGGAAGTAGGATGATGGCTTTACCATCTTGTCCTTGGAACTTGACTTGTCGCCGGTAGGTCTTGTAGATTTCGTTTTCGAAGGCGTTGTTGTCTTAGAAGTTTGAGCACTTGAACCGTAGGTCTTAGAAGAGAACTTGGAATACTTGTAGTCATCTTGCACTTGACGTTCCACCTTGGTTGCTTCATGGACTAGTTCAAGTAAGTTGGAGTATGGTTGGAAGTCCGCGATTTTCTTGACTTGGTAGTTGAGACCATTCAAGAAGCTCGCCATTGTTTGCTCATGATCTTCCTTGACATTGGCTTGGATCATGGCAATTTCCATTTCTTGACAGTATTCTTCTACGGACTTGGTGCCTTGCTTGAGTAGTTGGAGTTTCTTGAAGAAATCCCGGTTATAGTGTGTAGGCAAACGAGCTCTCATGAAATCCTTCATTTGAGCACAAGTGGTGATAGGAGGTTCACCTCTTTCTCTTCTTCGCTCAATCACTTGTTCCCACCAAATGAGAACATAGTCTTGGAACTCAAGAGAGGTCATGGAAATCTTGTTTTCTTCCTCAAAGTTGTGCAAAAGGAATATCTTGTCAACTTTTAGTGCCCATGAAAGGTAGTCTTCGGGGTCATTGCTTCCGGAGAACTTAGGCATGGTGAACTTGAGCTTGCCAAAGCATCGTTCGTCGTTGTAGTTGTTTTGGCGATGTTGTTAACAAGGAGGAGGTGCATCGATGTTGTTGTCGGGTTGACATTGTGGTTCCCTTGGGGCATCATCATCATTGTGCTCGTCGAGATGTGCTTGAGGGCATTGGCGAGGTCCTCGCACACGGTTTCTTCGTTCTTGTTGCTCCTTTGGAGAGCGGCTTCTTCTTGTTGTTCTCTCCGGAGTTCTTCTTGATCTTGGTGAGCTTGGCGGTTGCGCTCCTCCAAAGTGCGAGTAGCTTCTTGTAGGGCGCGGTGTGAGTGAAGCGCTTGTTCATGATGATGTTGTTGTTGTTCTTATCGTCATTGTCATTCTTGTTCTTGCTCCCATGCTTCTTGTTCTTGGCAATGACGACGGTCTCGAGCGCGGAGTCGATCTTGCAATCCATTGTCATGGAATGGATTCTTCGTGGCTTGACATTGGTGACCTTGAGGTGACCTTGGACCAGAGCGTTCGTCTTGATGATGAACTCATGTCGGGGAGGACTTGCGTCGGAAGAATACTCCGAAGAGTGGCTACTTGAGCATCGTGTCGGTGTAGTCGAAGTTGAAGGAGCGCGGTTGACCATCAAGGAACGGAACTCCTCCATTTGACTTGAGAGCTTCGTGTCGAGGTAGTCCCGTGTGCGCACCTCCGATTCGCACAAGTCGGTGGCGAATTGCTCGATATGGTCGCTTAAGATGTCTTGTGCTTGAGTAATTGCCTTGTTTGCTCCGAAGAACTGTAACTTGGTGACACGGGTAGTCGCATCGTTGTCATGCTCCTTGAAAGCCAGGTTCGACATGATGTTCCTATCCATAGCACTCAAGAAGATATAAGTGGAAGAGTGAGAAGACAATACCAATTACAGTTCCAAAAGTTGAAAGTGGATCAAGATCACTCAGTGTGCAAGTATGGAAATAGTAGAATTGGTGCCGAAGATCGTCCCTCTCACACCTACACAAGTAATGCTTATGGAGTAGCTTGGTTAGGATGGTGGCACAAAATTGAAGCAATCCAAGAATAAGATTCAATAATGTTGAAAGAGATTCGTAAATTCGCAAGTAAGAAAATGCAGATCAATAGCAATACACGGAAACACACAAATGAATAGATAAATGGGGTCGTGCAACCAAGGGATGAGCACAAAATGTGGAATTCACGGAAAACGCTCGTGTTGCACAACACTAGAGATACGCTAGCACGATTGCTCAAATGGGCATGATACAAACTTGTGCACAACCTATAATAAGCAAAACGTGTCGTCTTTCTGTTCCTGACTTGCTATGTATGTATGAGGCACTAGTCACTCGCTCAAGTGATCAAAGATGATAAAGTATGATATGCAAATTTGGCGATGCTATTGCTTTTGTTCTTTTGTCGTTGCTTCAAAGCTTTGCTTCTCTTTCTTTTAGCAATGATATCTGGATGGTCACTATGCGGGATGTGCACACAAGGATAGCAATTATGTATGTGGGTACTATGCAATACAAGAGATGATATGATGATATATGCACGCAATTGTAGCTATGCGGAGTATGTATCACTAAAGTGCACAAGTAGCATAGCCCCGCAATACTCAATGGCTAGTCTCGATAGGCAAGTAATGCAAATAGGCTCAGGGTAACAAATCAATGGCAAGGGTATATGACAAGAGTGTCGTCGCGGTTACCATCCTTGCTTACGGTGTAGCGTCAACGAAGAGTTGGTTGGCGACGATCCGGGGCGATGATGAGCGGTGATGTTGATGTAGAACCACTCCTAATTAGCCAAAACACCTTAGGAAGTGGTGAAGCTCGCGACTCAAAATCTCAAATGCAAATGGGTTGCGGAAGAAATGGCAGAATGGTTGCGGACGAAATGGAGGAAACGAAGAAAATCTATCGAGAGATAGGCAAGCCAACTTTGTTGGCTGCCAGTGGTCGGATGTCTGGGCCAATGTGCCAGATGTCCGGGGTTCCAGGTCGGTTGTCCGGGGTGCCCGATCTGATTGGATCTTAGAAATCCCTATGAACTATAGGACGAACTCAAAAAAAATTCTACAAAATTGGGCGATTTGGCAGGGGAAGTCAATGAGGATGATGGGGAAAAGATAGATCCACTTGTCCACTACGAAATCCACGGATCCAAATCAACAAAATCTCCTCAAATCCAATGAATCCAACAAAAAATGGTATGGCTATTTTTGTGGGGATTTTCAAAATCAGATTAAATCAAAACAAAAATTAGCTAGAAAGTGGAGGGAGAGACTCCATGGTGTGAATCAACGTGGCTCATGAAACCAATATGATACGGGGCAAGCCCGGTAGCGTAGATCTTTTCACACTTGGAGGGGGGAAGGGAGAAATCAATAGAGAAAACACAAACTCACGAACGATCTCCGATCACACATCCACTAGAAACACACAAACACACGAGGTACCTAGATCCACAATCAACAAAAGGATACACATAACCGATAGTCTCCCACTCCGTAGAGGAGGGGCCTTGAATCCCTTAGGATCTTCCCTCTAGAGGGGCCTTGGCATCACTTGGATCTTCTCTCAATGGAGGGCAATCTCCATGGGAGGAGGAAGTAATGGAGCTATGCTCAACAAAGGTGTTTTCTAAACATAAGCTAACCCTAGAATGAGGGGGAGGAGTCTCTTATATAGTGCTAGGGGAAAGGGGCGAGAGAGAGGGTACATGGCCACTCGGGCCCGAGGCTGCCCACACAGGGGCCGGATGTCCGGGGCTTCAGTAGGTGGCCGAATGTACGGGGCCTGGAGTCGGCTGCTAATGCTCTTCGGATAGGAGGTATCGGATGTCCGGGGATGGGGCGCCGGATGTCCGGGGCTGTGATGCCAGTTTCGATGCTCTTTGGATAGGCTCGACCGGACATCTGTGGCAGGATGCCGGATATCCGGGCCAGGCCGGATGTCCGTGGCTCATGGGCCGGATGTCCGGGCCTTGTAGCTTTCGCTGCTGGCTCTTGGTGCTGGTGGAGTCTCCAGGGGCCGGATGTCCATGTCCTTGGCCGGATGTCCGGGGCCTGGAAGATGTTCTTACCTTCTTTTGTCGTCCTTGTCCATCTTTCTTCGTGTCCATCTTCTTAGGGACTTGTTCTTCACTCTGACCGTCTCCTAAACCATCTTCATTGTACCTGAGCATGCAAAGAGTCTCCACTTGAGGTAGCATCCAAGTTTCATGAACATCAAAGGGAGAATCATATAGGAAAGATGTCACCTCATTTTCAATGGCACGTGCACGGGCTCTCGTCATGGGTCCTTTCGTAGCTTGAAGTGTTGATGATGGATCCATGAGGGTGATCATGGGATGCTCCACGTCAGAGCTTGAGAATTCCTTTTGAGTATTGTTTTATGAATTTTGGAAAAGTATTCTTTAGTAAATGTGCCAAGGACGGTTGTGTTATAGGACTAGTTCTCCCTGGCGTTTCAGAGCTCCAAGTGCATATGCACCTGGTGAACAATAAATTTGGAAAACAAATATACTAAATTTGGAGATGAATCCCAGGAGCTGGGTACAAAAAACAAACAAATCAGAGCTAAAAAAAATGACCAAAGTTGCACCAAAAATCAAGCTGAAAAGCAAAGCTGGAAGTCATCGATGGAGACCAGACGCGCCAGCAACCACTATCAACGAAGCACATGGACGCTTAGAAAAAAAAAACCTCCAATAAAGACATGTTTACTCCTAAGACCATGAAAGCCGGCCGGATCCCTCAAGACCCCTCGATGACACAAAATCATACTCCCCAGCGAAATGGGGATAGGGCAGGGAAGATTCCTAAACTATAAAAGTGTCACCGTCACGCCATACCAAACCAAACACGAAGACTCCCTAAAGAAAACCGGAGAAAATTCCCTAGCCATTGTAAGCCAAGCACTAAAAAAACATGTAATACCTTGTCCTAAACCTGGGAGTAATACCTTAGATACATTACCCATGTAACACCTCAGGATAAACACAAATGATTCTCAAAAAACTAAAAAACTGCACACCCATTCAAAATATTTCGGAACTCTATTTAATTTAGAAAAGAAAACCTTTAAATTTCTTAACGCAGCTTAATGAGGTTTGCGGGTGCAGTTCACAATGATTCTCGTTGTCCAGCGATGTACAATGATCAAACATATCAGAATTCAAAACATGACAATAGCTACCAGAAACACAAGCTCTGTACTTTCAGCATTTTTCTGATAAAAAGGAAATATAGATGATATTTCATGGGTATAAAATCTATGCCGGGGCTCAAGCGATCTCTCAAGAACAATGCCTACATTATGGTGATACAAATGTACGCTGCACAGCTGAACTGAACTCATGTCAAGGTGTGGCCTGTGACAACGCAGATCCAATCTGGCACATGAGAGGGTACACTGGACTGAACTCTTTGTCTCCACGGGACCTGACCTTCATCTCATAGTCGTCCAGGGTCGCCTTCACGCCCTTCCAGATCTGATCCTCGCCTTGTGAATCAAGCCACAGAGAGTACTGCAGGGGCGTCAGCTTGTTCCGCTGTAAAGGCGAGTGTAACTCATCAGGCCCTCGTGAATATAGGTGGTGGAGGATCACGCTGGGTGGCAAATCCTGAAGGAGCGGAGACTTGTCAAGCTGAGATGTCTCCAGGAATAGGACAGGGCGGAATGCACGCAATGCCCGGTATGGCGAGCCCAGCTGCTCCACTGGAAACAGATTCTGACCGACGGCCAGCTCCAGCTCGGCCATGTCCCTAGCCATTCTCAACTTCCCTGCTTCAGAGAGTGGCCTGACAAGAGAAGCATGTCTTATGAAGAATATAAGGATCCTCGAGGCCATCCTTCTAACCATTATGGTACATATGGTCTCCGAACGGGAGGCTGATGATGGCAGAAGCTTTGACAAAAACTCGCTGCGGAAGTGGACGGCACACTTCTGAAGCTCCTCCATGTAGGCTGATGCATTATTGTCCATCGCTCCATCCATTCCATGAGCTCCAAAGTCTTGCTCGTGCATTTGCAGGATGCATGATTCCAGACGATCGAGCATTGCTTGGAATAGGGAGGTCACCGAATCACAAGCTACCCCATATATGACCCCGAGAGATGGGGAAAGGATTTCAGAAGCAACATTTGGGAGTGTTGACAGGATGCTTGAAATACGTGTGTGAACCTCGTGGAGATGTAGACACAGAGCAAAGTTCTTTAATTGAGCTGGAGTCACTGTGCCAGTAACTTGACGGGCTTCAGGGCCAGTAGAGATCTACATTTGAAGCAAAATATATGTCAGCAAATGCGCACAATAATGGAAGTGATGCCAATAACTGCACAAGTGTATGCACATATACAAGACAGCACATACAAGGAAAGAAGAGAGGCTTTATCAAATGCATATGAAGGATAGACAGACAGTGACACTATAAATAAGAAAATGAAAAAGAAGACTGTCATGTAGTAGCACCAACAGGTATAGCCATTGCAGTTATAGGCTCAGATGATGCGTACCCCTTTTACTTCCATGGAAAGGCAATCCAGCCTTTCTGTAGGAAAAGATTGAGGGACAGCTGACACTACTGAATCGGAATGCACATGAAGACAGGACATGAAGACAGGAGTACATTAAGCAGTGTGCTACAGAACAGCATTTTCTCATGATTTCTTCTGTTTGACGTACTCTATTTATTTTCTTCCGTTACTTGCAACATTCAATACGTAGGCAACAGAACAAAAAGTTTAGTCAATGAAACCAACAAGAAACGCAACCACAGCTACCACAACCCAGGGGAAAGCTGACCCAAACAATCACAGACCTGACAAAAACCTGCATATTTATTGGTCTCAATGGGTAAGCTTGATTTCCGGACAAGTGTGAGCAGGATTTTTGAAGTCCAGAAGATGAAAAGAATCCAAGGATGAGCGGCATCTAGTAATAAAGGTCAGGACGGGAGGTGACTGATTAGGTTCCCACTCAACTCAGGAGTGAAACATCAACCCGTTCAAGACAATGAGCTAGCAGATACAACTATAATCGCCTAAGGAGACCACTGATTTTCTGCTTCTCGGGCATGCAGACACCATGTGTACAGCAGAAACCAAGGGAAAATGCTTCTCCCTGGTTGGAAAGGATTATGATCAGAGCATCTTTAAAGCTGAAGCACAACTGCTCAAGCCCATCGACACATGTCCCAAGCCAAGGTTGGAGAAATTCAACAACATGGAAGAGCTAAAATTATGCAAAAACAAGTATAGAGAAGTTTCAAACACATTACTGGGAACTTGTATTCAATGCAGCCCGACATGATGAGCATTTGCTAAAATTTGATGAATAAATTGAGAAAGCAAAAAATACCTACAGACTTGCAAAAATAATTAGTACAAAATAGTGTGTACCTGATATTCAGCCCTTTGTGCTAAAAGAAGCAAGATCTTTCCAATTTCACGTAGAACAAGAAGCAGCAAATGCCCATGAGTTCGCACAACTTCAATTTCTTCTTGGATGCGAGATATTAGCCTTGATATTTGATCCTTCGATGGTATACTTCCACGGTTCGACATAGGAAATATGCTATTGATGTAATCAGAAAGGCGACTCTGACTAAGAGCCAAAAAGGCAGTCTGGAATATCTCAATGGCTGCAACCATGTGATCTTTTCCTTCGGGGGTAAGCGCTGGAAGGGTACCCTTTACATCAGTATCTCTTGAAATCCGCTCAAGAAGGTTCTCAATCATTGAGAACAGTCTCGGATATCCAAGAGTAAATATTTCCTTGACAAAGCTTGATGCAGTAAAGACAGATTTCAGCTGGCTTGCAAAGGCCTTAACAATTGCATCCCATACTCTCTCTGTCAACAGAGGCTCACCCTCCTGCAAAAGAATTTCTGTCAGTATAAGTTCAAGCACATAGAACAAATGATTGTTTAAGAAAGAACATGGGATCAAGATACATGATGTGGCTGTTAAGTTTTAACACCGTGCTTTGGAAACAAGCAAACATACCAAATACATTAAACTATCGTTGCAAGTGTAAACAATTTTGAGGCAATGCAGGAACTAGGATCAGTGGCATACAAAAAATTAGAATCTGATTGCAGATAAAACATGGAACACCCCACTTCAACTATGAAGAACAGAAAGCTGTGATTATGGAAGCTAGTTGGCTATGCATTTACCAATGTATCCGTCTAGTATACATTTGAAGGCTGGATACCATGAATAGATATTCACGTGGGGGATCCGGATCCCCCCCCCCCTCTCTCCAAGTGATTCTAAAAAAAGATACTCCCTCCGATCCATATTAATTGATGCTGCTTTTGTACAACTTTAGAACAAAGTTGTACTAAAGCAGCGTCAATTAATATAGATCAGAGCGTGTAGTTAATTTAACCATCTAACTGATATCTTATACCTGATCCTAGGCATGCACTAGCTTAGCCCTAGCAAAAACTATTAGACGATAACAGAAACATCAGTTTCCATCAACAGAAGGGCTGGCTGCTCTCGACGACTGGGTGGTAAGGAGATACTGGGAGATGGGAGTTATTGGTGGATTGAGTGGGGGGAGCATTGCCTTCCCAATTCGAAGTTTTTTCCTGGAAGTTTCAACCATCGTTGACTATGACAACAGTCGCAACCGCCTATTAAGAGCCTCACGACTATGGCAGCGCGGTATGCTCTGTTCTCTCACGGCCTCTACTCTAATCAAAAGACCAGAGGCCCCCGCGGGAGGAAAAATAGGACTACTTGTGTAATGAATAACACTGCCATTCGATATACCATATAATTCCCACCCGCAAAACTAAAGTCTAGTCGATAAAAGAAATGAAAAACAGTAAAACCTAAACATATACTGATATATTCATTTTCTGTGTGCATATGTCATTTCGTATCTCTTTGACTGGCTATATATCTCATAATTCTCAAGTTGACAGTCATACTGCCAAAAAAATCATGATAGAGTATGTTCAATGTTCACACCAAGTTCAATGCATCTTTGTTCTAAATTTTAATTTCCATCAATTTGAAATCCTCATCATTAATTCAAAGATCGTGGCTCACCTGCCAAACCTCCTCCAGGAACAGCATTTGTGTGAACGGCACACGCTTCTTGGTGAGCACAGTCTGCAGCTGCCATGCAGCGGTGACTGCCCGATGCAGCTCCTCCATGCACTGCCTCATCCTTTCCCAGAGTGCATCCGCTGCCCTCTTACTGCCACCAAGCTGTGGCGTGCCGCTTCTCTGCACGCCTCCAGGGCCACCTCCACCACCAGCCATCGATATCGCCTTCATGTCCAGTGCCACGGTCACGCTCTTCGCCCCTGCTGCTTTGCACTTCCCCACGAGCCCCTCAACTGCCGGCTTCAGTTCCCCAAGATTGTAGTACACCTGCAGACCGCACCAGACGTCGTTCTGGTTGGACTCGGCGATGCCACGGTCGATTACTGCACTGGCCTCTGATCGGAGCTTGGAGGCGGCAGCATCAACCTTGCGCATTTCCTCATCAACGGCATTGATGCCGGAGAGGTTCTTCTCCTCGTATAGGAGGCGGATCTCGCGATGGAGCTCAGCCTGGCGGGCGAGGTCGGGGGCAGGGGAGGAGGCAAGGAGGCGTGAGGAGAGGCGGACGAGACGGTGGGAGTGGAGGAGGAGGTCGGCGGTGGCGAGGAGGCTGGAGAGGGAAGAGGAGGAGAGCGCGAGGTGGGAGCGCGGCGCGGAGAGGTGAGATGAGAGTAGGGAGAGGTGGGAGAAGAGGAGGCGGAGGTTGGAGGGAAGACTGGAGAGGGAGGCGGAGGCGGAGCGGAGGGAGAGGAGGTGCGAGAGGAGGAGCGGATGTCGGCGCAGCACCTCGGCTCGGAGGTGGCGACGGAGGAGGCGGATGGCGTCCTGCAGCTGCTCGGCGCGGGAGGCGGCGAGGCCGGAGGAGAGCGCGGCGGAGGAGAAGTCGGAGGGGGAGAAGGACGGGGAGAGGAAGGCGGAGAGGACGGGATCGGAGGCGAAGGCGTCGAGCGGGGATGCGGGGTCGGGGGAGGAGGAGGTGGGGGAAGGAGGCGAGGCGAAGGAGCTTCCGGTGATGAGGTCCTTGGACGTCGGCGAGAGGAGGAGGCGCGGCGTGGCTGGGGCGGCCATGGCGGTGGCCGTCGCCGAGGCGGGTGGTGGATCTGGGGGTAGGAGAGATCCGGAAGACTCACTACTCACTAGGCGTCATTTGGTCGTTAGAAGATTAAGAAAATCGGCTAATTTCACGAAAAATGCCCTTTTCCACCAAATATCGATTATTTTTTTTGCAAAAATGATTAGACCTATGTAAAAGTTCATCGCAAGTAGCATGAATTTCAGCACTGTTTTTTTTTGTTAATTCACTCGCACACTAAAAACAAAAACAGGCTTTATTCAACTCGATGCCACCACAACTAATCAAGCCTTATTGGGTTAATCCCTTGCCAAAAAGATTGAAGGGGATTAGAGAGGGTTAAGAGAGATTTTTGATTTGCAACAGATTTAGTCTCCTTCAACCCCCTTCAATCCTCTCCTAGCATCACATCACCGAGCAAGCCTTGAGAAGAAACCATTACTCATTTGCAATTTTATAATTTGAAGATTAGGAGATTGTCAAAAATTCATAAACAACTTTGGTAGCGAAGTTTCTATAAAACTAGTATTTCCATGGGTGGCCAAGTATTTCCATGATCCCCGTCACAAACCGACACTAATGATCACATTAGTGCCGGCTCAAAAGCCAACCGGGACTAATGATGCGGACAAAAGGTCGGTTTTCTACTAGTGTGTGGATCTAGCCATTTCATGTAAATTTTCTTAACGTGTTGTCCAACTCTACTTGTGGATCTAACGATTCTATAGGACATTAGCTTGCCAGACACCAGCGCCGACGGTCTCTAGAAGCGTGCAATCCATGACCAGCCTGATGGCAAGGCATGTATTGTGACACGTCATAGGATGTGAAGAGATAGAAGGGGTCGTAGTCCACGGGCCAGCGATGGCGCGCCCTGTCGAACGATAGACACCTTGGGACATGTATCTTCACCGCAAACGCCTGGAAGAAGGCCGCCGGTAGCAACACGGCCTCAGTGCCATGGTCTTCGACTCACATATTAGCGTTCGTCCTCACCGCGACCGGCACCCATGGCCTTCGGCTTTGGCGGCGGATGGATCTAGAGTTCCAGACCACGGGCCGCGGTGGTGTCTGGCTTCATGACACCTACGACCTCCACCTTGAGCCAACGACAGGAGACGCACGCCCATGCATGCGCCCCAGCGCATGAGGCGACGTACCAAGGGCCTGGTCCAGGAGGCGTAGCTTGCAGGCGACAAGCGACGATGGTGTCCGACGTGAGGTCAACGCGGCGCGCGGAGAAGAGGTTCACGGCGATGACCATGCCTAGTGCGCTAGGCAACGCGCCAGTGCGCGTAGCTCGCGGGCCATGGAGGCGTCCGACGTGAGGTCGACATGGCGGGCGGCTAGGTGGTGCCTAGCGACGACGCGGCGAGTGCTGTGGCTGGTGAGGGTGAGCGGCTTCTTAAGGAAGGGAAGGTGGTCGAGCCGTCGAGGAACGGAAACGCCATTGTTGAAGCACAGTTGAGAGGGAGGCCACCCCGCCGTTGCTGCCGACGTACGCCTTGGGGACGGCTCAACCCAGCTTCTACTCGAGGTCGAGGTGCAGCAACAGATACAGTTTGCGACGATTCGACCGCAATCCATGCACATGCACCACGTGGCCAAGCAAAGGTCCCAGCAAAAAGATAAAGGCAAATCCTATTTTCTTTGGCCATCATGTCAACTAACACCTCATGGGATAGCACTAAACCGTATACTACTTGCTCCAAATGACAAAGATTTAACCATTACCTATTTACCTTGCCAACTTAGCGCAAGCACACGATTTCTCTATCACGGTTTCTTTTCAAGATCCCATATCGTTTATCCTAACTTGACTTCACTATAAGATATCCATCTAAGTTTTCCATTGTTTACATACGCAATCACATGTGTATAGTAAAAAATAATAAGGGAAAGAAACAGTGACTTAAAGGAAAAAAAACTATGGTCTCATAAAACTAATAAATCCAGTTATACATCAACAATTCTCGAACGCATGAGCAAAGAAATGATGACCGAATTAACAATCAATCAAGTAGTCAAAATGATGGCCGAACTAGCAATCAATCAAGTAGTCGAAAAATTAATGACACATGAGTCTTCCTTTTATCATGTATGAAACCTAATACAACGTATCACGTAAGAAATCTTAACACAAAATATCGAGGACGCGGCGTGCCGCCGCGCGGACATAGCCAGTTGATACATCAATGAATAACCACTGCATCAAAGAGACTGGTAGCTCGTGCAACCACCTAATCGGTGGATCACGACACCTCACCAATCTAGCCAATTCATGAGATGCCTGGTTAGCCTTCCTATGATAGGCAAAGGTTGCATTTGTAAAGCCAGTACTAAGATCAACATATATTTTTGCAACTATCATAATTAAGTATCATCATTGGTTAATTGTTTCAATCATACTCGTACAATAAGATTCAGTAATCATCCTTTCAATTCCCGTTCACTGTGCTAGCATTAATCAATTCCTCAGTGCATAGACTTTGACCGTTGCAACATCAAGGGCGTGGTCCAACTGATCATTTGAAGCAACAGTAAAGCTTCATGTATAGTCACGCAGGACATCGCCGGTGGATTCATTCAATCCCTCAAAATTGAAAGTTAAATCTATATTCAGTGAAGCCTTCCATCAGCTTGCATCGTCCATGACTATAATCGCTATATTCATACAACAGTTTGTTGATATCACCCAATTGTCATTGCCAATCTAGTGGGCATTTGCATTTTCTCTTCATGGACCAATTGTCTTCTCTCCCACGAGGTGTACCAAATCACCGCAATCAGATTAATTTCCAATATTGTAGAACCAAGCCTATCCACATCACACGCTTCTCCGATGACCCTCTTCAGTCCAAGGCATCTCCATACTTCACTACCACGGTATGGGCACCATATCCTCACACGTTACCGGACGTGAGCTTGTTGTTGTAATATACCTATTTAATGGGACTCCTTTGCATGGGACTAAGCCCTGCAATGCCCTCCATGCATAAATTTTATATTTGTTAGCAATTGCATTTCCACGAACAAAACTCAAAATGGGTTGGACCTAGAGCTCCCATCCTCCCCATGAACTATCTTCAGAATTGATTGTCCCAATCAGCATGTTATGCTGTCCCGACCGAGAAAACACAATATTTAGTATATGTACATGCAACGAAATCTTTCGTTTCTTCTCGGGCCAAATGGACTCCCAAGATTTGTTTAGTGTCCATCGGCCAAATATTATCTCTAATAAGCTCCTCGTTCCATAGTTGGAAGTCGGTGGTTGATAAGGCAGTCCCAGCTATCGTTATGAACTGTGGCAATCAGACAATGATTGCCAAGGTTAAGAATTCAAAGGACAACATGCAATTGTGACGCCCCCATTTTGATGACGCTAATCATACACGCAAATGCACACAATCAAAATTAGAGACTCAGGGGCAGATATCACAACACAATTCTAGACACAAATTAAAGTCATACAAACTTTATATTACAAGCCAGGGGCTTCAAGGGCTCGAATACATAAGCTCAAATACAAACGAGTCAACGGAAGCAACAATGTCTGAGTACAAACACAAGTAAATAAGTTTGCCTTAAGAAGGCTAGCACAGACATAAAAATGGATCGAAAAAGCAAGGCCTCCTGCCGGGGAGCCTCCTAACTACTCAACAGCCTCCACATAGAATTAAGCTTCGTCGGGATAGTAGTAGTCGTTGGCGGAATCAGTTGGCTCCTGGGTTTCTTCATCTGTTCGCAGCAATGGTATCAAGGGGAAAAGGGGAGAAAAGTGAGTACTCATCCAAAGTACTCGCAAGATTGGCAACATAACTATGCTGAGTATGCATCGTTATCAAAGGAATGGGGTTATATCTTTGGACTGAAGTGCAGAAATGCCAGAATAAGGGGGGGAGACCTAGCCTGTCAAAGACTAGCATCTTCGGTGTCTTGCAGCATTAGAAGAGTGCAAATTAGCATATTATAAGTAGCAAGTTCATTTACTAGCGCTTGGGGATCCTTCCTCGACTCCCTGCGAGAAAGCGATCCCTGAGGCATCGTTTCATTTTAAAGTCACCATTCTAGTCGTATTACATCGGGATGCAACTCCGAGCGTCCATTACTTTGGACACAGCTATTTGAACAGATATATTTCCTTGTAGGGGTGCACAAAATTAGCCAACACGCTCGATTAACTCCGGTCGTACACACTTTATAGGTCATGCCCGACCTCGGTTGATCAACACGCCATAGTCCTACCTAGTCTCAACAAAGAGGCCACACGTCGGTCTACATCCTAATTGCAGAGGAGTCATGGGCCAATCATCCTTTGCAATCATGCGTGTTATGTGGACAATCGATGTCAGTCCTGTCACCTCTTTATACAAAGAAGATGCTTACGCGGGCCACCTAGGAGCGTGCCGCTCAGCTGTGACGTTTGAAGAGCTTTCGGGCAAATGTATGACGTAGAGTGCCCATACTTATTTCTGCGTGGTGGTTAGTGTGAAACACGCCAGAGGCCTACTCAGATCACATATCCAAACCCACAATGTCTTGTTAGCTGCGATGACGATCAATGATCCACGATCTATGGTCCTGTCTCCCCGGCTTGAGGACTTACGACAAGGGCCAATAATGCACGGCCGTGCGTCGTCATTATTACACAAGTACCCTTCAACAGCCCAAGTGTGAAAGGACGAGGATGTCGCCTAGAGGGGGGGGGTGAATAGGTGCTTTAAAATAATTACGGTTTAGGCTTGAACAAATGCAGAATAAAACTATCATTTAATTAGCAAGCACAAAACCTAAAACAACTAGGCTCACCTATGTGCACCAACAACTTATGCTAAGCAAGATACACAACTAAGTGATAGCAAGATATATAACACGAAACAATATGGCTATCACAAAGTAAAGTGCGTAAGTAAAGGGGCTCGGGTAAGAGATAACCGAGGCACGCGGAGACGGCGATGTATCCCGAAGTTCACACCCTTGCGGATGCTAATCTCCGTTCGGAGCAGTGTGGAGGCACAATGCTTCCCAAGAATCCACTAGGGCCACCGTAATCTCCTCACGCCCTCGCACAATGCAAGATGACGTGATTCCACTAAGGGACCCTTGAGGGCGGTCACTGAACCCGTACAAACAAGGTTGGGGCAATCTCCACAACTTAATTGGAGGCTCCCAACAACATCACGAAGCTTCACCACAATGGATTGTGGCTCCGAGGTGACCTCAAATGCTCGGGGAAATCTCTATTGGAAATATGCCCTAGAGGAAATAATAAATTGGTTATTATCATATTTCCTTGTTCATGATAATCGTATTATCCATGCTATAATTGTATTGATCGGAAACTCAGATACATGTGTGGATACATAGACAACACCATGTCCCTAGTATGCCTCTAATAATCTAGCTCGTTGATCAAAGATGGTCAAGGTTTCCTAGCCATGGACGTGAGATGTCATTTGATAATGGGATCACATCATTAGGAGAATGATGGGATGGACAGAACCCAAACTATAAACGTAGCATATGATCGTTTCAGTTTATTGCTACAGTTTTCTACATGTCAAGTATATGTTCCTATGACCATGAGATCATGCAACTCACGGACACCAGAGGAGTACCTTATGTGTATCAAACGTCGCAACGTAACTGGGTGACTATAAAGGTGCTCTATAGGTATCTTCGAGGGTGTCTGTTGGGTTGGCATGGATCAAGACTGGGATTTGTTACTCCGTGTGACAGAGAGGTATCTCAGGGCCCACTCGGTAATACAACATCACAACAAGCCTTGCAAGCAATGTGACTAAGTGTTAGCCACGGGATCTTGTATTACGGAACGAGTAAAAAGAGTTGCCGGTAACGGGATTGAACTAGGTATACAGATACCGACGATTGAATCTCGGGCAAGTAACATACCGAAGAACAACGGGAACAACATACAGGATTAACTGAATCCTTGACATAGAGGTTCAACTGATAAAGATCTTCATAGAATATGTAGGAACCAATATGGGCATCTAGGTCCCGCTATTGGTTATTGACCGTAGAGGTGTCTCGATCAAGTCTACATAGTTCTCGAACCCGCAGGGTCTGCACACTTAAGGTTCGGTGACGTTTTGGTAGTATAGAGTTATGTATGGTGATGACCGAAGGTTGTTCGGAGTCCCAGATGAGATCCCGGACATCACGAGGAGCTCCGGAGGTAAATATTGATATATAGGAAGTCCTGTTTTGGTCACCGGAAAAGTTTCGGGCTCATCGGTAGTGTACCGGGAGTGCCGAGAGGGTGCCGGGGGACCATCGAGAGGGGTGTCTCGACCCAAAGGACCTCATGGGCTGTGGGAGGAGTCAAACCAGCCCCTAGTGGGCTGGTCTAAGCCCCCACTAAGGCCCATGTGGCTAGGGGTGGGAAAAACCCAAAAGGTGGAGAGGTGGAATGAGTTTCCAAGTGGAAAGGAGGAATCCTACTCCTAATAGGATTGGAGTAGGACTCCTCCACCTCTAATTTCGACCAAACCTTGAGGGTTTGAGTCTGCCTCCTCCCCTCCCTCCCTCCTTTATATACTAGAGGATTTAGAGGGGAAAGCCAACCCTAATTGCCACATGCTGCCCTCTTCTTCCTCTAGATCTGTTTCTCCTCTAGATTAGTTCTGCGGTGCTTAGGCGAAGCCCTGCAGGATTAGTTCACCACCACTGCCACCATGCCATTGTGCTTCCGGAGAACTCATCTACCTCTCCGCTCCCTCTTGCTGGATCAAGAAGGCGGAGATCGTCATCTAGCTGTACGTGTGTTGAACGCGGACGTGCCGTCCGTTCGGCGCTAGATTGGAAGGACCATAATCAAGATCGCGAGACGATTCATGATTGGATCGCGGGACGGATCATGATGAGATTGTAGGACGGATCGTGACCGGATCGCGGGACGGATCGTGATGGGATCGCGGGACACTCGGCTATTTGGATCGCGAAGACGTTCGACTACATCAACCGCGTTTCTTCACGCTTCCCGCTTAGCGATCTATAAGGATATGTAGATCCACTCTCCCTCTCGTAGATGCTCATCACCATGGATAGATCTTGCGTGTGCGTAGGAAAATTTTGTTTCCCATGCAACGTTCCCCAACAGTGGTATCAGAGCTAGGTCTATGTGTAGATGCGATCTCGAGTAGAACACAAAGAGTTTGTGGGCGTTGATGCTTAGATTGCTTCCTCCCTTGGTCGTTTTTTGGTTCAGCGGTATTGTGGGATGAAGTGGACCGGACCAACCTTACTCGTATGCTTACGAGAGACTAGTTCCATCGACTGACGTGTAACTTCGTTGCACAAAGATGGCTGGCGGGTGTCTGTTTCTCCTACATTAGTTGGATCGGATTCGACAAAGGCGGTCCTTGAGAAGGTTGGAAAGAAACTTATGTATCACCGTTGTGGTTTTGCGTAGGTGAGAATTGTTCTTGCTAGATACCCGTAGCAGCCATGTAAAACTTGCAACAACAATTAGAGGATGTCTAACTTGTTTTTGCAGGGTATGTTGTGATGTGATATGGCCAATTACATGATGAGATATATGTGATGTATGATATGATCATGTGTTGTATAGAATATCACGACTTGCATGTCGATGAGTACGGCAACCGGCAGGAGCCATAGGGTTGTGTTTAATTATTGTATGACCTGCGTGTCAATCATTAAGCGCTATGTAATGCTTTACTTTATCGCTAAACAGTAGCAATAGTAGTATGAGCATGGTGGGGGTGACAACCCCGATGGCAAAACAATGATGGAGATCATGGTGTTATGCCGATGACAATGGAGATCATGCCGGTGCTTTCAGGATGGAGATCAAAAGCACAAGTTCATGGCCATATCATGTCACTTATGATTTGCATGTGATGTTAATCCTTTTATGCACCTTGTTTTTCTTAGGACGACGGTAGCATTATAAGGTGACCCCTCACTTAAATTTCAAGGTAAAATTCTATTCTCCCCGAGTGTGCACTGTTGCGAAAGTTCGTCGTGTCGAGACACCACGTGATGATCGGGTGTGATAGACTCTACGTTCACATACAACGGGTGCAAGCCAGTGTTGCACGTGCGGAACACTCGGGTTAAACTTGACGAGCCTAGCATGTACAAACATGGCCTCGGAACACAAGAGACCGAAAGGTCGAACATGAGTCATATAGTAGATATGATCAACATGATGATGTTCACCATTGAAACCACCCCAACTCACGTGATGATCGTACTTGAGTTGGTGAATTTGGATCATGTATCACTCGGATGACCGGAGGGATCTCAATTTGTGTGGGAGTTCTTAAGTAATATGATTAATTGAACTCATTATCATGAACATAGTTAGTAGTGTCTTTGCAAATTATGTCGTATATTACTAGCTCACGATGTAGCTCCCTTGAATTTTTTATATGTCCCTAGAGAAATAGAGTTGAAAGATGATGATGGCAATATTGCGGACTAGGTCCATGATCTGAGGATTGTCCTCATTGCTGCACAAAAGGCTTATATCCTTAATGCACCGCTCGGTGCGCCACCCCCTCTAGCATCATCTGTAGATGTTGTGAACATCTTACAGGCACGTTCCGATGACTACTTGATAGTTTAGTGCGTCATGCTTTACGGCTTAGAATTGAGGCTCCAAAACGTTTTGAACGCCACGGAACATATGAGATGTTCTAAGAGCTGAAATTTTGATCTCAGGCTCGTGCCCGTGTTGTGAGATATGAGATCTCCAACAAGATTCTTTGCCTGCAAGATGAAGGAGAATAGCTCAATCATTGAGCATGTGCTCAGATTGTCTGGGTGCTACTATCGCTTGAATCGAGTGGGATTTGATCTTCCAGATAAGAAAGTGATTGATATAGTTTTCCAAGTCACTGTCACTAAGCTACTAGAGCTTCGTGATGAACTACAAAATGCCAGGGATGGAAATAATGATCCCTAAGCTGTTCGCGATATTTGACGCCGCGAAGGTAGAAATCAAGAAGGAGCATCAAGTGTTGATGGTTAGTAAAACCACTAGTTTCGAGAAGGGCAAGGGCAAGGAAGGAAACTTCATGGATGGCAAGTCAGTTGCTGCTCCAGTGAAGCAACCCAAAGTTGAACCCAAACCCGAGACTAAGTGCTTCTATTATGAGGAGAGCGGTCGCTGAAGCGGAACAACCCTAGATACTTGGTAGATAAGAAGGCTGGCAACATCGACAGAAGTATATTTCGATATACATGTTATTGATGTATAGCTTGCTAGTACTCCTAGTAGCACCTGGTATAGGATACATGTTCGGTTGTTAAATGTTAGTAACTCGGAATAAAAGCTACGGAATAAACGGAGACTAGCTAAGTGTGAGGTGACGATGTATGTTGGAAATGTTTCCAAGGTTGTTGTGATCAACATCGCACGCTCTCTCTACCTTCGGGATTACTGACAAACCTACATAAATGTTATTTGGTGTTTGCGTTAAGCACGAACATGATTGGAGCATGTTTATTGCAACACGGTTATTCATTTAAGTTAGAGAATAATGGTTATTCTATTTACATGAATAATACCTTCAATGGTCATGCACCCAGTGAGAATGGTTTGTTGAATCTTGATCGTAGTAATACACATGTTCATAACATTGATGCCAAAAGATACAAAGTTAATAATGATAGTACCACATAGTTGTGGCACTGCCGCTAAATGTCATATTGGTATAAATCGCATGAAGAAACTCCATGCTGATGGATCTTTGGACTCATTCGGTTTTGAATTGATTGAGACATGTAGACCATGACTCTTGGGCAAGATGGCTACAGACCCCGTTTTTAGTATGATGGAGCGGGCTAGTAACTTATTGGAAATAATACATGTTGATGTATGCGATCCAATGAGTGTAGTAGCGTGTAGTGGATATCGTTATTTTTTTACCTTCACTGATGATTTGACTATATATGAGTATATTTGCTTAATGAAACACAAGTCTGAAATGTTTGAAAAGTTCAAACAAATTCAGAGTGAAGTTTAAGATCATCGTGACAAGAAGATAAAAATATCTACGATATGATCGTGGAGGTGAATATCTGAGCTATGAGTTTGCATACAACTTTAGACAATGTGAAAGTTGTTTCACAACTCACGCCACCTGGAACACCATAGTGTGATGGTGTGTCCGAACGTCATAGTCATGCTATATTGGATATGGTGCGTACTATGATGTCTCTTGTCATTTTGCCACTATCATTTTGGGGTTATGCATTAGAGACAACCACATTCACTTTAAATAGGGCACAATCTAAATCCATTGAGATGGCACCATATGGTTTGGCAGAAACCTATGCTATCATTTCTTAGAGTTTGGGAATGCGACCCTTATGTCTGATAAGCTCGAACACAAAGCGGAAAAATGCATCTTCATAAGATACCCTGAGAACAGTTGGGTATATCTTCTATCTCAGGTCTGAGTACAAAGTGTTTGTTGCTAAAACTGGGTCCTTTCTCGAGAAAAAGTTTCTCTCGAAAGAATTGAGTGGGAGGAAGATAGAACTTGATGAGGTTGTTGAACCTTTGTTTCAACTAGAGAGTAGCGCAACACAGAAAGATGTTTCTGTGGAACCTACGTCAGTTGAAGAGGAAGTAAATGATGATGATCATGAAGCTTCGATCAAGTTACTATCAAACCTCGTAGGTTGACAAGGACGCGTACTGCTCCTGAGTAGTACGACAACCCTGTCTTGGAGGTCATGTTGTTGGACAACGATGAACCTACGAGCTATGGAGAAGCGATGATGGGCCCGGATTCCGACAAATGGTTAGAGGCCATGAAATCCGAGAAAGGATCCATGTATGAAATCCGAATATAGACTTTGGTAGACTTGCTCATTGGATGGCAGGTCGTCAAGTACAAATGGACCTTTAAGATGAAGACATACGCTGATGGTAAATATCAACATTTATAAAGCTCGACTTGTCGCAAAGAAGTTTCCGACAAGTTCAAGGAGTTGACTGCGATGAGACTTTCTCACTCGTAGCGATGCTAAAGTCTGTTGGAATTATGTTAGCAGCTGCTGCATTATTCAATTATGAAAATCTGGCAGATGGATGTCAAAACATCGTTTCCTTAATGGTTTACTTGAGGAAAGGTTGTATGTGATACAACTAGAAGGTTTTGTCAGTCCTAAGGATGCTAAAAGGTGTGCGAGATCCAGCAACCCTTCTATGGGCTGGAGCAAGCATCTCGGAGTTAGAATATACGCTTTGATGAGGTGATCAATGTTTTTGAGTCTATACAAAGTTTATGAGAAACTTGTATTTACAATAAAGTGAGTGGGAGCACTATAGAATTTTTGATAAGCATATGTGGTTGACATATTATTGATCGAAAATGACGTAGAATTTTTGGAAAGCATAAATGGTTGTTTTAAAAGAGTTTTTCAAAGGAAGACATGGATAAAGCTACCTAATTGTTGAGCATCAAGATCCATAGAGATAGACCAAGATGCTTGATGAGACTTTCAATGAGTACATACCTTGACAAGATTTTGAAAGAGTTCAAAATGGATCAGTCAGAGAAAGAGTTCTTGCCTGATTTGTAAGGTGTGAAGTTGAGTAAGACTCAAAGCTCGACCACGACAGAAGAAAGAGAAAGGACGAAGGTCGTCCCCTATGCTTTAGCCATAGGCTCTATGTAGTATGCCATGTTGTGTACCGCACCTGTGTGTGCCTTGCCATGAGTCCGTCGAGGGGTACAAGAGTGATCCAGGAGTGGATCACTGCACAATGGTCAAGATTATCCTTAGTAACTAAAAGACTAAGGAAATGTTTCTCAATTATGGAGGTGATAAAGAGTTCGTCATAAAGAGTTACGTCGATGCAAGCTTTAACAGCAATCCGGATGGCTCTTAGTAGCAATCCAGATACGTATAGTGGAGCAGCCATTTGGAATAGCTCTAAGTGGAGTGTGGTAGCAGTGTCTACAGTATGACATAGAGATTTGCAAAGTACACACGGATCTGAATGTCACAGACCTGTTGACTAAAAGACCTCTCTCACATGCAAAGCATGATCGAGCCCCAAAACTCATTGGGTGTTATATTCATAACAATGCGAATCACGTGGTGATGTGAACTAGATTATTGACCCTAGTGCAAGTGGGAGACTTTTGTAAATATGCCCTAGAGGCAATAATAAATTGGTTATTATCATATTTCCTTTTTCATGATAATCGTTTATTATCCATGCTATAATTGCATTGATCAGAAACTCAGATACATGTGTGGATACATAGACAACACCATGTCCCTAGTATGCCTCTAATAAACTAGCTCGTTGATCAAAGATGGTCAAGGTTTCCTAACCATGTACATGAGATGTCATTTGATAACGGATCACATCATTAGGAGAATGATGGGATGGATAGGACCCAAACTATAAACGTAGCATATGATCGTGTCAATTTATTGCTACAGTTTTCTACATGTCAAGTATATGTTTCTATGACCATGAGATCGTGCAACTCACGGACACCGGAGGAGTACCTTGTGTGTATAAAATGTTGCAACGTAACTGGGTGACTATAAAGGTGCTCTACAGGTATCTCCGAGGGTGTTTGTTGGGCTGGCATGGATCAAGACTGGGATTTGTTACTCTGTGTGACGGAGAGGTATCTCAGGGCCCACTCGGTAATACAACATCACAACATGCCTTGCAAGCAATGTGACTAAGTGTTAGCCACGGGATCTTGTATTACGAAACGAGTAAAGAGACTTGCCGGTAACGGGATTGAACTAGGTATACAGATACCGACGATCGAATCTCGGGCAAGTAACATACCGAAGAACAAAGGGAACATCATACGGGATTAACTGAATCCTTGACATAGAGGTTCAAACGATAAAGATCTTCATAGAATATGTAGGAACCAATATGGGAATCCAGGTCCCGCTATTGGTTATTGACCGTAGAGGTGTCTCGGTCAAGTCTACATAGTTCTCGAACCCGTAGGGTCTGCACACTTAAGGTTCGGTGACGTTTCGGTAGTATAGAGTTATGTATGGTGGTGAACGAAGGTTGTTAGGAGTCCCGGATGAGATCCCGGACATCACGAGGAGCTCCGAAATGGTCTGGAGGTAAATATTGATATATAGGAAGTCCTGTTTTGGTCATTGGAAAAGTTTCTGGCTCATTAGTAGTGTACCGGGAGTGTCAGGAGGGTGCCGGGGGACCATCGGGAGGGGTGTCTCGACCCAAAGGACCTCATGGGCTATGGGAGGAGTCAAACCAGCCCCTGGTGGGCTGGTCTAAGCCCCCACCAAGGCCCATGCGGCTAGGGGTGGGAAAACCCAAAAGGTGGAAAGGTGGAAAGAGTTTCCAAGTGGAATGGAGGAATCCTACTCCTAATAGGATTGGAGTAGGACTCCTCCACCTCCAATTTCGATCAAACCTCGAGGGTTTGAGGCTTCCTCCTCCCCTCCCTCCCTCCTATATATACTAGAGTATTTAGAGGGGAAAGCCAACCCTAATTGCCACGTGCTGCCCTGTTCTTCCTCTAGATCTGTTTCTCCTCTAGATTAGTTCTATGGTGCTTAGGCGAAGCCTTGCAGTATTAGTTCACCACCACCACCACCACGCCGTTATGCTTCCGAAGAACTCATCTACCTCTCCGCTCCCTCTTGCTGGATCAAGAAGGCGGAGATCGTCATCGAGCTGTACATGTGCTGAACGCGGAGGTGCCATCCGTTCGGCGCTAGATCGGAAGGACCGTGATCAAGATCGCGAGACGATTCGTGATTGGATCGCGGGACGGATCGTGATGAGATCGTGGGACGGATCGTGGTCGGATCGCGGGATGGATCATGATGGGATTGCGAGACGCTCGACGATTTGGATCGCGAAGACGTTTGACTACATCAACCGCGTTTCTTAACGCTTCCCGCTTAGCGATCTACAAGGGTATGTAGATCCACTCTCCCTCTCGTAGATGCTCATCACCATGGATAGATCTTGCGTGTGCGTAGGAAATTTTTTGTTTCCCATGCAACGTTCCCCAACAATCTCCACAACCTAATTGGAGACCCCAAAGTTTTCCCGGAGCTTTGTACCACAATGATTGAGCTTCGAGGAAACACAAGCCGTCTAGGGCACCAAGGCACCCAAGAGGAACAAGCTCTAGGGTGCTCAAACACCCAAGAGTAATAATCTTCTCAAACTTCACTTCCATGTATCACGGTGGAGAACTCAAACCTATGCACCAAATGCAATGGCAAGGGCACACGGAGTGCCCAAGTCCTTCTCTCCCAAATCCCTGCACAACAACTAATGCTATGGAATAAAATGAGAGGAAGAATGAAGAAGAACATGAAGAACTCTAAGATCTAGATCCAAGGGCTTCCCCGCACTTAGAGGAGAAAGTGATTGGTGGAAATTTGGATCTAGATCTCCTCTCTATTTTACCTCAAGAACTAGCAAGAATCATTGGAGGGATTGAGATTTAGAAAGCTCGAAGAAGGTCAACAATGGGGGAAGAACACGAGCTCAAAGGATAAGGTTCAATGGGGAAGAAGACCCCCTTTTATAGGTGGGGAAAAATCCAACTGCTATGCTCACAACCCGCACTGAGCGGTACTACTGCTCATGGGAGCGGTACTACCGCTAGGACAGTGGAAGCCCTTTGAAAAACAACAGCGAGGAGGCAAAAGGCCATTAGAATCGCCGGAGCGGTACTACCGCTCATCCTCACGGTACTACCTCTAGGGATAGCGATACTACCGCAAAGGGTAGCGGTACTAAAAAAATACATCCGTGCCTACCACCGCTGGATAAAACACGAGATTTTGGTTTGGAGCGGTAGTACCACGGTAGTAGCCGCGGTAGTACCGCTCTGGAGCCGTTGTAAAAAATTACATCCGCTCCAAGCGGCAGTACCGTGGTAGTAGCCGCGGTAGTACCGCTGTAGCCTTTTAAGAACACAAAAACTGCCACAACTTCTGCAAACGGACTCCGAATTCAACGAAACAAAGCTTGTTGGAAAGCTAACGACATGGGATAACACAATATTGATATAAATATCAATGAGAAGAAAATGAGAAAAGGCCCATAAGAAAATGGTGAGAACCCTTCCTCATATAAGATCGGTAAAACCTCCAACATCGAAAATGCAATAGAAGAAGCATATGAAATCCATTTTCGATGTACTAGAGCTTGTCACGAAGATAACCACAAGCTCAAGAACCTCAAAAAGAGTAAATACAAATAAGAAACGAGAAATATGATGCAAGGATGCAATGGTTTGAGCTCTCGCCGAATGATACGATCAAGCTACTCACTTGAGAGCCCCGCTTGATAGTACGGCTATCGATCCTATAACCCGGTCTGCAAATTATCACCACGAGACCGGTAAAATAGAAAACCTATCAAGGGCAAAACTTTGACTTGCATGAAATCCACTTGAGATAGATGATGACGATCTTGACTTCCTCAAGTTGGACCACCTTTCGTGATTGCGTTGGCTTTATGAAGGCTAGTTGACTGCTCCCCCATACTCCACTATGGGTGAGTCACTCTTTGGCACACCTTCACAAGCCCATTGTCACCACAATGGACGGCAAGCTACAAGCATGATTTCTTCGTGATGCTTCACTTGAACTTGCACACCACAACCTTGATGACGATCAGCACTTGATGTCATCTTCCATGGGTTGTATGGGATCCTCCTCTCGATGCAATCCCATGGAAATATACCTAACCCTACAAAGAACACTCACATAGACCATGGGTTAGTACACAAAGCGTAATTGACAATGCTTACCATACCATGGTATCACTTGATCCTTCTCGGTACACCTTGTACGCTTTGTGTGTTGATCAACTTGGTTCACTCTTTGACTTAGTCTTGATCAAACTTGTATCGTATCTTCTCCCTTCATAAAGATGATGTCTCGAAGGTAAACATGAATGCTCACATAGTCTTCTTCTTCAAGACATGCTTGTAGTAAGCTCAACTCTTACATGACCAATATTTGGATAACACCTTGAATACCACCTTGATCACCATATAAACTCCTTGAAACCAACAGATGGACTTCAAGAAGTACCTACGGACAAATCCTTCGAATATAAATCAAGGCAACCATTAGTCCATAGGGGTGTCATCAATTACCAAAACCACACGTGGAGAAATGTTCTCTTACAAAGTGCATCCTCTTTCCATAATTGTAATGTGTCATGTGTGAACCTTCAATGATGACATCATGTGGTTTGAGTTATAATTATTTTGCTTCATGAAATTTTGTATCATGGCATCATAATCATCATATCATCATTACTGTTTTGTCTCATGCTTGTTTTATGTGGTGATGTTGTGTGAGTGTGTGTGGGAGGTATGTCTGGATGCAAAACAAGTGATGCTCTTTGTGCAAAACCCTCTCTACAATTTCCATAGAAAGACTATGAGCCTATCTCTCTTATTTCAAAAAATGCAAGATGCGGTGAATCCACTTGCTAGTTCTTTTCTATAAAAATGTTGCTCTTCTCCTAAATACTCCGTTATGCATGTTAAAAATAGCTCTAAGTCATGTTTGAGTATATCACCTTTTGTATCTTTGCAAACAGATCCCAATATAAATATATATGATTTAATTTGTTTGCTCTAAAAATGTCAAATCCATTTTTATTAAATAAGGTATGGTTTACTGATTCCAAAACTTATTTTCTTTCTCAAAGATTTTCCTTTCTTCTTCCTTGGCATTTTATTTTGTCTTTCTGTTTTTTTAATAAAAGGAGCTCTTGTTTTGCGGTGAGAGGGAGAGCACCCTAGCTGGGCCTCTCCTGGCCTAGGAGCAGTGAAGCCCGAGTGCTTCCGTAGCTCAGCCGGCCTCCCCGACACATTCGTCGTTCGCCTCATGTACTGCTTACCATCCCGAGGGCCATGTCGACCCTCTAGTGGATTTGACGGCCGACGGCCGCCCTAGCCCCCTTTATAGCTTGTCCTTGGTGCCATATGGGATACCCTCGTCCAGTTTTCTCCCTCCCCCTCGCACCGCCGCTTAGGTAAGTACCTCGTGCCAAGCCATCGCCATGCCCTCCATGCTCCGAGGCTGCTCGAGCTCGCGCTTGGGATAGCGCTCCCGTCGCACCTCCGCTCTCTTGGCGTCGCGGGAAGGATCCCCCGCAGTTTCTCCTTCGTCCCCGTCGAACGAGGGAGCGCCAAGGCCCAGGTCGGTGCCGCCCCGAGCTTCTTCTTCATCTTCTTCTTGGAACAAAAGAACCGTCCTATTCGACGACTTGTTGTCGATGCCTCGACGTGCCCCATGCCTCCTCTCCTTGCCCTAGGTAGGGAGCTATATCCCCTCCTTCCATTCCCTCCTTGGCCGCTCATCGTTAGCCTCGTGTGCGCATAGATTCGTCCGTGCCAAGATCCTGTTCCCGATGCTCAGGTCAAGGTGCAATTTTTTTCATATGTGTGTGTTGTTGTGGTGTTGTTTCGCAGTGTGTCCTTGCTCCTCTCGTCTATGTAGTTTGCTTCTGCACCTCACGCATGAGCTGTGCTCCCTGCCGTGCCTCGCCTTGCCCACAACGCATCGGCCGCAGCCCGCGCCTCACCATGGCCCCGAGCCGAGCAGGATCTCGAGCTCCCCGGCCACCTCTAGCCCCGCGCCAGGACCACCTCCAGATCCCGCACGTGCCACGGTGATGTGGGTCCCATCATTACCATTGTTGCTCGCTGGCATCGAGTCCCTTCTCCATCAGCGGAGAAGAGGACTGCTCCGCTTAGTGTAGGGTCAAAGGAAGTCGCCCCCTGTTCAGATGTGAAACACATTGTAGCGCAGTGGCACCGCACCTCGGCTCCAACTGGGGAGACCCGGGTTCAAGTCTCTCGGGCGCCCCTTTTTTCCCTTTATCCCCGAGCTAACAGTGGACCCCGAACCCACCTATCATACTCTTGGGGCCCTGGTGTCCATGCCATGTGGCCCCCTTTTTTATATATTTAGTTTTGTCATTTTTATTTGTTTTGAGTGTTTTTCCATTTAGGGAATATTGCCAGATTTGTTTTTTAAAATCTGTCAAGATTCTTAGGACATGCCAAATTTGGCATATAACTTGTTATAAGTGTTATGTGATTTTATCGAATGCAATTGTGTGAGTTTTATCAACAGTAATACATGCATGTGATACATGATTTTAGGGTAGAAAAATCTAGTGAATTCAATGGTGGCATTGGTTTAGTCATTTAGACAAGTTTGAAAAATATTGTTTTGTGATAATGTATCATTTTGTCTTTTTCACATGAATTAATTCTTGCACTATATGATAAACTTGTCAACATGAAATATGGTCATTTGTGTGTGTTCTAGCCCCTGGTATTTTTGCATGCCATGATAGATCTTTAAATGGGTGGCATTCTTGCTGTCAACATGTCACCAAAATATTGCTTTCAAGTGCTCAAATTTCTTTAAGTGTTAGAATCCGTTATTTTGTTGCCATGTTGTCTAGATAATTCACATGATTCCTTTGCTCCTTTGAGGTTGGCACAAAGGAGTGAACTGATGAGCATGTTGTCCTCTAATAGTTTGTGCCAAATGTTTATAGGTTGATCTATTGCATCCTATTTAATATTGCTGTCAAACTTGGCATTCTGTTAAAATTGCCTTATTTGCCACTTCTGAATTTCACTAAGTCTGGGAAACCAATTTTCTCAATATGCCATGTTGTGGGGATGAAAGCCATTGATATATGCATGTTCTGATGTTTTCATGATGTAATTAATTGAAGTACATGTTGTCCTCTATCACCATGTTAATTTTCATGCCATGAAAATTCCTCTAGCATGTATAAATGTTGCTATCAAGATGCTATCATGTTAACTCAGAATCTGTAAAACTGGAATTTTCACTGTCCCATTGTTTTGCTATCATGTTAACTCAGAATCTATAAATGTTGCTATCAAGATGCTCCATTGTTTCGCTTGATCTTTAGGTTTATTCTTGATAGGTTTTCATTTCCTATCCATTGACATCCTTGGAATACTAAGGAATAACCCATGGCCTTCTTCATCCTTGCATTTGTCTCTGTTAAAGTTCGTACCTTGTCATGAGCGTACCATGAGCTTCATTACTCCGTTTGCAACGCTCTACATATGCATTTGCATCGATTTTACGAGGAACATTCATATTTTCCATGTTCATGCATGTCCAAACAACCAAACATGAGGTTCTGTCCAGAACACTAAATAACTTAATATCTACTCCCTCCGTCCGCCAAAGAGCGTGCGTCTGGCTCCAGAATTTTTACCAAAATAAGTGCACGTCTCGCTCCGCTGGTAATTTTGCATTTAACCCCCTGGTCTATGCCTCGAGGTCACCACAGCGAGCAAGAATCCAATCCTCTCGTTCTCCCCCAAATCAAAGCCGAGTCTTCTTCCTCTTCCCCAAAGACTCTCCCTCCCGATCCAATCCGAAATCGTTGAGAGTCAACCATCCAATCCAAGGACTACGCTGGTCATGCAAAGATTAATGGCGGCCGGTCCACAAAAGCTGCCGGTAGGGTGTCCATCGCACTGCATCCATGGAAGGTGATGGAGCGGGCGGAGGAGGCGGCGGAGCGAGCGATGGCTAGCGAGTCAAGGCCGTCGCGATAGCCGGCGGCGCCTAATAACCCAAAAGTATAGGGGATAAGTTGTAGCCTCTTTCCATAAGTAAGAGTGTTGAACCCAACATGGATCTAAAGGTAGAACAATTATTCCTCAAGTTCTATCGACCATCGATACAACTCTACGCACGCTTAACGTTCGCTTTACCTAGAATAAGTATGAAACTAGAAGTACTTTGTAGGTGTGACGAGATAGGTTTGCAAGAAAATAAAGAACACGTAAATAAAAACTAGGGGCTTCTAAGATAAAGTAACAATTAAATTAATTTAACGAGTGTGGAAAAGTGGTGGTAGGAGTTGCGGAATTGTACCTAGGCAATCAATAACTAGATCGGTCACCATTATTGCAATTTTATATGAGGGAGAGGCATAAGCTAGCATACTTTCTCTACTTGGATCATATGCACTTATGATTGGAACTCTAGCAAGCATCTGCAACTACTAAAGATCACTAACATAAAACCCAACCATAGCATTATAAGGTATCAAGTCCTCTTTACTCCCATATGCAACAACCCACCTACTCGGGTTTATGCTTCTGTCACTCAAGCAACCCACCATAGGCAAATCATGAACACATTGCAACACCCTACAACGAGGATCCCTCATGCTTGCGCGACACGGAGAGCACCATAGGATAGCACCAATAATAAAACATGCAACTCAAACAAATCATGATCATCAATCAACCCATAGGACAACAAGAATCTACTCAGACATCATAGGATGGCAACACATCATTGGATAATAATATGAAGCATAAAGAACCATGTTCAAGTAGAGGGTACAATGGGTTGCGGGAGAGTGGAACGCTGTAGATAGATGGGGGAAGGTGATTGAGGTGTTGGTGAAGATGACAGAGTTGTTGGAGTAGATCGCCGTCACGATGATGGCCCCGACGGCGTTCCGGTGCCATCGGGAGAGAGGAGGAAAGAGCCCCCTCCTTCTTCTTCATGGACCTCCCCCCTATATGGGAGGATGGTTTCCCCTATGGTCCTTGGCCTCCATGGTGGTAGAGGGGCAAGAGCCCCCCCAAGATTGGATCTCTCTCTTTGTTTCCTTGTGTTTCTGCGCTCTTAGATTCTAGCCTTTCACCGTTTCTTAAATATCCGGAGATCCTTAACTCCGATCGAGCTGAAATTTTGAGGGGATCTTTATCCAAAAATTAGCTTTCTTGCGGGCAAAGGACATCTCCAACCGACCTAAGGGGTGGCCACAAGCCTGACAAGCGCGACTAGGGGGTGGGTCGTGCTTAGCAGGCTTGCCACCTCCTCGGGCATTGTCTCGCGTTGATTCTTTTTCCCAAAAATCACATATATTCCAAAAAAATAATCTCCGTAAGTTTCTATCGCATTTTGGACCTTGTTTGGTATGGATATTCCGTGAAACAAAAAACATGTAACAAACATGAACTGGCACTGGATCAATATGTTAGTCCCAAAAATAGTATAAAAAGTTGCCAAAAATATATGAAAGTTGTAGAATATTGGCATGAAACAATCAAAAATTATAGATACGACAGAGACATATCAGCATCCCCAAGCTTAATTCCTGCTCGTCCTCGAGTAGGTAAATGATAAAAAAGATATTTTTTGATGTGGAATTCTACCTAGCATAATCTTGTTCATATAATCTAATCATGGCATGAATATTAAGACATGAGTGATTCAAAGCAATAGTCTATCATTTGACATTAAGACAATAATACTTCAAGCATACTAATAAAGCAATTGTATCTCTTCAAAATATAATGGCAAAAGAAAGTTATCCCTACAATATCATATAGTCTGGCTATGCTCCATCTTCCCCACACAAAGTATTTGTTGTTTGAAATATGCCCTAGAGGCAATAATAAATTAGTTATTATTATATTTCCTTGTTCATGATAATCGTTTATTATCCATGCTATAATTGTATTGATTGGAAACTCATTGCATGTGTGGGTAAATAGACAACACTGTGTCCCTAGTATGCCTCTAGTGAACTAGCTCGTTGATCAAAGATGGTCAGGGTTTCCTAGCCATTGACATGTGATGTCATTTGATAACGGGATCACATCATTAGGAGAATGATGTGATGGACAAGACCCAAACTACAAAAGTAGCATATGATCGTGTCAGTTTATTGCTATTGTTTTCTGCATGTCAAGTATATGTTCCTATGACCATGAGATCATGCAACTCACAGATATCGGAGGAGTGCCTTGTGTGTATCAAACGTTGCAACGTAACTGGGTGACTATAGAGGTGCTCTACAGGTATCTCCGATGGTGTCTGTTGAGTTGGCATGGATCGAGACTGGGATTTGTTACTCCGTGTGACGGAGAGGTATCTCGGGGCCCACTCGGTAATACAACATCACAATGAGCCTTGCAAGCAATGTGACTAATTGTTAGTTGCGGGATCTTGTATTACGGAACGATTAAAGAGTCTTGCCGGTAACGAGCTTGAACTAGGTATGGAGATACCGATGATCGAATCTCGGGCAAGTAACATACCGAAGAACAAAGGCAACATCGTACGGGATTAACTGAATCCTTGACATAGAGGTTCGACCGATAAAGGTCTTCGTAGAATATGTAGGAACCAATGTGGACATCTAGGTCCCGCCATTGGTTATTGACCATAGAGGTGTCTCGGTCATGTCTACATAGTTCTCGAACCCGCAGGGTCTGCACACTTAAGGTTTGGTGACGTTTCGGTAGTGTAGAGTTATATATGGTGGTGACCGAAGGTTGTTTGGAGTCCCGGATGAGATCCCGGATATCACGAGGAGCTCCAGAATGGTCTGGAGGTAAAGATTCATATATAGGAAGTCCTAGTTTGGTCGCCGGAAAAGTTTCGGGCTCATCGGTAGTGTACCGAGAGTGCCGGTAGTGTACCGGGAGACCTCCGGGAGGGGTATTTAGACCCAAGAGGCTTCATGGGCTGTGGGAAAGTAATAACCAGCCCTTAGTGGGCTGGTGGAACAACCACAATAGGCCCATGTGGCTGGAAGAAAGAAACCCAAAGGAAAAAGGTGGAAAAAAGGCAAAAAAGGAAGAGTCCTAGTCCTACTAGGAGTGGAGGAGGAGAGTCCTCCTCCACCTCCCAATTCGGCTGAGCCAACAAGCCTTGGAGGCCAAGGCTGCGTCCTCCTCTCCCTCCCTCCTATATATACTGGTGGAATAGTGGGTTTTTGCATAGTTTTTACGGCCACGTGCTACCCGTTCCACCGGTGCTCCTCTAGATCGGTTTTCTGCAGTGCTTAGGCGAAGCCCTGCCGGAATTGGTACACCACCATCACTGGAGCGCCGTCACGCTGTCGGTGAACTCTCTCTCCTCTCCACCTCCTCTTTCTATATCAAGACAACGGAGATCGTCATCAAGCTGCACGTGTGCTGAACGTGGAGGTGCCGTCCGTTCGGCGCTAGATCGGAAGGACCGTGATCGAGATCACGAGACAGTTCGTGATAAGATCGTGGAACAGATCATGATGAGTTTGCAGGACAGATCATGATCAAGATCATGAGACGGATCATGACAAGATCGCGGGACGGATCATGATGAGTTCACGGGACGGATCGTGATTGGATCGCGGGACGGATCGTGATGAGATCGCGGGACGCTCGGCGATTTGGATCGTGAAGATGTTAGACTACACCAACCGCGTTTCTTAACGCTTCCCGCCTAGAGATCTACAAGGGTACGTAGATCCACTCTCCCTCTCATAGATGCTCATCACCATGGATAGGTTTGCGTGTGTGTCGGAAATTTTTTGTTTCCCATGCGACGTTCCCCAACAGTGGCATCATGAGCTAGGTTGATGGTTCGATAAAATCTCGAGTAGAACACAAAAGGTTTGTGGGCGTTGATGCTTAGATTTCTTCCTCCCTTGGTCGTGTTTTGGTTCAGCGGTATTGTGGGATGAAGCGGCCCGGACTAACCTTACTCGTACGCTTACGAGAGACCGGTTCCCTCAACTGCACTTGTTGCAAAAGATGGCTAGCGGGTGTCAGTTTCTCCTACTTTAGTTGGATCGGATTCGACAAAGGCGGTCCTTGAGAAGGTTGAAAAGCAACTAGTGTATCACCGTTGTGGTTTTTGCGTAGGTGAGAATTGTTCTTGCTAGATACCCATAGCAGCCACGTAAAACATGCAACAACAATTAGAGGACGTCTAACTTGTTTTTGTAGGGTATGTTGTGATATGATATGGCCAATTACATGATGTGATATGTGATGTATGAGATGATCATGTGATGTATAGATTATCACGAGTTGCATGTCGATGAATATGGCAACCGGCAAGAGCCATAGGGTTGTCTTTAATTATTGTATGACCTGCGTGTCAATCATTAAGCGCTATGTAATGCTTTACTTTATCGCTAAACGGTAGCAATAGTAGTAGAAGCATGTAGGGCATGACAACCCCGATGGCGACACGTTGATGGAGATCAAGATGATGGAGATCATGGTGTCATGCCGGTGACGATGGAGATCATGCCGGTGCTTTCTAGATGGAGATCAAAAGCACAAGTTCATGGCCATATCATGTCACTTATGATTTTCATGTGATGTTAATCCTTTTTATGCACCTTGTTTTTCTTAGGACGACGGTAGCATTATAAGGTGATCCCTCACTTAATTTCAAGATAAATTGTGTTCTGCCTGAGTGTGCACCATTGCGAAAGTTCGTCGTGTTGAGACACCACGTGATGATCGGGTGTGATAGACTCTACGTTCACATACAACGGGTGCAAGCCAGATTTGCACGTGCAGAACACTCGGGTTAAACTTGATGAGCCTAGCATGTACAGACATGGCCTCAGAACACAAGAGACCAAAAGGTCGAACATGAGTCATATAGTAGATATGATCAACATAATGATGTTCACCATTGAAGCCACCTCAACTCACGTGATGATCGGACTTGAGTTGGTGAATTTGGATCATGTATCACTCGAATGACCGGAGGGATGTCAATTTGAGTGGGAGTTCTTAAGTAATATGATTAATTGAACTCATTATCATGAACATAGTCAATAGTGTCTTTGCAAATTATGTTGTAGATTACTAGCTCGCGCTGTAGCTCCCTTATTTTTTTTATGTTCCTAGAGAAATAGAGTTGAAAGATGATGGTAGAAATATTGCAGACTGGGTCCGTGATCTGAGGATTGTCCTCATTGCTGCACAGGAGGCTTATGTCCTTAATGCACCGCTCGGTATGCCAACCCCTCTAGCATCGTCTGTAGATGTTGTGAACATCTGACAAGCACGTTCTGATGACTACTTGATAGTTTAGTGCGTCATGCATTACGGCTTAGAATTGAGGCTCCGAAACGTTTTGAACGTCACGGAACATATGAGATGTTCTAGGAGCTGAGATTGTGATCTCAGGCTCGTGCCCGTGTTGCGAGATATGAGATCTGCAACAAGATTCTTTGCCTGTAAAATGAAGGAGAATAGCTCAATCGTTGAGCATGTACTCAGATTGTCTGGGTACTACAATCGCTTGAATCAAGTGGGAGTTGATCTTCCAGATAAGATAGTGATTGACATAGTTCTCCAAGTCACTATCACTAAGCTACTAGAACTTGGTGATGAACTATAAATTGCCAGGGATAGAAATAATGATTCCTGAGCTGTTCGTGATGTTTGACACCGCGAAGGTAGAAGTCAAGAAGGAGCGTCAAGTGTTGATGGTTAATCAAACCACTAGTTTCGAGAAGGGCAAGAGCAAGGAGGGAAACTTCATGGATAGCAAGTCAGTTGTTGCTCCAGTGAAGCAACCCAAAGTTGAACTCAAACCCGAGACTAAGTGCTTCTGTTATGAGGTGAGCGGTCGCTGAAGCGGAACAACCCTAGATACTTGGTAGATAAGAAGGCTGGCAACATCGACAGAAGTATATTTGATATACGATTTATTGATGTGTACCTTGCTAGTACTCCTAGTAGCACCTGGGTATTGGATACCGGTTCGGTTGCTAAATGTTAGTAACTCGAAATAAAAGCTACGAAATAAACGGAGAACTAGCTAAGGTTGAGGTGACGATATGTGTTGGAAATGTTTCCAAGGTTGATGTGATCAACATCGCACGCTCTCTCTACCTTCAGGATTAGTGACGAACCTAAATAAATGTTATTTGGTGTTTTGCGTGAGCATGAACATGATTAGATCATGTTTATTGCAATACGGTTATTCATTTAAGTTAGAGAATAATGGTTATTCTGTTTACATGAATAATACCTTGAATGGTCATGCACCCAATGAGAATGGTTTGTTGAAATCTTGATCGTAGTAATACATATGTTCATAACGCTGATGTCAAAAGATACAAAGTTAATAATGATAGTACCACATACTTGTGGTACTGCCGCTAAATGTCATATTGGTATAAAGCGCATGAAGAAACTCCATGCTGATGGATCTTTGGACTCATTCGATTTCGAATCGGTTGAGGCATGCGAATCATGCCTCTTGGGCAAGATGACTAAAACCCCCATTGGATGGAGCGGGCAAGTGATTCATTGGAAATGATACATGTTGATGTTTGCAATCCAGTAAGTCTTGTAGAGTGGAGTGGATATCGTTATTTTCTTACCTTCACTGATGATTTGAGTAGATATAGTGTATATTTACTTAATGAAACACAAGTCTGAATCATTTGAAAGGTTCAATCAAATTCAGAGTGAAGTTTAAGATAATCGTGACAAGAAGACAAAAATGACTGCGATATGATCATGGAGGTGAATATCTAAGTTACGAGTTTGGCATACAACTTAAGACAATGTGAAAGTTGTTTCACAACTAAACGCCACCTGGAACACCATAGTGTGATGGTGTGTTCGAACGTCATAGTCATGCTCTATTGGATATGGTGCGTGTTATGATGTCTCTTATCGATTTACTACTATAATTTTGGGGTTATGCATTAGAGACAACTACATTCACTTTACATAGGGCACCATCTAAATCCGTTGAGATGACACCGTGTGAATTATGGTTTGATAGAAACCTAAGCTGTCATTTCTTAATGTTTGGGCTGCGACACATGTGTGGAAAATGTTTTCACCTAATGAGGTCGAACCCAAAGCGGACAAATGCATCTTCGTAGAAAACCCTAAGAATAGTTGGGTGAACCTTCTATCTCAGATCCAAGTGCAAAGTGTTTGTTGCGAAAATGGATCCTTTCTCGAGGAAAAGTTTCTCTCGAAAGAATTGAGTGGGAGGAAGATAGAACTTGATGAGGTTATTAAACCTTTGTTCAACCAGAGAGTAGCACAGCGTAGAAAGATGTTTCTGTGAAGCCTACGTTAGTTGAAGAGGAAGTTAATGATGATGATCATGAAGCTTCAGGATCAAGTTACTATCGAACTTCGTAGGTCGACAAGGATATGTACTTCTCCTAAGCGGTACGGCAACCATGTTTGGAAGTCATGTTGTTGGACAACGATGAACCTACGAGCTATGGAGAAACGATGATGGGCCCGGATTCCGACAAATGGTTGGAGGCCATGAAATCCGAGATAGGATCCATGTATGAAACCCAAGTATAGATTTTGGTAGACTTGCTCGTTGGACGGCAGGTCGTTGAGTACAAATGGATCTTTAAAATGAAGACATACGCTGATGGTAATTGTCACCATTTGTAAAGCTCGACTTGTTGCAAAGATGTTTGTGACAAGTTCAAGGAGTTGACTGCGATGAGACTTTCTCACTTGTAGCGATGCTAAAGTATGTTGGAATTATGTTAGCAGTTGCTGCATTTTCAATTATGAAATTTGGCAGATGGATGTCAAAACATCGTTTCCTTAACGGTTTACTTGAGGAAAGGTTGTATGTGATATAACCGGATGGTTTTGTCAGTCCTAAGGATGCTAAAAGGTGTGCAAGCTTTAGTGATCCTTCTATGGACCGAAGCAAGCATCTCGGAGTTGGAATATACGCTTTGATGAGGTGATCAAAGTTTTAATGTTTATACAAGGTTTACGAGAAACTTGTATTTACAATAAAGTGAGTGGGAGCACTATAGAATTTCTGATAAGTATATGTGGATGACATATTGTTGATCGGAAATAATGTAGGATTTCAGGAAAGCATAAATGGTTGTTTGAAAAGTGATTTTCAAAGGAAGACCTGGATAAAGCTACCTAATTGTTGAGCATCAAAATCTATAGAGATAGATCAAGATGCTTGATGAGACTTTCAATAAGTGCATACCTTGACAAGATTTTGAAAGAGTTCAAAATGGATCAGCCAGAGAAATAGTTCTCGTCTGATTTGTAAGGTGTAAAGTTGAGTGAGACTCAAAACTCAACAACGGCAGAAGAAAGAGAAAGGACGAACGTCGTCCCCTATGCCTTAGCCATAGGCTCTATATTATGCCATGCTGTGTACGGCACCTGTGTGTGCCTTGCCATGAGTCTGTCAAGGGGTACAAGAGTGGTCCAGGAGTGGATCACTGGACAGCGGTCGAAATTATCCTTAGTAACCAGGGGACTAAGGAAATGTTTCTTGATTATGGAGGTGATAAAGAGTTCGTCGTAAAGAGTTACGTCGATGCAAGCTTTAACACCTATCCGGATGACTAGTAATAGCAATCTGGATACGTATAGTGGAGCAGCCATTTGGAAATAGTACCAAGTGGAGTGTGGTGGCAGTGTTTACGGTTTGACATAGAGATTTGCAAAGTACACCCGGATCTGAATATCGCAGACCTGTTGACTATAAGACCTCTCTCACATGCAAAGCATGATCGAGCCCCAGAACTCGTTGGGTGTTAGATTCATAACAATGCGAATCACATGGTGATGTGAACTAGATTATTGACTCTAGTGCAAGTGGGAGACTGTTGGAAATATGCCCTAGAGGCAATAATAAATTAGTTATTATTATATTTCCTTGTTCATGATAATTGTTTATTATCCATGCTATAATTGTATTGATTGGAAACTCATAGCATGTGTGGGTAAATAGACAACACTGTGTCCCTAGTATGCCTCTAGTGAACTAGCTCGTTGATCAAAGATGGAGATACTGACGATCGAATCTCGGGCAAGTAACATACCGAAGAACAAAGGGAACATCGTACGGGATTAAGTGAATCCTTGACATAGAGGTTCGACCGATAAATATCTTCGTAGAATATGTAGGAATCAATGTGGACATCCAGGTCCCGCCATTGGTTATTGACCGTAGAGGTGTCTTTGTCATGTCTACATAGTTCTCGAACCCGCAGGGTCTGCACACTTAAGGTTTGGTGACGTTTCGGTAGTGTAGAGTTATGTATGGTGGTGACCGAAGGTTGTTTGGAGTCCCGGCTGAGATCCCGGAAGTCACGAGGAGCTCCGAAATGGTCTGGAGGTAAAGTTTCATATATAGGAAGTCCCAATTTGGTCGTCGGAAAAGTTTCGGGCTCATCGGTAGTGTACCGGGAGACCTCCGGGAGGGGTATTTCGACCCAAGAGGCTTCATGGGCTGTGGGAAAGTAATAACCAGCCCTTAGTGGGCTGGTGGAACAACCACAATAGGCCCATGTGGCTGGAAGAAAGAAACCCAAAGGAAAAAGGTGGAAAAAAGGCAAAAAAGGAAGAGTCCTAGTCCTACTAGGAGTGGAGGAGGAGAGTCCTCCTCCACCTCCCAATTCGGCCGAGCCAACAAGCCTTGGAGTCCAAGGCTGCGTCCTCCTCTCCCTCCCTCCTATATATATTGGTGGAATAGAGGGTTTTTGCATAGTTTTTACGGCCATGTGCTACCCGTTCCACCGGTGCTCCTCTAGATCGGTTTTTTGCAGTGCTTAGGCGAAGCCCTGCCGGAATTGCTACACCACCATCACCGGAGCACCGTCAGGCTGCCGGTGAACTCTCTATCCTCTCCACCTCCTCTTGCTGGATCAAGACAGCGGAGATCGTCATCAAGTTACACGTGTGCTGAACGCGGAGGTGTCGTCCGTTCGGCGCTAGATCGGAAGGACCGTGATCGAGATCACGAGACAGTTCGTGATAAGATCGCGGAACAGATCGTGATGAGTTCGCGGGACAGATCGTGATCAAGATCGTGATCAAGATCAGGAGACGGATTGTGAGAAGATCGCGGGACGGATCATGATGCGTTCACGGGATGGATCGTGATTGGATCGCGGGACGGATCGTGATGAGATCGCGGGACGCTCGGCGATTTGGATCGCGAAGATGTTCAACTACACCAACCACGTTTCTTAACGCTTCCCGCTTAGCGATCTACAAGGGTACGTAGATCCACTCTCCCTCTCGTAGATGCTCATCACCATGGATAGGTTTGCGTGTGCGTAGGAAATTTTTTGTTTCCCATGCGACGTTCCCCAACATTTGTATCATGCACAACCCTGATGACAAGTCAAGCAATTGTTTCACACCTTTAATTGTCTCAAACTTTTTCAACTCTCACGCAATACATGAGCGTGAGCCATGGATATAGCACTATAGGTGGAATAGAATATGGTGAAGGTTATGAAGAAAAAGGAGAAGATAGTCTCACATCAACTAGGCGTATCAACGGGCTATGGAGATGCCCATTAATAGATATTAATGTGAGTGAGTAGGGATTGCCATACAACTGATGCACTAGAGCTATAAGTGTATGAAAACTCAAAAAGAAACTAAGTGGGTGTGCATCCAACTTGCTTCCTCATGAAGACCTAGGGTAATTTGAGGAAGCCCATCATTGGATTATACAAGCCAAGTTATATAATGAAAAATTCCCACTAGTATATGAAAGTGACCAAATAGGAGACTCTCTATCATCAAGATCATGGTGCTACTTTGAAGCACAAGTGTGAAAAAAGAATAGTAGCATTGTCCCTTCTCTATTTTATATTTTATTTTATTTTATTTTATTTATTTTTGGTGGGCATCTAAGGACTTTTTTTTATTTGGGCTTCGTTGGGATCTTTTATTTTTCATAAAGTCTGGAGTCTCATCCCAACTTGTGAGGGAATCATAGCTTCCATCATCCTTTCCTCACATGGGACACTGATCTAATAATGATGGTCATCACACTTTTATTTACTTACAACTCAAGAATTACAACTCAATATCTAGAGCAAAATATGACTCTATATGAATGCCTCCAGCGCTGTACCGGGATATGCAATGATCTAGCATAGCAATTGACATCAAAAAATGGATAAGCCATGAAAACATCATGCTAGCTATCTTACGATCATGCAAAGCAATATGAAAATGATGGTGCGTGTCATAATAAACGGAACGGTGGAAGTTGCATGGCAATATATCTCAGAATGGCTATGGAAATGCCATAATAGGTAGGTATGGTGGCAGTTTTGAGGAAGGATATATGGTGGGTTTTATGCACCGACGAAAGTTGCGCGGTACTAGTGAGGCTAGCAAAGGTGGAAGGATGAGAGTGTGTATAATCCATGGACTCCCATTAGTCATAAAGAACTCACATACTTATTGCAAAAGTCTATTTTTCATCGAAGCAAAGTATTAGACGCATGCTCCCAGCGGAAAGGTTGGTCGGACCATCGCGTGCTCTCGATCCTCACACAAAGGTTGAGAATCAATAAACAAATCATGCTCTGACTTCCTTACATAACGGTTCACCATACGTGAATGCTATGGGAATCACAAACCTTTACACAAGTATTTCTACCAATCCAAAATTACTCACTAGCATGACTCTAATATCACCATCTTTATATCACAAAACTATTGCAAGGAATCAAACACATCATATTCAGTGATCTACAAGTTTTATGTAGGATTTTATGACTAACCATGTGAATGACCAATTCCCGTTGACTCTCTAAATAGATATAAGTGAAGCATGAGAGTTTAATTCTTTCTACAAAATATATGACCACTCTCTAACAAATATAAGTGAAGCAAAAGAATATTCTACAAATGGCAGTTTTCTATGTGTGAGAAACAGACAATCAAAACTTCAAATGATATAGGTGAAGCACATGAAGCATTCTATAAAGCCATACTCAAAAGATATAAGTGAGGTGCAAAGAGACTTCTGTAAATCAACCAAGGACTTTATCATAACAGCATGGTGCATTATTAAAATAAAAATAAAAAGCACACGACGCTCCAAGGTTTACGCATATCATGTGACTAATAAAAATATAGCTGCAAGTAAAATTACCGATGGTTGTTAGAAGAAAGAGGGGATGCCTTCCGGGGCATCCCCAAGCTTAGTTTCTTGGGAGTCCTTGAATATTACCTTGGGGTGACTCAGGCATCCCCAAGCTTAGTCTCTTTCCACTCCTTATTCCTTCATCCATCACGATCTCACCCAAAACTTCAAAACTTCAATCACACAAAACTTAACAAAACTCTCATGAGATCCGTTAGTATAATAAAGCAAATTACCACTTTAAGTACTGTTGCCAACCAATTCATATCTTTTTTTGCATTTTAGCTCCTGTAATATAACTTTTCCATGGCTTATACCATCGATACAATCGATAGTTTCAGCAAAACGAGCAAAACAATGCATCAAAAACAGAATCTGTCAAAAACAGGACAATATGTAGTAATCTGAAGATTCACCATACTTATGTAACTATAAATTTTTTTAAAAATTAGGAAAAAATAAAAAATTTGCATATCAGTACTTTGTAAAAATTTCATAAACTTTTGACATTCCAGTAAAAAATGTAAATTCACACACTACATCCAAAGTTTCTGTTTTTGCACTCCACACACCAAATAGTAATTTAATCATCCTAAAGGAAAAATCTTCGCACATTATTTTTATAATACAATGGATTTATACAAGGGGATAATTAGTTTTGTTGGAAAGTTTCTATAATCAAGATTCACAAAGTTTCCATGGGTATGAACAAAGTTCAAGGCTAGCCCCCACTTCAACGTTGCTCGTCTTTCTCACTTTCACTTTTCTTTTTGAAAAAGTTTTAAGTTCCCCACTTTTTTTTGTTTTTGAACTATATAAAATCACACAACAGAATAAAATGACTCCCTAAAACTTCCGGGTTGTCTCCCTGGCAGCGGTTCCTTTAAAGCCATTAAGCTAGGCATAAAGTGCTCAAGTAATGGATCCACCCGGATCCCAAGGTATATCAAAGCCAATTTTAATTAATAATGATTTGTAATTAAGTAGTGAGCACAAAGTTATATAAATCATGTGACAACAAAGTCTAACTCTCTTCCTATGCATTAGCATGTCATACAAGAACAACTCATTCACACCAAGTAAAGGCCAATGCATAGCATGCGTAGTTTCTTGCAATTTTATTGTATCGAAAACATAAAGAGGTGAAGATGTAGTTCCTCTCTCATAATAATTGCAAGTGGGAGCAGCAAGTACATGCATATTATATTCATTAAAATCATCATGTGCAATAGGAAAACGCAACCCATCAATATAATCCTTAATAAGTGCAAACTTCGATATAGTGTAGTTGGGAGAATTCAAAAAGATAATAGGACTATCATGTGTAGGTGCAATAGCAACAATTTCACGTTTAACATAAGGAACTATAGCAAGTTCATCTTCATAAGCATAATTCATATTGGCATCATGGCCACAAGAATAGCAAGCATCAAGTTCATCAAAAAGGGATATTTCAAACGAATCCAAGGGATCATAGAAATTATCATAGCATTCATCCTTCGGTAAGCACGAAGGGAAATTAAACAATGTATGAGTTGAAGAGTTACTATCATTAGAAGGTGGGAATGGGTAGCTAATCCGCTCTTCCTCCTTTTGTTCTTCATTCTCCTCCTCATCTTTTTCATCTAATGAGCTCATAGTGTCATCAATTTCTTCTTCCATAGATTCCTGCAAAAATATTAGTCTCTTCTTGGATAGCGGAGACTTTCTCAATAAAAGCATTAATACCGGTATTATATTTATAATTCTCATAGCAATAACGAAGCATAGCCAAATTTTGGGATCGGTAAACAACATCATCATAATCTTCATACTTTTCAAACAAAGCTTCAATTTCATAAGCACCCTTAAAAGCAACAAACTCTTCTATTTGTTCCACATCATAGTAATCATATATACCATTAGCATAAGAAGCCATGGTTTCATTATCATTAAATTTACATGAAAAAGTAAGGTGTTTAGCCTTCATCCTAGAGCAACAAGTAATATCATATCTCAAGCATAGATTCCAAGCATACCATTTCAACATATGAATTTGATCCCATAACAGTTTCCCTTTTTGAGTCAAGCGACAATCCCTAAAGTATTCACATTGATCCAACGTGTATCCCATTATATAATTGAATGGGGTTTTCTCAGGATTATTAAAGTAGTGCATAATATCTTTCACATAACGAGCATCGAGGGTTTTAGGAGGTTCCCCATCTCCATGAGCAACAAGTATACCTATCTTTTTTGGTATTTCGTGTTCCATATCCATAACTAAAGATAGAGAACAACTTAGAACAACAAAAAAAATCTACTTAGTGATAAAGAAAACAAGCACACACGAGAATATTCACCCCACGCTATTGCTCCCCGGCAACAGCGCCAGAAAAGGGTCTTGGTAACCCACAAGTATAGGGGATTGGTTGTAGCCTCTTTCGATAAGTAAGAGTGTCGAACCCAACGAGGAGCTAATGGTCGAACAAATATTTCCTCAAGTTCTATCAACCACCGATACAACTCTACGCACGCTTAGCGTTCGCTTTACCTAGAACAAGTATGAAACTAGAAGTACTCTGTAGGTGTGACGGGATAGGTTTGCAAGAAAATAAAGAACACGTAAATTAAAACTAGGGGCTGCTAAGATAAAGTAACAATTAATTTAGTTTAAAGAGTGTGGAAAAGTGGTGTTAGGAGTTGTGGAATTGTCCCTAGGCATTCAATAACTAGACTGGTCATCATTATTGCAATTTTATTGAGGGAGAGGCATAAGCTAACATACTTTCTCTTCTTGGATCATATGCACTTATGATTGGAACTCTTGCAAGCATCCACAACTACTAAAGATCATTAAGGTAAAACCCAACCATAGCATTATAAGGTATCAAGTCCTCTTTACTCCCATATGCAACAACCCACCTACTCGGGTTTATGCTTCTATCACTCAAGCAACCCACCGTAGGCAAATAATGAACACATTGTAACACCCTACATCGAGGATCCCTCACGCTTGCGCGACACGGAGAGCACCGTAGGACAGCACCAATATTAAAATATGCAACTCAAACCAATCATGATCATCAATCAAACCATAGGACAACAAGAATCTACTCAGACATCATAGGATGGCAACACATCATTGGATAATAATATGAAGCATAAAGCACCATGTTCAAGTAGAGGGTACATCGGGTTGCGGGAGAGTGGACTGCTATAGATATATGACGGAAGGTGATGGACGTGTTGGTGAAGATGACAAAGTTGTTGGAGTAGATCGTTGTCACGATGATGGCCCCGACGGTGTTCTGGTGCCACCGGGAGAGAGGGGGAGAGAGCCCCCTCCTTATTCTTCTTACTTGACCTCCCCCTAGATGGGAGGAGGGTTTCCCCTCTGGTCCTTGGCCTTCATGGCGGCGGAGGGGCGAGAGCCCCTCCGAGATTGGATCTCTCTCTATGTTTTCTTCTGTTTCTACGCTCTCAGATTCTGGCCTTTCACCGTTTCTTAAATATCCGGAGATCCGTAACTCCGATCGGTCTGAAATTTTGAGGGGTTCTTTATCCGAAAATTAGATTTCTTGCGGACAAAGGACAGCTCCAACCAACCTAAGGGGTGGCAACAAGCCTGCCAGGTGCGACCAAGGGGGTGGGCCACGCTTAGCAGGTTTGCCACCTCCCCGGGCATCGTCTCGCGTTGATTCTTTTTCCCAAAAATCACATATATTCCAAAAAAACCTCCGTAAGTTTTTATGGCATTTGGACTTCGTTTGGTATGGATATTCTGCAAAACAAAAAACATGAAACAAACAGGAACTGGCACTGCGCACTGGATCAATATGTCAGTCCCAAAAATAGTATAAAAAGCTGCCAAAAGTATATGAAAGTTGTAGAACATTGGCATGAAACAATCAAAAATTATAGATACGACGGGGACATATCAGAACCACATGCAACCGCGGCGCCTCTAGTTCTGGAGGCCCTCGCCGTGCTCAGGCAGCCAGGTTCCTATCTCGTCCACCCTCGTATGTCAATCGGCATCGGCGGAGCAGTGTCGGAGCCAAAATCTCCAGGTTCCTTGAGCTTGTCGATGCGACGGCAGTAGTTGGGCAAGATGATGCGGCGGTAGCAGCTATGCAGGAAGGCGCGACGACAACAGCTGGGTGGGACGGCGCGACAGCAGCAGCTGTGCAGGACGGCGTGACAACAACAGCTGGGCAGGACGACACAGCAGCAACAACTGGGCAAGACGACATGGCGGCTGGTGCTAGGTAAGCTGGTCTCGGGTGCTCCTCCGAGTCATTGGTGACCAACCATCTGATCTACTAGTAGCAGACAACATGTGGCAACTAAATTCCCATGGCTTTATAGGGCATGCTATGTGGTGTTTGGGAGTAGTATGTTTTATCCTTTAATGATGTTTGGATGCCAGTACTCTGTCTATGAATGCTAGTTGACGGATATTTAAGATTGCCAATTTTATTCGACTGATTTGACATGAAAATTACTCTATCTATGAATGCTAGATGATGGATACTTTAGGTTGTCAATTTTTTTGAACCGATATGACATGAAAATTACTTTGATTAACGATGCTAGATGATGCCTATTTTCAGATTTTCAACCCAAGGTCCAGCATTACAAAAAGTTACCGCATCTAATATTAAATCTTCTAGTCGCCTAAGGTCTGCATGACGCTCTCGATGAGTTCGCAATCACAATCTAAAACATTAGGAAGATTTCCTACACGTTCTAGGCCCTCCTTGTACATATAAGGGATCTTTTAGTCATTGCCTCCACCTCTCTTCATGACCTCAATTAATCAGCTTTGTAGGGTAAGAAAAATCATGTTTATCTTATCGGCATCATATGCATCATATTCCTGCTGCACATTGTTGTTTAGCTCATCTAAATTGTTAGACACCAGCCTATCTGACATGGATAGGATATTCATATCCGGTGATATAGAGGGCTGTTGCATGAGGCGAATATCAGGCCCAGTGGGCAATAACATTAAGGAAACCTGGGTCATTACTAGGGACATGTGAGGGCGCATAGTCTTGCTGGATCCATATAGTCTCACCTGCAAGTTCTTGAGGCCAAACTGCTTGAGTAGCTGGTAGTACCTTTTGAATCAAAAACTCCCTCGACGTATCTCTCTTAACTGAGATTGTTTTGGTGATTAGTTTCCCTCTTGGACGGTAATCACTTCTCCTTGGTGCCGGCTCCTACAAACAACAAAGCAACTCAAGTTAGATTAAGTACTGATGTGCATAATAAACAAAAGAAGTAAAGATTGAAATTCACCTTTTTGATAAAGGGCCAAATGCCTATCTTCCCATTAAAAATGCAAATACTTTCTGCATTGTATCTAGGCCTAGCTATAGCAACCAAAAACATGATTTTGCCAATGGAGTTCTTATTTTGCACAGTTCTATGTGCGTCTTCTTCTGATGGTAGCTTGTAGAATTTCATGGTCTTCTGAGTGGTGTTAAACCATTTTTCGTCTATATGGATTATGTTCCGCATATCCCTGAACGTGGGCCTATTTTGCAAACTTTGCTGGTCAAAAATCGAGAGACAAAAATGCAACCTAGCCTTTTTGTTTGCTTCCTTCAAATATGGTTTGAGTGAGCTTGAATGCCTATCGATCAAGCCGTCCGTAAACATTCTATGTAGTGTGGTCTTCTCCACACCCAAAGCTCTTGCAAGACTACATATAGTTCTCCTTTGACTCCGAGGAATCTCAACAACCATACTGAGGTCAAGTATAATCCTTTTGCACCCACAGTTTTTTTGGCTTCCTTGATCTTACATCAACGGGTACGCCTTGTCGAAGACACTCCTTCAGTCTCCTCCAAACACGTCTAACCTTGTGCACTGAAACATGGAACATGTTTACAACTTCTCTGGTTGTGGTCTTCTTTAATTTCCTATTGACACTTCTTGCTAGCAATTCTCCATAAATACAGTCCTTTGCAAATCTGTTAAATTCTTGTATTTGTCTTCATCATGAACTTGCTCATTATCTTGTTGCCCTTGCTCCACATCCAAGTCTTCTTCTGGTGCTGAATCATCAAGCTCTTCTTCCTCAAACTAAATCTCTATATCGCTTGCATACACACCATAGTCCTCCTCGTCAACTTGAAGGTTATGTAGAGCTTCATCCATTGCTTGCACTTCCTCTTCCATGCTCTGGAAAACACCACCTTGGTATTCAAGTTCATCGTCTACAAGATGAGGTCATGTGAGTAGTTGAATAAGATTCCAACTTAACTTCTCAAATAGAAATACTAAGTTATTTTACTAACCTGATTCATCCGATTCATGTAGGTACTCTTCTCCATGGGCAACATCAGCCTCGTGTTCATCTTCTGCCTCAAGACAATGACCCATGTTTAGATTTAAGTGATGCGCACGCTGGAGTTCTTCATGCACAACTTTGAGAATCAAAATTCATAACACAGGTCAGGCTTTCTTTTTGACAAATACAACTCTGAATAGTATCAAATTTATTAGTTTTTTTTGAGTTATGTTATGAATTTCTGTCAATAATAGATTCCAACTTAACTTCTCAAATAGAAATACCGAATAGTTTCATTTGGGAATATTAGTTGTATCCATAAGTATATCTTTATTTTACTAACCTGATTCATGTGGTTCATGCAGGTCCTCTTCTCCATGGGAAACATTGGCATGATGTTCATCTTCTACCTCAACAAACATGTTTAGATCGAAGTGAACAAGAAGAAGGATTGAACAAGAAGAATTGAACAAATTATCAATGAGTACCTGGGTGCATGTTTAGATCAAAGTGATGTTCGGACTGAAGTTCTTCATGCAAGGCAGCTCCATCTTCTTCCTGTAGAGGCTGCTCATCCAAGGCAGCTCCATCTTCTTCTTGTACAGGTTGCCAATTAAGACCAGGCAACGTGTCATTCCCCCCTCATATGGTGATGCTAAGTTCAAGTTGATGTCCTTGGCTAGTGTGTGTGTGTGTGGTCTACTGCCTGGTCCAATGTAAGCTGGCTTTGTAGCTTGGATTAGACGCCTAGTCTCCAATTTTTTAACCTGAAGCTTCCTTCTACTTTTTGTGGCACCAACTAGTAGTACTTGTTTTGTTTTACTAGTATAACTGGTGGGAACAGTGGAAGTTGGAGGTAAACTTGCTAGCGGGAAGTCATTTCTAGAGTCTGGATTGCTTTTTTGCTTGTTTGTATTAATTGTGCATATCAATCGAAGCAACACAGCCGCTGGCAGCTGCTTAAATGAGGAGAGGAAGGTTTTTTTTTTGCAAAAAACCTTAATCTGTCTGCTAATGGCCAGAAGCACACTCTTTGGCGGACGGAGGGAGTACATGTGAAACATGACTATCTTAGGTTGCCATGTCAAATGCACTATATTGGTCATGCATCATCTTGGTTGTGCATTGCATTTTTGGTTGTATGTTTATGGGTGTTGTTTCTCTTTGGGTAGATCCGAGTGTCGAGCCTGAGTAATAGGAACCTGGAGAGAACGTGTACGAGGACCCAACTCTGTATCCCACTGAAGGCCCAACATGCAAGATGATCGTACCCGGATCCCGACACTATTTTTTGCTTTGCTAGATGTCACGCTTTTATCATTATGTTTCGTTACCTACCACTTACATGTCAAGCCTCCTAAATTGCCATGAAAGCCTCTAACCCCTCCACTACCTAGCAAACCTTGTTGGGCTAAGTTACCGTTGCTCAGCCCCTCTTATAGCATTCTTAGATGTAGGTGCAGGTTGTTTCCATGTGATAACATGGATATCTCGAGATATCACAATATCATTGCTATTTAATTTAATGCACCTATATAACTTGCTAAAGGTGGAAGGCTTGGCCTTTTGCCCGGTGTTTTGTTCCATTTTTGCCGTCATAGTTACTTGTTACCGGTGTTATGTTCCATATTTTGTGCTCCTAACATGCTCGAGGTTGTTATGGGGATCCCCTTGACTATTCGTTTTAGATTAAAGCTTGTCTGGCAGGACCCAACATTGTTACTATTTACTTAATAACCTAATTAAAAATGCATATGGCTTAGCTACCCCGTGGATAATTAATCAACAACCGGTGCCAGTGCTCCTCATGAGTGTTGGTCCAAACTAAAGCACTGTGCGGGGCCACCCCAGGGCAACTTGGGTGATTTCTATCAGGCCACCATACACTAGCTTATCCGCCCGTGTCATGAGAACGAGATACGCAGCTCCTAACGGGTTCGTCGACACGTCAGGCGGTCTTGCTGGAGTTGTTTTACCTTTCTCGGATGTCTGTGCGAGGGATTCCGAGGATACTTTGGGCTATTCCGAGATTGAGGTGTTCCTACAGAATATCCGAGGAGATCACAGGTTATCCATGGTCGAGGTTATTCCACACGGCATGTGGTTAGTTTGTGATGGATGAGTTGGAGCACCCCTGTAGGGTTTGATCTTTTCGAGAAGCCATGCCCGCGGTTACGTGGCAAGTTAGAAATTTGTTTAACACCCGGTTCTAAAAAAATTGAAGTAAAACCAAATAAAATACACCAACCGTGTGTGTAATGTTGGAAATATGCCCTAGAGGCAATAATAAATTAGTTATTATCATATTTCCTTGTTCATGATAATCGTTTATTATCCATGCTATAATTGTATTGATTGGAGACTTAAATGCATGTGTGGATACATAGACAAAACCATGTCCCTAGTATGCCTCTAATGGACTAGCTAGTTGATCAAAGGATGGTTAAGGTTTCCTAGCCATGGACATGAGATGTCATTTGATAACGGGATCACATCATTAGGAGAATGATGTGATGGATAAGACCCAAACTACAAACATAGCATATGATCGTGTCAGTTTATTGCTACTGTTTTCTGCATGTCAAGTATATGTTCCTATGACCATGAGATCATGCAACTCACGGATATCGGAGGAGTGCCTTGTGTGTATCAAACGTCGCAACGTAACTGGGTGACTATAAAGGTGCTCTACAGGTATCTCCGATGGTGTCTGTTGAGTTGGCATGGATCGAGACTGGGATTTGTTACTCCGTGTGACGGAGAGGTATCTCAGGGCCCACTCGGTAATACAACATCACAACAAGCCTTGCAAGCAATGTGGCTAAGTGTTAGTCACGGGATCTTGTATTACAGAACGAGTAAAGAGACTTGCCGGTAACGGGGTTGAACTAGGTATGGCGATACCGACGATCGAATCTCGGGCAAGTAACATACCGAAGAACAAAGGGAACGTTATACGGGATTAACTGAATCCTTGACATAGAGGTTCGACCGATAAAGATCTTCGTACAATATGTAGGAACCAATGTGGATGTCCAGGTCCCGCCATTGGTTATTGACCGTAGAGGTGTCTCGGTCATGTCTACATAGTTCTCGAACCCGCAGGGTCTGCACACTTAAGGTTCGGTGACGTTTCGGTAGTGTAGAGTTATGTATGGTGGTGACCGAAGTTTGTTCGGAGTCCCGGATGAGATCCTGGACGTCACGAGGAGCTTCGGAATGGTCCGGAGGTAAAGATTCATATATAGGAAGTCCCATTTTGGTTTCCGGAAAAGTTTCGGGCTCATCGGTAGTGTACCGGGAGTGCCGGTAGTGTACCGGGAGGCCTCCGAGAGGGGTATTTCGACCCCAAGAGGTCCATGGGCTGTGGGAGAATAATAACCAGCCCTTAGTGGGCTGGGAAAACAGCCACAAAGGCCCATGGCACAAGAGATAATGTCCTAAAGCAAAAAGTGGAAAATCAGCCAATAGGAGGCAATCCTACTCCAACTAGGATTGGAGGTGAAGTAGGATTGCTTCCCACCTCCTATTTCGGCCGACCCAAAGGCCTTGGATGCCTCTACTCTCCTCTCCTCCTATATATACTAGTGGATTGGGTGGTTTTTGGACAGAATTTCTGGCCACGTGCTACCCGTTTCACCGGTGCACAGTTTCTCCTCTAGATCGGTTTTCCGCAGCGCTTAGGCAAAGCCCTAGCGGAATCACTCCACCACCATCACCGGAGCGCCGTCACGCTGCTGGTGAACTCTCTCTCCTCTCCACATCCTCTTGTTGGATCAAGACGGTGGAGATCATCATCAAGCTGCACGTGTGCTGAACGCGGAGGTGCCGTCCGTTCGGCGCTAGATCGGAAGGACCGTGATCGAGATCGCAAGACGGTTCGTGATGAGATCGCGGAACGGATCGTGATGAGTTCGCGGGACAGATCGTGATCAAGATCGTGAGACGGATCATGATGAGATCGCGGGACGGATCGTGATGAGTTCACGGGATGGATCGTGATTGGATCGCGGGACGGATCATGACGAGATCGCGGGACGCTCGGCGATTTGGATCGCGAAGATGTTCGACTACACCAACCGCGTTTCTTAACGGTTCCCGCTTAGCGATCTACAAGGGTATGTAGATCCACTCTCCCTCTCGTAGATGCTCATCACCATGGATAGGTTTGCGTGTGCGTAGGAAATTTTTTGTTTCCCATGCGATGTTCCCCAACATGTAACCGTGTTTGTCTCTACCCGTGAACATGAACTGAGCGAGAACACAGTGGAGTTATGATTGACTTAAGTAGGTGTTCAGGATCACTTAGTGATCATACTAGTTCACGATCATTATGCGTAAGCCACCATATCTAATTCTTGTTCTCGTATGTTAGCCACTCAAAAAATATATGCTTAGGTGCTTGCTGCAGCCTCTCCACTTAACCATTCTTCACCCATTGGCTTACATAGTTTTGGTACCCGGGTTACAAGATTGCTGAGTCCCCGTGGCTCACAGATTACTACAACAATACAAGTACAAGTACCAACGATAACAATTCTGTTGATGCGCCTCAACTCCAGTGGGAGTATGGTGAAGAACGTGGATGCGTGTACGTGACGTATCCGGATGAGTAGGGGCGCTTCGTGATTGTGTTCCTAGGCTAGTAAGACAATTCCATTGCTTTATTTTATCATTTGTTTTCGTCCGTAGCCAGACCCCGCCTTATGGATGATGTATGAATGATTATGTGACATTGTAATTGAGCATGTGGCGAGTGTAAGCCAACTCCTATACTCATCCCCTCTTTACATGTATGCAATGATTTCTGTACTTGCGAAACGCCTAGATGCACTCCTATCCCCTTCGAGGACCTCGAGCCTCTATCGGGATAAAACCGCATCTTGGTCGTTACATACCCTCCAGGTCAGCCCGACCTCAACATGATTCTGTAGTAAAGTCAAAGTAATTGTATTTTCATAACATCAAGGGGGATCCGAGGAATCACCCTCAACGGATTCCACTCGATGTAACCGATAAGGTGACTAGGGAGGAATCACCCTCGATGGTTCACGCTTGAGGTATAGCACGATAGAGTTGTTATCGTAAGTGGAGAAGGAGGAATCACCCTTCGTAATCCACTTCTGGTTAATTTCAATATAGAGTTAACATCAGTAGTACATTACATGGTGTCATCCTCTGTACTCGATAGTAGCTCTACAAAGTCATACAACTAAGGGGGTGTGAGGTGATGCGTCGGCTCAGGACGTCGATCACGTTGATCAAGTCATCGATGATGAAGGGGCGAACTAGGACAAGGTGGGAGCCACTGATGGATCACTAACCAACCTATACTAAACATATAGGATAACAGTAAGATACAACAACAGTTTGCAAAATCAGGCTATGCATCATAATAGGAGCTATCAACAACAATAGCAGAATCTAGTGCAAACATGTGAGAGAAGGAATGAGCGATATAAGAATGATCAAGTGGTTTTGCTTGCCATGTTGCTCTGCTGAAAAAGGCTGGACATGAGTGGTGTAGTCATACGCGGTAGCGGCGCCGGTCTTGGGGCCTACCAGAGAGAAGAGGGGTGATACGTTGACGTGGCTTGAGACTGCGTCGGTAGTTCCCCAAAGAGGAAGGGATGATGCAGCACAATGACGGTAAGCATTTCCCTCAGTTATGAAACCAAGATATCAATTCGAACAGGAAGATCGCGCACCCACATAAACAACACTTGAACACAAACAACAAATACTTGCAACCCGACGCAAAAGAGAGGTTGTCACGCTCTCTACGGTAATAATATAGGTTAGGTTTGATAGTTTTGGCAAATATATCTTGCAAGAACAGAAAATAAAATAGATAAATAAAATGTGCAGCTACGTATTTTTAGTTTTTTTGGAATAATAGATCTGAAAACAAAAGTTGCAAATAGTAGGTCGGAAAGCAATATGTTGGAAAAGTAGACCCGGGGGTCGTAGGATTCACTAGTGGCTTCTCTCATGAGTATAGCACACGATGGGTGAACAAATTAGTGTTGGGTAATTGATAGAAGATCAAATAATCATGACGATATCCAAGGCAATGATCATTATACAGGCATCACATCCAACATAAGTAGACCGAAACGATTATGCATCTACTTCTATTACTCCACACATCGACCACTATCCAGCATGCATCTAGTGTATTAAGTTCGTGGGAAAATGGAGTAACACAATAAGAACAGTGACATGATGTAGACAAGATCTATTCATGTAGGAATAGACCCCATCTTGTTATCCTTAATGGCAACGGTACATGCGTGTCTTGCTGCCCTTTCTATCACTGGGAAAGAACACCGCAAGATCGAACCCATCACAAAGCACCTCTTTCCATTGCAAGAAAAAATGATCTAGTTGGCCTAACTAAACCAAAGATTTGAAGAAGAAATATGAGGCTATAAGTAATCATGCATATAAGAGATCAAAGAAGACTCAAATCATATTCATGGATAGAAACTGATCATGAACTCAAAATTCATCGGATCCCAACAAAGACACCGCAAAAGTCATTACATCCAATAGATCTCCAAGAGACCATTGTATTGAGAAACATAAAGAGAGAGAGAGAGGAAGCCATCTAGCTACTGCCTACAGACCCGTAGGTCTATGGTGGACTACTCACGCATCATTGGAGAGGCACCTATGAAGAAGATGAACCCCTCCGTGATGGTGTTAGATTGGATCTCGAGGTTCTAGAACTTGCGGCGGCTGGAATTGTGTTTCCTTGACTTCCCTAGGGTTTTTGGATTTTCAGGGAATTTATAGGCTCGATAGTCGGTTGAGGGGGTGCCCGAGGTGCCCACCCCCACCAGGCCATGCCAGGGGCTCTGGCCTGCCCTGGTGGAGGGTGGTCACCCTGGGCCCCCTCTCTTGGTGTTGTTTGACCCATCTGCTTTCTTCTGTTCCACAAAAAATCCACAAAAATCCCCGTAGCATTTGGGCTCTGTTTCGTACTAATTTTCTGCGATGTAAAAACAAGCAAAAATAGCAACTGGCACTTTGGCACTATGTCAATAGGTTAGTCCCAAAAAATGATATAAAGTTGCTATAGAATGATTGTAAAACATCCAAGATTGATAATATAACAACATGGAACACACAAAAATTATAGATACGTTGGAGACATATGAGCATCCCCAAGCTTAATTCCTACTCATACTCAAGTAGGTAAATGATAAAAATAGAATTTTTTATGTGGAATGTTGCCTATCATGTTCATCACATATTCTTTTCTTTATAGCATGGACATTTAGACTTTTCATATGGTTCAAGGCAATAGTCTAGTATTGACATGAAAACTTTAATACTCAAGCATATCAACAAGCAACCATGTCTTTCAAAATGTCAATGCTAAAGCAAGTTATCCCTAGACCATCATGCTCAATCATTGATCCATTCACAATACACACTCAAATATTAGCTACACCTAATGCTCAAGTATGATCATAGTGCCTCCTAATTGGTGCTTTAAAAGAGAAGATGGAGACTCAAATTGAAAAATAAAAAACGCATAAAGTAAATAGGTAGGCCCTTCGCAGAGGGAAGTATGGATTTGTAGAGGTGCCAAATCTCAAGTGTTTAAATTGATAGAGACAAATATTTTGAGTGGCATGCCTTTCCTGTCAACGAAAACGACTGAGAGATCTCAAATCTTTCCACACTAGATGCATCATAGGCGGTTCCCAAACAAAAAATAAAGTTTATTCCTTTTTCCACCATACTTTCACTTTCCATGGCTAGCCGAATCCATGGTTGCCTTCCATACCAATACTTTCCAAGGAATTTATTATTTGACAACATAAAGTATTTTTTTTCTTTTTCATTTTGGGATTGGGCATCCCTATTATTGCCATACTATTGTGCAATGACAAGTGAATAAACACTCATCTTGAGAATAAGACATCTAGCATGAAAAAATATTGGTCACGCCCTACAATTTCATGAGTGGTACGAGCACACAAAAATGATTTTTTTTTGAAAGTTTAGAGATGTCACATACAAATTTTCTTGGAACAACATGGAAATACCGTATATAGGTAGGTATAGTGGACTCATATGGCAAAACTTGGTTTAAGGATTTTGGATGCACAAGTAGTATTTATACTTAGTACAAGTGAAGGCTAGCATGAGATTGAGAAGCATCTAACTAATAAATGAAAAATCGCATAAGCGAGCATTAAGCATAACTAGCACTGAATAATGCACCATAAGTAGGATGTAATTGCGTAGCACAACTATTGACTTTCGTGCTTGCATAGGGAATCACAAGCCTTAACACCAATATTCTTACTAAGCATAATTGCTAATCAACATAACTCACATATCACTATCGTCATGTCTCGAAACTATTACAAGGAATCAAGTTTAGTTTGTCCAATGATCTTCATGAAAGTTTTTATTATATCCCTCTTGAATATCTATCAGTTTGGGACTAATTTCATATGTTGCAATTGCTTTCGATAAGACCACATAGATATAAGTGAACAACATGAGCATACAAGTTTCATCTCTCAAAATAATATAAGTGAAGCATGAGAGGGTTTATTCAAAATTACTAAGTCTCAAATCAATATAAGTGAAGCATGAGAGCATTTCTTCAAACATGTAAAAGCACGCCGTGCTTAAAAAGATACAAGTGAAGCACTAGAGCAATTCCTTTGCTCAAAAGATTTAAGTGAAGTATAAAGAGCAATTATAGCAAATCATAGAATAATTGGCACTCTCAAATAGGTGTGTGCAGCAAGTATAAAAGCAAACAAATCAAAGATACAAGACGCTCCAAGCAAAACTCATGATATGTGACGAATAAAAATATAGTTCCAAGTAGTATACCAATGGTAGTTGGAAGAAAGAGGGGATGCCACTCGGGGGCATCCCCAAGCTTAGTTGCTTGTTACTATTTGGATATGACATTGGGGTGTTGTAGCATCCCCAAGCTTTGAATCTACTAACTCATTATCCTTCATCCATCGTGATCTCACCCAAAACTTGAAAACTTCAATCACGGAAAACTTGACAAAATTCTCATGAGATCCGTTAGTATAATAAAGCAAATTACCACTTTAGGTACTGTTGTAAACCCATTCATATTTTATTATTGAATTATACCTACTGTATTCTAACTTTACTATGACTTATACCCCCCAATACAAGCCATAGATTCATCAAAACAAGCACACAATGCAACGAAAATAGAATCTGTTTCAGACAGGATAGTCTATAGTAATCTGTACTCTATCCATACTTATCAACTCTAAAAATTCTAAAAAATTAGGACAACGCAAAGAATTTGTATTGAAATACCGTGTTAAAATTTCAGATTCACCATTGTTTCTACTCATCTTATTGATCATCCTATAGGCATTACTTGGCACAAACACTAAATAAAACATACAAAAAATCATAGCAAAATCATAATTGTGCAAAACACTCAAAAACAGAAAGCAAAAGATAAAAATAATTTATTCATTGGGCTGCCTTCCAATAAGCGTTATCATTTTACGCCCCTAGCTAGGCTTAATGCATAGATTCAAGTATTATCATCCTTAGTTTGCACTCCATAGAAGGCCCTCGTGATTGATTCATATGTTGGCTTAATTATTGTTCTAGGGAAGTGTTTCATACCCTTTCTAACAGGAAACTTAAACTTAATATTGTCCTCTTTCATATCAATCACGACACTTATAGTGCGTTAAAACGGTCTACCAAGTATGATGGGACAAGACGAATTACAATCAATATCAAGAAAAATAAATCAATGGGCACATAATTCCTATTTGCAAGAATAAGAACACCATTAATTGTTTCAAAATGCTTTTTAATAGTAGAAGCCGCCAAATGCAAATTAAGAGAACATTCTTCAATATTGGTAAGACCAAGCACATCACATAAAGATTTTAGAATTGTGAAACAGTAGCACCCAAATCACACAAATAAAAGCATTCATAATTTTTAATCTTGATTTTAATGGTAGGTTCTCACTCATCATGCAATTTTCTAGGAATTGAAATCTCTAATTCCAACTCTTCTAAAGATTTCATCATGGCATCAACGATATGTTTAGTAAAAGCTTTATTTTGTTCATAAGCATGGGTTAAATTTATCATAGATTGCAGCAAATAAATACAATCAACCAAGGAGAAACTCTCATAATTAAAGTCCTTGTAATCAAAGATAGTGGGCACATCACTAGTTAAAGTTTTGACCACTCCAAACCCTCTTTTATCAAAATTTTCACTCTCCAAATTATTGGGACGCCCTCTAGCTAAAGTTGAATCTTCTTCAATCCCTTTATCATAAATTCTAACATTACTAAACAAGTAATCAATAGATAAAACACCAATCATTTTAAGATCTTCATCATTGTTTTGAAACTAATTGCTAGAAAACGCTTTTTCTAAAATTTCTCTTTTAACTCTAAGCATAGCGGTTATTTTCTTACTTTCATCCATACAAACATATAAAGCCTTAATTGATTCATTGATCTTAGGTGGAAAAGCATGCGACTTGAAATTTTCAACATCATTGGAAATTCTATCAATGCTTATAGACATATTATCAATCTTATTCAACTTTTCTTCTATCATAGTATTAAAAGAATTTTGAGCATTGATAAATTCTTTAAAAATATTCTCAAGATCAGAGGTGCTCCTATTATTATTATTATTATTATTATTATTATTATTATTATTATAAGAATTACCATAGGAATTACCATAATTATTAGAGGAATTTCCAGGAAAAGGCCTAGGATTAAAATTAACTCTATAAGCATTGTTATTGAACTTGTTTCGCGAGATGAAATTCACATCTATAGAATCACTACTTTGCTCAATCAAAGTAGAAAAAGGCACATCATTAAGATCAAGGGGAGCATTTTTACTAGCAACCAACTTCATAAGAGCATTAACTTTTTCACTCAAAGTACTAATTACTTCTACTGAATTAACCTTTTTACTAGTAAGTGCTCTTTCGGTATGCCATTTGAGAATAATTTGCCATGATATTATCTAGCAATTTTGTAGATTCACCCAAAGTAATTTCCATAAAAGTACCACCTGCGGCAGAATCTAAAAGATTTCTAAATAAAAAATTCAATCCCGCATAAAAAAATTATATGATCATCCAAAGATTTAAACCATGAGTAGGACAATTTCTTAGCATCAACTTCATTCTTTCCCAAGATTGTGCAACACGTTCATGCTCAATTTGCTTAAAATTCATGATTTGAGTTCTAAGGGAAATAATTTTCGCGGGCAGAAAATACTTAGTAATAAAAGCGTCTTTGCACTTAGCCCAAGAATCGATACTATTGGGAGGCAAAGAAGAAAACCAAATGTTTGCATGATCCCGCAAAGAGAAAGGAAATAATTTCAACTTCACACTACAATTGTCCACATATTTTTTATTTTACATATCGTATAATTCCACGAAGGTATTAAGATGGGATGCGGCATCCTCATTAGGAGTATCAAAAAATTGATCTTTCGTGACAAGATTCAACAAAGCGACATTAATATCAGAGGACTCTGCACTAGTGGAGGGAGGAGAAATAGGAGTTCTAATAAAATCATTATTATTAGTATTGGAAAAATCACACAACTTGGTGTTTTCTTGAGTCATCGTGACTACGCAAACAAAATTGCAAGCAAACAAGAGATCTGATGAGAAAAAGGCAAACAAAAAAGAGAGGGTGAATAAAACGACAAATTTGTGAAGTGGGGGAGAGGAAAATGAGAGGAAAATGGAAAATAATGTAAATTGTAGGGAGATGAGACTTGTGATTAGGACCCTGGTAGATGAGATTGCTTCCTCCCCGCTAACGGCACCAGAATTTCCTTTGACGTGCTTGAGACTACGTCGGTAGTTCCCCAAAGAGGAAGGGATGATGCAGCACAATGACGCTAAGTATTTCCCTCAGTTATGAAACCAAGATATCAATTCGAAGAGGAAGATCGCGCACCCACGTAAACAACACTTGCACACAAACAACAAATACTGGCAACCCGACGCAAAAGAGAGGTTGTCACGCTCTCTACGGTAATAATATAGGTTAGGTTTGATGGTTTTGGCAAATATATCTCACAAGAACACAAAATAAATAAATAAATAAAAAGTACAGACAGGTATTTTTGTTTTTTTGGAATAATAGATCTGAAAACACAAGTTGCAAATAGTAGATCGGAAAGCATTATGTTGGAAAAGTAGACTCGGGGGCCATAGGATTCACTAGTGGCTTCTCTCATGAGTATAGCACACGATGGGTGAAAAAATTACTGTTGGGCAATTGATAGAAGATCAAATAATCATGCTGATATCCAAGGCAACGATCATTATATAGGCATCATGTCCAAGATAAGTAGACCAAAACGATTCTGCATCTACTTTTATTACTCCACACATTGACCGCTATCCAGCATGCATCTAGTGTATTAAGTTCATGGGAAAATGGAGTGACACAATAAGAACGGTGACATGATTTAGACAATATCTATTCATGTGGGAATAGACCCCATTTTTTTATTCTTAATGGCAACTATACATGTGTGTCTTTCTGCCCTTTCTATCACTGGGAAAGAAAACCGCAAGATCAAACCCCATCACAAAGCACCTCTTCCCTTGGCAAGAAAAATCGATCTAGTTGGCCTAACTAAACCAAAGATTCAAGTAAGAAATATGAGGCTATAAGTAATCATGCAAATAATAGATCAAAGAAGACTCAAATCATATTCATGGATAGAAACTGATCATGAACTCAAAATTCATCAGATCCCAACAAAGACACTGCAAAAGTCATTACATCAAATAGATCTCCAAGAGACCATTGTATTGAGAAACATAGAGAGAGAGGAATCTATGTAGCTACTGCATACGGACCCGTAGGTCTATGGTGGACTACCTCTGCATCATTAGAGAGGCACCTATTAAGAAGATGAACCCCTTCATGATGGTGTTAGATTGGATCTCGATGTTATGGAACTTGCAGCGGCTGGAATTGTGTTTCGTCGACTCCCCTAGGGTTTTTGGATTTCAGGGAATTTATAGGCTCGATAGTCGGTTGAGGGGGCGCCCGAGGTGCCCACCCCCACCAGGCCAGGACAGGGTCCTCTAGCACCTTGGTGGAAGGTGGCCACCCTGGGTCCCCTCTCTTGGTGTTGTTTGGCCCATCTGCTTTCTTCTGGTCTAGAAAAAATCCACTAAAATTCCCGCAATGTTTGTGCTCCCTTTGGTACTGATTTTCTGCAAAGTAAAAAAATAAGCAAAAACAACAACTGGCAATTTGGCACTGTGTCAATAGGCTAGTCCCAAAAATGATATAAAGTTGATATAAAATGGTTGTAAAACATTCAAGATTGATAATATAACAGCATGGAACAAGCAAAAAATATAGATATGTTGTAGACGTATCATACGTCTCCAACATATCTATAATTTTTTAGTGTTCCATGCTGATATGTTATCACTTTAGGACTCTTTTTGTGTATTTATTTACCAATGTATACTATTTTTGAGAACTAACCTATTGACCTAGTGCACAGTGCGAGTTGATGTTTTCTGCATGTTTTCCACTTTTCAGGTTTACAATACGAAACGAAGTCCAATTGCCCTGAAACCTTTTGGTGTTTTTTTCTGGACCAAAAGAAGACCTAGAAGATTTGGAAGAAGGCTAGGGCCACGCGGGGGCCCCATAAGGCAACACGGCTCGCCCTGTGGGGGGGCGCATGATGGCTTGTGGGCCCCTCGTGGCTCTCCCGACTCAGTTCTCTGGCTTATAAATTCTCATATATTCTAAAAACCCTAGAGGCAATCCCGAAACACTTTTTACATCGCCGCAAGTCTCTGTTCCAACGGGAGGCCATCTAGAGCTCTGTTTCGGTACCTTGCCAGAGGGGGCGGGTCGATCATGGAGGGCCTCTTCATCAACCTTGTTGCCCTCATGATGATGTGTGAGTAGTTCATGACAGACCTATGGGTCCGTAGTTAGTACCTAGATGGCAACCTCTCTCTCTCTCAATCTTCAATACAATGATCATCGCATCTTCGCTTTGATCCATCCGATGTAATCCTTTTGTGTGGTGCATTTGTTGGGATCCGATGAATTGTGGGTTTATGTTCAGATTATTCACAATAAATATTTGAGTCTTCTCTGAATTCTAAATATGATTCTTATGTGCATGATTATGATAGCTTCGTAATTATCTCTAACCTATTGAAATAGTTGGGCCAACTAGATTGATATTTCTTCGGTGAGAGAGGTGTGTTGTAGTAGGTTCAACCTGGCGAGTTTCTATATCCCAGTGACAAAGTAGGGCACAAGATGCGTCTTTGTGTTGCTGCTACTAAGGATAACACGATGAGATTTATTCATATTGCTTGAGTTTACTTTGTCTACATCATGTCATCATTCTCCATGCATTACTCTGTTTTACTTAATACTCTAGATGCATGTTGGATAGTCGATGAGTGGAGTAATAGTAATAGGTACAGGCAGGAGTCGGCAAATTTGTTTATGGACGTGATGCCTGTATACACATGTTCATTGCCGTGAATATGGCATAACTATACACTTTTCTGTCAATAGCCCAATAGTAATTTGTTTATCCATCGTATGCTTATTTTACTTAAGTTTTTAGGTGTCTCTCACTTAGTTTGATGGTATGCACAGACTGTTTGATGTCGCTTGGGTTCAGGGTTGCTATATTGAAAAAATAAATAAAGGATGACGTATGACACAATTTAGATGTGCATTTATTTCATAGATTAGATAGAGTTGTATATTGGTGATGCATTCCCACTAGTTTGCTGCATTTGCAGTTACACAGTAGGGTGCGCCTCTTCATCAGCCATCCTCTGGTGATTCCCATGGTGTCTCTCTTTGTTCTTATTGATGCTGCACATAAGCTGCTGACCTTTCTCAGATTTCTTTCTTGTTTGGATTTGCAGACTAGGACACACATCATGGTGAGCTCCTTGGTCGTCAACTGATCCATCACCGAGGTATGTATTCACCACTGACTTCTAATCATATGCATGCTCCTTATAATCTAGGGATTACAATTCTTCAGAATAACTATTATCGAGCTACAAGGCGTCACTTGCTGTTAGACTAGCTAGAGACATGGTCCTCAACTAATGCAATGCGAGTATGCGACGATGATGTTGGCATATGGATGTTGTTGTTCCAAGTTGAATTTCAAGATACTTGAGAGGAATTTCACCAGTTCCTAGGATAGTATACTTGATATTTTGATGTACTTTGGTAACTCTCTATATGTGTTTAAATCGTAAGTCTGGTGGTTTTGTAGTTATTATCCTCCTCCGAGGGCAGTGCTTGTGTTAGACATTTTTGAGATGTCACCCTTTGTATTTGAGTGGGGAAAGATAGAAGGAACAGAGGTTAATGGATTATGAATGTAGTTCTTAGTTTGAGTGGGTTGGATGTTTCACTTATTTGGTGTTTTTGGTCATGGATTGTGAGATATTTAATTTTTTGAATGTTTTCTCTTATACTGGATTATGTTATCACATGAAACATACGGCGTCGAGCAAAGCTTGGCTGCTTGCACCACTATGTTTACCTTCTGTTGTTTAAAATCGGAGAGGAAACTTTTTTTGTTTAATTTGTTGTGCGTACCTTCACTCTCCATTTCATTCTGCTATAGTTAAATTCTGCCATCCAGTAAATGCGTCTTTGTTTCAGAAAATAATTAGTGCATCACACCATATTTTAGCACATTTACATATAGCTCATTGTCTATGTCATTGTTATTATATTATAAAGGGGAATAATCAACTGTTTGATGAAATAGAGTATGTATTCTAGACATAATCTATCCATGTAGATCTTTCTATGTTGAGTTATAAAGGAATTGCCTGATTTTATTGTTCTTTTCACCCATGACGTATAAAGGATATTCAATTTGTAAGATTTCTAAGATATGCCATTAGTAATGAGATTGTTTGCTTTGCATGCATACTGCTCAATTGCACACTGAGAGAAAGAAATTAGTTTTGTTTCTACAAATTCTTCCATTTTGTAGTAGGTTTTAAATTTTACAGCAAAGTTCCGTTAAGCAAAATATATTACTAATATGTCGACTGCATTCTTAGTATTAAGTGTTTTTACAATAGAATGGTCCTTGTGACCAGAACTGAAATTATGTATGAGCTGGAATGAACTATATATATATATATAAATGGATCAATGGGTAATGTAACAACTAAAAACTGCATCCTCGTATAGGCTATGTTTCAAATAGTATAAGAATGAGATGCACAATGACATGCTTTGGATTCAAACTTGTGTTTGGCAGGATGTGTTGCCAGCAATTTAAGTCGCCATCATGAGACCCACTTCTCCCCAGCCTTCTCTTCTTGTCGACAAGGCTCAAAACTGCTGCTCCTTGTGACCCTGGTGGCAAGGCACGACACTGCTACTCCCCTAGGGCTCCTGTCGTGGGAACGAGCCTGACAGTAGATGGTAGGGGTACAAATGGAGAGGGCAGAGTCCTAGCTATGGCGAGGGTGTACACACAGATGTATGAGTTCAGGACCCTCTTGTGGACGTAACAGCCCTACGTCTCAGTGCTCAGGAGCTTTATGTCGAGTGAAATGTAGAGATTACAATAGTTTTCTTAACCCTTGTGCAGGAGGAGGGGGCGGCTTATATAGAGTTCGCTGCCCCTCATAATGGCCCTGCATCAATGGGTCTGGTCGTGGGGTGTAAATTCGTACGTTACAGGTAACGCACATAGTAAAAGCTATTAAGGGCCATTAAGCCAGCGTCTGCCCGTTGGGCTCTTGATGGTGGCTCCTGGTCTTCTGGCATCGAGTGAAGCAAGGTCCGTCAAGTGACACGCGACTACCGAGTGAGAGCAGGAGTCTCCGAGTGGATTACTGTCGAGTGACTTTGAATGTCTCCAGGGATCCACTCGGAAGTTCATGCTTGATCTTCAAGTCCTCCCATGTGGTGTCCTTAGGTAGGGTATGTGGGCCTTGCCTAGGACCCTACCCTAGGTACATATCCTCGTCATTAGCCCCCGAATGGATCCGGGTTTGAGTGGTGGAAGGAGGTATCAACGTAGACCTTGAGTCAGTGTATCAAATCCTCCGAATGATATTTGGGATTTCCATAGAGCTTGCGTCGATTGAACTCTGAGCATTAGCGTTCATTCAGGATCGACATGCAAAATCTTCCGAATGATATTTGGGTCTTCAACGAAATTTACGTCGATTGAATTCTTCTCCGCTCGTCTGGATCCATTTAGTCTTAAAAGTGTCCGAGTGAATCGAGCGCATCTTGGGGAGGTGACGGGTCGGTCTGACGGGCCCGGATTCTCCGAGATATGAAAATTTGGGAAGCGCACGCACGCGCGGAGATGACGCCATGATCAGGGCAAGTGGAGGCACGACGCTTTGATTCTCGCGCTGGTCATCTCGCCACGCACTGGGTGCCATCAACGGTTGGCGTGTGCGGTTATCTCGCAAGCCCACCGATCAGTGAGACACTCGACAGCATATAAAGCATCCTGAGCCGCAGATTGCACGGTACCTTCTGCCTGTTCTCCCTCTCTTCCTCCGCCTCCTGTGCTCCCCAACGCAGCACACCGCTCCCCTCCGACCAGAGCCGCCGCTCTGATGACGAAGAATGTGACGGAGAAGCTGGAGCGTGCAAAGAAGGGACGTCGAAGCTCAAGGGCAAGAAGCCCTCGACCGCTCGGTTCACTTTGCCCGCGGGGTGGATGCAGGGGGACTTTCTATTCTCTGTTGTCACCCACGCCAACCTCGAGGGCCTCGTCTCCAACGGGCTGGTGGCGAACGGCGCCTGGAGGCTGCCAGGGGAGGAGCGCGAGCCAGAGCCGTGCGACGGAGCATGGGTTCTTCTCCTCTCCCATGTAGAAAGAGGTTTCTCCATGCCACCCCACCCATTCTTCCGGAGATTTCTGAATTTCTTTGGTGCGCAGCTGCATCACTTTCCGCCGAACACCGTGGCGTACTTGTCTGCATTCATCACCTTGTGCGAGTGTTTCCTGGGGTGCTCTCCCCATTGGGGGTTGTTTAAGCATCTCTTCAAGGTCAAATCACAGACTGTGAAGAAAATCCTTGCCGCCAACGGGAAGACTCACGTGCTCTAGTTGTGTGGAGGCTTAGGGGTCCAGAAAAGGCAACATAGTTCCTTTCCTGCCATTACTCTTCCTAAGTTTGTCCGAGGCTGGCAGTCGACCTGGTTCTACTGCAAAGATGTAGCACCACCCAACATGTCGACTGGTCTTCCCCCGTTTTCACCTGACCGACCCGCTGCCCCCAACCCCTGAAGGTGATCGACGAGGAGCATGTCCAAGTGGATATCCTAGTCGAGGCCATGGTTCAACCGATCCGGGGCGGGTGACAGGCATGGATCTGCTTGAAACGTTCCTCGGTCGACGTATACAGTCACTCTAGGCCAGATACCACACCATGTGGCACTACTCAGGCCCGGGGGACTCGACCAGGACGCATCCAAAAGAAGTTACACAGGAGACTGTTGAGTAGTGGCTTCGGAGCATCACTGGGGCTTGTGACAACCCCTTGGGAGCCAAGAGGATCCGGCCTTACTCGGCTGAAAACACATCGAAGAACTTGGTGAGACGTGTGATGTCGACTGATACATTTATACCGCCGAGTGACGTATTGACTTCTAGTCTGACTCTCTTGTTTGAATTATGCAAGAATGGACGAACATGCACTCGCCCGTTCCCAACGGGAACCATGTGCATGACGGCACGATGAGCAAGGGCGGTAGCATGGACGGCGACGGACTTTTCGACTCTGAGGATGAATATGAAGATTCCGGCGAAGAGGAAGGAGTCGAGTCACCTCCTCATCGCGAAGGCCGCACTAAGGTCCTCCATGACCTGACAACTGCCGAGGACAAGGCCCCGGGCCCAAGCGAGAAGAACCCAAAGCGGAGCCGCCCCTCAACTGTCGAGTCGAATGAAAGACTGGCCAAGCAGCCCAAGCAAGCCACCTCCAAGCCCCGCAAAGCACTGCCCCGTATGAGGGTGGCCGTACCTGTCGTCTCCACGTCAGTGTTCATTTCCGAATAGTTCTGTCGACTAAAGTCTTGAGTTATATCTGAGTGAAAGCTATCTAATCCATCAGAGCTGCAACATCTGTGACCTCGCCTCATCGAGATGAAGAGGACGCAATGGATGTTGATACCGCTGACGCTGCCACTTCTCATAGAGGTAAGAAAGTTGTTAGTTTGTCCGAATAGGACTCGACACATGGTGGTGTTGATGATGTCGGTTGTTGCAGAGGTCATTCAAGTGGAGGACGACGAGGGGCCGCTGGACACTTCGCGCGCTCGCACCCGAAGGGCATCATCGTCGCAAGCACCTCAACGCTCAACTGCGGAATCTTCCCAGGGGAGAGGTGACTCGACGCGACCCAGGGTTGAGCCTGCAACGCCTCTGTCGCATGCTCCTCCAACCGTCTCGACCGTCGTGACGTCGACCCCGACCGGACCTCTTCAGGCTGCCTCAGCTGCTCCAGCGATTGCGCCGACCCCACCTGCAACGGCCTTCCCTCTGCATCGCACCCCGGAAGACCAAACCGGAGGAAGGAAGCCATGATCCAGGTGGAGCAGCTCATGCTGAGGACGAAGGAGGCATACGAGGCCAGCAAACTAGCTTTTGACGTCAGCGTAGCCCTCCGCACCAATGTCCGAGTAAGTTCGATTGTAAGTCCATTGTCGATTGAATTATTGTCTTTTCTTGGCTGCCGAACACCCACTGGGTGATTGCCGTAGAATGTTTGAACTTCCTCCAGTCGAATAGATCGGATCGTAGTCGAGTAGGACTAGGATTGGTAGTACACGCAGTACTATTGTCGCTCGACATGTCGAGTGTGTTTTCTGACGAGTCACTCGATGGATCGAGAGTTAACCGTCTCAGTGGGGGCGCTCTTAGCGTACCCACTGGGTGTAGTCCCCGAGACCACTGTCGATGGCTTGCATCGGCAGGGGTCTTAGAGTCTATTGTATACAAGATACACTTTGTCTTCGAATCACACCACTCCATAGATACCTTGCAGGTTTCATGGATATTATTATGAAACCATTATATGATGCTGCATAGGGATCGACTGCACTTCATAGAGTGGGGGAGGTGTGTCGCTCAACGGTTTGAGTGTCATGACAGGGCCGACCTTGTCGAGTGTTTTTTTCTCTGACGAGTTACTCGACGGATCGAGAGTTAACCGTCTCAGTGGGGGCGCTCTTAGCGCACCCACTAGGTGTAGTCCCCGAGACCGCTGTCGATTGCTTGCATCGGCAGGGGTCTTAGAGTCTATTGTATACAGGATACACTTTGTCTTTGAATCACACCACTCCATAGATACCTTGCAGGGTTCATGGATATTATTATGAAACAATTATATGACGCTGCATAGGGATCAACTGCACTTCATAGAGTGGGGGAGGTGTGTCGCTCAACGGGTTGAGTGTCACGATAGGGCCGACCTTGTCGAGTGTTTTTTTTTCTGACGAGTTACTCGACGGATCGAGAGTTAACCGTCTTAGTGGGGGTGCTCTTAGCACACCCACTGGGTGTAGTCCCCGAGACCGTTGTCGATTGCTTGCGTCGGTAGGGGTCTTAATAGAGATATCTTTCTGTTTGAATTTATTTACGGCGTGCGGAGCGCCAGAGCCACTTGATGTGTCGAGTGAACTTTCTGTTTGAATTCTTCCAACATGGGCATTCGCCGGTTTTAATAACTCAGCCGACTGTCCAAGAACTACTTGCTGATTGAACTCCCGTCTTTTGTTGGTTCCAGACGGCTTGCAAACTTGGGACGCAGTACAAGGAGATGGAGGAGGAGAAGAACCGATTGCAGGTGGACTTGGCGGTTGCCAACAACGCCCTGGAGCGAGCACGAGCTGAGCTGAAGTCTCTCGGAGGTAATAAGTGCCGACTATCGGCATTCCCATCTTCCCCTTTTCATGTTTTGAACCAAGTGCTCTTGCTCGAACAGACGTGCGAATGAAAACCGTCGACTCCAAGCGCGACTCAACAATGTTGTTTCTTTAGATCCATGAAGAGGGCACTAGAGGAGAAGGGCAAAGCACTTGCTGACGCCCAACAAGTGGCCAAGGACAAAACTGAAGCTGCAGAGTAGAAGTTGGCGGCCGTCCAGAAGCTAGAAGAGGAGAACGCCAAGCTGAAGCAGGAGCATGCGGATCTTGTCAAGAAGGCCGAACAACTAACTAGAGGAGTAATGGCCTGGAGACGCATCTAGGCGAATTCTCGAGGAAGATGTATCTTCTGCTCGACGATGAGTATTTGTTGTCAACTGGCATTTGCAATAAATTTTTGAGGGTTGCAGTTCACCGATTCCCCTTCTTCAACAGAATTCTACCAGGACTTTGAAAAGGAAACAGAGGAGATTGAGCCCATGCTTGACCCCACCAAGTCGCTAGTTGCTGATGCGGTGGCGATGAACATGCTGCGGCTTAACTTTCGGCTCCAGGGTGCCCAGGCCTATATCGCTCGACTGAAATCTGTCATGGAAAGAATCGACAAGGAGCTATGGCCTGAGGACACTCTTCATCTCGACCTCAACTCCATCATGGCTCGCCTAAACAAACTTCCCAGTCGAGTGCAAGCTAGGAAAAAATCTGCTGCTCGTTGCGGGGCTGACGTGGCGTTGTCTCTAGTCAGGGTCCATTGTAGGGACATGAGGGAGGAGAAGCTGAAGGAGCTCCAAGTGGTAAACACGAAGAAACTCCAGTTCGAGGACTTCATGGAAACCTTCATCGAGGCGGCCACCAGAATCGCCGACGGCATCGAACTGGATACTTTTGTTGAGCCCGCTAGTCCGTCGCCTGCCTAGAAACTTGAGTCTTTGGAAAAAACAATTAAATTTGCCTCGGTATGCCGAGTGGAACTGTATCCCTTGAAACTTTATTCAGGCCTTAGGCCTGAGCACATTTGCTTCTGCACAAGACGTTTATTCGCGGTTTTATCCTTTGGATTTTGCTCGCGCTTTGGCTTTCAATCGCCTGTTCGACTGCTTTTGTTTTTTTACCGAAATGTATTCGCAGCTAAGCCCCCGAGCGTGAGGATCGCTCATCACTCGGAGTATTTTGAACTTAGGCGAATGTCGATTCACATCTAAGCTGTTGAGTGAATGTATTACGATCGCCTCAACGAGGTTTTTAACTTAGGCGAAATGTATTCGCAGCTAAGCCCCTGAGCGTGAGGATCGCTCATCACTCGGAGTATTTTGAACTTAGGCGAATGTCGATTCACATCTAAGCTATCGAGTGAATGGATTACCATCGCCTCGACGAGGTTTTAACTTAGGCGAAATGTATTCGTAGCTAAGCCCCCGAGCGTGAGGATCGCTCATCACTCGGAGTATGTTGAACTTAGGCGAATGTCGAATCGCAGCTAAGTTGTCGAGTGGATGGATTACAATCTAGTCGACGAGTTTTTTAACTTAGGCGAATTGTATTCGCAGCTAAGCCCCCGAGCATGAGGATCGCTCATCACTCGGAGTATTTTAAACTTAAGCGAATGTCGATTCGCATCTAAGCTGTCGAGTGAATAGATTACCCATCGTCTCGACGAATTTTTTAACTTAGGCGAATTGTATTCACAACTAAGCCCCCGAGCGTGAGGATCGGTCATCACTCAGAGTATTTTGAACTTAGGCGAATGTCAATTCGCATCTAAGCTGTCGAGTGAATGGATTACCATCGTCTCGACGAGTTTTTTAACTTAGGCGAATTGTATTCGCAGCTAAGCCCCCAAGCGTGAGGATCACTCATCACTCGGAGTATTTTGAACTTAGGCGAATGTCGATTCGCATCTAAGCTGTCGAATGAATGGATTATATATATATATATATATATATATATATATATATATATATATATATATATTGAACCTAGGCAAAGACGGATTCACGAATAAGCCGTCGAGTGAATGGACTGCTATCCACCCGACAGGGTTTTTAACTTAGGCGAAACATGTTTCACAGCTAAGTCCCCGAGTGTGAGGATTGCTCGTCACTCAGAGTATCCCCAAATAAATAACTACATGGTTGGAATCGACGAGGTATTAATTGCAGAGACAAAAATTGCATTGATGAAGAACTCTTATTACATCAGAAAACTAATGTCTCAAATGTAAAAACGTCGAAGCAGGTCTGCATTCCAAGCTCATGGCTCAGCCATCTGCTTCATGAGATTATATAAGTGATAGGCTCCATTGTTTAGCACCTTGGTGACTACAAAAGGGCCTTCCCATGCAGGAGCTAGCTTGTGAGGTCGGTGCTGATTCACTCGGAGCACCAAATCTCCTTCATGGAATGCTCGGCTTCTGACATTCCTTGCATGGAAGCGCCGCAAGTCTTGCTGATAGGCTGTGGTCCGGATTAGAACCATCTCACACTCTTCTTCTAGAAGATCTACCCCATCTTGCCTGGCCTGCTCGGCTTCAGTCTCAGAATACAGCTCCACTCGAGGAGAGTTGTGGGCCAAGTCACTCGGCAGTATAGCTTCAACCCCATAGACAAGGAAGAAAGGAGTTCGTCCAGTCGACCGATTAGGTATTGTCCTCAACCCAAAACCGACGGCAGCTCAGTTACCCACGCATCAGCGGCATGATCCAAATCGCGCATGAGACGAGGCTTCAGACCTTGCAGAATGAGACCGTTAGCCTGCTCAACTTGCCCATTGGTTTGAGGATGTGCAACGGAAGCGTAATCCACTCGGGTGCCTTGGGAGTTACAGAATCTCCTGAATTCTTCCGAGTCAAAATTAGTGCCATTGTCCATGATGATGCTGTGAGGAATGCCGAACCGGATAATGATCTCCCTCATGAACGTGATCGCCATGCGGGAATTCAGCTTCTTGATGGGCTTGGCTTCAATCCACTTGGTGAACTTGTCGACTCCTACCAACAGGTGGGTGAATCCTCCTTTTCCGGGTCGGAAAGGACCAACCATGTCGAGCCCCCAAACCACAAACGGCCAGGCAAGTGGAATTGTCTTCAAAGCAGGCGCTGGCTTGTGTGACATGTTTTCATAGAACTGACAGCCTTCGCAATGATCAACAATGTCCTTAGCCATTTCATTAGCCCGTGGCCAATAAAAACCCGCTCGGTATGCTTTAGCGACGATCGCCCTTGAAGATGCATGGTGTCCGCAAGTTCCCGAGTGGATTTCATCTAGAATCATTCGATCTTCCTCGGGCGAAATGCAACGCTGGGTGACACCAGACACACTTTCTCTGAAAAGTTGATCACCCATCACAGTGAAAGCTTTGGACTTGCGCACAGTCTATCGAGCCTCTTCTTCATCTTCAGGAAGCTCCTGTCTGAGGATATAGGCTATGTACGGTACAGTCCAATCGGGAATGATAACTAGCACCTCCAGGACCAGGTCAATCATAGCAGGAACATCGACTTCAGTCGAGTCAGAGGAGCTTAAGGTTTGCGGGGGCTCTTCAGTGAAGGGATCCTCTTGAATCGAAGCTCCAGGAACACTCCGCTGGGGACAGGCCGTCGAGTGGAACCAATCTTGGATAGCTCATCAGCTGCCTGATTTTCCAGTCGAGGAACATGGTGAAGTTCCAGACCTTAAAATTTCTTCTCTAGCTTCCGGACTGCATTGCAGTATCCAGTCATAGCAGGGTTTCTAACATCCCACTCTTTCATTACTTGATTCACCACCAAATCTGAGTCGCCATAAACCATCAAGTGCTTGACGCCGAGCGAGATAGCCATGCGCAACCCGTACAAAAGTGCTTTATACTCTGCTTCATTGTTGGAGGAATCAAAGTTAATTTGCAAGACATAGCTGAGCTTGTCGCCTCTGGGGGATATCAGAACAACGCCAGCACCGGACCCATTCAACATTTTGGAGCCGTCGAAGAACATTGTCCAATGTGCCAAGTGAACTTGGATAGGCTGTTGCTGTTCGATCCACTCAGCCATGAAATCTGCCAATGCTTGGGACTTGATTGCCTTCTTGGCCTCGAATCTGATGTCGAAGTGTCCCAGCTCAATTGCCCATTTAGCCACTCGACTTGATGCGTCGCGATTATTGAAAATCTCTGATAAAGGTGCATCACTAACGACTGAGATCGAATGGTCTTGGAAATAATGTGCCACCTTCTTCGCTGATGAGTAAATACCATACACTAGCTTCTGATAATGAGGATATCTATGCTTTGAGGGGGACAAAACTTCTGAGACATAATAAACTGGCCGCTGAACCTTATAGCCTTTGCCTTCCTCTTCTCGCTCTACAGTCAGCACTGTACCGATGACCTAATTTGTGGCCACGATGTACAGGAGCAAGGGCTCTTTGCTAGCAGGAGCGGCAAGCACCGGCTGGGTGGACAGCAGGGCTTTGAGTTCAACAAACGCTGCTTCAGCTTCAGGAGTCCAGTCGAATGTGTCTGATTTCTTCATCAACCGATACAAGGGCAGGACCTTCTCACCAAGACGAGAAATGAATTGACTCAATGCCGCCAAGCAACCTGTGAGCTTCTAAACATCGTGCACTCGCACGGGAGTCTTCATATGGGTAATGGCTCTGATCTTCTCGGGATTGACGTCAATTCCTCATTCGGAAACGAGAAAACCGAGTAATTTGATGCCAGGGACACCGAAGGTACATTTGGCCGGAATCAGCTTTATGTCAAATTGCCTCAGATTGGTGAATGTCTCAGCCAAGTCAGCCAGCAGGTCGGAACCTTTGCGGGATTTGACCACTATATCGACCATGTACACCTCGACATTCTGAGGGATCTGGTGGAGTAAACATTTCTGAATCATGCGCATAAAAGTAGCGCCGGCATTCTTGAGACCAAAAGGCATGGTGATGTAGTAGAAACACCCAAACGGGGTGATGAAGGCTGTTTTTATTTCATCTAGGCCAAACAGACGGATCTGATGGTACCCAGAATAGGCATCCAAAAATGATAAACGCTCGCACCCCGTTGTCGAGTCAACAATCTGATCTATGCGGGGGAGCGGAAAATGGTCTTTCGGACACACCTTATTAAGATGTTTGAAGTCAATGCACATGCGCAACGACTTATCTTTCTTGGGCACCATCACAACATTCGAGAGCCACTCGGAGTGGTAAATCTCCCAAATGAACTTGGCTTGCAAGAGACGGGCCACTTCTTCTTTGATTGCCTTGCGCTTCTCAGGCGCGGATCGACGCAAATGCTCCCTGATGGGCTTGGCCTTCGGATCCACTCGCAGACGGTGCTCAGGCAGCTCCTTGGGAATCCCTGGCATGTCAGCAGGCTTCCATGCAAAGATATCCCAGTTCTCACGAAGGAACTGGATGAGCTCGACTTCCTATTTGCTGTCGAGTGTTGTCGAGATATTCATCGGGGCGGCGGTTGGATCCGTTGGGTGGATGTGCACCTTATTCACTTCTCCTGCCGACTGAAATACCGACTAGGAAGCCGGCTTTTTTGCGCGGAGCAAATCAGTGGGGTCAGTGGTTTGCTTGTACTCCTCTAGCTCGACCATGCCCATCTGTTGATCGGCGATCTTGGACCCTTGCTGGAGACACTCTTCGGCCCGCTGTCGATTGCCAGTGACCGTGATCACGCCCTTAGGGCCCGTCATTTTCAGCTTGAGATACACGTAACATGGTCGGGCCATGAAACGTGCATAAGCGGGTCGACCCAAAATGGCGTGGTAAGCACTCTTGAAATCCACGACTTCAAACGTCAACTTTTCTTTTCGGAATTTTTTGTTATCTCCGAATGCCACATCCAATGCTATTTGGCCGAGTGACTTGGCCTTCTTTCCTGGGATGACCCCATGGAAATGCATGCTGCTTTCGCTAAGACGGGACATAGGAATGCCCATTCCCTTCAGGGTATCCGCATACAGAATGTTCAGGCCATTGCCGTCGTCCATGAGGACCTTTTTGAGTCTAGTCCCCTATACCACCGGATCAACTACCAGAGCCTGTCGAACGGGTGTGGCCACACGGGCAGGATGGTCAGTCTGGTCGAATGTGACAGCATATTGAGACCATTTGAGGTAGGTGGGGGTGTCTGGCACAACCATGTTAATCTCTGTATTTATGACTTTCAGACGGCTCTTGCTCTCGACGTCAGCAAAGATCACCAGTGTAGCAGTGACATCTGGAAATGTTTCCTTTTCTTCATCTTCATCTTCTTTTTCAAGAGATTTCCCACTCGACTGGTCTCCCTTGAACTGCTGGATGAGGGTCTGACACTGTCGAGTGGTGTGCTTGGGCAAAATTAAGTTGCCTTCTGCATCTTTCTTCGTGTGAATCACACACGGCTGATCCAAGATATCGGTTCTTGGCTGACCCTTCCCCTTCTTGGGGGCATAATGAGCTTTGGCCTTGCCCCTGTTCTTCGACTGAGTCACCAGTGCTGCTGCCTCTGTCGGAACTAGGTCTTCAGCCTTCCACTTTTGTTTCCTATTGTTGCCGCCGCCAGACTCGTTGGTGATCGCTTTTCCTTTGCCACTACGGAGGCGGTCTTCTTCCTCGCCATTGGCATAGCGAGTGGAAATTTCCATCATCTTGCCGAGTGAAATGTCACCAGTGCGCCCGAACTTCAAGTACAACTCTCTGTATCTCACACCGGCCTTGAAGGCACAAACAGCCTGGTGTTCCGACACATTTTCCACCGTATGATGCAGGGTGGACCATCGTTGAATATAGTCTCTTAAGGTTTCGTTGGGCTTCTGGACGCAGTGTTGTAAGTCGACCAGACCTGCGGGGCGCTTGCAAGTGCCCTCGAAGGTCCGGACAAACACTCGGGCAAGATCTTCCCAACGATGAATGCTAGAAGAAGCCAAACGATTCAACCAAGCTCGAGCTGGACCATCCAACATAAGAGGGAGGTGCTTCATTGCGACATTGTCATTCCCGCCCCCAATCGGCACAGCCACTCGGTAATCATCTAGCCAAGTCTCTGGTTTTGTTTCACTAGAAAACTTTCCGATCCCCGTCGCCATTCTGAAGTTGGGGGGAATCTCCACAGAACGTATAGCTCTGCTAAAACACTCTGGACCAGACACTGCAGCTGAGCTTCCACTCGGGACATCTCTGTCGTGTCCTTCTCTGTAGGCTCTGCTCTTGTCGATCCGCTTCTGAAGAAGGTATGCGTGGGCATCAAAGTCCGCGTCCCGCTCGTCACCAAAGGAGTGTCTGTCGTCCTGGTGCCGAGGCGCGTACGGACCACTCTGCGGAGGAGTGGGCACTCGACAGTGGTCTTCGCGGTGGTGCTGATATCTGACTTGCCCTTCACGATAACCGCCGCCTCGACGACGCAAGGGCGACCCAGGACTATGTGCCGACTGAACGGTCTCTGCCTTGGGTGAATTGCTATGTATCTTGTGACTAGACTGAGAAACTGTTGAATTCTGGCGCTGTGCTGCATCTAACAGTGCTCTGATCTGCAACAGCCCTCTACCAGCCTCTGACCGGGACGGCTGAATGGAATCTGCTATCCTAGCAGCAACAACAACATTAAGCATGGGAGTTCGGTATACCTCGACACCATTGTGAGATCCAGTCGGGAACAGCTGTAGCTGACGTCGACTGGGGCGCGGTGGGCGTGGACGGGCGCGCTCGTCGATCTCTGCCTGGAGCTCTTCTAGACAAACACGTGCGGCCTCCAAAGCCCGGGCCTCAGCGGTCACGCCGACTATGGGGGTATGTAGGACCTTCTCATCGCGACGCGACTGCACGTTCGACGGGCCACCAGCCTCGTGCTCGCCACGACCAAAACCAGGCGATGAGCTCTGATGAGAGCCCGCCATCAAGACCTCCGCTGTGGGATCACATCTCTCGCACTCGGAAGGCACGTCGGATGGATCGGAATCCGACTCATGCACGCCATGAAGGGACTCGGTAGGTTCGAGTGTTGCAACCTGCGAAGAAGCTTGACGCACCACTTCGTGTTTGACCCACCGCTGGAGTCGTGAGTGGCCGGACCACTTGCGATTGTGAACGGTGAGAGGAGCCGATGCGTAAGGGGTCGACGACTGATGCAACAACACGCCGCACGGACTCGCGTGGAAATGCGCAGCCCCGTGGACCGGGAGCACCTCGACATCGAGAGGCGCCTCCTGGAGCCATGCCGAATTGTCGGCGATGAAAGTGAGCGCTCCGAAATAGATCTCGTGGCCCAGAGCAAAAACACCGCCAGAAGACATGTTGAAGGATGAAAAACGCAACCTCACCGGAAGTAGGTTAGACGCCTGCCCCATGGTGGGCGCCAACTGTCGTGGGAATGAGCCTGACAGTAGATGGTAGGGGTACGAATGGAGAGGGCAGAGTCCTAGCTACGGCGAGGGTGTAGACACAGATGTATGAGTTCAGGACCCTCTCGTGGAGGTAACATCCCTATGTCTCAGTGCTCAGGAGCTTTATGTCGAGTGGAATGTAGAGATTACAATAGTTTTCTTAACCCTTGTGCAGGAGGAGAGATGCGGCTTATATAGAGTTCGCTGCCCCTCATAATGGCCCCGCATCAATGGGTCTGGTCGTGGGGTGTAAAGTCGTACGTTACAGGTAACACACGTAGTAAAAGCTATTAAGGGCCATTAAGCCAGCGTCTGCCCGTTGGGCTTTTGATGGTGGCTCCTGGTCTTCTGGCGTCGAGTGAAGCGAGGTCCGTTGAGTGACACGCGACTACCGAGTGAGAGTGGGACTCTCCGAGTGGATTACTGTCGAGTGACTTTGAACGTCTCTAGCGATCCACTCGGAAGTTCATGCTTGATCTTCAAGTCCTCCCATGTGGTGTCCTTAGGTATGGTATGTGGGGCTTGCCTAGGACCCTACCCTAGGTACATATCCTTGTCAACTCCTCTAGATGGGTTTTCCCTGATTTTTTCACATCCTCCATATGAACTTTTCTTACTGATTCTTTCACCATTGTTGGTAACTAATGTTTTAAAGTGAAGCAGCCGATGTTTTACATATTGATATGTACCATTTGTACTGAAGAAATGAGTGTTTCAATAGATGGATTGGGTCAAATGTATGCATATATACCACACTTGAGGCCAGTTGTGTTTTCTCAGGTTTACGTACGAATGATGACAGTAAACTTCTTTGGAATCTAGGTCATAGGCTACGATTGAACATGCAATAACATACCTCATTCTGCTATGATGTTAACTTTCTGCTTTAGTTACCAGGCAAAATTTCTCGCGCTTTGTGCCTTCGTGTTTTCTTGTTCAAACTTGAATGATGGTTAGCAAATTCCTTTTAAATGTGGTTAACAATAAGGATGCAATCGACTACAATTAGCTTGCTTTTCTATTGCTGGGTAACTTTCTTATGCCATCATTTTGTGAGTATTTTTATGCTGCAGGTATCAGATCCAGAGCCAATGAAGACAAACAACAATATGTTGCTGCTATATCTTTAGGCTCTGTTCGGTTCCATGGGAACCAAACCTCTAGGGGAGTATACCCACCCAGGGATTGGGTGACACCCGCCCCGTCACCAAATCCCCTAACCACAATCCCTGTACGCTATTGTCTGTTCGGTTAGTCCCAGCAGACTCTCAACATTTGCCATTGTACACAGTCCTTCGTACATTGTAGCACCAAATCAACCAAATGCTCACACACAACATAATTCCACAAAAATCGTACATCCATGCCCCAAATCAACCAAACATCACACGCAAGCTTTTTAGAAGTCGATAATATGGAGAAAAAACTCCAAGTCAAACACATCATGCACTATAAATACTTAAAGTCAAAATATGACCCTAATCAACAATCATTGTTGTACAAATTATTATTTTTCCGAGCTCGATCAAGTTTCTGCCTTACCGAAAACGAGACTCTCGTTTTGGCGATGTCGCTTCTGTATTGATTGATATACTGCACTCGCAATAAAGGACAGTTAGTGCAGTATACATGAAAAAAAGAATCTCAACAATGAACAATCTTATTTTTTGGCAATCAACAATCAAGTGAGCAAACAAATACTGAGAAAATATATATTGACCATCTAGGAAAGAAATATGACAAAATAATCATGATTAAGTTCAAAATTTCATGGACCAAATGTGCAACAACATCTCATCCATATCCACCAAACAGATTACATCTATATTGTAAAAACTAACAACAGAGCTACATTTTGAGCCATGACAAAGGGGGGGAGACAAAAAAAATAGGGTTCCATGTTACTGAGAACTACATATGGTAGAAGAGAGATGTCCCAAAAAATAATAATGCTAGCACTCACTTGACTTAAACTTCATTCATTTATTTTAAGAAAAAAACACTTACCAAATCAATAAGGAAGGTTCATGTGAGCCACCTAGATGATGATTTTTTATTATTATAGTAGTCTCTGGTCTAAATGATCTTGCAAGGAAATAAAAGATGAAGCTTCCATTTTATTTTAGTTTGTTATCTAATACGTCTAACTCAAGAATAACATCAGCCAAACAATGGAACATACAAACTATGTTGAATGTTATAAACTGATTTTTTTGACTTAAGGAGCAGTAGCATCCAAAATGACTCTACAACTACAACTACTTTCTCTACCTCTCTGACAAATAAGATTAACTTTTTTACTTCAGGATTATCCCTTTGTTTGGCCAGCTAGAGGAAATAGCAACCACATTCTTACTATGATGATGATTTTGTTGGAAATATGCCCTAGAGGCAATAAATAAAGTATTTATTATTGTATTTCCTTATTCATGATAATCGTTTATTATCCATGCTATAATTGTATTAATTGGAAACATGAATACATGTGTGGGTACATAGACAAACACATTGTCCCTAGTATGCCTCTAGTGAACTAGCTCGTTGATCGAAAGATGGTTAAGGTTTCCTAGCCATGGACATGAGATGTCATTTGATAACGGGATCACATCATTAGGAGAATGATGTGATGGACAAGACCCAAACTACAAACGTAACATATGATCGTGTCAGTTTATTGCTACTATTTTCTGCATGTCAAGTATATGTTCCTATGACCATGAGATCATGCAACTCACAAATATCGGAGGAGTACCTTGTGTGTATCAAACGTCGAAACGTAACTGGGTGACTATAAAGGTGCTCTACAGGTGTCTCCGAGGGTGTCTCTTGAGTTGGCATGGATCAAGACTGGGATTTGTTACTCCGTGTGACGGAGAGGTATCTTAGGGCCCACTCGGTAATACAACATCACAATAAGCCTTGCAAGCAATGTGACTAAGTGTTAGTTACGGGATCTTGTATTATGGAACGATTAAAGAGACTTGCCAGTAACGAGGTTGAACTAGGTATGGAGATACCAACGATCGAATCTCGGGCAAGTAACATACCGAAGAACAAAGGGAACATAATACGGGATTAACTGAATCCTTGACATAAAGGTTTGACCGATAAAGATCTTCGTAGAATATGTAGGAACCAATGTGGACATCCAGGTCCTGCAATTGGTTATTGACCGTAGAGGTGTTTCGGTCATGTCTACATAGTTCTCGAACCCACAGGGTCTGCACACTTAAGGTTTGGTGACGTTTTGGTAGTATAGAGTTATATATGGTGGTGACCGAAGGTTGTTCGGAGTCCCGGATGAGATCCTGGATGTCATGAGGAGCTCTGGAATGATCCGGAGGTAAAGATTCATATTAGGAAGTCCCGTTTTGGTCGCCGGAAAATTTTTGGGCTCATCGGTAGTGTACTGGGAGGGGTATTTCGACCCAAGAGGCTTCATGGGGAGTGGGAAAGTAATAACCAGCCCTTAGTGGGCTGGTGGAACAACCACAATAGGCCCATGTGGCTGGAAGAAAGAAACCCAAAGGAAAAAGGTGGAAAAAAGGCAAAAAGGAGGAATCCTAGTCCTACTAGGAGTGGAGGAGGAGAGTCCTCCTCCACCTCCCACTTCGGCCGAAGCCTCCAAGGCTTGGAGACAAGGCTGCCTGTCCTCCTACTCCCTCCTATATATACTAGTGGATTTCTAGGGTTTTGCACTAGTTTTTCCAGCCACGTGCAACCCTAATCTCTAGTGCATAGTTTCTCCTCTAGATTGGATTTCTACAGTGCTTAGGCGAAGCCCTGCCGGAATTGCTCCACCACCATCGCCGGAGCGCCATCAGGCTGCCGAAGAACTCTTTTCCTCTCCACTCCCTCTTGCTGGATCAAGACGGTGGAGATCATCATCAAGCTGTACGTGTGCTGAACGCAGAGGTGCCGTCCGTTCGGTGCTAGATCGGAAGGATCGTGATCAAGTTCGAGGGACGGATTGTGATCAAGTTCGTGGGACAGATTGTGATTAGATCGCGGGACAGATCATGATTGGATCGCAGGACGGATCGTGATTGGATCGCGGGACGCACAACAATTTGGATCGTGAAGACGTTCGACTACACCAACCGCATTTCTTAACGCTTCCCGCTTAGCGATCTACAAGGGTATGTAGATCTACTCTCCCTCTCGTAGATGCTCATCACCATGGATAGATCTGCGTGTGCGTCGGAATTTTTTTGTTTCCCATGCAACGTTCCCCAACAGTGGTATCAGAGCTAGGTCTATGTGTAGATGAGATCTCGAGTAGAACACAAAAGGTTTGTGGGCGTTGATGCTTAGATTGCTTCCTCCCTTGGTCGGATTTTGGTTCAGCGATATTGTGAGATGAAGCGGCCCGGACTAACATTACTCGTATGCTTACGAGAGACCGGTTCCCTCGACGCAACTTGTTGCCTAGATGGCTTGCGGGTGGCAGTTTCTCTCACTTTAGTTGGATCGGATTCGACAAAGGCGGTCCTTGAGAAGGTTGAAAAGCAAATTATGTATCACCGTTGTGGTTTATGCGTAGGTGAGAATCGTTCCAGCTAGAAACCCGTAGCAGCCACGTAAAACATGCAACAACAATTAGAGGACGTCTAACTTGTTTTTGCAGGGTATGTTGTGATGTGATATGGCCAATTACATGATGTGATATATGTGATGTATAGAATTTCACGACTTGCATGTCGATGAGTACGGCAACCGGCAGGAGCCATAGGGTTGTCTTTAATTATTGTATGACCTGCGTGTCAATCATTAAGCGCTATGTAATGCTTTACTTTATCGCTAAACGGTAGCAATAGTGGTAGAAGCATGGTGGGCGCGACAACCCCGTTGGTGACACGTTGATGGAGATCAAGATGATGGAGATCATGGTGTCATGCCGGTGACGATGGAGATCATGCTGGTGCTTTCATGATGGACATCAAAAGCACAAGTTCATGGCCATATCGTGTCACTTATGAATTTCATGTGATGTTAATCCTTTTATGCACCTTGTTTTGCTTAGTACGACGGTGGGATTATAAGGTGATCCCTCACTTAAATTTCAAGATAAATTATGTTCTCCCCGAGTGTGCACCGTTGCGAAAGTTCGTCGTGTTGAGACACCACGTGATGATCGGGTGTGATAGGCTCTACGTTCACATACAACGGGTGCAAGCCAGTGTTTCATGCGCACAACACTCGGGTTAAACTTGACGAGCCTAGCATGTACAGACATGGCCTCGGAACACAAGAGACCGAAAGGTCGAACATGAATCATATAGTAGATATGATCAACATAATGATGTTCACCATTGAAGCCACCTCAACTCACGTGATGATCGGACTTGAGTTGGTAGATTTGGATCATGTGACACTCAGATGACCTGAGGGATGTCAATTTGAGTGGGAGCTTTAGTAATTTGATTAACTAAACTCATTATCTTGAACAATAGTCTAAGTAAACTTTCCATATTTATGTTGTAGATCAATGGCTCGCGCAGTAGCACCCCTGAATTTTAATGCGTTCCTAGAGAAAGCTAAGTTGAAAGATGATGGAAGTAACTTTGTTGACTGGGCCCGTAATCTGACGATTATCCTGACGGCTTCCCAGAAATCATATGTCCTTGATGCACCGCTTGGTGACCAACCACAAGACATGACCTCCGAAGACGTTAAGAACGCTTGGGAGGCACGTACTGGGGATTACTCAATAGTTCAGTGTGCAATATTGTATGGCTTAGAACCGGGACTTCAAAGACGTTTTGAACATCATGGAGCATATGAGATGTTCTAGGAGTTGAAGTTTATCTTTCAGAAGAACGCCCGAATCGATAGGTATGAAACCTCCGATAAGTTCTATGCTTGCAAGATGGAGTAGAACGGGTCTATCAGTGAACATATACTCAGAATGTCTGGGTATTCAACTCGTCTAGCGGAGTTGGGAATTGCCCTTCCGCCAGAGGCGATCACTGACAGAGTTCTTCAATCACTGCCACCTAGTTAGAAGAGCTTTGTGATGAACTATAACATGCACGGGATGAACAAGTCAGCCGCTGAGCTGTTTGCGATGCTAAAAGTCACTGAGTCTGAAATCCAGAAAGAACATCAAGTGTTGATGGTCAATAAAACCACTAGTTTCAAGAAAAATGGCAAAGTCAAGGGCAAGGGCAAGAAGGGTAAAACCAACAAGGATGGCAAAGCAGTTGCTACTCCTGTAAAGAAGCCCAAGCATGGACCCAAGCCAGAAACTGAGTGCTTTCATTGCAACGGAACTGGTCACTGGAAGCGGAACTGCCCCAAGTACCTGGCTGACAAGAAGGCGGCCAACGACAAACAAGGTATATATGATATACATGTTATTGATGTGTACCTTACTAGCTCTCGTAGTAGTGCCTGGGTATTTGATACCGGTTTGGTTGCTCACATTTGCAACTCAAAACAGGAACTATGGAATAAACGAAGGCTGGTAAAGGACGAAGTGACGATGCACGTGGGAAATGGTTCCAAGGTTGATGTGATCGCCTTCGGCACGCTCTCTCTTCGATTACCATCGGGATTAGTGATGAACCTGAATAATTGTTATTTAGTGCCTGCGTTAAGCATGAACATTATATCTCAATCTTATTTATTGCACGACGGTTACTCATTTAAATCAGAGAATAAAGGTTGTTCTATTTATATGAGCAATATCTTTTATGGTCATGCACCCAATGTTAGGGGTTTATTCATATTGAATCTTGATAGTGATGACACACATGTTCATAACATTGATGCCAAAAGATGTAGAGTTGATAATAATAGTACCACTTTCTTGTGGCACTGCCGTTTAGGTCATATTGGTGTAAAACGCATGAGGAAGCTCCATACTGATGGACTTTTGGAGTCACTTGATTTTGAATCACTTGACACATGTGAACCATGCCTCATGGGCAAGATGACTAAAACGCTGTTCTCTGGAACAATGGAACGGGCGAGTGACTTATTGGAAATCATTCATACTGATGTGTGTGGTCCAATGAATGGTACAGCGCATGGTGGATATCGTTATTTTCTCACCTTCACTGATGACTTACGTAGATATGGGTATATTTACTTAATGAAACACAAGTCTGAAACGTTTGAAAAGTTCAAGCAATTTCAGAGTGAAGTTGAGAATCATCGTAACAAGAAGATTAAGTTCCTGCGATCTAATCGAGGAGGTGAATATCTGAGTTATGAGTTTGGCAGTCACTTAAGACAGTGTGGAATTGTTTCACAGTTGACACCGCTCGGAACACCACAACGTAATGGTGTGTCCGAACGTCGTAATCAAACCTTATTAGATATGGTGCGTTCTATGATGTCTCTTGCTGATTTGCCACTATCGTTTTGGGGTTATGCATTAGAGACAGCTTCATTCACTTTAAATAGGGCACCATCAAAATCCGTTGAGACGACGCCATATGAACTGTGGTTTGGCAAGAAGCCAAAGTTGTCGTTTCTTAAAGTTTGGGGATGTGATGCTTGTGTCAAAAAGCTTCAGCCTGAAAAGCTGGAACCCAAAGCAGAAAAATGCGTCTTCATAGGATACCCAAAAGAGACAGTCGGGTATACCTTCTATCTCAGATCCGAAGGCAAAGTGTTTGTCACTAAGAATGGAACATTTCTTGAGAAAGAGTTTCTCTCGAAAGAATTGAGTGGGAGGAAAATAGAGCTTGATGAGGTTATTGAACCTTTACTTCAACCAGAAAGTAGCGCAGCGCAGAAAGATGTTTCTGTGGAACCTACAACGGTAGAAGAGGAAGTTAATGATGATGATCATGAAGCTTCGGATCAAGCTGCTATTGAACCTCGTAGGTCGACAAGGCCGCGTACTACCCCTGAGTGGTATGGCAACCCTGTCTTGGAGGTTATGTTGTTGGACAACAATGAACCTACGAGCTATGGAGGAGCAGTGATGGGCCTGGATTCCGAGAAATGGTTAGAGGCCATGAAATCCGAGATGGGATCCATGTATGAAAACAAAGTATGGACTTTGGAAGTATTACCTGAAGGGCGGAAAGGCCATTCAGAACAAATGGATCTTTAAGAAGAAGACACATGCGGACGGTAATGTTACCGTCTATAAAGCTGGACTTGTAGCAAAGGGTTTTTCATAAGTTCAGGGAGTTGACTACGATGAGACTTTCTCACCCGTAGCGATGCTTACGTCTGTCAGAATCATGTTAGCAATATGTCACGCCCAAGATGCGGTCCTATCCTTATTTGGGCACGAGGGCCTCAACTGGGATAGAAGCGCATCTCGATGCGTTCGCAAGAATGGATATCATTACAAGTACATGTACAGAAGAGATGAGTATATGGAATTGGCTTACACTCGCCACAAGCTACATCAGAGTCACATCAATACAATAACATCTCAAACATCATACATAAGAGCAGGGTCCGACTATGGACGAAAACAAACGATAAAATGACATCCACCCTTGCTATCCCAGGCTGCCGCCTGGAACCCATCCAAGAGTGAGGAAGAAGAAGAAGAAGAACTCCAAGTAAAATCAAGCAACACGCTCACGTCAAATCATCACATTACCTGTACCTGCAACTGGTGTTGTAGTAAACTGTGAGCCACAAGGACTCAGCAATCTCATTTCCAAGGGTATCAAGACTATTAAAGCTTAATAGGTAAGGCATGGTTAAGTGGTGAGGCTGCAGCAAGCGACTAAGCATATATTTGAGTGGCTAACTTACGAGTACATAAATTAAAGTATGGTGGTCTACGCACAACGGACGTGAACTAGTAATGATCACTAACTGATCCTGAACACCTACTTACGTCAATCATAACCCCACCGTGTTCTCTTTCGGATAAGAACTCACGAGAAGAGACAGTCACGGTTACGCACACAGTTGGTGTATTTTATTAGAGTTTACTTCAAGTTTCCTATGACTGGGTGTTAAACAAATTATCCAAGTTTGCCACATAACCGCGACACGGCTTCTCGAAAAGATTTAACCCTGTAGGGGTGCTCCAACTCATCCATCACAAATTAACCACACTCAGCGGGAATAACCTCAACCACGGATCTCGTGATCTTCCTAGGCCACTCCAAAGGAAATCCAACACCTCGAGATAACCCGAAGAAAATCAGAGTTCCTCACTCAAGACGTTCGAGAAAGGTAAAACAAATCCAGCAAGGCCTCCCGACGTGTCGACTATCCCGATAGGAGCCCTGTATCTCGTTCTCACGACACGACGGATAAGCTAGTGTACAGAGGCCTGATAGAAATCTCCCAAGTTGCCCTGGGTTGGCCCCGCACAGTGCTCTAGTTTGGACCAACACTCATGAGGAGCACTGGCCCGGGGGTTGATTAAATTATCCACGGGGTCCGGAAAAATATCCCCTATGCAAGTTCATTAATTATTAGGCAAATGTAGTACCAATGTTGGGCCTTGCTAGACAAGTTTTATTCTAACTCGAAAATCAAGGGGGTCCCCATAACAACCCCGAGCATGTTAGGAGCGCTCATTTATGGAACATAACACCGGTGCACAAGTAACTAGGGGCGGCAAGAGTGGAACAAAACACCGAGCAAAAGGCCAAGCCTTCCACCCTTTACCAACTATATAGGTGCATTAATTTAAATAGCAGCAATATTGTGATATAACAAAAGGAGGTCCATGTTGACACATGCAAGCAATTGCACCTGCAGCTAGCAATGCTATAAGAAGGGCTGAGCAAGCGGTAACATAGCCAAACAATGTCTTGCTGGGATGTGGAGGGGTTAGAGGCTTATCATGGCAGTGTTGGGAGGCTTATCAAACAAGTGGTAGGCAGCAAGACATAATGATAGAAGACGAGACAACTAGCATGGCAATGATAGTAATGGTATCTAGGGAAATGTGTCATCTTGCCTGAGATCCCGCTCGGAAGAAGAACGAGTCCATGAAGAAGACGAACCAACGTAGTCGAACGAATCCTCACACTCCGAACGCTTTCGGAACTCTATCGAGAAGAAGCAATCCGAAACAAACAATCAACACAAGATACACCACAACATATGCAAAACACGATGCACAACAAATATGATGCATGTCCGGTTTAATATGCAATGCATGACAATCACCACAAACAACTTCTACACATTAAAGTGAAGCTCAATATGCACGAGTTGCATATTGACGAAACTCCACGTTCGAATTATTTAGTTCATTCCCGTTAGGTACCGACAATATTAAATGTTGTTAACATGGCAATAGGTGAAGCATAAGTAAACTATCTATCTAGGCATTTTAAATGAGGTCGGAAACAACTTATAGCATTTCCGAAATGACCTCATATGTTAATTTAAAAATTGGTACAGATCTGAACTATTCATATTTTATATTTGTTAAACAGAAAAATAAAGCATACCGTGTTATTCTACACGTCATTCTAGTCGATTTACATATATAGAACATCTCAAACGGAGCTACGGTCTAAAAGATATGAGCAACACAAGATGCACATGGCATGAATACAAATGCATGGGAAAAACCACCAGAACCATCTCAAATCATGAATGCAGCAATCTATTATGAAACTACATGAGATTCTAAGCAAGTTTCATATATGGAATGCCCAAAACGGAGCTACGGTTCAACCACAATCATCAAAACAAGTTTTAGTTGAAATCTGCCAAAGCAGCAACATAGCATTTTGAACACATGAAAACAGCAAGCTACAAGATTCCAAAATGCACAAACTAAGCATGGGGCAATATCATACAACATCCACTTCATTTCATCTTCACATATCATAAGCAAAACATGTATGGATCACTAGGTAGGAAGCTCACAAGAAGGCTTCTTGAAAACAGTTTCAGACTTAGTGAAAATAGCCGTTTTAGACAGTGCAGTTTTTATCACGAAGGCATATTGACAGCAGTGAAACTATATGATAAAATTCATATAATGGCATGAAACTTAACAGAAAGCTAGAGAGAAATATCAACAACAAATAACTCCATTACACCTACCACAAAAGAGGTCTAGATCACTAGCAAAACACATGCCAAGGCAGCAACAAATATAACAGATTCCAGACTTAGAAATATTTTGGACCCTCAAAATAACAGATTTTCATAGCCAGTTGACAACAACAAAATAACACCTAAACATGCATTTCTATGACAAGCAAAATGACCAGGGGCTAGGACACATATCAACGAGCAACTTTCATGTTGAAAATAAATCCATATCACGCCCGGATTAATTCCTACGAAAATAACAAAAGGACATCATGGCATAATGACATTCACACAAACATGCTCAAATGGAAAAACTAAATGCACAGATAAATCACATGGATTTTTCGACCCCGAAAACATATATAATATGCTTAGGTTCTTGTGGGAAATTAATCACAATTAAATATGCGGGAATATGGCCTAATCATCTTAAAGCAATTCAACAATGCAAATAAATGCAAACATCATGCCAACATTTATCTCATGCATGAAAATGCGATGCAAAAGAGATGAACATTTTTTTAACATATTATTTTGTTAATTTCGATGCACGGTAATTAAATATGGCAATGCAATTAAATGCAATTATGCAAAATGACAGGTTAAAATGATTTTGGCATGGATGCAAATGACATAATATTAATCTACGTATTATTACAAGCAAGTTTCATGTTGAAAATATTTCAAAATGAGGCACGGTTAATTATTTGACAACGTTTTTAATACGCGAAATTAAATAAATAAATAAAAACAAAAAAACGGAGGGGCTGGGCTCACCCTGGGCTTGGCCCATTCGGCTCGCGAGCTGGTGAGGGAGCAGCGGCTGCTGGGCCGCTGGGAGGCAGCAGGCCCACGAGCGGGTCCTCGCGAGGTAGGGCTGCTGCGCTCGTGCCCGACCGAGCTCCCGGTCGGGAGCCATGGCGGCGGCGCACGCAGTGCGGCTGGCCGGCGAGGTGGTAGGGGCCCGACGCGGGGACGGCCCGGAGGAGGTCGGGGCGACCGGATCCGAGGGCGGCGGACCCGTTTTCGGCCAGAGGAAGGGCCGACGGTGGCTGGCGGCGGCGCTGCACCTGCGGGAAGAGAGGCCGCGGGGTGAGGGAAGCCAGTGAGAAGGAAGGAAGAGAGAGGAGAGGAGAGGAGAGGAGCTGGGCGGCGCGGCGGATCCGGCCGGAACTCCGGCGAGGCTGGCCGGCCACGGGGCTGCTCGGGCACGGGCACGGGGAAACCTCCATGAAAGCTCGGGCAGGAGCTCCGGGAGAGCTCCGGACGCGATTCGGGCCCGGATGGGCTCGAACGGGCCCAGATGGGCTCGGGCGGGCTGGAGGCTGGAGGAGGGAGAAGGAGAGGGCTGGCTAGGGTTTGCACGTGGAACGAGGGGGCTAGGGCTATAAATAGGTTTAGGCTAGGGTTAGCTTCCACTATCTGTTTTCGGACTGTCGGGTGTCAGTCCGACGGTCCAAAAGCGGAGAGGGGGGTTACGGAAGACTATGTAGACGGTCTAAGGGGAGATGAGAGGGAAGACGGTGACCCGTGACACGAAGATTTAAAACACCGAGAAACGTCCGACGATAACTGATAAACCACCGATAACCTCTCTGCTGGGACTGACCGACGGGGTATCTAACGAGCTCGGATCGCGACGAAATTCGACAGGCGGTCTACCTAAGCTATAACAAGACTGCACGACAAGTTTCAACTCGATCCGAGAATATTTTTGTGCGTGCTTAAAAATGGTTTTATTTTAAATGGTGTCGCGGGCGCGTGCGTGTGTGGTTGTTCTCAACGGGCAACGACAAGAGCGCAGAGAACCGGCGACTGCGAACGGATGCAAGTTTTTTGAAAACGGGTGACGATGCAATGCAGATGATGCGATGATGAATGCAACACACAAACAAACACATGATGAGAATGGAAAGAAAGGGGAATCTTCTGGAATCTTCTGGAACGTCGGCCTCGGGCTGTCACAACTCTCCTCCACTACACGAGGATCTCGTCCCGAGATCTAGAACGAAAAAAGGGGAAGAGAAAGAGCAAAAGGTAAAACTTAGTTGCTTCTTGAACGAACGAGAGAAACCAATGAATCTTGAAGGACGCAAGATATGAAGAATGAAGAACAAACATAATTCACTGGAAATTTCGGTAGCACTTCGGTAGGAAAGAGAGGCAAAATTGATAAGATGGATAGAAATTGAAAAGAGATAGACCAAACTTGGTTGATAGAATCAAACTTTCATAAAATGGAATGAAGATGAAAAGATTTCACAGCACTCCGGCTAAATGAATAAGCAAGAAAGAACATGATATTGATCAAACAAGAAGATGGATTTAATAGAGCAACATCACAAGGCCTCCGGAACAAAAGAATAGAATTTAGATCTTGAAGAGAAGAGAACTGAGAAGAAATGGCAACTTCTAGCCCCAATGAATTTGAGAAGCATGGATGAACAGAGTTGATGGAGAAACAACAATGAAAAGAATAGCTTGTTATGGGCTTATGGAAAACATCCCAAAATTATGAGGTGACAACCTGCCACAACAGAAACAATTAATTGCTTGAGAGCAACAAGATAAGAAAGACTTCTTTCACCAAGAAGAGGAAAAGAAAACTTGAATCATTTATGACACCATGATAAGGATTGTTTATGACACCATGATAACAACAATCCTTAGGAAAGCTTAAGGTGAAATACAACCCAAGATAACTCTGGAAAACAAGATTGGGTTTACTTATCTCATTCTTGACAACTTCCTTCGAGACTCCTTATAATCAAGAATTTAATAACACCATCTTAAAAGACAATTGAGAAGGAATTGAACTTAGAAATCCAAGATAAAGAACACTTGAGCACCTCCAACAAGAATCTTGATGAACACTTGAAAATGAAAGAAATCTTGATTAACCACCATGAAGGACCTCCGGAAGAACTCTGAAACGAAAGGAAGACAGAAAGAATTGAAGGACGCAAAAGAACAAGATCGAGGCCTTCCAATAATTACGATGATGCTTCGGGACAAGATACTTGATCAAAACTAGGAACTCCAGAAAGAAAGATGACCACTTGGGATAAGGAATTGATATCATGAACAACTCCGGAAGGATTGAAATCACTTGATGCACAAGAATAAGAATTATGTTATGCTTATCCTTCATCAAGTCAAATTGATGACAAGCAACGGATTTCACACACCACTTATTCTTCTTGCAAGGGATAGAAGAAAGAGAGAGAGAGAGAGAGAGATCACAAACTTGAAGAAGTCTTGCATGAGAACACCGATAAGAATTCAAAACGAAAGAGGATAATGCAAATGGATGACATAACATGAGAACGAAGAGAGCATAATCCACATAATAGAAAACTTAAACGAGGCACCGGAAAGAATTCAAAACTAAAGAGGACACATGAGAATGAAGAGATCAAGATTTGCCTAATAGAAACTGAAAAAGGCATCGAAATAATTGAGATACGAGCGAAGGAACAACAATTGAGAAGAATTTGAGAACAAAAGCTGAAAGCTGAGAATGAAGAGATCTTCTGAAATGATGGCCTTCGAAGGATCAGAAACAAGAAGAACACTGAATGCTCCGGATAGATATGGGAGAAATTACTCATGACCAAAAACAATTTGAGATGATAGCAACAAGCTGAAAGCTGAATCTTTGGAGGAACAAACAATGATTTAAGAGAACTCTCCTTCGGTCTTCAATGCAGAGAATGATGACGAGCAACCACACCATGAATTACTGAGATACTCCTGAATAATAAATAAGGAAAGGTTGAGCCAACATGAAAATGATTTAGAAACGGTCTTCGAGCACATGACTGATGAAATTCATTCTTACGTCATATTTAAAAGAACTTGAGAATATCTTCGGAAAGATTAGAAGAGTCAGGTAGGATCCTCAGAAAAGACCTGTGGGTTATGGGCCCACTGAAAAGAAACCATCGTTGAAGCAATTGATTAAAAGAGAGATTGTACCGGTGCAAATTGAGAACTTGATGATATGAGACCCTTGCAAATCATTGAAGAGGACAAGAATGAAAATGAATGTCTTCTGAGATATCTTCAACACTCCAGATAGAATAGAGATAAAAATTAAGCAAGAGAGGCTTGATAAGAATTCCAACACGAGAGAGCAAATAGAGAATGAAATGATATGATGAACACCAAGAACTTGAACTGAATCCACCGGAAAAGAAACAAGATGAATACTAATAAATGATAACTTGAGCATTGAGCATCTTCATAAGGAATCACCGGCGAAGAATACAACGAGAATTACCGGTCGGGAGCCATGGCGGCGGCGCACGCAGGGCGGCTGGCTGGCGAGGCGGCAGGGGCCCGGTGCGGGGACGGCACGGAGGAGGTCGGGGCGACCGGATCCGAGGGCGGCGGACCCGTTCCCGGCCGGAGGGAGGGCCGGCGGCGGCTGGCGGGGCGCCTGCGGCAGTGGAGGCGCCATGGCGGCGGCGCTGCACCTGTGGGAAGAGAGGCTGCGGGGTGAGGGAAGCCAGTGAGAAGGAAGGAAGAGAGAGGAGAGGAGAGGAGAGGAGCTGGGCCGCGCGGCGGATCCGGCCGGAACTCTGGCGTGGCCGGCCGGCCACGGGGCTGCTCGGGCACGGGCACGGGGAAACCTCCATGGAAGCTCGGGCAGGAGCTCCGGGAGAGCTCCAGACGCGATTCGGGCCCGGATGGGCTCGGGTGGGCTGGATGCTGGAGAAGGGAGAAGGAGAGGGCTGGCTAGGGTTTGCACGCGGAACGAGGGTGCTAGGGCTGTAAATAGGTTTAGGCTAGGGTTAACTGGCACTGTCCGTTTTCGAACTGCCGGGTGTCAGTCCGACGGTTCGGAAGCGGAGAGGGGGGGGGTGACGGAAGGCTGTGTAGACGGGCTAAGGGGAGATGAGAGGGAATACGGTGACCCGTGACACGAAGATTTAAAACACCGAGAAACGTCCGACGATAACCGATAAACCACCGATAACCTCTCTGCTGCGACTGACCGACAGGTTATCTAACGAGCTCGGATCGCGACGAAATTCGACATGCGGTCTACCTAAGCTATAACAAGACCACACGACAAGTTTCAACTCGATCTAAGAATATTTTTGCGCCCGCTTAAAACCAGTTTTATTTTAAATGGTGCCGCGGGCGCGTGCGTGTGTGGTTGTTCTCAACGGGCAATGGCAAGAACGCAGAGAACCGGCGACTGCGAACGGATGCAAGTTTTTTGAAAACGGGTGACGATGCAATGCAGATGATGCGAATGATGCGATGATGAATGCAACACACAAACAAACACATGATGAGAATGGAAAGGGGAATCTTCTGGAATCTTCTGGAACGTCGGTCTCGGGCTGTCACACAATAGCTGCTTATTTCGACTATGAAATTTGGCAGATGGATGTCAAAACAGCATTCCTCAATGGTTTCCTTGAGGAAGAGTTGTATATGATGCAACCCGAAGGTTTTGTCGATCCAGAGAATGCTAACAAAGTTTGCAAACTCCAGCGATCCATTTATGGACTGGTGCAAGCATCTCGGAGTTGGAATAAGCGCTTTGATGAGGTGATCAAAGCGTTTGAGTTTATACAAGTTTACGGAGAAGCTTGTATTTACAAGAAAGTGAGTGGGATCTCTATAACGTTTCTAGTATTATATGTGGATGACATATTGCTGATTGGAAACAATATAGAAATGCTGGAAAGCGTGAAGGAATATTTGAACAAGAGTTTTTCAATGAAGGACCTAGGAGCAGCTGCTTTCATATTAGGCATTAAGATCTATAGAGATAGATCGAGACGCTTAATAGCACTTTCACAGAGCACATACCTTGATAAAGTTTTGAAGAAGTTCAAAATGGAACAGTCCAAGAAGGGGTTCTTGCTTGTGTTACAAGGTGTAAAGTTGAGTAAGACTCAATGCCCAGTAACTGCAGAAGATAGAGAAAAGATGAGTGTCATCCCCTATGCTTCAGCCATAGGCTCTATCATGTATGCAATGTTGTGCACAAGACCCGATGTCAGCCTTGCCATAAGTATGGCCGGAAGGTTTCAAAGTGATCCTGGAATGGAGCACTGGCAAGCGGTCAAAATATCCTTAAGTACCTAAAAAGGACTAAGGAAATGTTTCTCGTTTATGGAGGTGAAGAAGAGCTCGTCGTAAAGGGTTACGTCGATGCAAGCTTTGACACTGATCTGAACTACTCTAAGTCGCAAACCGGATCCGTATTTATTCTTAACGGGGGAGCGGTAAGCTGGTGCAGTTCCAAGCAAAGCGTGGCAGCTGATTCTACGTGCGAAGCGGAATACATCGCAGCCTCGGAGGCGGCGAAGGAAGGTGTCTGGATGAAGCAGTTCATGACAGATCTTGGAGTAGTGCCCAGTGTACTGAATCCAATGAACCTGTTCTGTGACAACACTGGTGCCATTGCTCTGGCCAAGGAACCAATGTTTCACAAGAGGACCAGACACATAAAGCGACGCTTCAACTCCATCCGCGATTTCATCATGGAGAAAGACATAAATATTTGCAAAGTGCACACGGATCTGAATGTTGCAGACCCATTGACTAAACCTCTTCCAAGGGCTAAACATGATCAACACCAGAACTGCATGAGTGTTCGATTCATTACAATGTAAATCACATAGTGATGTGAACTAGATTATTGACTCTAGTGCAAGTGGGAGACTGTTGGAAATATGCCCTAGAGGCAATAAATAAAGTGTTTATTATTGTATTTCCTTGTTCATGATAATCGTTTATTATCCATGCTATAATTGTATTAATTGGAAACATGAATACATGTGTGGGTACATAGACAAACACAATGTCCCTAGTATGCCTCTAGTGAACTAGCTCGTTGATCGAAAGATGGTTAAGGTTTCCTAGCCATGGACATGAGATGTCATTTGATAATGGGATCACATCATTAGGAGAATGATGTGATGGACAAGACCCAAACTACAAACGTAGCATATGATCGTGTCAGTTTATTGCTACTGTTTTCTGCATGTCAAGTATATGTTCCTATGACCATGAGATCATGCAACTCACAGAGATCGGAGGAGTACCTTGTGTGTATCAAACGTCACAACGTAACTGGGTGACTATAAAGGTGCTCTACAGGTGTCTCCGAGGGTGTCTGTTGAGTTGGCATGGATCAAGACTGGGATTTGTTACTCCGTGTGACGAAGAGGTATCTCAGGGCCCACTCGGTAATACAACATCACAATAAGCCTTGCAAGCAATGTGACTAAGTGTTAGTTACTAGATCTTGTATTACGGAACGAGTAAAGAGACTTGCCAGTAACGAGGTTGAACTAGGTACGGAGATACCAACGATCGAATCTCGGGCAAGTAACATACCGAAGAACAAAGGGAACATAATACGGGATTAACTGAATCCTTGACACAGAGGTTCGACCGATAAAGATCTTCGTAGAATATGTAGGAACCAATATGGACATCCAGGTCCCGCCATTGGTTATTGACCGTAGAGGTGTCTCAGTCATGTCTACATAGTTCTCGAACCCGCAGGGTCTGCACACTTAAGGTTTGGTGACGTTTCGGTAGTATAGAGTTATGTATGGTGGTGACCGAAGGTTGTTCGGAGTCCCGGATGAGATCCTGGACATCACAAGGAGCTCCGGAATGATCCATAGGTAAATATTCATATATAGGAAGTCCCGTTTTGGTCGCCGAAAAAGTTTCGGGCTCATCGGTAGTGTACCGGGAGTGCCGGTAGTGTATCGGGAGACCTCCGGGAGGGGTATTTCGACCCAAGAGGCTTCATGGGCTGTGGGAAAGTAATAACCAGCCCTTAGTGGGCTGGTGGAACAACCACAATAGGCCCATGTGGCTGGAAGAAAGAAACCCAAAGGAAAAAGGTGGAAAAAAGGCAAAAATGAGGAATCCTAGTCCTACTAGGAGTGGAGGAGGAGAGTCCTCCTCCACCTCCCACTTCGGCCGAAGCCTCCAAGGCTTGGAGGCAAGGCTGCCTCTCCTCCTCCCTCCCTCCTATATATACTAGTGGATTTCTAGGGTTTTGCACTAGTTTTTCCAGCCACGTGCAACCCTAATCTCTAGTGCATAATTTCTCCTCTAGATTGGATTTCTGGAGTGCTTAGGCGAAGCCCTGCCGGAATTGCTCCACCACCATCGCCGGTGTGCCGTCAGGCTGCCGGAGAACTCTTCTTCCTCTCCACTCCCTCTTGCTGGATCAAGACGGTGGAGATCGTCATCAAGCTGTACGTGTGCTGAACGCGGAGGTGCCGTCTGTTCGGTGCTAGATCGGAAGGATCGTGATCAAGTTCGTGGGACGAATCATGATCGGATCGCGGGACGGATCGTGATTCGATCGCGGGACGCACGGCGATTTGGATCGCGAAGACGTTCGACTACACCAACCGCGTTTCTTAACGCTTCCCGCTTAGCGATCTGCAAGGGTATGTAGATCCACTCTCCCTCTCGTAGATGCTCATCACCATGGATAGATCTGTGTGTGCATAGGAATTTTTTTGTTTTCCATGCAACGTTCCCCAACAGATTTAGACACCCAAAGTAGTATGAAACAATTACTTCGGTACAACAATGAATAATTTTAATTTGGTATAACAGCAAGACTGTACATGACATCCAAAGTAGCCTATAGCAAGATTGTACATTACTCTTCTAACAACAATGAATAATTTTAATTTGGTAATTGTTATGTGTTACACATGGTCATATCCTCGTGATAAACCTGCAGTGCAACTGAAATAATGTGGTGAAGTTTTTAGACCGAAAGACCAATACTCAGGCTTAATTAATTGACATTAATTTTATTCATGTTCAAGTGCATGGCCATCTTAACCTTGTTCGTCCATGCCCATGTAGGCTAAAGCTTATGTAGGTTCTTTACCTTGACAATTAACTCATGATTCCTTTGATATTCTCAAGCATCAAGTTCAGTGTACGTGTAATTAATGACGACATGTATGTGAAATATGTCAGCAACCTAAATATCATTCATTCATGACTAGCATTTTTATCTATGGTTTCGAAGAGGAATTGTACCAAAAATATTCTCTATTCAAATTAGGACAATTTAATCACTCAAATACCAAAACAAGTACCAGAACTCTAAGGTCCAAGAAATATTTTCTTGTATTGCAAAGGTGACAACAACGAAAAGAAATGAATACCAAAATACAATCCAAAAGACATGAACCGAGACATTTTTCTACATAACACATATCAGTCATCAAATTTAATTTATTTATTGCGTGTTGTAGACCTTGAGGAGCCAGAAGACCTCGCGGGCCAACATGGTGGACTTGTTGACGTTCAACGCAGTGTCGGGCTGGCCGTTCCCTAGGAACTTGGATCTGTACTCGATGCACTACAGATATTGTTCCTGGATTGGGCAGTTCAGCCTTGTTTAGTTATAGGATCACGAGTCCAAGAATTCAATCTTGGCACTTCAAGATCCAAGAACTCATTATCCAAGAACCAGACTAAGAACCCTAGAATTAGAGGATGAGGGGAATGAAGAAGAGAAGGAGGAGCAAGGGCTTACTGGTCCACCGCCAGGGAAGAAAAGCACGTCGGCGATGGGGACGTTGCGGTTGCCACAAAGCTCCCGACGCCACTACCCCGGGTCGTCGCCGAGCTCGCACAGCCGCTGCGGTTGGATGAGTTGTCGTCGGTTGGACAGGGGAGAGGGAGAAGGAGAGGAAGGGGAGGGAAGCGCCGCTGTCGTCTTCTCCCGTAGCACTACCGCCGTCCCTCCGTCTCTGGCGCCGGAGCCACCACGAAATCGAAAGAGGGGGAGAGTCTAGGGGTTGAGGCAAGAGAGATAGGAATCGAGCGGGGGTTGCTTCCATGAGGTGGGAGGAGTGGGTTATTTCCCGGCGATTTCCACGGGGTTTGTGAGGGGTTTGAGCGGGGTTTCCTCCTGGTAGGGGCTAACCGAAGGCACGTAGATGACAGACCGGGATTGGACCCCGGTCAGGTGAAATCCACGCGGATCGGGGGGATTGGTGGCCAATCCCAGCAGGGCTGGGTGGAACCGAACAAAGCCTTAGTGGTCTTTCTTTCGCAGTAGTGATATGCTTCTTATCTGCTCTAGGCGTCGCTGTTGTGACTTGCTTAGCATTAGTCTGATGTACGTTAGGCAGTGGTAGCCTTCCTTCTTTTGATGATGTTATATTATTTAGTTTTTGGCATACAGCAATGTACCAGGTTACTTCTGTTTCACTTATTCAGCACGCTTTGCACTTAGGCGAGCCTGTTACTTTGAATCTGATGCAATAATATTACATGGTATAAACAAGAAAGTGAAAGGAGTGCCTCCCACTTGGCACCGCCCAACGCCTCAACGGCTAGTTTCCAACATGAAGTACATCAATCATATGGTCTTCTCATTAAAAGATCTCAAGTAAAATATTTATAGGTTACATACTATACTGACAGAGCACTCAAATATTGAGCGAGCGGACAAGGCTATATATCCTACATGGTGCTTGATTTTTATTTATTTTTACCGGGTAGGAGCTTGATCTCTCTAGGTGAATCCATTAATATGCGTACTTAGTCATTTTCTTTTGCGGGATGCACACATGGTCCTTTTGAACTGCTTCACAGCCAGGATCCCTTACTTGCGACATTATGAACCTGTCCATCAAGACGTGCATGTCATTAATAAATTCTGTCAAAAGCCAAGGAATTGCACCACTAACTTTGATTTCTGAAAGCACTAGTTTTCTACTTTACTTTCTTGATAAAAAATGAAATACACCAACGTAATAAACTTTAGCAACAAAAGTGATTTGGGGCATGCAGGTAATGTAATTTACTTTCATGTGCTACTGCTACATAGTATGTAGTAGTCACATGCAAAGGGTCTTCAAGAAGTGATTTAACGAGGTATAGATTCAATGGAAGTTGTTATTTAGTGAGTTGAAGAAAAGCAAAATTGAAACAGATAAGAGCATGGTTAATAGTATATCCAGTTGCTGGCTATAAGCCATTGCCATGTCATTTGGAGCTCATCTTATAGTCAATATGTACAATAAAGTGTACTAATTTTTTGTTATGTGATCCATCTTTTACTCTCACAAAGTGACTAGAAGCACGTGCTAGAGCTGGCTCTTCACGAAGAACCCGCTTACCTTCTCTCTCCTCCAACTAAGCAAAAATATACTAATTTATTTTTTATAGTCTGCTAAGTCAGCTTTATTGTACTTACTCTGAAAGCAATATAAGGACAGACGAGGAGGACTTAATTACCTGGTGAATAGAAGCTCGTGAAAGGATAATACCGATCTGCATAACCAAGTCTCTTGTATTCCAAAGACTTGAGATGAAGCATGTAGACATGAGAGTCCACCAATATAAAAATCGTATCCGTGTCCTCTGAATATCCCACTATATCTCGCCAGCCATACCTTTCACCCGAAATAGTATCGGGGACACCAAGAATATCCTGCAATCTAAGCGTGCTCCGCAACACCACGAGCGTTGACATTTCTCTGCCACAACCTGAGGAGCGAGTATTCCAATATGGCGAAGCCAATAGCGCCATTGTCAGCTCGCAGTATCTGACTGGGCGCCCGCCGGTGCTCGGCCTCGTACTTATCTGTCATCGGAGGCCCCTAGATCGCAGATATGCTCTGACTATCCAAATTGCACTGAAGAATGACATGTTGATCTCGATCGGACAACCAATGAAGGGTATTGGCGATAAGTGTGGCGGGAGCGGAGGTGATATTACCATACGCCGGTCCATACAGAAAGCGACGATCGGCTATTTGTATTTGGACGTCGCCCCATAGAACGGTCCTTGAGGAGAAAATCCTCGCGTGATCTTGTCTCGAATACACGCAAAGCACGACTACTTTATAGTCGCTTGAGCTGCAGTGGCCGTGGACGTGGCCCTGGTCACTGTCTCTCCGAGGTTAGCGTCCCAAATGCCAAAGACGAGAAAGCTGACTCAGCGACACCAACCAATCAAAGAGAAGGGCGCGTCACTAGCCGGCCACGTCGACTGATTCAACCTAATCGCAAGCAAGTACGTGGAACCCTCATGGCTAAACACTACTTAAGGAGAGAAGCACAGGAGAGAAGCATCCTGGCTGGGATCACGGTAACGACACGGCTGGCTTCTTTTACTTTCTTCTTTCTTTCTTTTCAAGTTGTAACACAAACAGATAATGACTTTTGATCTGTATCTGTGATGAAGTGAATGAGAAACTAGATCAGACCCTAACATCGTGGTATCAGAGACCATCCTCCACCCTCTTGCTGTCGCCTGACCGCCACCGCCGCCGCCGCCGTCACCCTGGTGACACGCCGCCAACATCAGGCTCGGGCAACACTCGTCGCACACATGGATCCTGAGCTGCATGCCTATCTTGATCGGCTGGACTCCAACGCCAACGAACGTGCTGCCGATATCTTTGTCTTCAGTAAAACCTTCTCCGATCATATTCAACACCTCACTCAAGTTTTACACCTTCTACGTGCAGACCACTGGAAAGTTAAGCAATCCAAGTGCTCATTTGGACAGAGACAGATTGCCTATTTGGGACATGTGATCAGTGCCGAGGGAGTAGCCACAGACCCGGGTAAAATTCGCACAATTCAGCAGTGGCCTACACCGACATCAGCCAAAGAGGTTCGTAGTTTCCTTGGTTTGGTTGGATACTACAGAAAATTTGTCAAATACTTTGGTATCATTGCACGCCCTCTTTTCAATTTGCTCAAAAAGAACCGGCCATTCCTTTGGACATCAGAGACAAACACCGCCTTTCATCTGCTACAGAACAGTTTGACAACAGCCCCTGTTCTTCAGTTACCAGACTTTACAAAACCCTTCATGATCGATACAGATGCCTGTGATTACGGGGTAGGAGTAGTGTTACATCAGGGTGATCACCCAATTGCTTACATGAGCAAACCCTTGGGCCCCAAGAATCACGGTCTCTCGACTTACGAGAAAGAATGCCTCGCTATCCTCATGGCGGTTGACCAGTGGCGTTCCTATCTTCAGACCGGGGAATTCATCGTCAGAACAGATCAGCGAAGCTTGGTCCATTTAGATGACCAAAGATTGTCGATTCCCTGGCAGCAAAAGGCATTCACCAAACTGCTGGGATTGCAATACAAAATTTGCTGTCGGCTGGGAACAACAAATAATGCTGCTGATGCCTTATCTCGTCGTCGACATCCTGACGGACACCTAACTACTATATCTGAATGCAAACCTGCTTGGTTGGATGAAGTCATAGCAAGTTACACCAACAATACCCACGTGCAGAACATCCTAGCAAAACTAGCTGTCAGACCCGATCCAAAAAGCAGATTCTCTGTGGTTCAAGGTCTCGTATATTTTCGAGGCAGATTGTGGCTGGGTGGTGCACCAGAACTTCAACAAAAGATCTTACAAGCCTTCCATGACAACTCTATAGGAGGGCACTCGGGGTTCCCAGTCACTTACAGAAGATTGCGCCATCTTTTTGCCTGGCCTAAGATGAAAGAGCAGATTCGCCAATATGTGCAAACCTGTACTATCTGCCAACAGGCTAAACCAGAACGGGTTAAGTATCCAGGGTTACTTGAACCATTGCCATTACCTGCAGGAGCTTGGCAAGTGGTGACTATGGATTTCATTGATGGTCTACCACAGTCACACAAATACAATTGCATACTGGTGGTTGTGGACAAGTATACTCGATATGCTTATTTCCTTCCTCTCAATCATCCATTCACCGCAGCCAAGGTAGCTCACTCATACCTTGACAACGTATACAAACTCCATGGTCTTCCGGCAGCTATAATTTCAGACCGTGACCCAGTGTTCACTAGTAATTTTTGGAAAGAGTTATTCAGGATCATCGGGTCTGAATTGAACATGAGTACCCCGTATCATCCTCAGACTGACAGACAAACGGAACGCGTCAATCAATGTTTGGAAGTATACTTGCGATGTTTCATCCATGCTTGTCCAAACAAATGGAGTCATTATCTCTCCCTCGCTGAATTTTGGTACAACTAGAGTTTCCACTCTGCTCTAAACACCTCCCCTTTTGCTGCTCTGTAAGGTCATGAACCACGTCATTGGGGGATTGAAGCTGCATCGACTTGCAAAGTTCCTGCTCTCAAGGATTGGCTCGAGGAACGCAAACTGATGCAACATATTGTAAAACAACACCTCAGTCGAGCCCGCAACATCATGAAAACACAAGCCGACAAGAAGCGCAGCTACAAAACTTTCACACCGGGCGATTTAGTTTTCATCAAGCTGCAACCATATGTACAAACATCAGTGGAACGTAGGGCAAATCACAAGCTGGCATTCAAATATTTTGGACCTTTTCTAGTGTTGCAAATGATCAGCCCTGTTGCTTACAAAGTGGATTTGCCTGAAGGATCAAAGGTACACCCCGTTTTTCATGTTTCACAATTCCGTCTTGCTCTGTCCCCAGGCACTACAGTATCTTCAGAGCTGCCTCAATCCTGTGACAACGTTCTTACACCCGTGGAAATCATCACGCGTCGATGGCGCCAAACACCTACGGGACGCCGTGAGCAAGTACTCGTCCGCTGGTCCGACCCTGCTGTCCTCGACACTACTTGGGAAGACACCATTGCTTTGAAAGAGCATTTCCCCAATATGGTGGCTTGGGGACAAGCCGCAGCTCAAGAAAGGGGGGATGTTAGCGTCCCAAATGCCAAAGACGAGAAAGCCGACTTAGTGACACCAACCAATCAAGGAGAAGGGCGCGTCACCAGCCGGCCACGTCGACTGATTCAACCTAATCGTAAGTACGTTGGACCCTCATGGCTAAACACTACTTAAGGAGAGAAGCACAGGGAGAGAAGCATCCTGGCTGGGATCACGGCAACGACATGGATGGCTTCCTTTACTTTCTTCTTTCTTTCTTTCCAAGTTGTAACACAAACAGAGAATGACTTTTGATCTGTATCTGTGATGAAGTGAATGAGAAACTAGATCGGACCCTAACACCCGAATACACACAAAGCACGACTACTTTATAGTTGCTTGAGCTGCAGTGGCCGTGGACGTGGCCCTGGTCGCTATCACCCCGAGGTTAGCATCCCAAATGCCAAAGACGAGAAAGCTGACTCAGCGACACCAACCAATCAAGGAGAAGGGTGCGTCACTAGCCGGCCACGTCGACTGATTCAACCTAATCGCAAGCAAGTACGTGGGATCCACATGGCTAAACACTACTTAAGGAGAGAAGCATCCTGGCTGGGATCACGGTAACGACACGGCTGGCTTCTTTTACTTTCTTCTTTCTTTCTTTTCAAGTTGTAACACAAAAACAGAGAATGACTTTTGATCTGTATCTGTGATGAAGTGAATGAGAAACTAGATCGGACCCTAACATCGTGGTATCAGAGACCATCCTCCACCCTCTTGTTGTCGCCTCACCGCCACCGCCGTCGCCCTGGTGACACGCCGCCAACATCAGGCTCGGGCAACACTCGTCACACACATGGATCCTGAGCTGCGTGCCTATCTCGATTGGCTGGACTCCAACGCCAACGAACGTGCTGCCGATATCTTGGTCTTCAGTAAAACCTTCTCCGATCACATTCAACACCTCACTCAAGTTTTACAGCTTCTACGTGCAGACCACTGGAAAGTTAAGCAATCCGAGTGCTCATTTGGACAGAGACATATTGCCTATTTGGGACATGTGATCAGTGCCGAGGGAGTAGCCACAGACCCGGGTAAAATTCGCACAATTCAGCAGTGGCCTACACCGACATCAGCCAAAGAGGTCCGTAGTTTCCTTGGTTTGGTTGGATACTACAGAAAATTTGTCAAATACTTTGGTATCATTGCACGCCCTCTTTTCAATTTGCTCAAAAAGAACCATCCATTCCTTGGACATCAGAGACAAACACCGCCTTTCATCTGCTACAGAACAGTTTGACAACAGCCCCTGTTCTTCAGTTACCAGACTTTATAAAACCCTTCATGATCGATACAGATGCCTGTGATTACGGGGTAGGAGCAGTGTTACATCAGGGTGGTCACCCAATTGCTTACATGAGCAAACCCCTGGGCCCCAAGAATCGTGGTCTCTCGACTTACGAGAAAGAATGCCTCGCTATCCTCATGGCGGTTGACCAGTGGCGTTCCTATCTTCAGACCGGGGAATTCATCGTCAGAACAGATCAGCGAAGCTTGGTCCATTTAGATGACCAAAGATTGTCGATTCCCTGGCAGCAAAAGGCATTCACCAAACTGCTGGGATTGCAATACAAAATTTGCTATCGGCCGGGAACAACAAATAATGCTGCTAATGCCTTATCTCGTCGTCGACATCCTGACGGACACCTAACTACTATATCTGAATGCAAACCTGTTTGGTTGGATGAAGTCATAGCAAGTTACACCAACAATACCCACGTGCAGAACATCCTAGCAAAACTAGCTGTCAGACCCGATCCCAAAAACAGATTCTCCGTGGTTCAAGGTCTCCTATATTTTTGAGGCAGATTGTGGCTGGGTGGTGCACCAGAACTTCAACAAAAGATCTTACAAGCCTTCCATGACAACTCTATAGGAGGGCACTCGGGGTTCCCAGTCACTTACAAAAGATTGCGCCATCTTTTTGCCTGGCCTAAGATGAAAGAGCAGATTCGCCAATATGTGCAAACCTGTACTATCTGCCAACAGGCTAAACCAGAACGGGTTAAGTATCCAGGGTTACTTGAACCATTGCCATTACCTGCAGGAGCTTGGCAAGTGGTGACTATGGATTTCATTGATGGTCTACCACAGTCACACAAATACAATTGCATACTGGTGGTTGTGGACAAGTATACTCGATATGCTTATTTCCTTCCTCTTAGTCATCCATTCACCACAGCCAAGGTAGCTCACTCATACCTTGACAACGTATACAAACTCCATGGTCTTCCGGCAGCTATAATTTCAGACCGTGACCCAGTGTTCACTAGTAATTTTTGGAAAGAGTTATTCAGGATCATCGGGTCTGAATTGAACATGAGTACCCCGTATCATCCTCAGACTGACAGACAAACGGAACGCGTCAATCAATGTTTGGAAGTATACTTGCGATGTTTCATCCATGCTTGTCCAAACAAATGGAGTCAGTATCTCTCCCTCACTGAATTTTGGTACAACTAGAGTTTCCACTCTGCTCTAAACACCTCCCCTTTTGCTGCTCTGTATGGTCATGAACCACGTCATTGGGGGATTGAAGCTGCATCGACTTGCAAAGTTCCTGCTCTCAAGGATTGGCTCGAGGAACGCAAACTGATGCAACAGATTCTAAAACAACACCTCAGTCGAGCCCGCAACATCATGAAAACACAAGCCGACAAGAAGCGCAGCTACAGAACTTTCACACCGGGCGATTCAGTTTTCATCAAGCTGCAACCATATGTACAAACATCAGTGGAACGTAGGGCAAATCACAAGCTGGCATTCAAATATTTTGGACCTTTTCGAGTGTTGCAAATGATCAGCCCTGTTGCTTACAAAGTGGATTTGCCTGAAGGATCAAAGGTACACCCCGTTTTTCATGTTTCACAACTCCGTCTTGCTCTGTCCCCAGGCACTACAACATCTTCAGAGCTGCCTCAACCCTGTGACAATGTTCTTACACCCGTGGAAATCATCACGCGTCGATGGCGCCAAACACCTACGGGACGCCGTGAGCAAGTACTCGTCCGCTGGTCCGACCCTGCTGTCCTCGACACTACTTGGAAAGACGCCATTGCTTTGAAAGAGCGTTTCCCCAACATGGCGGCTTGGGGCAAGCCGTAGCTCTAGAAAGGGGGGATGTTAGCGTCCCAAATGCCAAAGACGAGAAAGCTGACTCAGCGACACCAACCAATCAAGGAGAAGGGCGCGTCACCAGCCGGCCACGTCGACTGATTCAACCTAATCGCAAGTACGTGGGACCCTCATGGCTAAACACTACTTAAGGAGAGAAGCACAGGGAGAGAAGCATCCTGGCTGGGATCACAGCAACGACACGGCTGGCTTCTTTTACTTTCTTCTTTCTTTCTTTCCAAGTTGTAAACAAACAGAGAATGACTTTTGATCTGTATCTGTGATAAAGTGAATGAGAAACTAGATCGGACCCTAACACCCGAATACACGCAAAGCACGACTATTTTATAGTCGCTTGAGCTGCAGTGGCCGTGGACGTGGCCCTGGTCGCTGTCGCCGGCAGCATAGAGCACCGCCCCGTTGATGATCTCTATGCTGTTCGCCGTCGCAACTTCCGGCAGGCGGTGCAGCAGGTTCGGCATGGGGTCCCACACGACGAGCTCGGGCCGCCAATAGTAGGCCCTGTCTCTGACGAGGACGAGACCGTTGCGGCAGTCGAGCACCCATCCGTGGCGGACGCCCAGTTCAAAGCGCTCCTCATGGATGCGGTCGGGAGGGTCCATCACTGAGATGAAGACAGAGTCCCGTTGTGGAAGACTCCCCATAGCCATAGGGTCCCATGCAGGGGTGGTTTGGATGACCGCCCGGCTGTGGAAGACTCCCAGCAGGGGCGGCGTCCTGTGGTGCTCGCGGAAGCGCCGCATAAACCCGGGGTCGGTGATGAGGCGTTGCCACGGCCGGCTGACGGCCGCGGCGCGTACCAGGGACGAGGGCTGCGGCCCGTCACGGCGGAGTATCTCCTCCAGGATATGGTCATGTTCGAGCGGCGGGGCCTGTGCCGGGGCCGAGCTGCTGCTGCTGGATCCGGTGTTCATTCTCTTCATTCTCTTCTCGCTAGCTCGCTCACGGCTCGTACGTACTTGTGGTGTGGGTGTGGAGCGGACTTTTTTTTTTTGGCGAAGGGGTGTGGAGCCGACTTGGGGGTTGTGGGATGTGAATTTCTTTCTCTTGGGGAGCGAATATATATGTAGGCGCGTCAAGGGTTCCTGCTGCTGCTGCTGCTGCTGGATTCCTCCGTGTTCCTGCTGTGCATGCGCACCTAGAAAGAGGTCTCATCTGAATCTGATCCGGTCGACGGACATACGGCAGAGCGAAATTCGATCGACGGACAGCTGTGGTGCGCACCAGTTGCGTAGAGAATCGAGCACCTGGCGGATGTGATTCGGTATTCCGTATTCCGCGGTTAGATTTACGTCTGAAACCGAGCCTCCTCAAAGCTCAGCAATTCTCGCTCGTCCGATTCCTCGCGACACACACCGTCGGATCTCGATCCAAATCGCCGTGAGTCATTGGATATTTACCCGGTCGTCGGACGACGGCATACGGCAGAGCGAAATTCGATCGACGAGGACAGCGGCGGTGAGCACTAGTTGCGCAGAGAACTTAGCAGCTAGCGGCTGTGATTCGTATCCCACAGTTTGATTTACGTCTCAAACTGAGCCTCCTCAAAGCTTAGCAATTCTAGGCTGTCCGATCGGAATCTCCTCGCGACACACACCATCAGATCTCGATCCAATTTGCTGTGAGTCAGTTAGATATTTACCCGATGAACGTCTGTGGGGATTTTTTTTGGGAGCAGCGGAGGCCGAATTGTATTTTGAAAACTAAAGAAGGAACGGTGGAGGGAATGTGACTCGTGGCTGCGGGTGGTGTTTGCGAAGGAGGAGCGGCGTTGCATCTGACACGTTGACAACGACAGGTCTCGGCGGCATGGAACTACAGGGTCTCGTCGCTGGACGTGGGTTGATGGACGAGCGCAGGATGATGGTGTTGTCTGGCGTCGTGGTGACGTCAACGACAGCTAGCCTAGGCAAGGTTGATGCGTCAGTACAACTCTGAAGATGGATTGAAGGCAGGTGACGGCGGCGGTTGCGAGGTCTGTTTGATATTAGACCCAGACTATCAACATCTCTTCATCAACCGAATAAAAGTAGCGTCAGAAGTTGCCTAGACGATGGCTTCAGACTTACTGTTGTATTGCTTTTATATGTTTTTTGTGAATAATTAATAAAGTGACTGCATGCATCGTCTAGATGCAGAGGCCAGGTTTTTTTTCTCTTTTTTAAAAAAAATAAGAAAATGTTGAAGGATAACATGCGGTTATGTTAGGCCCTTCCCAATGCTCCATCTTATACAGGTGCTAAGGCTGCTACGTAGGCAAAAAATCTGATGTTGCAATGTAATCATGAGGAGAGAGATGAGTGTGATGACCCAGGAAGAAACATTGCTAAGCGCACGAACCTAGGCAAAACATTTAAATGAATAAAAATCCACTAATGCATGAAGAACTTTTGTTGCTAAATCATTAAATGAAGGATGCTTAGCACCAACAAGTTAAACACCTATGCATTGAGGAATTGAGTTGCTAAGTTATTTAATGCTCTTAGCACCTCATGTAAGCATCTTTGCATTGGAAGCAACCTTAGTGTTGTGTTCCTGGGAGGGGAGTAGCCAAGGTACGTGCACGAACGTGGATCCAACGCAAGGGGATGTACTGCGCACGCGGGTGTTGGTGGTGGGGTGGGGGGAGGGGGGGTCAACGTAAGAGCATCTACAGCCGAATCCCTCATATCCGTCTCATACGTCTGGGCAGGCCGTCCGGTCACTGTCCGGTCATGAAAAATCGACCCAAATGCACTCCTTAAACGGGCCTCAAACGCCCGGGCTGATCGACACCCGTCATATCCAGCCAAAATATGGGGCGGATATGGAGGAGCCCGGGCACGCCCGCCTGACATGCCCGGCCACCGTTGACCCCACAGTTGTCCCACAAAAAGGTGCATCCGGCTCATCGCTCTGAAACTCTAGGTCACTCACTCTCCTCTCTCGCTCCATCTCTCCTCTCCCCGCATCGATTTCAACTGAATCCGGTGGAAGGTCGAGCTCCAGCAGCTGCTCCAAATCGCCTTGGAGTGGTCCAAGGTGGAGATCGGGGGCAGCTCTAGATCTTCAGCCTCGTTGCTTCCCCTCCATTGCACATCGGACGTCGACGCTGGCTCCTCCCGGCCCGTGCGTAGCTCCGACAGGCGGCCTGCACAATCCGCGTCTCCTCTGCGCCGTCCCCTGGCCCCGCCGACTGCTCCCCCAAGTGGGCAGCGGTGGATGCTTGTGCCCGCCGCGCTAGCCCGGACGCGCATGCCGGAATCAGAGGCGTGCACCGCCCGCCGTGAGCGTCAACGGCAAAGGGAGAGGTTGGAGGCGGATCAATCCGTGCGCCGTCGCCGCGGGATGGAGGCGGAGCCCGACGAGGACGCGCGGCTCCTCGAATGGGTGTACCGTCGGTCGCTTACCGCGGAGACGGACGCACGGCGGCTCCGGCGGAAGAACGCGAAGGCGCTTCCGATTGCCATTGAGCAGTCCGAGCGCGAGGCGACGGAGGTAGCGGTAGACGCGGCTCGCCTCACCAAGCTCAAGTGGCAGCAGGACAGGGAGGTCCATCGGCTACAAAGGCTCGTCATCCTTTCCGACGACGACGATGACGACCATGGCTCCTTGTCGGACGACTCTGACGATTCCTCACCAGCCACCGACTCCTACAACCGCGCCATCGACCGGAAGGGCAAAGGGCCGGCGAGGAAGTGGTGACTGTCCCCGTCTCCGTTTGTATTTTAATTATGTTTAGCTAGTTTGTAGTTAGGATTTGCCGATGAACTCCGATGAACTATGCTCCTTTTGTTTGGCATTTGCAATCCGATCCGACGAACCTGTGTGTTGATCTAATTTTACGTAGTGTTTCATGGGTTGTATGGTTTTGAGGGATCGGATATGAGGGACGCGGATGTAAAGGCCAACAAATGAGACGCGCCTGGTCAGTGTCCGCAGACGCGTCCGGTCGTGTCCGCGGGCGTTTAAAGTGCCGGATTTGCAAGGTCCGGCTGTAGATGCAATAAAAGCTACAGGTCTCGCAACCCATGATGGATCAAATGGATGAAAGAATTTGCAGTGACGTGGCTGATTGTGAGGGCAGCAAAATCAGATAGCGAGGGGTTTCTGTTTAGATATAGTAGATTTGAGATGAGGCCTGGATAAGTGTCAAGTATCTCAACTAGAGATACGAGAATACGCCTGTGTATGTTAGAGAGAATGGTTAGTAGCAAGGACTTCGCTCAAATCAGAAGTTCCGAATGCTTTTATTACGAGGCTCGGTGAAGATTGTGTAACTGTTATACTTTCTTCATCCGGGAATATGTTAAAAAAATAGATGTATCTACATGTATTTTAGTTTTAAATACGTTTATTTTTATTCATATTTACGACACGTAATTTCGAATAGAGAGAATATCATTTTTTTCCATCAGGTTACTCACAAAACAACGATGCAGGGAAGACTTGATTGTTTTTTTTTGAATGCATATGCCCATAGGCATACGCTTATCTGTATTCACCTGAATAAAAAACATTACACAAGCGTTTACAAAGTAGTAGAAGGATATAGTTGAAGGAACTGTTCAACCAAACTACGAAAAAGGCTATAAATAAAGCATGAAAAAAGTAAAGGAAATCCCCGGCCTTCTTCTTCGCCACAAAAATCGCTGCACATCAAACTCCTTGACCACCAGCGAACTCGCTGTAGGATAAGGAATAATACAACAGTGACTTCACACCACAGAGTTGCAGAAGCCCCTCGCATCAAAGCTTTGACAAGCCGCAGTATCCACCCACTCCGTGGAGCGGGATCTAGGGCCCTCAAGAACATCGGCTGGAGGCAATTCTCGTGCTGAGAACGCTCCCCGAGCTTCTCAAGCTCCAGATCTGGGCAAGCAAGCACTCTGTCTTGATCGAGGCGGCCAGATCCATCCTCCGTGCAACCACCTCGCCAACAACCTCTTCTGTTGTCCTTAGAGAGGGGAACGCCGTCGCCGCCACCGCATATCGTGGAAACGGTGATTGTCCACACCTCACCTCCAAAATCAGGGCGTCGGCCGGCTCGAGCTCCGGATCCCGACCACCCTGCCCTCACTAGTCCGCTAGCGGCGCCGAAGATGACTCCACTCGCACAAGGGGGTGGGGGGACGGGAGGGACTTATTCCCATACGGCGGCGCCGCCCTCGCCTCACCTCCGCCGTCAAGAACACTAAAACTAGATAAAACTAGTACTAAATGCATTAGCCGGACAAAGATCCGAGTTCCCCGCCACCTCCCGGCACCCAAATGGCGCACGGAGGCGACGGGGAACCACGGCCTCGCCGGCGGCAGGCACCTACTCCTACTTCGCTCCCTTATCGCCTTTTTCCTGTAGCAGAGAGAGAAGGTCTACCTGCAGGGCAGCAGGGGCATCTGACATCTACTCCGTCCATTCCACAATGTAGTACGCTTGCGCTTCCCGAGATCGAAGTTTGACTATTAATTTGACTAACGAGACCGATTGCGGCGGGCGCAAAAATTATACCACTGAATTCGTGTTTTCGATATGAATTCAACGATATAAATTTTTCTCCCGCCACAATCGGTTTCATTGGTTAAATTTATGGTCAAACTTTAAGCTCGAAAACCGAAGATGCACTACATTATGGAACGGAGGGAGTATCTCTGTACGAGTCGTACGTGAGGGGGACTATATATGAATCTATTAATTTTGCATCTGACGCACAAACACACCGATAACATCTCTACTTTATAATTTATAATTTGTTTAATAATAAAGCAGTGATCGCTTTTGGTCATCCGTCATCACGACATTTTTACAAAAAAAACCTTGTATATTATTCAAATCAACCCGCGGTCCTCATTTAAGGGAAAAAACGTTTCATCTTTACATAAAACCCTTTGTCCTCCACCAGTAGCTTATCCGTTCGCGTTCTACACCACCAACCGTACGCGTCGCCGGCGGACGAGGCGAGGCGTCGTGGCGGGCGTTGGCTACGGCGGGCGTGAGTGAGGCAAGGGACATCGACGCCGGTATCAGGGGAGGACTGTTGGGGAACGTTGCATGGGAAACAAATTTTTCCCTATGCATACGCAAGATCTATCCATGGTGATGAGCATCTACGAGAGGGAGAGTGGATCTACATATCCTTGTAGATCGCTAAGAGGGAAGCATTAAGAAACGCGGTTGATGTAGTCGAACGTCTTCGCGATCCAAATCGTGATCCGTCCCGATCTAGCGCCGAACGAACAACACCTCAACGTTCAGCACACGTACAACTTGATGATGATCTCCTCCTTCTTGATCTAGCAAGAGGGAGCAGAGAGGTAGACGAGTTCTCCGGTAGCACGACGGTGTTGCGGCGATGATGGTGGAGCTATTCGAGCAGGGCTTCGCCTAAGCACCGTTGAAACCGATCTAGAGGAGAAACTACGAACTAGAGGAGAGGTAGCACGTGGCTGTTTTTCTGTCTCAAAAAACTCTCAAACCTCTAGTATGTACAGGAGGAGGGGAGGGAGGAGGCCTGTCTCCTAAGGGAGCCAGCCCTTATTCGGCCGAAGGGATGGGAGGAGTCCTTCTCCTCCAATACTAGTAGGACTAGGGCTCATCCTTTCCCACTTGGGCCTCCTTCCACACTTGGGATTTTCCACCCCAGCCGCATGGTGTCACGCCCAAGATGCGCGCCTATCCGTTTAAGGCACGAGGGCCTCGCAAGGGGTAGAGGCGCATCTTGCCGTTAGCAAGAATAGTATCATCACAACATACAATACTGAATGAGAAGAGTATACAAGTTAGCTTACACTCGCCACATGCTAACTTACAATGTTACTCAAATCATAGCATCAAGTTGAACACAGGGTCTGACTACGGACGAAACCAAACGATAAAAGAAGTTGCGAATGATACTATCAAGCTATCCCAAAGATCACGACTAGGTCCTCTACTCATCCGGATATGTCACGTACATCCTGCCTTTCTCCTCATCGTACTCCCACTGGAGCTGGGTAAGATCATCTTGCATGAACTCATCTGAACCTGCACCTGGATTATTGTAGTAAACTGTGAGCTACAGAGGACTCAGTTATCATGTGCCCGGGTACCAAGACTATTTAAGCTTTAGGAAGGAAGGGGGTGGTGTTTAGTTTACAGCAGCTCTAAGCATTATATGATGGCTAACTTACTCAACAAGAATGTAAATGTGAGTGGTCTACGTTAAGCGATCGAATCTAGAGTAATCTCTGTGAGATCCTGAACACTTACTTACGTCAATCATAACCCCACCGTGTTCTCTCTCGGATCATATTCACGAGCAGAGACGATCACGGTTACTCACACAGTTGGTGTGTATTAATTAGAGTTTACTTCAAGTTTTCTATAACCGGGTGTTAAACAAATATCCAAGTTGCCACATAACCGCGGGCACGGCTTTCCGAAAGATTTAACCCTGCAGGGGTGCTTCAACTAGTCCATCACAAATAACCACACTCCGTTGGAATATCCTCGAACGCGGATCTGGCGATCATCATAGGCAATTCCAAAAGATGCCAACACCTCGAGTAAACCCGAAGAAAGTCAGACTCCACACGCGAGACATTTGATAAAGGTAAAACAAATCCAGCAAGACCTCCCGTTGTGTCGACGAACCCAATAAGAGTCGCATATCTTAGTCTCAGGACACGACGGATAAGTGAAGCGTACGGTGGCCTGATAGAAACCTCCCGAGTTGCCCCGGGTTGGCCCCGCACGGTGCTCTAGTTTGGACCAAAACTCATGAGGAGCACTGGCCCGGGGGTTGATTAAATTATCCACGGGTTTGCAAGACCCTATGCAATTTTATTAAGTTGTTAAGCAAATGTAGTACCAGTGTTGGGTCTTGCCAGACAAGTTTTAATCTCAACCGGATGAACAAGGGGGTCCCCATAACAACCCCAAGCGTGTTAGGAGTGCAAAATATGGAAAACATAACACCGGTAATAAGGATCTAATGGCGGTAATAGCGGAACAAATCACTTAGCAAAAGGCCAAGCCTTCCACCAATACCAAGATATATATATGTGCATTAAATTAAATAACATAATTTATTGTGATATCCAATCCATGTTATCACAAGGAACAACCGGCACCTGCAACTAAGAATGCTATAAGAAGGGCTGAGCAGCGGTAACTTAGCCAATCAACGGTTTGCTGGGATGTGAAGGTTAGAGGCTGACATGGCAACATGGGGGATGATATCATGTGGTAGGTAGCGCAATTGTAACGATAATAACGAGAAACTAGCAAACAAAGATAGTATTGGGATCCGGGTACGATCATCTTGCCTGTTGGTTCTTCAGCGGAAGAAGTAGCGGGATCCTCATAGTGGTACTCTCCTGGGTCCTCGTACTCAGCATCAACACTCGTGTCTACCCAAGAGAAACAGCAACAATAAAAATCCAACCAAGGTGCAATGCACAATCAAAATGATGCATGGCCATTTATGAAGAGTTCTATCATGGCAATCCAAAACTAGTCATGTTTCACGAGCAAAGTTGTTATTAATGAATCTGGACAGAACCTCATGTTAAGTTATTTAGACATGCATGAACATGGCAGATATGTATTCAGCATGCAAAATCGATAGAAATGCATATAAGGATCGCAAGAAACGGAGTTATGGTTCTCCCGATACGCTCACGACAAGGTACAGAGGCAAGGCACAAGACCATCAAATACCTGGAAAAATTCTTGGCATTCTAAGGTAGCCAATGGATAGGTGATGGAAAATCAATCATAATAGACTCAAGAATCAATACATTCCATGGAGTATAGCTCCCACAAGTCACAAAACAAAATCACACCAAATCTGTCACAAACAGCAACATACAACTTGAGAAGCTCACAACTTGAGCTACAGGAATCCTACAGCCACAAACAAGATATGGACAGAATCTACTCAACACCCACATCAATTCACCCAATTACACCACCAGCAAAGGAGCCACACATCAATAAGCAAGAAGCAATCAAGTTGGCATGATGAAACAGTTTTATGGGACAGTGAAAATTCCAGTTTTCTGGAATCTAGGTTAATAAAGTAGCAAGTTGACAGCAATGGTTAAATATTCTAAAGAGCTCCTATTGGCATGAAAATTAACAGGATGATAGATGACAATATCTACTACAAATACCTAACACTGAGTATGCTCAAATTCACAACACATCACCAGCTACACCCCACTCTACAAGGCAAAACAATAATAACAGAAACTCCAGACAAGTCATTTTAAGCAGGTTGGCAGAAACAGAAAGTAGGCAACTTAACAGCATGGTTCCCACTCATCTAGTGACTTAACATGAATACAAAAATACTGGTACATCCCCAACAACTTTTACTAACAAACTCATGTTGGCAAGAACTTAAAAGCATGCATAGATTAATTCATATTAAAAGGACAAAAGGGCGTCACATCATAAAATGCAGTTTTATCAAGTTGCCCCAAAGTCAAATCTGACTTCACAGATGCATACATGGGTTGATTCTACCCCAAAATCAATACTCATACCCATATGCTTGCTTGGAACAAAAGGGAGCAAAGCTAGGTTGAAATTTGGCCTCCCTAGGGCATGGGTGACTTATGTCACTTATGAAACTTAATGAAAATGCCCCAAACTCACATGTGCTCCATAGATACATGTTGGAAGTGGTTATATAGCATATTAGGGACATGATAACATGGCATATCATCAATAAGCAGGGATGAAACTATCTAGAAGGAAAACTATGCTCATATGCACATAAAGAGAACCTACACATGGAACAACTCATGCCCAAGGTATAGCATCCACTCACTTGCTCATCTACACTAGACATGGCAGCAACATGCAAGAAGAAACCCCACACACCTATACATGCATAACTACACAAGCACATGTGTGTGTGTAGGCACACATGCACTTTCTTACAGGTATGCCCACATACACATACACACTCCTACACACTACACACACTAGCAACACACATACATACAACCCCCCTCACACATATATATGGGTGTATGCAAGAAGCACACACACATATCCTACACTACACACACCCCCACAAGAACCCCACATGTATGGGTGTGCAAAGAGCACACACACATGCATATCTACCACCACACACATGCTCAAGTGTGTGTATGTAAAACACACATACACACACACTACACACACTACACACCACTACACCACTTATACATACACACTCACACACAAGTCATGCATGTGTGTATGCTAACATACACACACACACTCTAACATACATGCACATACACCACTATCACATATCTATACAACACAAGCATTAATCTGGCCCACACATACACACACATGCAGATTTGCACTTAAAAGAAATCAAAAGAAAAAGAAAGGAACAAAAACAAAAACAAAAACAAATAGAAAAGCAAAAATGGGGGAGAGGGGGATCGAACCCACGACCCCCTAGGCACACACAACACTCCACACCACTTGGCTACGGGCTCGATACTTAACAGAGGAGGGACTCGATCTGTTTTATACACACACACACACCAGCGGAACCTGACAAAACTGAAGAAAGGCAGAGCCACGACGATAGGGCAACGGCGGCGAGCAACAGCGGCGACCTACGGCGAATCTGGCGACACTAGCTGCACCCACACGCGCAGGAACAACCCAAGAACCCATTCTCGTGCCCACCTTGCGGCGAGAGGGACAGAGGCGAGCGACGCGTGCTCGACATGCTCACGGCAGCGACAAAGGATGACGGCGAGCATCTACGGCTACGCGCGAAGGAGAAGGTCTACGGGGACCGGCGGCTCACCTTGGGGGATGGCGGAGACGAGCTGGTCATGATGGAGGTGACATAGGGGAAGGAGATGGCCGGAAACGCGGCGGCGATGCAGGGGAAGCAGAACGCTCGGGGACGGCGGTGCGGCACTGCAGAGGAGGAGCTCCTCTCGTCCTAGCGGCGGGGATGGAAGGCGAGCGACGGCGGCTTGCTCCATGCCATCTCCACCGGCGTCGAGGACCACCGGATACGGCGGCGACGACGAGCTCTCTCTCTCTGAACTTACCTGACATCTCTCTGACAAAGAAGGAAGAGGAGAAGGGAGGAGGAGGAAGAAGGAGGAAGAGAGGCGGCGGCGAGGGGAGAAGGAAGAGGAACCCTAGGCGTGGAGGGGGCACGCATGCCGAGGGGCTATATACCCCCAGGCTGACGGCGATGATGATGGAAAGGAGCGGCGGAGCTGCACACTCTCTCTGAACCTAATGGAGAAGGGGGACGGGGGCAGGTTGCCGTTTACTGTGCGGCTGGGCCGAGCCAGTGCTCTCCTGGGCTGGGAGCCCAGTGCCAACCTGCTCTCTCTCTCTCTCTCTCTCAGAAAAACTGTGTTTTTCTGAATATTATAAAAACAACACACTCAAGAAAATCCATAGAGAAAATAAAAGAGGTTTTATTGAAAATAAAAAATACTTTTGCAGAGGAAATAATGTGCTCATATTATTAAAAATATCAGGTTGATCTATTGCAAAAATTATTTTAATAATAAAATAAATAACAGCCCCTGTTTTTAATACAATCAAAAACCAAACAACCCCAAACAACCATAGCACCACACACACAATTCATTAGAATATTAGGGCCACCTCTTGGACATTTTTAAAAGATTTAAACAGCAAGTAAAATCTGGTCATTTCAATTAAATGAAGAGAGGGGAAAATGGGAGGTGATGTTTGAAATGAAGAAGAGAGGGGAAGAAGAGGTGGCACACATGGATCCAACCACACACAACATATCACACACCACATAACAAACCCACTCATCTCCATCACATCAATCGAAACACAAGAAGGTGGCATGGCAAGATGAAAGAATGATGCATGATGATAAGATGCATGAATGCCATTCAACACATGGGACAATGTGCAATTCATACATAAATCTCATGACACAAGGTTCATACATGCCAAAGAAGGTAGGGACATCACTTGGGATGTCACAACTCTCCCACACTACATGAGGATCTCGACCCGAGATCTAGGAACGAAAGAAGTCCGGAAATTCAGAACGGAGTAGGTCCTCACGTTCCCAAGTAGCTTCTTTGTCGGAATGATGAGACCACTTCACCTTGAGGAACTTGATAGACTTGTTGCGAGTCTTACGCTCAGTTTCTTCAAGAATTGCCACTGGGTGCTCACGATAAGAAAGATCTGCTTGAAGATCGATATCTTGGAGGTCAATGGTTTGCTCAGGAGTCTTGAGGCATTTCCGGAGCTGAGAAACATGGAAGACATCATGCACGTTCGTGAAATTTGGAGGAAGCTCAAGTTGATATGCAAGACCACCTCTCTTGTCAACAACTTTGAAAGGACCAACAAAACGAGGAGCCAACTTCCCTTTTATTCCAAATCGCTGCGTGCCTCTCATGGGAGAAACTTGAGATAGACAAGATCATCCACTTGGAAGGAAACATCCCGATGTTTGTTATCGTAATAACTCTTCTGTCGGGACTAAGCTGCTTTGAGGTTCTCACGAATGACATGGCACATCTCTTCTGCTTCAGCGATCATGTCATTGCCCAATATATGATGCTCGCCGGTTTCAGACCAGTTAAGCGGGGTACGACACTTTCTGCCGTAGAGAATCCCGAAAGGGGCCTTTCCTGAGCTAGCTTGGAAGCTATTGTTGTATGAGAATTCTGCATAAGGGAGGCAGTCTTCCCACTTCATGCCAAACGAAATCACACAGGCTCTGAGCATATCTTCAAGGATCTGATTGACTCTCTCAACTTGACCACTTGTCTGCGGATGGAACGCCATGCTGAAACGGATCTTAGTATCCATAGCAGTCTGGAAGGACTCCCAAAACATGGAAGTGAAGAGACTTCCACGGTCAGAAGAGATGAGTTGAGGAATGCCATCCAAAGACACTATCCTTGACGTATACAACTCTGCAAGCTGAGCTGCCAAGATAGACTCCTTGATTGGCAGGAAATGAGCAACTTTTGGCAGCTTATCGATAACCACAAAGATGGCATCATTGCCCCTCTTGGACTTGGGGAACCCAGTTACAAAATCCATCTCCATGTGATCGAATTTCCACTCTGGGATAGGCAAAGGCTGAAGAAGACCCACTGGACGCTGATGCTCCGCCTTCACTCTGTGGCAAACATCACACTCGTTCATGAACTGGGCAATTTCACGTTTCATGCGAGTCCACCAGAAGGTTTGCTTGAGATCCTGATACATCTTTGAGCTGCCTGGATGAATGGATAGCAGAGAATTATGTGCTTCGTCCATGATAACCTTTCCGAGATCACCTTTTGGAACCACAAGACGGTCCTCAAAGAACAAGGTATCTTTGTCATCAATACGAAAGCACTTATACTTCGGAATGCTCTTGGCCACGCCTTTCTTCACTTTCTTCACCATAGCATCTAGCAACTGCGCTTGGCGAACCTGATCTTCTAGAGTCGGAGAGACCTGAAGATTGGCAAGAAATCCTTGCAGAATCATTTGAAGGTTGAGCTTGCGGAAGGCTTCACAAAGCTCGGGCTGAAGAGGCTTCAGAATGAGACTATTGTAGTACGCCTTACGGCTGAGCGCGTCTGCAATGACATTTGCTTTCCCCGGAGTATACTCAATGCTTGGATTGAAGTCCTCAAGCATTTCCACCCAATGAGACTGCCGAAGATTGAGATTGGGTTGAGTGAAAATGTAGTTCAAGCTCTTGTGATCGGTGTACACCTCAACTGGTCTACCCAACAACAAATGCCTCCAAGTCATTAGAGCATGCACAACTGCCGCCAACTCAAGATCATGAGTGGGGTAGTTCTTCTCGGCAGGCTTCAACTGACGCGAGGTATAGGCCACAATCTTCTTGTATTGCATGAGAACACCACCAAGGCCTTGGAGAGAAGCATCACAGAAAACTTGGAAAGGCTTGGACTGCTCAGGAGGAACAAGAACTGGAGCTGAAGTCAGTCTCTGCTTGAGCGTATTGAACGCTACATCACACTCAGGAGACCAAACATACTTGACGCTCTTCTGGAGGAGATTGGACAGAGGCTTAGCAATTTGAGAGAAGTTCTCCACGAATCTTCTGCAATGACTAGCAAGCCCGAGGAAGCTCCGAAGCTGCTTCACATTCTGAGGAGGTTCCCACTTCAAGATTGCCTCGACTTTCTCAGGGTGCACTTTAATTCCCTCGGCAGAGAGGACATGCCCGAGGTACACCACTTCATTGAGCCAGAACTCACAGTTGGAAAACTTGGCATAGAACCGATGTTCCCTTAACTTGTCAAGCACAAGGTAGAGATGCTCTGCATGATCTTCTTTTGTCTCCGAGAACACAAGGATATCATCCAGATAGACCAAGACGAACTCATTCTTGAAAGGAGAAAAGATGAAATTCATCATTCTTGAGAAGGTTGGAGGAGCATTCGCAAGACCAAACGACATAATGGTGTACTCATAAGAGCCAAAACTCGTCCTGAAAGCGGTCTTGGGAATGTCTTCTTCGCGAATGCGAATCTGATGATAACCCATGCGAAGATCAAGCTTCGAGAAAACCTTGGCACCTTTCAGTTGCTCAAACAACTCATTAATGTTGGGAAGTGGGTACTTGTTTCTCATTGTCTTCTTGTTCAATGGCCGGTAGTCCACAGAAAGACGATCCATGCCATCCTTCTTTTTGACAAACAAAACTCCACAACCCCACGGAGAAGAGCTTGGTCTGATTAGACTCAGATGTTCTTGCTCGTCTAGCTGCTTCTTCAACTCTTTCAGCTCTTCGGGCCAAGTTTATACGGGTGCTTGCATACCGGTTTAGTACCGGGCTCGAGATCAATCACGAACTCGACTGGCCGGTGCGGAGGCATTCCTGGCAATTCTTCTGGAAAGACATCTTCATATTCACAAACCACCAGAATTTGAGAAATCGCCGAGATTTCACCCTTCTCATTAAGAGCAAAGAGACGGACTGTGTCATCGCGAGCCGCAAATATAATCGCATCTTCTAAAGGATGAGTCAGGTTGACTTCTTTAGCTTGACAATCAATATGAGCCTTATTCATAGCCAGGAAGTCCATGCCCAGAATGAGATGAATATCAGAATTCCCGAGCACATAAGGAGAAGCCAAGAAAGAATAACTACCCATCTTGATAGAAACATCCGGAACAATAGAATTGGTCCTCATGGAAACACCCAGAGAAACAATACCCAAAGATGCTGACGGAAAATCATGCTTAATGAAGCATGGCTTTGACATGAAACAATGTGATGCACCAGAATCAAACAATACTTTTGCAGGAATAGAATTGACTGAGAGATTGCCCATGATCACTTGAGAAGAATCCTCTGCCTCTGCTGCATTCACCATATTCACTCTTGCGGTCTTGGGATTATGCTTCACCATAGCATTGCCTGGAGGCTTGACAGGAGGGGGAGGCGGAAGACGCCGCTGATTGCACTTGTTTGCATAGTGTCCCTTCTGACCACACTTGTGACAAGTCACCTCAGAAAGCGAACGAACAGTGCCTGGAGGAGGAACAAGAACAGCCTTGGACACCTGGTTCTTCTGCTGGAAACCTGGGTTGGGTGGGTGGGAAGAACCACGACCACCAAACTGCTTCTGCTGCTGAGGAGGACGAAACGGAAGAGGATTTGGCGCCCAATACTTCTGCTGCTTAGGAACCATCTGAGAGATGGAAGAAGAAGAATATGAATCCCTTGAATGCTTCTTGGAGTTCTCCAACTTGAGCTGAGCTGCTTCAATCTTCAAAGCCATGTTGTAGAACTGATCAAACTCACGAGGCTCTTGAAGAACAAGGCCTGGCAGAAGCTCATCCTTGAGACCACCTCTGAATTGATAGATCATAGCTTTGTCATCAGGAACATCTTGCTTGGCATAACAAGCAAGATTCAGGAACTCGACGTTGTACTGGTAGACAGACTTGCTTCTCTGCTTCAGGTGCCTGAACTTCTCACGCATTTCCTCGACAAAGCTTGTCGGAATGTAATGATCCCTGAATTCACGACGGAAATCGTCCCAAGTAACAACACGATCGCCCTTGGAATCCTTGTACTGTTGCCACCAATCAGCTGCTTGACCCTTTAGCTGGAACGATGCAAACCAGACAAAGTCCTCTGCCTGACATTGCTGCACTCAAAATGCTTACTCATATCACGAAGCCAATCATCAACATCTAGAGGCTGCTCACAACAGGTGAAAGTCTTGGGCTGGTTGGCAAGGAACTGACTGAGTGTCGCAAACTACAGTTGATTCTGCAAATTGCCTTGAAAACCTTGCTGACCCTGCTCCCTTTCTTGCAACAGCCTGAGCAACATCTGAGTGTTTGCATTGGTCGCGGCCATCGCAGCTTGCCAAGCTTCTGGAGGAGGAGGCGGAGGAGGCGGTGGCGGGGGTGGTGGTGGAACATCAGTCTGCTCCTCACCATGACCCGGATTGCTGCGAGTTGGTGGAGCCATCCTGAAGATGGACAAAACGCATTAGCACCTCATTGATAAGATGAACATTAGCTGAATCAAATGCTTGAAAGAAATTGAACAATTAACAACATATCCTTCCTACTGAAAAATTAGTAAGACTGCTTCTTCGGTTATGATAACATCATCAGAAATTAGAAGCCACTTGCAATAACACAAAAGTATTGAGCTACGCGCTCGGAACAAATGTACATGCCCATATACATCTGAAGAAGATGATCCTAGATGACTACAAGATTTCCCACCTATGAACTTCCGAAAACTTTCTTGTTTATGCGATTCGGGTTGCGGAATCAGGAACCTGCCCTAGGCAATCAGCTGCGACTGCATCCGCAACCTTCCACACCATAATTCAAGAAAATCCGCAAACTCGTCTAATTTCGAATCCTCGAACTCACGACGATACTAAACCATGGTGGTACCCCAGACGCCTCCCCAGTACTGGGTGACTCCGACCTTATCTCACCACGATAAGTATTGAAGCAATTTCGAACATTCTCTGTCCTGAGATATCAAGGAAGCCGAATGATAACGATGTGCCAACATTCCCTGAAGCTCGACTCCCCGGAAGAAATCAAGTCAGACAGGAGGCACCAAGGCAGAACCCTGTCACATTGGCATCATATAGACTCCAAAATACCCGCGTGATCCTAAATTTTTTTTTGAGCGAGAAGAGGAGTAGAATCAAAATTCCTAAGTCGGAAACCTCACCAGAGCATAGAAGAGGAGTAAAAAGAATCCTACTCTCTGATATAACTAGACTCAAAATAGTTTTCACTAGACACGAATCGGCCAAGTTTGAACAAGCAAAGGCTCCTATGGTCGTATGGCTCTGAATACCAACTTGTCACGCCCAAGATGCGCACCTATCCATTTAAGGCACGAGGGCCTCGCAAGGGGTAGAGGCGCATCTTGCCGTTAGCAAGAATAGTATCATCGCAACATACAATACTGAATGAGAAGAGTATACAAGTTGGCTTACACTCGCCACATGCTAACTTACAATGTCACTCAAATCATAGCATCAAGTTGAACACAGGATTCGACTACGGACGAAACCAAACGATAAAAGAAGTTGCGAATGATACTATCAAGCTATCCCAAAGATCACGACCAGGTCCTCTACTCATCCGGATACGTCATGTACATCCTGCCTTTCTCCTCATCGTACTCCCACTGTAGCTGGGTAAGATCATCCTGCACGAACTCATCTGAACCTGCACCTGGATTATTGTAGTAAACTGTGAGCCACAGAGGACTCAGCTATCATGTGCCCAGGTACCAAGACTATTTAAGCTTTAGGAAGGAAGGGGGTGGTGTTTAGTTTGCAGCAGCTCTAAGCATTATATGGTGGCTAACTTACGCAACAAGAATGTAAATGTGAGTGGTCTACATTAAGCGATCGAATCTAGAGTAATCTCTATGAGATCCTGAACACTTACTTACGTCAATCATAACCCCACCGTGTTCTCTCTCGGATCATATTCATGAGCAGAGACGATCACGGTTACTCACACAGTTGGTGTGTCTTAATTAGAGTTTACTTCAAGTTTTCTATAACCGGGTGTTAAACAAATATCCAAGTTGCCACATAACCGTGGGCACGGCTTTCTGAAAGATTTAACCCTGCAGAGATGCTCCAATTAGTCCATCACAAATAACCACACTCCATGGGAATAGCCTCGAACGCGGATCTCGCGATCATCGTAGGCAATTCCAAAGGATGCCAACACCTCGAGTAAACCTGAACAAAGTCAGACTCCACATGCAAGACATTTGATAAAGGTAAAACAAATCTAGCAAGACCTCCCGACGTGTCGATGAACCCGATAAGAGCCGCATATCTCAGTCTCAGGACACGATGGATAAGCGAAGCATACGGTGGCCTGATAGAAATCTCCCGAGTTGCCCCGGGTTGGCCCCGCACGGTGCCCTAGTTTGGACCAACACTCATGAGGAGCACTGGCCCGGGGGTTGATTAAATTATCCACGGGTTTGCAAGACCCTATGCAATTTTATTAAGTTGGTAAGCAAATGTAGTACCAGTGTTGGGTCTTGCCGGACAAGTTTTAATCTGACAAGATGAACAAGGGGGTCCCTATAACAGCCCCAAGCATGTTAGGAGCGCAAAATATGGAAAACATAACAGCGGTAACAAGGATCTAATGGCGGTAATAGCGGAACAAATCACTTAGCAAAAGGCCAAGCCTTCCACCAATACCAAGATATATATATATGTGCATTAAATTAAATAACATAATTTATTGTGATATCCAATCCATGTTATCACAAGGAACAACCGGCACCTGCAACTAAGAATGCTATAAGAAGGGCTGAGCAGCGGTAACTTAGCCAATCAACGGTTTGCTGGGATGTGGAGGTTAGAGGCTGACATGGCAACATGGGGGCTGATATCATGTGGTAGGTAGCGCAATTGTAACAATAATAACGAGAAACTAGCAAGCAAAGATAGTATTGGTATCCGGGTACGATCATCTTGCCTGTTGGTTCTTCAGCGGAACAAGTAGCGGGATCCTCGTAGTGGTACTCTCCTGGGTCCTCGTACTCAGTATCAACACTCGCATCTACCCAATAGAAATAGCAGCAATAAACATCCAAGTAAGGTGCAATGCACAATCAAAATGATGCATGACCATTTATGAAGAGTTCTATCATGGCAATCCAAAACTAGTCATGTTTCACGAGCAAAGTTGTCATTAATGAATCTGGACAGAACCTCATGTTAAGTTATTTATAGATGCATGAACATGGAAAATATGGATGCAGCATGCAAAATCAATAGAAATGCATATAAGGATCGCATCATAATATTAAAAGGTCAAAAGGGCATCACATCATAAAATGCAGTTTTATCAAGTTGCCCCAAAGTTAAATCTGACTTCACAGGTGCATACATGGGTTGATTATACCCCAAAATCAATACTCATACCCATATGCTTGCTTGGAACAAAAGGGAGCAAAGCTAGGTCGAAATTTGACCTCCCTAGGGCATGGGTGACTTATGTCACTTATGAAACTTAATGAAAATGCCCCAAACTCACATGTGCTCCATAGATACATTTTGGAAGTGGTTATATAGCATATTAGGGACATGATAACATGACATAGCATCAATAAGCAGGGATGAAACTATCTAGAAGGAAAACTATGCTCATATGCACATAAAGAGAACCTACACATGGAACAACTCATGCCCAAGGTATAGCATCCACTCACTTGCTCATCTACACTAGACATGGCAGCAACATGCAAGAAGAAACCCCACACACCTATACATGCATAACTACACAAGCACATGTGTGTGTAGGCACACATGCACTTTCATACAGGTATGCCCACATACGCATACACACTCCTACACACTACACACACTAGCAACACACATACATACAACCCCCCTCACATACATATATGGGTGTATGCAGGAAGCACACACACATATCTTACACTACACACACACCCACAAGAACCCCACATGTATGGGTGTGCAAAGAGCACACACACACATGCATATCTACCACCACACACATGCTCAAGTGTGTGTATGTAAAACGCACATATACACACACTACACACCACTACACCACTTATACATACACACTCACACACAAGTCATGCATGTGTGTATGCTAACATACACACACACACACTCTAACATACATGCACATACACCACTATCACATATCTATACAGCACAAACATTAATCTGGCCCACACATACACACACATGCAGATTTGCACTTAAAAGAAATCAAAAGAAAAAGAAAGGAACAAAAATAAAAACAAAAAAAACAGCAAAGCAAAAATGGGGGAGAGGGGGATCGAACCCATGACCCCCTAGGCACACACAACACTCCACACCACTGGGCTACGGGATCGATACTTAACAGAGGAGGGACTCGATCTGTTTTATACACACATACACTAGCGGAACCTGACGAAACTGAAGAAAGGCACAGCCACGGCGACAAGGCAACGGCGGCGAGCAACAGCGGCAAGCTACGGCGAATCTGGCGACACTAGCTAGACCCACACGCGCAGGAACAACCCGGGAACCCATTCCCGCGCTCACCTTGCGGCGAGAGGGACGGAGGAGAGCGGCGCGTGCTTGACATGCTCACGGCGGCAACAGAGGACGACGACGAGCATCTACGGCTACGCACAAAGGAGAAAGGCTACGGGGACCGGCAGCTTACCTTGGGGATGGCGGAGACGAGCCGGCCACGATGGAGGCGACGGAGGGGAAGGAGATGGCCGAAGATGCGGCGACGATGCAGGGGAAGCAGAACGCTCGGGGACGACGGTGCGGCACCGCAGAGGAGGAGCTCCTCTCCTCCTAGCGGCGGGGATGGAAGGCGAGCAACGGCGGCTTGCTCCACGCCATCTCCACCGGCGTCGAGGACCACCGGATACGGCGGCGACGACGAGCTCTCTCTCTCTCTAAACATACCTGACAGCTCTCTGACAAAGAAGGAAGAGGAGAAGGGAGGAGGAGGAAGAAGGAGGAAGAGCGGCGGCAGCGAGGGGAGAAGGAAGAGGAACCCTAGGCATGGAGGGGGCACGCACGCCGAGGGGCTATATACCCCCAGGCTGACGGCGACGGCGACGGAAAGGAGCGGCGGAGCTGCACGCTCTCTCTAAACCTAACGGAGAAGGGGGACGGGGGCAGGTTGCCGTTTACTGTGCGGCTGGGCCGAGCCAGTGCTCTCCTGGGTTGGGATCCCAGTGCTCACCTGCTCTCTCTCTCTCTCAGAAAAACCGGGTTTTTCTGAATATTATAAAAATAGCACACTCAAGAAAATCCATAGAGAAAATAAAAGAGGTTTTATTGAAAATAAAAAATACTTTTGCAGAGGAAATAATGTGCTCATATTATTAAAAATATCAGGTTGATCTATTGCAAAAGTTATTTTAATAATAAAATAAATAATAGCCCCTGTTTTTAATACAATCAAAAACCAAACAACCCCAAACAACCATAGCACCACACACACAATTCATTAGAATATTAGGGCCACCTCTTGGACATTTTTAAAAGATTTAAACAACAAGTAAAATCTGGTCATTTCAATTAAATGAAGAGAGGGGAAGATGGGAGGTGATGTTTGAAATGAAGAAGAGATGGGAAGAAGAGGTGGCACACATGGATCCAACCACACACAACATATCACACACCACATAACAAACCCACTCATCTCCATCACATCAATCAAAACACAAGAAGGTGGCATGGCAAGATGAAAGAATGATGCATGATGATAGATGCATGAATGCCATTCAACACATGGGACAAGGTGCAATTCATACATAAATCTCATGACACAAGGTTCATACATGACAAACAAGGTAGGGACATCACTTGGGATGTCACACATGGCCTTCTTGTGGGGCTTCGGCCAGAACACTAAGGGCTGATATACCTTCTCCCACAGCCCATGTAGCTTCTTGGGTTGAAATACCTCTCCCGATGGTCCCCCGGTATCCTCATGACACTCCCGATACAGTACCGATGAGCCCGAAACTTTTCCGGCAACCAAAACAGGACTTCCTATATATCAATCTTTACCTCCAGACCATTCCGAAGCTCCTCGTGACATACGAGATATCATCCGGGACTCCTAAAAACCTTCGGTCACCACCATAAATAACTATATACTACCGAAACGTCACCGAACCTTAAGTGTGCAGACCCTGCGGGTTTGAGAACTATGTAGACATGACGGAGACACCTCTACCATCAGTAACCAATAGCGGGACCTAGATGCCCATATTGGTTCCTACATATTCTACGAAGATCTTTATCGGTTGAACCTCTATGTCAAGGATTCAGTCAATCCCGTATACTCTTACCTTTGTTCTTCTGTATGTTACTTGCCCACGATTCGATCGTGAGTATCTGTATACCTAGTTCAATATCGTTACTGGCAAGTCTCTTTACTCATTCCGTAATACAAGATCTCATAACTAACACTTTAGTCACATTGCTTTCAAGGCTTGTTGTGATGTTGTATTACCGAGTGGGCCCTGAGATACCTCTCGGTCACACGGAGTAACAAATCCCAGTATTGATCCATGCCAACTCAACAGATACCCTCGGATATACCTGTAGAGCACCTTTATAGTCACCCAGTTACGTCGTGACGCTTGATACACATAAGGTACTCCTCCGGTGTCAGCAAGTTGCATGATCTCATGGTCATAGGAACAGATACTTGACATGTAGAAAACTGTAGCAATAAACTGACACCATCAAATGCTACGTTTATAGTTTGGGTCTTGTCCATCACATCATTATCCTAATGATGTGATCCCATTATCAAATGACATCTCATGTCAATGGCTAGGAAACCTTGACCATCTTTGATCAACGAGCTAGTCTACTAGAGGCACACTAGGGACAAAGTGTTGTCTACATATCCACACATGCAATGTGTTTCCAATCAATACAATTATAGCATGGATAATAAACAATTATCATGAACAAGGAAATATAATAATAACCATTTTATTATTGCCTCTAGGTCATATTTCCAACAGTCTCCCACTTGCACTAGAGTCAATAATATAGCTCACATCACTATGTGATTTACATTGTAATGAATCGAACACCCATACAGTTCTGATGTTGATCATGTTTGGCCCTTGGAAGAAGTTTAGTCAACAAGTCTGCAACATTCAGATCCGTGTACACTTTGCAAATATTTAGGTCCTCCTCCTTGATGTACTCGCGGATGGAATTGAAGCGTCGCTTTATGTGTGTGGTCCTCTTGTGAAACCTTGGTTCCTTGGCGAGGGCAATGGCACCAGTGTTATCGCAGAACATATCCACTAGATTCAGTGCACTAGGCACTACTCCAAGATCTATCATGAACTCCTTCATCTAGATACCTTCCTTTGCTGCCTCCGAGGCTGCGATGTACCCCGCTTCGCATGTAGAGTCCGCTACCATGCTTTATTTGGAACTGCACCAGCTTACCGCTCCCTCATTGAGAATAAATACTTATCCGGTTTGCGACTTAGAGTCATCCGGATAAGAGTGAAAGGTTGCATCGAGGTAACCCTTTACGACGAGTTCTTTATCACCTCCATCAACGAGAAACATTTCCTTAGTCTTTTTTAGATACTTAAGGATATTCTTGACCGCCATCCAGTGCTCCATTCCAGGATCACTTTGAAACCTTCCAGCCATACTTGTGGCAAGGCTGACATTGGGTCTTGTGCACAGCATTGCATACATGATAGAGCCTATGGCTGAAGCATAGGGGATGACACTCATCTTCTCTCTATCTTCTACAGTCACTGGGCATTGAGTCTTACTCAACTTCACACCTTGTAATACAGGAAAGAACCCCTTCTTGGACTGATCCATTTTGAACATCTTCAAAACTTTATCAAGGTATGTGCTTTGTGAAAGTCCTATTAAGCGTCTCGATCTATCTCTATAGATCTTAATGCCTAATATGAAAGAAGCTTCTCCCAGGTCCTTCATTGAAAAACTCTTGTTCAAATATTCCTTCATGCTTTCCAGCATTTCTATATTTTTTCCAATCAGCAATATGTCATCCACATATAATATTAGAAATGCTATAGAGCTCCCACTCACTTTCTTGTAAACATTGTTGAGGAAATCGTTAACTGGTAGCTACTCGGTTGGTTGGCGAGTAGGGGATTAATAGGCTAACCGGCAAGTTAATCGGCCATTTAATCAATTATCGGGTGATTTATCAGTTAATCGGCTACTCGATGACCCTATGAGTAGGGATTAATTGGCAAGTTAAATGGTTAATCGGATGAATTCTTGAACAGAGCTTGTAAATACAAGCTTCTCCATAAACTTGCATAAACCCAAACGCTTTGATCACCTCATCAAAGCGCTTATTCCAACTCCGAGATGCTTGCACCAGTCCATAAATGGATCAATGGAGTTTGCAAACTTTGTCAGCATTCTCTGGATCGACAAAACCTTTCAGTTGTATCATATACAACTCTTTCTCAAGGAAACCGTTAAGAAATGCTGTTTTGACATCCATCTGCCAAATTTCATATTCGAAATATGCAACTATTGCTAACATGATTCTGACGGACTTAAGCATCACTACGGGTGAGAAGGTCTCATCGTAGTCAACTCCTTAAACTTGTGAAAAAACCTTTTCCACAAGTCGAGCTTTATAGACAGTGACATTACCGTCCGCGTCCGTCTTCTTCTTAAAGATCCATTTGTTCTGAATGGCCTTTGGCCCTTCAGGTAATACTTCCAAAGTCCATACTTTGTTTTCATACATGGATCCCATCTCGGATTTCATGGCCTCTAACCATTTCTCTGAATCCGGGCCCATCATCGCTTCTCCATAGCTCATAGGTTCATTGTTGTCTAACAACATGACCTCCGAGACAGGGTTGCCGTACCACTCAGAAGTGGTACGCGCCCTTGTAGACCTACGAGGTTTAATAGTAACTTGATCCGAAGTTTCATGATCATCATCATTAATTTCCTCTTCAACCGTCGTTGGCTCCACATAAACATGTTTCTGCGTTGCGCTACTCTTTGGTTGAAGTAAAGGTTCAATAACCTCATCAAGTTCTATTTTCCTCCCACTCAATTCTTTCGAGAGAGACTCTTTCTCAAGAAATGTTCCGTTCTTAGCGACAAACACTTTGCCTTCAGATCTGAGATAGAAGGTGTACCCAACTGTCTCTTTTGGGTATCCTATGAAGACGCATTTCTCCGCTTTGGGTTCCAGTTTTCATGCTAAAGCTTTTTGACATAAGCATCACATCCCTAAACTTTAAGAAACGACAAGTTTGGCTTCTTGCCAAACCACAGTTCATATGGCATCGTCTCAATGGATTTCAATGGTTCCCTATTTAAAGTGAATGTAGCTATCTCTAATGCATAACCCCAAAACGATAGTGGCAAATCGGCAAGAGACATCATAGAATGCACCATATCTAATAAGGTTCAATTACGACGTTCGGACACACCATTACGTTGTGGTGTTCTAGGCGGTGTCAATTGTGAAACAATTCCCCACAGTCTTAAGTGATTTCCAAACTCATAACTCAGATATTCACCTCCTCGACCAAATCACAGGAATTTAATCTTCTTGTTACGATGATTCTCAACTTCACTCTGAAATTGTTAAACTTTTGAAATGTTTCAGACTTGTTTCATTAAGTAAATATACCCATATCTACTTAAGTCATCAGTGAAGGTAAAAAAATAACGATATCCACCGCGCACCGCAACGTTCATTGGACCGCACACATTAGTATGTATGATTTCCAACAAGTCACTCGCGCGTTCCATTGTTCCAGAGAACGGCATTTTAGTCATCTTGCCCATGAGGCATGGTTCACATGTGTCAAGTGATTCAAAATCAAGTGACTCCAAAAGTCCATCAACATGGAGCTTCTTCATGCGTTTAACACCAATATGACCCAAAAGGCAGTGCCACAAGAAAGTGGTACTATCATTATCAACTCTACATCTTTTGGCATCAATGTTATGAACATGTGTATCATCACTATCAAGATTCAATATGAATAAACCCCTCACATTGGGTGCATGACCATAAAACATATTACTCATATAAATAGAACAACCATTATTCTCAAATTTAAATTAGTAACCGTCTCGCAATAAACAACATCTAGATATAATGTTCATGCTTAACGCAGGCACTAAATAACAACTATTCAGGTTCATCTTTAATCCGGATGGTAGTCGAAGAGCGAGTGTGCCGACAGCGATCACAACAACCTTGGAACCATTTCCCACGTGCAACGTCACTTCATCCTTAGCCAGTCTCCATCTATTCCATAGGTCTTGCTTTGAGTTGCAAATGTGAGCAACCGAACCGGTATCAAATACCCAGGCATTACAACGAGAGCTAGTAAGGTACACATCAATAACATGTATATCATATATACCTTGTTTGTTGTTGGCCGCCTTCTTGTCAGCCAGATACTTGGGGCAGTTCCGCTTCCAGTGACCCGTTCCCTTGTAATGAAAGCACTCAGTTTCTGGATTGGGTCCAGCCTTGGGTTTCTTCATGGGAGGAGCAACTGCTTTGCCACCCTTCTTGGAGTTACCCTTCTTGCCCTTGCCATTCTTCTTGAAAGTACTGGTTTTCTTGACCATCAACACTTGATGTTCTTTCTGGATTTCAGACTCAGCAATTTTCAGCATCGCAAATAGCTTGGCGACTGACTGGTTCATCCCGTGCATGTTATAGTTCAGCATGAAGCTCTTGTAGCTTGGTGGCAATGATTGAAGAACTTTGTCAGTGATCGCCTCTGGCGGAAGGGGCATCCCTAACTCCGCCAGACGGGTCGAATACCTAGACATTCTGAGTATATGTTCACTGATAGACCCCTTCTCCTCCATTTTGCAAGCATAGAACTTATCGGAGGTCTCATACCTCTCGATCCGGGCATTCTTCTTAAAGATAAACTCCAACTCCTGGAACATCTCATATGCTCCATGACGTTCAAAACGTCTTTGAAGTCCCGGTTCTAAGCCATACAATATTGCACACTGAACTATTGAGTAATCTCTAGAACATGCCTCCCAAGCGTTCTTAACGTCTTCGGATGACATGTCTGCGGGTTGGTTACCAAGCGGTGCATCAAGGACATATGCCTTCTGGGAAGTCATGAGGATAATCCTCAGATTACGGGCCCAGTCCACAAAGTTACTTCCATCATCTTTCAATTTAGCTTTCTCTAGGAACGCATTAAAATTTAGGGGTGCTACTGCGTGAGCCATTGATCTACAACATAAATAAGCAAAGGTTACTAAGACTATTGTTCAATATAATGAGTTTAGTTTAATGAAATTACTAAAGCTCCCACTCAAATTGACATCCCTCAGGTCATCTGAGTGATACATGATCCAAATTCACCAACTCAAGTCCGATCATCACGTGAGTTGAGGTAGTTTCAATGGTGAACATCATCATGTTGATCATATCTAGTATATGACTCATGTTCGACCTTTCGGTCTCTTGTGTTCCGAGGCCATGTATGTACATGCTAGGCTCGTCAAGTTTAACCCGAGTGTTCTGCATGTGCAACACTGTCTTGCACCCATTGTATGCAAACGTAGAGTCTATCACACCCGGCCATCATGTGGTGTCTCAACACGATGAACTTTCGCAACGGTGCACACTCGGGGAGAACACAATTTATCTTGAAATTTAAGTGAGGATCACCTCATAATGCTACCGCCGTCCTAAGCAAAACAAGGTGCATAAAAGGATTAACATCACATGCAAATCATTAGTGACATGATATGGCCATGTTGTGCTTTTTGATCTCCATCTTGAAAGCACCGGCATGTCTCCATAGTCACCAGCATGACACCATGATCTCCATCATCTTGATCTCCATCAACGTGTCGCCATCGGGGTGTCGCGTCGACTATTGCTTCTACGACTATTGCTAACTCATAGCGATAAAGTAAAGCAAAACGGCGAAAATAATTAAAGAAAACCCTATGGCTCCTGTCGGTTGCCGTACTCATCAACATGCAAGTCGTGATATTCTATACAATACATGATCATCTCATACATCACATATATCTCATCATGTAATTGGCCATATCACATCACAACATACCCTGCGAAAACAAGTTAGACGTCCTCTAACTGTTGTTGCAAGTTTTACATGTCTGCTACGGGTATCTAGCAAGAACAATTCTCACCTACGCAAAAACCACAATGGTGAAACATAAGTTTATTTTCAACCTTCTCAAGGACCGCCTTTGTCGAATCCAACCCAACTAAAGTAGGAGAAACAGACACCCACCAACCATCTTTCTGCAATGAAGTTACACGTTAGTCGATGGAACCGGTCTCTCATAAGCGTACGAGTAAGGTTGGTCCGGGCCGCTTCATCCCACAATACCGTTGAACCAAAACACGACCAAGGGAGGAAGCAATCTAAGCATCAACGCCCACAAACTGCTTTGTGTTCTACTCGAGATCTCATCTACACACATGCCTAGCTCATGATGCCACTGTTGGGGAACGTTGCATGGGAAACAATTTTTTTCCTACGCATACGCAAGATCTATCCATGGTGATGAGCATCTACGAGAGGGAGAGTGGATCTACATACCCTTGTAGATCGCTAAGCGGGAAAGGTTAAGAAACGTGGTTGATATAGTCAAACATCTTCGCGATCCAAATCGCGATCCGTCCCGATCTAGCGCCGAATGGACGACACCTCTGCGTTCAGCACACGTACAACTTGATGACGTTCTCCGCCTTCTTGATCCAGCAAGAGGGAGCGTAGAGGTAGACGAGTTCTCCACCAGCGCAACGGCGTTGCAGCGATGGTGGTGGAGCTATTCCAGCAGGGCTTCGCCTAAGCACCGCTGAAACCAATCTAGAGGAGAAACTACAAACTAGAGGAGAGGTAGCAGGTGGCTGTTTTTATGTCTCAAAAAAACCCTCAAACCTCTAGTATATACAGGAAGAGGGGAGGGAGGAGGCTTGGCTCCCAAGGGAGCCAGCCCTTGTTCGGCCGAAGGGGTGGGAGGAGTCCTTCTCCTCCAATCCTAGTAGGACTAGGACTCCTCCATTCCCACTTGGGCCTCCTTCCACACTTGGGATTTTCCACCCTAGCCGCATGGGCTTCCTGTGGGGCTTCAGCCAGCCCACTAATTGCTAGTATACCTTCTCCCACAGTCCATGTAGCCTCTTGGGTCGAAATACCCCTCCTGATGGTCCACCGGTACCCTCACGACACTCCCTGTACACTACCGATGAGCCCAAAACTTTTCCGGCGACCAAAAGAAGACTTCCTATATATCAATATTTACCTCCAGACCATTCTGAAGCTCCTCGTGACGTCCGAGATCTCATCCGAGACTCCTAACAACCTCCGGTCACCACCATACATAACTCTATACTACTGAAACATCACCGAACCTTAAGTGTGCAGACCCTACGGGTTCGAGAACTATGTAGACATGACCGAGATACCTCTACAATAAGTAACCAATAGTGGGACTTAGATGCCCATATTGGTTCCTACATATTCTACGAAGATCTTTATCGGTCGAACCTTTGTGTCAAGGATTCAGCCAATCCCGTATACTCTCCCCTTTGTTCTTCGGTATGTTACTTGCCCGAGATTCGATCGTCGGTATCTGTATACCTAGTTCAATCTCGTTACCGACAAGTCTCTTTACTCGTTCCGTAATACAAGATCGTCGGTATCCGTATAACTAATACTTTAGTCACATTGCTTGCAAGGCTTGTTGTGATGTTGTATTACTGAGTGGGCCCTGAGATACCTCTCTGTCACACGGAGTAACAAATCCCAGTATTGATCCATGCTAACTCAACAGACACCCTCGGAGATACCTGTGGAACACCTTTATAGTCACCCAGTTACGTTGCGATGTTTGATACACACAAGGTACTCCTCCGCTGTTAGTGAGTTGCATGATCTCATGGTCATAGGAACAGATACTTGACATGTAGAAAACTGTAGCAATAATCTGATACGATCAAATGCTACGTTTATAGTTAGGGTCTTGTCCATCACATCATTCTCCTAATGGTGTGATCCCGTTATCAAATGACATCTCATGTTAATGGCTAGGAAACCTTGACCATCTTTGATCAACGAGCTAGTCTACTAGAGGCACACCAGGGACAAAGTGTTGTCTACATATCCAAACATGCAATGTGTTTCCAATCAATACAATCATCGCATGGATAATAAACAATTATCATGGACAAGGAAATATAATAATAACCATTTTATTATTCCCTCTAGGGCATATTTCCAGCAAGGACGGGGCGCCGGCGCATCGCGGTGGCCGTTCACTATGGCCCATGTGAGCGAGGCGAGGGACGGCGGTGCCGGTCGCAGGGGAGGACAGGGCTCGGGCGCGTCGCGACGGCCGTTTGCTGTGGCCCACGTGAGCGAGGCGAGGGACGATGATGCCAGTCGTAGGATGCGCCGACAGCTGGTGAACTCGGAGGCGGCAGTTGTGCGATGATGTTCGTGGTGGTGGTGGAGACGGTCATGTGAGCATGATGCGACGGGGGATGGAGGCCACCTCATTGGGGCTCGGGCGCAGCAGCACAACGTCAGGTTGTTGCCGGTTGCACTGAGGCCGGGGCACGCATGGACAGGGATCCCAAGGGAGGGACGGCGGCGTGTGGGCAGGCATAGTCGAGAGTTCGTCGATGGACGACAGGTGGCCACGTCGGTGCCCATCGAGGTGGACGCATGACCGAGCCGGTCGCCTGGGTCACGCATGTCGACGATGAACAATTGAAATCACATTTGCTCCCTTGGTGGTTTTGGTAATTAATAACAACATATAAGTCAATGAAGTAATGCTTTCACCAAGTATATTTCAGGAAAAGTTCATTGATGGGAATGGAAAAAGGATTGTGGAATTACCCCAAGATGCAAGGAAATAGGTTGGCCAAGCTTCAAGCAAAAGGACTCTAAATTTTACATTTGTGAGAAATCACTTTGAGTCTATAGGAAAGCCAATACTATTAAAAGGGGGTAAAGTTTTGATGGTGAACAATATACTCAAACGTGCACAAGTGACAGTCACCAAAAAATCCACAAACTCTCCCACCAAAGTCTATCCTAAGCCAAATATGTCAAATCGGTGCAACCAACACTCTTATCTCGGTGCAACCGAGTTCCCAAACCCTAGATAGACTCAGCCAAACCTTAACACTTCGGTGCAGCCGACACTACACTCGGTGCCACCGAGTTGGGTTGCCAACTTTCTGTTACGCAAGTTCTCATTTTGGGTCCGACTGATAATGGTGAATCGGCGTCATCGAGACTGGTAAATCTGACCGTTGGTCAGCTTGTCCGTGCAACCGAGAATTATATATCGGTCCATCCGAGATTCAAAAGTTGCCACTTTTGGTCACTTTGATACCACCGAGATTTACACATCGGTGTCACCGAGTCTGACTTATTGTGTGTAACGGTTGGATTTTTGGAGATTCCTATATATACCCTTTCACCACCACCCACTCGAAAGAGAAGCACTCAGAACTATTCCATACGTGTCCTACTCAGTTTTCTGAGAGAGAACCGCCTACCCTTGTGCTTTGGTCAAGATCTTTCACTCCAACCATATGGATCTTGATTTCTAGCCTCCCCAAGTTGCTTTCCACCAATCCCATCTCTTCTACCAAGCCAGATCTGTGTGAGAGAGATTGTGTATTGAGGAGTCTATCATCTTGAAGCACAAGAGCAAGGAGTTCATCATCATTACCGAGCCTATCACCTTTTGGAGGGTGGTGACTCCTAGATTGGTTAGGTGTCGTTTGGGAGCCTCCTACTTCGTGTTCCAGAGTGAACCACGAAGTTTGTAAGGGCAAGGAGATCGCCTAATTCGTGAAGATCTACCCATAGTGAGGCTAGTCCTTCGTGGACGGAAGCAACATGGAATATTCAAGGTTGCTTCTTCGTGGAACCGTCCGTGGGTAGAGCCCTCCATGGACTCTCGCGACACTTACCCTTCGTGGGTTGAAGACTCCATGAACGTGGACGTACGATAGCACCACCTATCGGAACCACGAGAAAATCATCGTGTCATCACTTGTGTTTGCATTCTTAACCCTCTCTATACTTACATGTGCAATGTCTTTACTTTCCGCTGCTACACTCTTAGACATGCATGTGTAGGGTGTTACTTGATATGCTATGAATGCTAAAACTTTCCAAGAATTAAAATTGGGAAAAAGGCAAAACTTTTATTTGGTCAAGTAGTCTAATCAGCCCCCTCTAGACCTACTTTCGATCCTACAAGTGGTATCAGAGCATAGGTCTCCATTGCATTAGTTTCACAACCTAGGAGAAGTATGACATCTAGTGAGGGAAATTATCACCATAGAGGTCCATACTTTGATGGCACTAATTTTGCTAGTTGGAAGCATAAAATGAAAATGCATTTGCTTGTTCATAATCCTGCCGTTTGGACTATTGTTCATGTTGGCTTGCAAGGTGAATTTTTTGCGGATGGAAAGGAACCAGATCATGAAGCATCTGCGGATGAATTTAAGATGTTGCAACTCAATGCTCAAGCATGTGACATACTCTTCAACTGCCTATGTCCTGAAGAATTCAATAAAATCAGCCATCTTGAACACACAAAAGAGATTTGGGATACTTTGGTTGATATGCACGAAGGAACTAAGTTCGTGAGAGAATCCAAGTTAGATGTTCTTGAAGGTCAACTTGACAAGTTTAAGATGAAGGATGTTGAAGGAGTCGCTGAAATGTACTCTAGGCTAGCTCTCATCACCAATGAGATTGTCGACTTAGGAAGCGAAGAAATGACTGACAAGTTCATCATCAAGAAGATACTTCGAGATTTGGATGAGAGAGATGACAGCGTGTGCACATTGATCCAAATTATTCCCAACTACGAAGATCTCAAACCAACATAAGTGATTGGTAGAATTGTTGCTCATGAGATGACACTCAAAGACAAGGAAGACCTTCATCACAAGTCTAGCGGTGCTTACAAAGCCACAAGTGATGCTCCCGCTACCTCAAGCGACAACCTTGTCACAAATGAAGAGATAAGCCTCATGGTCAAGAAATTCAACAAGTTCTACAAGAATAGAAGCAAAGATCGCAGATCTAACTCAAGATATGAAGAGAAGCGTTCGTCAAGTCGTGATCGAAACGGCTACAACTGTGGGAAGCCCGGACACTACTCAAATGAGTTCTCAGCTCCCTACAGATGAAGAGAAGAGTCACCAAGTAGACGAAGCTCAAGAGATGAATCACCTCGAAGAGAGAGAAGGAGTAGAGATGATCGTTACGAACGAGGACACTCAAGGAGAATTAGGGACTCGGAGAAGAAGGACAAGCACACCAAGGGATACTCAAGAAGGAAGCATCAAGCTCATGTTTGTGAATGGGTTTCCGGCTCTGACTCTGACAACCACTCCGACAGAAGCTATCACTCCAACTCCGACTATAGTCAAGATGATGGTGTTGCCGGAATTGCACTAGTGACAACCTGTTGGAAATATGCCCTAGAGGCAATAAATAAAGTGTTTATTATTGTATTTCCTTGTTCATGATAATCGTTTATTATCCATGCTATAATTGTATTAATTGGAAACATGGATACATGTGTGGATACATAGACAAAAATAATGTCCCTAGTATACCTCTAGTGAACTAGCTCGTTGATCAAAAGATGGTTAAGGTTTCCTAGCCATGGACATGAGATGTCATTTGATAACGGGATCACATCATTAGAAGAATGATGTGATGGACAAGACCCAAACTACAAACGTAGCTTATGATCGTGTCAGTTTATTGCTACTGTTTTCTGCATGTCAAGTATATGTTCCTATGACCATGAGATCATGCAACTCACACATATCGGAGGAGTACCTTGTGTGTATCAAACGTCGCAACGTAACTAGGTGACTATAAAGGTGCTCTACAGGTGTCTCCGAGGGTGTCCGTTGAGTTGGCATGGATCAAGACTGGGATTTGTTACTCCATGTGACGGAGAGGTATCTGAGGGCCCACTCGGTAATACAACATCACAATAAGCCTTGCAAGCAATGTGACTAAGTGTTAGTTACGGGATCTTGTATTACGGAACGAGTAAAGAGTCTTTCCAGTAATGAGGTTGAACTAGGTATGGAGATACCGACGATCGAATCTCGGGCAAGTAACATACCGAAGAACAAAGGGAACACCATACGTGATTAACTGAATCCTTGACATAGAGGTTCGACCGATAAAGATCTTCGTCGAATATGTAGGAACCAATGTGGACATCCAGGTCCCTCCATTGGTTATTGACCGTAGAGGTGTCTCGGTCATGTCTACATAGTTCTCGAACCCACAGGGTCTGCACACTTAAGGCTTGGTGACGTTTCGGTAGTATAGAGTTATGTATGGTGGTGACCGAAGTTTGCTCGGAGTCCTGGATGAGATCCCGGACGTCACGAGGAGCTCCAGAATGGTCCGGAGGTAAATATTCATATATACAAAGTCCTGTTTTGGTCGCCGGAAAAGTTTCTGGCTCATCGGTAGTGTACCGGGAGTGCCGGGAGTGTACCGGGAGGCCTCCGGGAGGGGTATTTCGACCCAAGAGGCTTCATGGTCTGTGGGAGAGTGAATATCAGCCCTTAGTGGGCTGGTGAAAACTCCCACACAAGGCCCATGTGGCTGGAGGAAAAAACCCAATAGGAAAAGGTGGAAAAAAAGGCAAAAAGGAGCAATCCTAGTCCTACTAGGATTAAAGGAGGAGAGTCCTCCTCCACCTCCCACTTCGGCCGAAGCTTCCAAGGCTTGGAGGCCAAGGCTTCCTCTCCTCCTCCTTCCCTCATATATATACTGGTGGATTTCTAGGATTTTTCACTAGTTTTTTCAGCCACGTGCTACCCGTTCCTCCAGTGCATAGTTTCTCCTCTAGATTGGTTTTCTGCAGTGCTTAGGCGAAGCCCTGCTGAAATTGCTCCACCACCATCGCCGGAGCGCCGTCAGGCTGCCGGAGAACTCTTCTTCCTCTCCACTCCTTCTTGCTGGATCAAGACGGTGGAGATCGTCATCAAGCTGTATGTGTGTTGAACGCGGAGGTGTCGTCCGTTCGGTGCTAGATCGGAAGGATCGTGATCAAGTTCGTGGGACGGATTGTGATCAAGTTCGTGGGACGGATCGTGATCGGATCGCGGGACGGATCGTGATTGGATCACGGGACGGATCATGATAGGATCGCGGGACGCATGACGATTTGGATCGCGAAGACGTTCGACTACACCAACCGCGTTTCTTAACGCTTCCCACTTAGGGATCTACAAGGGTATGTAGATCCACTCTCCCTCTCGTAGATGCTCATCACCATGGATAAATCTTCGTGTGCATAGGAAATTTTTTGTTTCCCATGCAACGTTCCCCAACAGTGGCATCATGAGCTAGGTCTATGTGTAGATGAGATCTCGAGTAGAATTGTTTCCTCCCTTGGTCGAATTTTGGTTCAACGGTATTGTGAGATGAAGCGGCCTGGACCAACATTACTCGTACGCTTATGAGAGACCGGTTCCCTCGACGCAACTTGTTGCCTAGATGGCTTGCTGGTGGTAGTTTCTCTCACTTTAGTTGGATCGGATTCGACAAAGGCGGTCCTTGATAAGGTTGAAAATCAAATTATGTATCACCGTTGTGGTTTATGCGTAGGTGAGAACCGTTCTTGCTAGAAACCCGTAGCAGCCACGTAAAACATGCAACAACAATTAGAGGACGTCTAACTTGTTTTTCCAGGGTATGTTGTGATGTGATATGGCCAATTACATGATGTGATATATGTGATGTATGAGATGATCATGTGATGTATAGAATTTCACGATTTGCATGGGGTTGTCTTTAATTATTGTATGACCTGCGTGTCAATCATTAAGCGCTATGTAATGCTTTACTTTATCGCTAAACGGTAGCAATAGTAGTAGAAGCATGCAAGGCGTGGCAACCTCGATGGCGACACGTTGATGGAGATCATGGTGTCGTGCCGGTAACGATGAAGATCATGCCGGTGCTTTCAAGATGGAGATCTAAAGCACAAGTTCATGGCCATATCATGTCACTTATGAATTGCATGTGATGTTAATCCTTTTATGCACCTTGTTTTGCTGAGTACAATGGTAGCATTATAAGGTGATCCCTCACTTAAATTTCAAGATAAAATTGTGTTCTCCCCGAGTGTGCACCGTTGCGAAAGTTCGTTGTGTTGAGACACCACATGATGATCGGGTGTGATAGACTCTACGTTCACATACAACGGGTGCAAGTTAGTGTTGCACGCGCAGAACACTCAGGTTAAACTTGACGAGCCTAGCATGTACAGACATGGCCTCGAAACACAAGAGACCGAAAGGTCGAACATGAGTCATATAGTAGATATGATCAACATAATGATGTTCACCATTGAAGCCACCTCAACTCACGTGATGATCAGACTTGAGTTGGTGGATTTGGATCATGTGACACTCAGATGACCTGAGGGATGTCAATTTGAGTGGGAGCTTTAGTAATTTGATTAACTAAACTCATTATCTTGAACAATAGTCTAAGTGAACTTTGCATATTTATGTTGTAGATCAATGGCTCGCGTAGTAGCACCCCTGAATTTTAATGCATTCCTAGAGAAAGCTAAACTGAAAGATGATGGAAGTAACTTTGTTGACTGGGCCCGTAATCTGAGGATTATCCTCACGGCTTCCCAGAAATCATATGTCCTTGATGCACCGCTTGGTGACCAACCATAAGACATGACCTCCGAAGACGTTAAGAATGCTTGGGAGGCACGTACTAGAGACTACTCAATAGTTCAGTGTGCAATATTGTGTGGCTTAGAAGCGGGACTTCAAAGATGTTTTGAACGTCATGGAGCATATGAGATGTTCCAGGAGTTGAAGTTCATCTTTCAGAAGAACGCTCGGATCGAGAGGTATGAAACCTCCGATAAGTTCTATGCTTGCAAGATGGAGGAGAACGGGTCTATCAGTGAACATATACTCAGAATGTCTGGGTATTCAACTCGTCTAGCGGAGTTGGGAATTGCCCTTCCGCCAGAGGCGATCACTGACAGAGTTCTTCAATCACTGTCACCTAGTTACAAGAGCTTTGTGATGAACTATAACATGCACGGGATGAACAAGCCAGTCGCCGAGCTGTTTGCGATGCTAAAAGTCGCCGAGTCTGAAATCTAGAAAGAACATCAAGTGTTGATGGTCAATAAAACCACTAGTTTCAAGAAAAATGGCAAAGTCAAGGGCAAGGGCAAGAAGGGTAAAACCAAGAAAGATGGCAAAGCAGTTGCTATTCCTGCAAAGAAGCCCAAGCATGGACCCAAGCCAGAAACTGAGTGCTTTCATTGCAAGGGAACTGGTCACTAGAAGCGGAACTGCCCCAAGTACATGGCTGACAAGAAGGCGGCCAACGACAAACAAGGTATATATGATATACATGTTATTGATGTGTACCTTACTAGCTCTCATAGTAGTACCTGGGTATTTGATACCGGTTCGGTTGCTCACATTTGCAACTCAAAGCAGGAACTACGGAATAAACGAAGGCTGGCAAAGGACGAAGTGACGATGCGCGTGGGAAATGGTTCCAAGGTTGATGTGATCGCCGTTGGCATGCTCTCTCTTCGATTACCATCGGGATTAGTGATGAACCTGAATAATCGTTATTTAGTGTCTGCATTAAGCATGAACATTATATCTGGATCTTGTTTATTGTGAGACGGTTACTCATTTAAATTAGAGAATAAAGGTTGTTCTATTTATATGAGTAATATCTTTTATGATCATGCACCCAATGTTAGGGGTTTATTCATATTGAATCTTGATAGTGATGACACACATGTTCATAACATTGATGCCAAAAGATGTAGAGTTGATAATGATAGTACCACTTTCTTGTGGCACTGCCGTGTAGGTCATATTGGTGTAAAACGCATGAGGAAGCTCCATGCTAATGGACTTTTGGAGTCACTTGATTTTGAATCACTTGACACATGTGAACCATGCCTCATGGGCAAGATGACTAAAATGCCATTCTCTGGAACAATGGAACGGGCGAGTGACTTATTGGAAATCATACATACTGATGTGTGCGGTCCGATGAATGTTACATCGCATGGTGGATATCATTATTTTCTCACCTTCACTGATGACTTAAGTAGATATGGGTATATTTACTTAATGAAACACTAGTCTGAAACGTTTGAAAAGTTCAAGCAATTTCAGAGTGAAGTTGAGAATCATCGTAACAACAAGATTAAGTTCCTACGATCTGATCGAGGAGGTGAATATCTGAGTTATGAGTTTGGCAGTCACTTAAGACAGTGTGGAATTGTTTCACAGTTGACACCGCCCAGAACACCACAGCGTAATGGTGTGTTCGAACGTCGTAATCGAACCTTATTAGATATGGTGCGTTCTATGATGTGTCTTGCTGATTTGCCACTATCGTTTTGGGGTTAGGGATTAGAGGCAGCTGCATTCACTTTAAATAGGGCACCATCAAAATCCATTGAGATGACACCATATGAACTATGGTTTGGCAAGAAGCCAAAGTTGTTGTTTCTTAAAGTTTGGGGATGTGATGCTTATGTCAAAAAGCTTTAGCCTGAAAAGCTAGAACCCAAAGCAGAGAAATGCATCTTCATACCTGAAAGAGACAGTTGGGTATACCTTCTATCTCAGATCCGAAGGCAAAGTGTTTGTCGCTAAGAACGGAACATTTCTTGAGAAAGAGTTTCTCTCGAAAGAATTGAGTGGGAGGAAAATAGAGCTTGATGAGGTTATTGAACCTTTACTTCAACCAGAAAGTAGCGAGCACAGAAAGATGTTTCTGTGGAACCTACGATGGTAGAAGAGGAAGTTAATGATGATGATTATGAAGCTTCGGATCAAGCTGCTATTGAACCTCGTAGGTCGACAAGGCCGCGTACTACCACTGAGTGGTACGGCAACCCTGTCTTGGAGGTCATGTTGTTGGACAACAATGAATCGACGAGCAGTGGAGGAGCAATGATGGGCCCGGATTCCGAGAAATGGTTAGAGGCCATGAAATCCGAGATGGGATCCATGTATGAAAACAAAGTATGGACTTTGGAAGTATTACCTGAAGGGCAAAAGGCCATTTAGAACAAATGGATCTTTAAGAAGAAGACAGACGCGAACGGCAATGTCACCGTCTATAAAGCTCGACTTGTGGCAAAGGGTTTTCCACAAGTTCAAGGAGTTGACTACGATGAGACTTTCTCACCTGTAGCGATGCTAAAGTCTGTCAAAATCATGTTAGCAATAGTTGCTTATTTCGACTATGAAATTTGGCAGATGGATGTCAAAACAGCGTTTCTCAACGGTTTCCTTGAGGAAGAGTTGTATATGATGCAACCCGAAGGTTTTGTCGATCCAAACAATGCTGACAAAGTTTGCAAACTCTAGCGATCCATTTATGGACTGGTGCAAGCATCTCGGAGTTGGAATAAGCACTTTGATGAGGTGATCAAAGCGTTTGAGTTTATACAAGTTTACGGAGAAGCTTGTATTTACAAGAAAGTGAGTGGGAGCTCTATAGCGTTTCTAGTATTATATGTGGATGACATATTGCTGACTGGAAACAATATAGAAATGCTGGAAAGCGTGAAGGAATATTTAAACAAGAGTTTTTCAATGAAGGACCTTGGAGAAGTTTTTTTCATATTAGGCATTAAGATCTATAGAGATAGATCGAGACGCTTAATAGCACTTTCACGGAGCACGTACCTTGATAAAGTTTTGAAGAAGTTCAAAATGGAACAGTCCAAGAAGTGATTCTTGCCTGTGTTACAAGGTGTGAAGTTGAGTAATACTCAATGCCCAGTAACTGCAGAAGATATAGAAAAGATGAGTGTCATCCCCTATGCTTCAGCCATAGGCTCTATCATGTATGCAATGCTGTGCACAAGATCCGATGTCAGCCTTGCCATAAGTATGGCCGGAAGGTTTCAAAGTGATCCTGGAATGGAGCACTGGCAAGCGGTCAAGAATATCCTTAAGTACCTGAAAAGGACTAAGGAAATGTTTCTCGTTTATGGAGGTGATGAAGAGCTCGTCGTAAAGGGTTACGTCGATGCAAGCTTTGACACTGATCTGGACGACTCTAAGTCGCAAACCGGATACGTATTTATTCTTAACGGGGGAGCGGTAAGCTGGTGCAGTTCCAAGCAAAGCGTGGTAGTTGATTCTACGTGCGAAGCGGAATACATCGCAGCCTCGGAGGCGGCGAAGGAAGGTGTCTGGATGAAGCAGTTCATGACAGATCTTGGAGTAGTGCCGAGTGCACTGAATCCAATGAACCTATTCTGTGACGACACTGGTGCCGTTGCTTTGGCCAAGGAACCAAGGTTTCACAAGAGGACCAGACACATAAAGTGACGCTTCAACTCCATCCGCGATTACATCATGGAGAAATACATAAATATTTGCAAAGTGCACACGGATCTGAATGTTGCAGACCCATTGACTAAACCTCTTCCAAGGGCTAAACATGATCAACACCAGAACTGCATGGGTGTTCGATTCATTACGATATAAATCACATAGTGATGTGAACTAGATTATTGACTCTAGTGCAAGTGGGAGACTGTTGGAAATATGCCCTAGAGGCAATAAATAAAGTGTTTATTATTGTATTTCCTTGTCCATGATAATCGTTTATTATCCATGCTATAATTGTATTAATTGGAAACATGGATACATGTGTGGATACATAGACAAAAACAATGTCCCTAGTATACCTCTAGTGAACTAGCTCGTTGATCGAAAGATGGTTAAGGTTTCCTAGCCATGGACATGAGATGTCATTTGATAACGGGATCACATCATCAGGAAAATGATGTGATGGACAAGACCCAAACTACAAACGTAGCTTATGATCGTGTCAGTTTATTGCTACTGTTTTCTGCATGTCAAGTATATGTTCCTATGACCATGAGATCATGCAACTCACAGATATCGGAGGAGTACCTTGTGTGTATCAAACGTCGCAACGTAACTAGGTGACTATAAAGGTGCTCTACAGGTGTCTCCGAGGGTGTCTATTGAGTTGGCATGGATCAAGACTGGGATTTGTTACTCCATGTGACGGAGAGGTATCTCAGGGCCCACTCGGTAATACAACATCACAATAAGCCTTGCAAGCAATGTGACTTAATGTTAGTTACGGGATCTTGTATTACGGAACGAGTAAAGAGACTTTCCAGTAATGAAGTTGAAGTAGGTATGGAGATACCGACGATCGAATCTCGGGCAAGTAACATACCGAAGAACAAAGGGAACATCATACGTGATTAACTAAATCCTTGACATAGAGGTTCGACCGATAAAGATCTTCGTAGAATATGTAGGAACCAATGTGGACATCCAGGTCCCGCCATTGGTTATTGACCATAGAGGTGTCTCGGTCATGTCTACATAGTTCTCGAACCCGGAGGGTCTACACACTTAAGGTTTGGTGACGTTTCGGTAGTATAGAGTTATATATGGTGGTGACCGAAGTTTGTTAGGAGTCCCGGATGAGATCCCGGACGTCACAAGGAGCTCCAGAATGGTCCGTGGGTAAAGATTCATATATAGGAAGTCCCGTTTTGGTCGCCGAAAAAGTTTCGGGCTCATCGGTAGTGTACCGGGAGTGCCGGTAGTGTACCGGGAGGCCTTCGGGAGGGGTATTTCGACCCAAGAGGCTTCATGGGCTGTGGGAGAGTGAATATCAGCCCTTAGTGGGCTGGTGGAAACTCCCACACAAGGCCCATGTGGCTGGAGGAAAAAACCCAATAGGAAAAGGTGGAAAAAAGGCAGAAAGGAGCAATCCTAGTCCTACTAGGATTGGAGGAGGAGAGTCCTCCTCCACCTCCCACTTCGGCCAAAGCCTCCAAGGCTTGGAGGCCAAGGCTACCTCTCCTCCTCCTTCCCTCCTATATATACTGGTGGATTTCTGGGGTTTTGCACTAGTATTTTCAGCCACGTGCTACCCGTTCCTCTAGTGCATAGTTTCTCCTGTAGATCGGTTTTCTGCAGTGCGTAGGCGAAGCCCTGCCAGAATTGCTCCACCACCATCGCCGGAGCGCCGTCAAGCTGCCGGAGAACTCTTCTTCCTCTCCACTCCTTCTTGCTGAATCAAGACGGTGGGGATCGTCATTAAGCTGTACGTGTGCTGAACGCGGAGGTGTCGTCCGTTCGGTGCTAGATCGGAAGGATCGTGATCAAGTTCGTGGGACGGATCGTGATCAAGTTCGTGGGACGGATCATGATCAGATCGCGGGACGGATCGCGATTGGATCGTGGGATGGATCGTGATAGGATCACGGGACTCACGGCGATTTGGATCGCGAAGACGTTCGACTACACCAACCGCGTTTCTTAACGCTTCCCGCTTAGCGATCTACAAGGGTATGTAGATCCACACTCCCTCTCATAGATGCTCATCACCATGGATAGATCTTCGTGTGCGTAGGAAAATTTTTGTTTCCCATGCAACGTTCCCCAACACAACCAACTCCTATGACCTATTTGATTCACCAAATGAAGGAGGTGGAAGTTGCTTCATGGCTAAAGGCCCCAAGGTATCACACCCTGAATATCTTGATTTCGATAGTGATGAAGATGACTTGCTTTACAATGATGACTTGCTATGTGATAAAACTAGTGATGTTAATCATAATGAACTCAATATTTCTCATGCTAGTCAAGATAAGTCGATTGACGTTGATAAGATGAAAATAGAAGAACTAACTAAAGAACTCAACACTCGTAAGTTAGCTCATGAATCTACTCTTGAATATCATAGCAAGCTTGTAAGAACTCATGAGAACCTACACTTCGAGAAGCTCAATTTGGAGCAAGAACATGAATTTCTCAAAGCTATCAATGACGATCTCCGAAAGAAGACTTCATCTTATATTTCTAAACGACTACACTTGTCTACATTCATGCCACAAGTCAAATCTAAGCAAACTAGTAACAAAGGAAAGAAAGGTTCTTCATCTAGTAGCAACAATAAAAATGTTAAACCCAATGATGTTGCTCCTAGTAGTTCTATAGATTCCACTAATTATGATTTTCTTAGCCAAGGTACACTTGAGAAAGAAAATGCTTTATTGAAAGGAATTATAGAGAAAGGTATCTACAAGAGTCTTGAAGGGTACGAACAATTTGATGAGATTGTAAGCAAGCACGGAGGATACCGGAAGAATCGCGGTGTTGGCTACTTCAATGCTAATGGAGTTGAATGGGAAGAAGGTCAATATCCCAATCCTAAGTTTGTTTCTCAAAAGGAGAAGTATGAAAATACTCTTCCCAAGGGGACAAACACTCAAGATGACCTTCCACCACAAGAGACCAAGCTCAAGGGCAAGAACAAGCTCCAAGAGGACTTTGACTCTTATGAAGATGAATCTCAAGCTTTGGTGAAGTGGGTTCCCAAGGCTACTACAAGCTCAACTTCTACAAGTGCTACTTCAACACCAAGGATCCCCATCAACTTGATGTGGATGCCCAAGAATAAGAACTAGAGAGTTCTTGAGGGGTGACTCCGCCAATGAAATTCACTCACATTCATTATTGGCAAGATCTATTTGCAATCAACATCAACCCTATGCAGTAGATTAAGGAGTCACACATTCCCTCAAAGGTAAGCAAGGGACAAGGTAATCAAAAATCAATGGACATCATTACACATGCTTTGCACTCCATGTCCATAGATATCTTTGTATTTGTCTCTTGTGTGTTGGGACTAACCCATGTAGGTGAGAAGAGTAAGGAAACAACAAGGATGCTCCCAACTCTTGGTGATCTTCATCAACCTTGAGCATCCATCACTACCTCACCAACATGAAGTCTTCATAAAAAAAACCAAGGTTAATTTATCCCTCTTATGGGGGGATGTCACATCAAGGGGGAGCTTTACTCTAATACTTGAGCCAAATCATCTCTTAGTATGTGACAAACATTAAATGATTTATGTAAAAGTGGTAACCCCACTTCTGCTTAAACATTGAGTATGACCTATGATCAAGTATTCTTACTTAGCTCCTAAGTCAAATACTCAGAAATAGATGACTTCGTCATCACCCAAGTGCTTGTTAGATGCTAGAGTATATGTGCTTGTTTGCCATGATTTCATTTGACATCTTATTGTGTGAGCATGTTGGTCTGCATTTATTTTCTCATTCGAGGATATCCAATTGTTGCTATTTGGCTTTTAATTTATCTTTTTCCAATTGGATATACAAGAATGCCTAGGACCAGTTCTTTAGCTATCTATGCTTTCTCACCTCATACTCTATTCATGCTGCATCACAAAATTTGAACAAGTGCTTTTCGATCCCTCTGTGTGTGGAGCACTCAGAGTTCCGTATCGACTAGGACTGACCATTAAAACCTCCCAAGTGCATCTCGGTGGAACCAACTACAAAATCTCGGTCTCACCGAATGCCTAGGGTTGATCTGGTTTTTCAATCTCGGTACCACCGATTCCATTTTCTTGGTTACATCGAGTGTCCCTGTCAGCTGACAGTTGAGGCACTCGGTGACACCGAAAACTTAGAATCGGCATCACTGACAGTGGTGGGTATATAACTCTGGACCCCGACACTTTGAAATTCTATCTTCAAACGTCGCGCTCCAAAACCCTAAGCTACCGCTCCAAAGACCCCTGGTCATCGCCCTTGTCTCCCCGCGCTCCTCCGCCGATGGGAATCACTGTTGCTGACGAATTCCTCTCCCTCGTTGCCACCGTAGAGGATCCGCACCAAACTAGGGTACGGATTCGATCTATATTGCGCTCCTCATCCGATTCTTGCGCATTAGATCCTTGTTTACCATCATTACACCGTTTGCACATGTTTCCATCCTCTCAAAACACCATAATCTTGCGAAAGATGAATTTTCTAGGGTTTTGCCGTTCGCCCGATAGATCTCGGTGAAACCGAAACAGAAATATCGGTCTCACCGATATACTTTTCTGTGTGGCTGAGAACTGACTCGGTGGAACTAAGTTGCTATTTTTGGTCTGACCGAAAAGGCTGCCAAGTTTCGGTTAGTGAGTCAGTCAGTCTCGGCCCCACCAAAATTTTTATTTTGACTGCATCGATATCCTTTTGACAGAATGCAAAATCTTGAAAATTCATTGCTCAAATTTCAAAAACCAGCCTCATTTTGTGATGACTCTGCTTCTTTTGCTCTTCTATACTCCAGTCACAGGGTCAGTGTGTCAGGCTCAGAGGACAGGCAGAATTTGGCAGAGCAGGAAGTTGATATGAGTTCTGGAACAAGCCCAGAAGCTAGTTCTTTCCCAAATCCAGAAACAAGCAAATGGATCTTCTGATCACAGCCGTCTAGGTCATGCAAAAGGATATCAAGGGGATTCTAGAGAACCATAATAGCCTTGTGATGATCTTTGAGTCGAGGATCAAGGTGCTTGGTGACAAAGTGGACAAGGTTAGAAAGACTGTGATAGAGCTCCAGAAGGAAGTTAACTCCGTGCACATTCCCCGGGTCTCTTTTACCTCTTTTGATGATGATGATGAGGAGGAGGAAGGATCACCTCTCAAGCCAGGCACCCAGTTCTTCACTCAGACAAGGTCAACAATAGTGCCTGCTCCAGACTCGAGGCCCTCTTCATCAACTCCTGCTATTGTCAACACAGCTCCTACTCCATCAGCTCCAGTTCCACCAGTGACTACCCCAGCTCCATCCATGACATGTGCAGAGATCTTCGCCGATGCCATGCTCTCG